>CM056588.1:1481929-2081929 GCA_029721435.1 Gymnothorax reevesii
CAGACCTACACAGAGTACGGGGAGGATGTGGGGGTGACTGCTGTGGCTCTCTATGATTACCAGGCCGGTGAGCGCCCGTCTCTGCCATCAATACCCTAAGACCACACAGAATGAGGGAGAAGTTGAGAAACGTCTCAACCGCTGTTCAGAATGACACTTTTATCATTGCTTTTTATTTTTGGGCTAACCATAACGAAACTTTTATCTAGTGCCGGTTTTTTTATTATTATTATTTGACAGGTACAGTGGTCAATGAATTTTATGGCATATTACAGCTACTGTAAGTTCATTCATGGTTTCTGGGCAGTATTAGGGGACCCAATTTCTGTTATTTTTATCCAAATAGACAAATGTTGTCAATGGACAACTGCAGGGCTTATCGCTAAAATGGCAGCATTCTCCCCACAGGCAGAAAGTTTGGCGTACTGGTGATGCCACAAGCAAGGGTATGGGGTTCATAAAATCAACAGGGGAACTACTCTGGTCTACAGGAGTGTTCACCGCAAATTTCACTTGATCACAAAAATTTTCATATAATCCCTATAAAAACTATCCCTATCAGGTAATTGCAATTTTTGATAATCAATAGTTTGGCCTCGTGATGGCAATACATCAAAGATCATAGTGTTCTCAGTGTCAATAACCAGGCCTCTCAGAAATGATGGCTGGAAGTATGCCATGATTCCCATCAAAACTGCTCGAGATCTCACCTTTGGAAATGTAAAGTTTGACATTGTAGTGGGGCTACAGTAAGCATTGTAGGGGTTCACACAAAACGACAGCATTTCATCTTCTGTGCACCATGAATGAACATACATTTTTGTTTGTGCGATTCACTTGAAAACTGTTAGTGCGCGAATAGGAAGGATGTGCTGCGGCTAAGGTGAATCCACAATATTCGCAAACACTGTTTTGGGAATATTATTGTCAGTGGGCAGCTGTGAATAATATAGAGATGAATAATGCATTTACCTGATAAGAATTTACTCTTCATGTTCATCAGGAAAGTTACAGATTGTTTAGTAACCTATTGTAAGAGATACTGATTTTACAGCTCCAAGGCCAACATACTCTATTTGAAATTCTCAGACAGTCACCTCATAAAATTACTGGCACCCCTGGTAACGATGAGTAGTGCGGATTGTAAACAATTCATCCTTATCTTCAATATCTTCATTATCTCCCACGTAAAGTGGACCCAGTAGTAGTAAGTAGCTAGCCTGCTACCCATTTAACTACACGATGATGGAACCTTAGCCAATGTCTGCGGGCTAAGTAAATGTGGATGTTACATTCACAGAAGTGCAGCATGTAGTTACCATAATAGTTTTACTAGACTTGTAATTCAGTCTAACATTGAGATTAATCTATAGTCAGCCTTAATAGCATAATAGCAACCATTAGCTAACATTCCATTTACTGTATTAGTTAGTCTATCAAATCCGGACTAAATTCAATGAAAAACAACCACCCATTCTATCTGATCTCCTACATTGCTTACGTTTGGACGAGCAACAGTAAATTGACTGACAATTTAGTAGCTAGCTATGTAGCTTGGTAGCTAATAAACCACACAATAATTATGGAAAGGTAGTGCGCGGATACTAGCTAAGCAAGCAAGTATTTAGAGCAGCACTTTGCTAGCTGGCTAGTTACATCATCAACCAAGCCATACACATTTAACAAAGCTCACAGTTGTACAGTTTGGAATTCCGTGTGGATATCAGCTGATATTGGAAAATCTTACCTCGCTACTAGCTGCTCATTCTCCTTGAAAATGAACCAAAACCACAACTGCTTTGTACAAACCCAAAACCAGTGAAGTTGGCACGTTATGTAAATCGTAGATAAAAACAGAATACAATGATTTGCAAATCCTTTTCAACTTATATTCAATTGAATACACTGCAAAGACAAGGTGTTTAATGTTCAAACTGAGAGACTTTATTTATTTAATCATCAACTTCGAATTTAAAGGCAGCAACACATTGCACAAAAGTAGGCACAGGGGCCTTTTTACCACTGTGTTACATCCCCTTTCCTTTTAACGACACTCAGTAAACGTTTGGGAACTGAGGAGACCAATTTTTGAGGCTTTTCAGGTGGAACTCTTTCCCATTCTTGCTTGATGTACAGCTTAAATTTTTCAACAGTCCGGGGTCTCCGTTGTCGTATTTTACGCTTCATAATGCGCCACACATTTTCAATGGGAGACACGTCTGGACTACAGGCAGGCCAGTCTAGTACCCGCACTCTTTTACTACGGAGCCATGCTGTTATAACATGTGCAGAATGTGGCTTGGCATTGTCTTGCTGAAATAAGCAGGGGCGTCCATGAAAAAGACGTTGCTTGGATGGCAACATATGCTGCTCCAAAACCTGTGTGTACCTTTCAGCATTAATGGTGCCTTCACATATGTGCAAGTTGCCCATGCCTTGGGCACTAATACACCCCTATACTATCACAGATGCTGGCTTTTGAACTTTGCGCCTATAACAGTCCGGATGGTTCTTTTCCTCTTTGGTCCGGAGGACACGACGTCCACAGTTTCCAAAAACAATTTGAAATGTGGACTCGTCAGACCACAGAACACTTTTCCACTTTGCATCAGTCCATCTTAGATGAGCTTGGGCCCAGCGAAGCCGGCGGCGTTTCTGGGTGCTGTTGATAAATGGCTTTCACTTTGCATTGTAGAGTTTTAACTTGCACTTGCAGATGTAGCGACGAACTGTAGTTACTGACAGTGGTTTTCTGAAGTGTTCCTGAGCCCATGTGGTGATGTCCTTTACACACTGATGTCGGTTTTTGATGCAGTACAGCCTGTGGGATCGAAGGTCGCGGGCATTCAATGTTGGTTTTCGGCCTTGTCGCTTACGTGCAGTGATTTCTCCGGATTCTCTGAACCTTTCGACGATATTACAGACCGTAGATAATGAAATCCCTAAATTTCTTGCAATAGCGCATTGAAGAATGTTGTTTTTAAACTGTTCGACAATCAGCTCACGCATTTGTTCACTAAGTAGTGACCCTCGCCCCATCCTTGTTTGTGAATGACTGAGCTTTTCAGGGAAGCTGCTTTTATACCCAATCATGGCACCCACCTGTTCCCAATTAGCCTGTTCACCTGTGGGATGTTCCAAATAAGTGTTTGATGAGCATTCCTCAACTCTCTGTCTTTTTTGCCATGTCCTCTTATGTCCCCTTTTAAAAAAATAACTAAAGTTCAACCTTTGAAGTAGCTACGTTTATTCAGTGAAAGGAAAATCTGTGAAGTAATATTTTCATTAAAACCGCACGCCTTGATTATTGGCAGTGCTGCGTTTGATATTATGCACAACATCCCTTTGCCAACAAAACTGTGCGAAATGTTCCCCTATAACATCATGTTAGTTTGTAGAATACCGAGCAGGGAATTGGAGAGCTTTCCTCTTCACAGAATCTCTCCAGATTATCCGGGGCCTGAGGGCCTCACTTGTACCTTCTCCTTGTTGGCTCTCCCCACAGGGTTTGGGTGGGTTTGGGTCAGGGGACTGATGGCCCCCGCTTCAGACTGACTATGTTCAGTTAAACATTTTTATTATTTAGGTCCATGTGTTTTGGATTACTGTATGAAGATCCAGTGACGATCCAGTTTTTGTTTCTTGGCTGAGGCAGCCAGATTTAGGTTGAAAATATTGTAGCATATCATGAAGTCCGTGACGCCATGTTACCCAAACAAGGTTCCGTGGCCCTTTGGAGGGAAAACGAACCCATAACATTGCAGAGCCTCCCCGGTAATCTACAGTGGGGTCAGTTTTGCAATCCTTTTTACAACAGCCTCACCTTGAGTGTTTGTTGCAAAAACCTCAGTTTTCATTTCATCTGACCACCAGAACACAGTTCCAGTCAGGGGTCACTGTCACTTTTAGAAGCCAGGCACCCGGTACCTGAAGCCAGGCACCATTTAACTGGTCACCCGGTAGCGTTATTATATGGCTGTAGCTAATGTAATCGGTCAGGCTGACAACAGAAAGGGCGATAATATTGTCTATGCATTGATATTCATTCAGGTCGGGAAATGAATCGCTGGTCAGTTGCCGTCCTTGTTCTTTCATTTGGTTGACAGGTCGTCATCATCTGACTACCGATTCAGTCACCCCAACTGGTTAGATGTTCTTCTTCATAGGAGTATCAATAGACAGGCACAAAATATCAGAGGTTATTACCTTTCTGTTGCCAGACTGACCAAATCCACTGGCTCGCTACAGTCTAATAACCATAGTTAGCGCTCCCAGCTTGACAGTAAAAAAAGTTAGATTGTCTCTTTAAGTGAAATTTTACTTTGATGGGAGTGTGTGTGTTTTAGCGAGTGTTTCTCCTTCTGACGAACATGTCAGCAGTTTTCAAAGCCTTCGCTGCTTCTGTGGCCAGTGCTTTGTGTTTCTCATCCTCTCTGTCTCTGCTACACATTTCCGTTTTGTTTGCCCCATTATTCCAGGAGCGTCTAAAAAGCAGGTAACGTTCTGCTGCTCTGTGCGCCGCTGGGTGCCGTAATGGTTTCATTTTCACAGCGATCACCTTAGTCGTGGATTCGGTTCAATCCGTCAATTCATTCCTAATTTGGGTATTAGCCTATTGCAGGTCAAGCTGACTGGATGGCTACCGTCAGGCCACTGGGAAATGTCCTGGTGCTCCCGATGGCCAGTCCGCGCCATGACAGGTGCAAGTGAGACAGTCTGCTGAAGAACGGTGGCAGATTTACTCTCTGCTTGCAACAAGCAAAAAGCCAATTGCCTTAGAAAACTATAGCATGACAGGAGAATGTCCCAAATTTTCAGGTGAAACGTCGCGGGAAATGATGGTTTGATTTGGAGTGATTGTGTAGAAGTTCCTTCTCAAACTTCCTTCCAGCCTCCTGTCCTGAGCTCCTTCGCTTCACCACGTTCTGTTTCCAGGCCTGATATCAGCCAACCTGCTTTTTTCTAGACCAGAACTCCTCAATGGTCTAGTATTTCTCAACAAAATATCATCTATGGGGGGCGCCTGGGTGGCTCATCGGTCTAAGCGCACGCACTATAATGGCTGTGGCCTCCCCGCAGCGACCTGGGTTCGACTCCACCTCGGGTCATTTGCTGCACGTCTTCCCCATTCTTCTCCCCAACCCTCCTGTCTCTCTCCTCTGTGTGGCTATCGAATAAAGGGAAAAAAATCCCCGAAAAAAAATGATCTTTTAAAAAAAAAAAAGACTCATCGTGGACAGACGGGCAATCATGGCAGACCGATGAGTCACTGTTATCGGGGTCATACTGCCATTTATTTTTGAAGCGGATTCAGTCCAGTCTAAATCACATGGAGAAACAGTTCAGTGAATCAAATGTATGTTCTAAAAAATAGTTATACTATGATAATTGTGTTTCATAGATGTTTTACTTTTCCAACTGGTGCTAGTAAATAATCGAAAATTAAGGTATGACTGCAACACTGTATTGTTTGTTTTTATGCAATAACAAAACTTAATTTCCCATGCCTCTGTGATGCTAAAAACGTGCCTTCATAGCGTAAAAGAGTTACCAGAATGCATGTGTTTTAAAAGGTGAGATGTACTCAAGGTGTGCATTACAGTGTCGATTTGTGCCGACTTGTGTGTTTCAGCGGGTGATGACGAGATCTCCTTTGATCCGGATGACATCATCACCAACATTGAGATGATTGACGAGGGCTGGTGGAGGGGCGTGTGCAAAGGGGCCTACGGGCTCTTCCCCGCTAACTATGTGGAAGTCAGGCAGTGAGCCCGACTGTTCCCCGCTCATCTTCTAGTGCTGCCTTACTTCTCTACTGTACACACACACACACACACACACACACACACACAGCGCAAAAAGCTTTCGGGCGCAAACCCTCCCGATTGTTGGCATTGGTACACAGACATGTTTACTCCTAACTCTACCGCAGTCTGCTGGTCAGCTGATCACATAATGGTTTAGACCCAGAAACCAGCTAGGGGGTGAAAATCATCATAAATTCACTCGCTGATCAAATAAATGCAGTGAAATGGAACAGTAGTGCACCCACCCCCCAGCTCTCAGGCAGGGGCGAAAACCCCTGCTTTCCAGCCATTTCTGCTTGCACTCACACTTCCACAAATATACACACGCGCTCACTCGAACGCACGCACGCAAACGCTGAGCATAAAATCATCACGCGCGCATGGACACACAGTAGCGGACACTGGCAGACACGCAGTGAGCTTTCCTTTGGGTATTTTTGTTGCTCTCATTTTGAGTGAAACTGGATCTGCTGCAGTTCTCTCCCCATAGATGCAGACAGTGGATTACATAAATGTTTCCCTCAAGATTTTATTTTTATTTTTTGTAAATGCCTATCACGGAGAATATAAAACCTTCCCCACCCCAAGGTATTAATGGGGCATGAGACACTTTTGCGCACATGGGCTCGTCCTGAGTTTGGGACCAAAGATGAGTGCAGTCAGTTTGGTAAGAAACCACGAGAAGAGGATAAACTGTCTCGAAATTATATCATGATTTTACATCACAGGCCTGTGGTTCATGCTTTTAGAGGAATTTGGTGTTGATTGAGGGGTTTGTGTGACCTATCACGAATAAAGTATTTCAGACTTACCCCCAATCAAATCCCGTAATTGCGATTTTGAGATTGATTAAAATTAATGTATGAGACTAGGTTAGAAGTTCAGTTTACCTTACAAATACAATGATTTTTTTGTGACTGAACAGTATGTTGTAGTTTGACCTGACCTATAAATACTGTGGTAAAGAGTATTATTAAATATCACACATTTTTATGATGGGCTGGTAAATGTACATTAGAAAGATGATGAAATTTGTATATTTGTTGGTGGATTGCCAATTCAATTTCATTTTTTGTGGAAATTAGTGCTAATTCGGGGCCACTCATCACTAGTCGGGTTTATGAATCAGTGCGCAAGAAATGATGATTAAGGCAATGTGTGTGATAATTAATATTGAATTAATTTTTCAGCGATTTTGGATTCATCTGCAAATCTTCAATATTTTACCTGTTACCTATCTGTATTATTATGTGGGCAGCAATCATGATTGTTTGATTGGGGCTCGGGTTTTATAATAAAGTGACATTTTTTGAAATGTTGTCTTTTTCACTTCTCCTCGTTTACAACTTGTGAGCCTGTGCATTTCTTTTGAACATAAACAATGCAGCTATGAGAAGTGTTCTGTTCGCTTAACGTGTGCATGTTTCCACACCTGTGGATTCCTTTCTGCCTTTGCCCACATCAGTTTCTTTTAGCTGCATTCACTTCGCGAACCTCCAATTCCACCATATTTCATCAATGCTCCACACAAAATGCTAATGATCAAAATAAAATAATGAAACTTCTTTCACTAAATTTTTATATTAAAAATACCTCAATATGGAAGACTTTTGCTGAGAGCTGTGTAAGGGCAGCATAAACCACAGCAAGAAGGTGGATTTGAATCCAGCCTGGGGTCTTTGTGTGGACTTGGCATGGTTTCTCTCTTCACGAGGATTTACTCCAGGTACTCAAGTTTTCTCACACAGACTAAAGGACATGTATATCAGGCTAACTGGAGATTTAAAATTGTCCAAAGACACGAGTATTAAGTGATTTGATTCCATCATGTGCAGAGCCCACTAAAGTGATTTAGGATGATTTAGAATCCAGAATTGGGCTGAAATGTGGCAAATGAAATTTAATGCAGCAAAATGTAAAGTTCTACATGTAGGTAATAAAAACATTAGACAGGATTACTTCATGGGTGGTTTAAAACTGGAATGTGCTCCATATGGAAAAAGATCTGGGAGTGATTGTTGACCAAACCCTCATAGGTTCTAGCCATTGTGCCGTAGCAGTTAAAAAGGCCAACAGGATGCGGGGTTACATTGCCAAAAGTATTGAGTACAAATCCAAGGAGGTGATGCTTCTTTTGTACAAAACATTCATCAGACCACATCTGGAGAATTGTGTACAGTTCTGAGGACCATACTTTAGAGGCTCTAGGAAAGGTTCAGAGAAGAGCCACTAAGCTAATTCCGGGTATAAAAGATGAAAGCTATGAGAAGAGGCTAAAGATCCTTAATCTCTTTAGTTTTGGGAAAAGGAGACTTGGGGTGATCTGATTGAGGTCTTTGTTAATCCCTTCAACATATTTAAAGTTTGATTTTTAAGATTCAGTAAAGAAAGACGATTGCAAGCCTAGTTGGGCTGAATGGCCTGTTCTTGCAAGTTAGAGTTGTTAGAAAACTGACTAATGATGCAGCCGTAAAAATGCTGCAGTTGTCATTAAAGAATAATAACCACATAGTGGACTGGAAATATGCATTGCATTTCCATATGTATTGCATCTTGACTCCTGTAACGTGTTTTCATTATGTATCATGGGTCACCTGAAAATACCCAGCCATAAGGTATATTGATTATTTGTAAGAGCCATTCCACGAGAGATTGTCATTTGGGGTGTAGTTGACCCTCCTGGAATTAAATTAACCTTGGCACTTAGGCTTTTTCCGTGAGACACTCAGATCTACCTAATTTTTAGGTCTGTATCTCACTTTGCCTGCTGGTGGCGCCACCTGGGAGCCACTAAAGTGGCTCAGTTTTGCTATTGACACCACATTTTGTAGATCAACTGTCATGACTTAAGGGTACACAGTACTTAATGTGTTATACTTTTATCATGACCTGTGACACTTCAAGTCCTGTTAGACATCAGCACCACATCAGCACCGAGCTGGAATTATTTGAGAAATAACAATAAAAATTGAAAATGGGAATAAAATAATATCCTAGACATATACACATCAAGAATGCTTTATGTGTTTACTCACAACAAGACTATCATTTTCAGTGAAAAGTACCCTACATAGATATTTCTGTTAACTTCTGAGTTAAGAGGGCAAATAACTGCTTTAAACATTAAATGCACTGAAAACAAATTACATTTGTTAATGATTACAATTGTGCTTGGAACAAAAACCAGCAAACACAGTGGGTCCCCAGCAACGACGTTGAAGACCACTGGTGTTGATGATATTAAACACAAAAAGTCGGAAAATATCACCACTAGGGGGCACTGGAGACTGAATGCAAATACTGGCTATCCCCAGCTATTTACCAAAGGAATTGTTTTTGAATTGTGATACAAAGCTAGTTTTCTCTGAAAATGAAGAGATTACCTTGGTACTATGCTCGATGGAGAGCTATCTGAACAAAGGTGGCAGTTTATAGAGCTAATGTTCTTCCAACCTAATATTCCTTATTTACAGATGTATATCAAAGTTCTGTCTTTTGACATATATAAAGTATATGCACAGTTTTACATAAAATTGGTAATCTCTTTGGTATAAAGCTGGGTTGGTTGTAAATTGGAAAAGAATTCGGCTGGTGGTTGTAGCATTCTGTAGACAGTTCAGTGTACAGTTTTTAGTGTTGGTGAGTCTTCAGAACATAACAAATTCTCAGCATGTTTCCCTTACTATTAGAACTGGGAAGCAGGCAGCAGTGTTAATTCTAGGATTTCCCAAGGGCATGGTGCTTGGGTATGAAAAAGGGCACAGCAGTTGCATCGAGCATGTGGTTGTACTGATAAAGGGCACAGAGGCTGTAGCAAGCAAAGCAGCAGCTGCCGAGAAAAGGGCAGCTCATTGGCAGTGGTAACTGGCATCCCTTCATTCTTCACACCAGTTCATGATGTCTAGCCTACGGGATGCCCGCTGGGTGGGAGGGTGGGGTTTCTTTTACAGACTTCCCATTTCCATGTGCACCAAGCCGTGGGTGTTGACGCAACTATTGCGGCATATAGGCTGCAGCCCAGAATTTGATTTAGAGACGGACAAGCATACTATCAACGGTGTGTAAGCAGCCCTGTTGAGACCCAGGATCTAGTGTAGTAGGGCTTGCCTAGGGCTCGAATGGTTCCGTGGGTAACATCGACCTGGATCGAACAAAGAAGGCCATGCATGGCTGCTCAGGGCCATGGAGCACCTCTGGCGCATGCCACCAGGTGCCGCCAACCCACAGTCGAATTACAAAAACAGGCTGATTGATAGAACTAGTCACATGCTGGGCTGACATTATTTCGCTTTGGATAACTTAAAAGTATAAAACAGTTTTTGTACTATACATTCTGTCTTAACGTACACAGTTGTGTGACTAAGATTCTTTCCAAGAGTCAAATTATGGACTGTTATTTAATACAAGTGTACATATGCTGTTCATGCAGGTCTACATTCGGTTACATTGTACAGTTACCTCGTACATAAAGTTACATTTTGGTTTTGTCAGTCCAAAGCACATTGTTCAAATAGGATTGAGGTTTCTCAAGGTTTTCTTTCGCAAACTTCAGACGTTTAATTTTGGGTTGAGGTCGTAGGAAAAGGCTTCTTCCTTGCATCTCTGCCATGTAGGTCTTCGTTGTTTAAGGTACGTTGTATTTTTGTCCTGTGGACAACTAGACCTGTGTTTGCTACTCTTTTTTGTAGCTCTTTTGCAGTGATGTGTGGTTCTTCTGAGCATCTCTCACCAGATCTCAGGCCATTCTATCTGAAAGTTTTCTTGGTCTTCCAGATCTTGCCTTGACTTCAATTGTTCCATTTATTTTCCATTTTCTTATGATGTTTCTGACTGTAGAAATGGGTAGTTTGAAATGTGAGAGTTTTTCAAAGCCTTCTCTTTGTTGGTGGAAGTGAATGATTTTGATTTTGACTTCCTTGGACAACTGTTTAGAGGAACACATGGTTCTTATCACCAGACACAACAGCCACCACCGTCAGATACTTTAGAAAGCATGGAGTTACTTCAGCATATATAGTTCAACCCTGGAATTATATTCACCTGACACATTGAAGCCCTAATGAGTAAATCACCTGGGTCTGGGCCTTAGTAATCATCCTCTTAAAAGGTAAAAAAACTATAATCCAAAAGGGTTCCCAAACTTTTGCACAAAGCCCTTTTTACTTTCTTATCATTTAAAAACTCAGAAAAATTTAAATAAAAAGAAACCTTGCTTTTAAATTTGCAGAAAGGTTCATGTTTGGCTTTGAAAGCAAACCTGAACACTAAATGCTACAATCACTCGAAGATAAATTCTAACAGACATTTACACCAGGGGTGCCCAAATTTTTGCACCCCACTGTACGTACTTACAGTGGTACGCCATTTACATTAGTTCTTTTTTGGCATTCAACAATTTTGGACTGGCCGTGTTTTATAACCTGCTGTACATTTCTGACTGCGCTGACCCGTACTTGGTAATAATACAGGTGTCGTGCATTTGTAAAGCTCACAGTCACCACCAGTTCACAAACAACCAAGCTTTATACCACAGGAATAACAAATTTTATGTATAACTGAGCATGTACTTCATATATCTCAAAAGACAGAACTTTCAGGGGCGTAATTTTAACGGGAGTTGGTGGGGACGGAGACACGGCCTTTATGACAATTAGTCCTGTCCAGTTCTCAATCATTTTCCTTCATCGACGCGTTTTCCAATTATCGTAATTGGCAACTGAAGACACGGTTCCTCTCCATATGCGATCTAACAGCATCCAGCGATGATACGGTGGGGTACATTTAGTTCAGAAAATTAATTTACTGCTTGCCTGTGAGTCGACAGGTAAGCAATTTTGAATAACGTTGATTTAAACACAACAAATACGCATCCCGATGACCGATTGCCGTCTTACTTAATCGGAGAGAACAAGCAGCACCTGTTCATTATGGACTGCAAAAAGTTCAGTGTTGCATTAATACTTAGGCCTAAAGAGTAGAGTTAAATCGCATATGGAGAGGAACCGTGTCTTCAGTTGCCAATTACGATAATTGGAAAACGCGTCGATGATGGAAAATGACTGAGAACTGGCCAGGACTAATTGTCATAAAGGCCGTGTCTCCGTCCCCCCCAACTGCCAGTTAAAATTACGCCCCTGAGAACTTTGGTATACGTCTGGGAATATGGAATAATAGGTCAGTAGAACATTGGTTCTTTAGAGCTCCACCTTTAGTCAGAAACCTCTCTCTCCAGCATTATACAAAACTAAACTATTCATCTTCTGAGAAAACTAACTGTGTGTATCACCTTTCAAAAAAAATTCTTTGGTTCATTGCTGGGGATAGCCAGTACTTGCATCCAGCCCACACTGCCCCCTGGGGGCGAAATTTTCTGACTTATAATCTTGAATATCATCTACTGTACACTGAAAATACTACCATTGAGATTTTACTAATGCTGTAATGTACCCCAAAGGGATTAATGTACCCCAAGGATTTCAGATCTCTATCTTGCTGGGTAAACCAAATAATGCCACCTAAACATGGGCACAATCTGCTCTGAAATGGTCTGTTTTGAGTTTTTCTCCAGCTTTGGCTCCGTCTAGCTTGAAAGTGAAGAAACTTCCAAAGAAATACTTGGTGTTCCGTAAAATAGAGTTCCAAACGCACAACAACAAGGCTTGCCACAGCCTCGTCCTCTCTTCTCCTCGATTACTGGTGGTAGACTCCATAATCCTTCTTTAACGTAACGACCCGCTGCTTCCCAGGAGCTACAGTCATGGATATCCTGGGTAAGTTACCTGGGCTACTTCCTTTACTCCTGTCCACTGCCAACCCGGCAGGAGTCGGAGCACACAAACTACAGCTTTTACTGCTTTTTAACTTTTTAATCAGTTTTTATTTCAGTTCCTATCCCCACCTCTGAGCGCGGCAGTGACCGTTTCAGCAGACTGCTTAGCCTGCACCCTTGGCTTAAGTATGCTACCAGGACTCATAGCTTTGGCTTTATTGACAATTTTAACTCATTTTAGAACCGTGCACCCTTTTTTAAAACATAGGGGTTACATCCCAGAAAATGGGGCAGCCAAATGCTATTGGCCAACCTTCACCATACTGTGTTGTGCTTCCACGGGACTAACTGTTTACTTCCTGCACACACTGGCCAGAACCAGTGCCATTGATCTACTCAGAGCTGCGACACTCCCATTGACTCTCAGGTACAAAAAATGGCAGCGCACTTCCGGGTCTGGGAACTTCCTATACTTCCAAAAGAGGATTCTCGCAGCTTCAGACCGATTTGCTTGCATTGAGACATCGACGGCAAGTAATAAAATATTGGAGTCTTATGATTCACAAAATTTATATATCTTATCAGTGGTCATGTATCATTTATAATCTCCAATTGTGAATGATCGGCATGACGATATATACATTTTAAGTCTGAAGAGGTTGTGATGATTTAAGCTCGCGTTCTTTGCTTGGTAGTTACTTCGGTCAGCTGTGGGAATTCAGTCATTAACTCTATGGAGTTTCTATTTCTATTTCTCATAAAACCGATATAAATCACGATGGTAAATAATGGGATAAGGTGCCTGTGACTGGTTTCGGTAAAGTTTTGTTTTTATTTTATTTTGAAGCTAGCTTTGACAATTTTGACATACTCTTACCTAGCCTAGCTTGATCCGCTGTTTTAATCACGAACGGTTGCAGAGTTTCTATCTCAGTTTAGCTCTCAAGAACCATTTCGGATTAAAACCACACCACTTGTTATTCATAAAATTGAATGAAAAGTTAGGATGGTGACAATTTAAGTGTCACCCATCGTGTTTTGGCTAGCAATTATAAAATTGCATCTGTCAATTCTCATTTGCCATGCCAGGCGCTGTTAGCTTTCTAGCGATCTTGCTGTAGTCAGCGAGCTGTATTATATGCCATGTTGTATTTTGCAAAATATGGTCTTTTTAAATGATTTGCTCTTGAAGAGATGTGGTGGCTGTGGTTAGTCTTTATTACCTCCGCCAAGGAGGTTGTTTTTGCCTGGGTTTGTTTGTTTGTTTGTTTGTTTGTTTGTCTGTTGGTTTCCAAAATAACTCAAAAAGTTATGGACAGATTTTGATGAAATTTTCAGGGATTGTACAGATTGGTATAAGGAAGAAATAATTAGATATTGGAAGTGATCCGGATCTCCGTCTGGATCCGGGTATTTTTTAAATGATTCTTTAACATTGGGAGATAGGGCCATTTTCGACATTTATGCATATAACTCCACCAAAAATGGTCAGGGCACTTGGAAGAAAAATACAGGACAAGTTTCGAACATGTTCTACAATATATCAAAGACTGATCCTGAAAATGGAATAATTCCGGATACTATGATCCAGAATACGAAAGTAGGGGACCTTCACAACTTTCATTATAGGAAGAGAACAAATGAAGCTACAAACATGGTACAAACACCATTATATAGGAAGGTGTCACCGGATTTACTGTATCTTCAAAAGCCAGGGAACTAGATCCAGAAGAAAACCACCATTACGGAAAATTTGATTTTAATGAATAACTACTGAACTAATATTGGTATCATTATGAATTCAGTTGCTATTGGTATGTTTTCTTGGTCAGGGAATCTGAAAAAATAGATGAAATAAATGCAGGACTAATATTTATGTGTAAATCACAACATGATTTAAGGGAATGGGAAATGTTGCATCATAAGAAAAAAAAAACAAACAAATGAAGCTAGAAACATGCAACAAACATCTTTAAACAGCCAAGACGCTGTGGAACAAATATTGATATTGCATTATGAATCAAATTGCCATGTTTTCATGGTCAAGGAATCTAAAAATGAAGATAAAATAAATGTAAGACTAATATCTATGGTGGAAGTCGCAATATGGAGGGAAATGTTGTGCCTGGCGGAGGTCTGCGCTCTCCGAGTGCTTTTGTAGTTAGTTTAAGAATTAGGTTTTTTTTTTTTTTTGCAAAATAAAGGATGCTTATTTCTTTATTTAACAAGTAATGTCAGGAAAAATGTGGGTATGTCCACACTTTTCACTGGTACTGTATATTAATAAACTCATGCTAAATTCAACTGGGAAATCATTCATTCATATTGAATTTCATGTGTCAAAAATTGATTTGTGTTAAAATATATTATTATTTTTTTTTATGTGACTGGGCACCATTTTGAGGGATCTTAACCTTGGGGGAGCCACCCAGATAGCTGACTTACTTGGCTCCTGGAGAGTAGATAATTCAGTATTTCATGCTCAGATGAATTATACGTGTGGCCAAGGAGTTAATGATCCTAGAAATGTATGGTTTTTTTCATGAAGACTTTATGTTTGCAGCCCTTTTTCTCGACCAAAATCATGAAAATAAACTGATATAAGATGGAATTATAAATGCTTCAAGTTTCCTGACTCAGTGGAGCCATTCCTTTCCTGCATGTGAAGCTGCGATCTTACTTTTTCGAAAGATTTATAATTTAAAACATAAATAGCCAGATTTGGCTTCTGCACAAAGAGGTTAATACATTTGCACTCTAGTGCCCATATATTTCTTTTACCATAATGGCTACATATAATAGAAGAAGCAAACAAACACGGATCTCCACCATAACCTTTTTATTTCAAATACAATTATTGTTCGAGAAGTACCTAAGGTTCCTTACTTCAAAAAACATCACCTGACAAACCGATCTAGCCAAATAGCTGGCCGTTAGTTGCGTAGCTAATTTGGTTATGCTACGTAGCCAGCTTCGCAGATATCCACAAGAGCCAACCATTTGTTTCACATTTAAAAATTGTTAGCTTGCTTAGTAAAAATACGTCAGAAAAACAGCCAAAATGGCCAGCTAGGTACGTTGCAATACACAGATTTGCACAATAACCTTTTATTTCAAGTACTAATTTTGTTGGTTAAGTATTTGCTCACTTCATTTAAGCATGAGAAAATTAGCTGAATCCCTAGATAACACTGGATATGTAGCTATTGCAAATATGCTATGTAGCTGGCTAGCTAGCGGTTACACAGAGGTCAACAATAACCTCGCATTTCAAATGAAAATTTCGTCAGCGATGTAGCTAGCCACATAACATTTAAACAGCATCATCAAATAATAAGCCAAATTTCAAACGTTACTTCTGTGGCTATCGTAGCTAGCTACACAGATAACCACAAAAATCTTTTATTTTGACCTGCACCTTTTTTTGCAAAGTTAGCCAGCCAGGTAAGCGCTTTCTTAACTCATTTAAAGAAAGTCAACAGACAACTAGCCAAATAACCAGCTAACGTTGGCTATGCACCCATCGCGGCTACACTACATTTCTAGCTACAATGGGTTGCAGGTGGGTGAAATGACACATAATTAAAGCGAAAATATTCATTACATTGTCCAAAATGTGAACACAAAATCTTTCGTCAGGCGCAAAGTAGTTGACTAGAATTTTGAGCTTGTGCACAAATTACGCGGTTGATTTCCAACAGCAATGAAGGTAAGAAAAATATGAGATAAAATTGTAAAAAGGAACATTAAAAATGAAGAGCAGAAAAGTTCCTCGTGGTAGCATTCCGGTGAAGTCATTAACCATGACAGCAAGTCAAGTGCAGGGTATGTCATATGCAACCACTGCGAAGCGCTATGTTTATGATAGCCCCAGAAGGGTACCTCTAACAGGGTACATCTTGTCTGTGCTAAATGTGCAATATCTTTAGGAGTAGCGGATCACTTTCCAATCAGATATTAAAAGCATGAATTTTAAAGAGAAGTCCTTGATAAAATTTGGATCATTTTCAAAGTCTTTTCTTCTTTGCAGTGACACCTAACACGCAGTGAGCAGTCCTTCCTATTTGTACGGAATAGTTTCCTGTCCAGCTACATTTAAGATCAACTTCAGTATTATCGGATCATTGGCCTATATCTGGTGGCAAATTCCATCACCAGTAAACTTGCCGAGAAGGGGCCGTATAAAAATATCTTACACATTTTCCATTTCAGAGATTATTAAAAGGGGCTACATTAATAGCTGGGCATGCCCAGTTTGGTTGCAAAACTTATCAGGGGAGTGCGATAATCTTGCGGAATCCAGCTTTCTTTCATGTCATCTGCACAAAATATTTATAAAAGAAGAGTGCTGCATTATTAGGAAATGTCATGGCAGGGAAATTTTGGTTATTTTTAACTTCCCGAGGCCAAAATTTGGCTTTGAGGAATCCAAATGTCACTAAGGCTGACATGTCCCTCTGTAAGTCAACAGACTCCAGCCCACAGTGGCACTGATTCAAGAACAGTTTCTAAATTTAAATCGAAGACCGCAAACATTTATTGAACTTCAGCGATACTCCTTGCTCACTCGGTTGACGAAACCATGTTGCTCCTCTGTTCTTGACCAAATCACGTGATGAGGAAGTGACGTCCTAACCGAAGACCTGCCTTGACAAGGTCACTGACCGTTTTAATATGCATTTTGACCCCATCAGAGCTTGGTGACATGCAAATATAAATGAAACAGACTGGGGGCGCCGTTTCGTTTATTGCATCTGAATATTGTCCACAGTTGTGCTGGTCAAGTCTTCGGGGGAAAAAAAAAAAAAAACATTTGCATTCTCATGTTATCCCTAAAAGCCCACGATGACGTGATGTACATGTAAATGCAATAGCCCGGAGGTGCAGCCTTGCTTCATGAATTTCAATATTATTCACTGAATTGCTGGACACAACTTCGAGAACTAGATTTAGTCAGTAAGCATGGCTTACAGGATGCCCCCCGCAACAACAAGTAGTCGGGCAGTACCACAGTCAATAGACCTTCCAGCAAGAGATAAAAATTTTCAAAATCGGATGAGTAGGTTATGAGATGTAGGTCCGGACGCACAGACACACGCACACACACACACACAGACACATGCACAGACACACGCACGGACAGACGGACAAAGCAAATCCAGTATACCCCCCTACACTTCCTTGCGGGGGTATAATAATAAACTTCGTTGCGGGGGTTATAATAATAACAAACAGATTTTTCATTATTATTTGAATACGGTCATAGAATGCCTGCATTGTGGAGCCCCAACTGGCCGTGGGTTGGGTATGTAGCCCAACAAGGTCCAAGTTATATAGAAGGCCTGACTGCCCTGCTTGAGATCAGGTAATGCAGGAGATGATCAGGACCTCGCCAAGGAGCCCCAGAAGGGACCTTCCCCTGAATCCGCAGGGGGGGAGAGCGATGCAGGAGGATCTGGCAGACTTCCACAGCCTGCACCTGCCCAGCCCGACCTCTGGTCCACCACGACAGTCAACGGTGCGTGGAAGTGGGTCATCTTGCCAGGGATCGTGGTGACCGGGATGAGCCCAGTTGAGAGGGATGTCTGGTGGTTAGGAGGGCGATGGATAGACTCAAACACTACCTGCTAGGAAGAGAATTTGTATCGGTGACTGATAATGCCCCTTAAGAGTGGACGTCTCTTAACAAGGACAGCAATGCCAGGGTTACAACATGGCTCCTGGAGCTCCAGAACTGCTTCCGTGTGAAACATCGAGCCGGGAACCTCCACGGGAATACAGACGCACGGTCGGAGGGATGAGTGCCTGTCCTGTAGTCAGGCGCTCCCAGCAATGGCTTGGAGCTAAGGAGGGGGGGGTATGTGGAGCCCCACAGTGCAGAAGGCCCGAGCGCAAACCCAGCGGAGGCGACCCTCCTGCGGGCAGAGAAGGCTGGGGGTAGGTGATCAATGGAAGGCACTTCCCCAAGGACCTGCAGGAGGACTTCAGCGCCTCAGAGA
Source organism: Gymnothorax reevesii (assembly GCA_029721435.1). Classification (NCBI taxonomy): domain Eukaryota; kingdom Metazoa; phylum Chordata; class Actinopteri; order Anguilliformes; family Muraenidae; genus Gymnothorax; species Gymnothorax reevesii. The sequence continues at coordinate 1,500,505 of CM056588.1, forward strand.
GGGACAACCGAAGGGCCTCAGGCAGGGGCCTCGAAACCATCAGCACCGTGGCAAGCACCGGAGTGGAAAAGTACCTGGCAGCCTGGAAACGGGCCAACATCCGGAGCTGCTGTAGGTGACGAGCAGGCTGCCTTTTTAAACAAGCGTGGAAAGCTACTGGTGAGCTCACTCTGGGAGAGCCTTGGAAAGCAACGCTCAACTGTAAAAGAGTGTTGAGCAGCTAAGGCTCACCATTGCTCATGTTTGGGAAAACTCTATAGAAGCCTGGAAGTGTGCATTATTGGAACAAGGGCGTTCTTAAAGGGCCAGTAACCTAATGTGATGTGAAACTGCCAGCTCACCTCTGTTACACCACCCATCCCAGGACTGATCACAGGATGAGCCTCCACACCTTGACGCCTAACCCTAACCCTAACCCCAACCACAATTAGGAGATTCTTGCAATGCGTTTCAGACTTCAGCTCTGCTGAATTGAAGAAAAATAAAGCTTCCCGGTCAGAATCCACAGTTGCTGAAGATGAGACTGTGAGGATTACGAAAGGGACCACAAGCGAGAACCAGGAAAATACAAAAAGGAGGCTTTATTTCTGAAGGGGGGAAACCCCCCAACAGAGCAGGCAACGGTACAGAGTCCACAATCCAAAATCAGAAACCAAAGGGCGAAATCCAAAATCGTAACCAGGGCACCAATCACAAAAATCAGAGTCTTACAAAAAAGGGTAATCAAGGACGGTCCAGTCAGATAGATAATCGCAATGAGAACTAGGTGAAAATGAACGCAGCACAAGGGAGAACAATCTGACGAGGCAGTGCTGTGAAGAGACACCAAATATACACTACAGGGAGGTCACATGATGACAGAACACAGGTGGAAGCAGTCACAGGGTTCCCACTCTTTTCTTGAAATTTTTTTTCCAGGACTTTTCCAGGACTTTTTCAGCTGCCACAGTACGAGTCAAGTTATCCCAACATACACTAATAAATTCCACCCCAAGCTTTGGAGAACAAGTGTCATTTTCTACATTTGTACCTTATATTTTGTACATTTAACCAGATTGCTTCAATGTTTATTCCTCTCCCTCTTTCTCTCTCGTGCTTTCTCCAGAAAAAAATTGTTATATGTTCAATAAATCACCTAAACATTTTCCTTTAGTTCATCTGTTTACTGTTTACTTACAGTTTACTTTGTCCATCCGACACCTGCATTCTTAAAGTAAAAATCAAAATCACTGCAAAAATAAAAATATCAAAATCAAATCCTATCCTGCAGTGCAAAAAGGTCAATATAAAACAAAGCAATGCCATTTGAATGAAAGTGTTCCTCTAAAGAGAATTCTCAGTTACTGTAGCTTCTTGACACTCTCCAGCAGGTCTTTCAGTGCTTTTTCTAGAGCTTGCAGCTCTTCCTTTTTCTCAGCCACACTTTTGCGATAAGCATTGGATTTGGACAGTAATGTGAAGTCCTGTTTTTTTCTGCTTTCACTGCCATTTCGTCTGCCTCTCTCTGCATCATCTCACTGCTTTTCATTGTTCTTCTGTTTGGCTTTGACATTTTCTGTGTCTTGGTGGAGCTCCGTTCTTTTCTTCTCATTTGTAGTTTGTTCTTTTTTCTTTTTTTCATCCTCGAGGTACTGCATGTATCTCATTCTTGCTCCTTTGCAATATCGGATTAAGTCTTTTGGCAGGGCTTCATCAACTGCATGCTCAGCCACTGCATCCTGGACCATGCGCAATGCTATCAGACTCTTCTCCTTCAAGTTTTCTACTAGCATGTCCTTGTTGACGGAGGACCCTCGCTCCACTGCTGCTTGTCCATGAGACAGAGTGAGGAGACATTTCATCATGTCCCGCAGTGCTGTATACTCTGCTCTGCCACTGACAAATCTCCCAAAAATTCTTCAAGCCTGCAACTGTATGAAAAGTCTTGGAATTCTGCCTTGAGGTTTGCACTTGCATGCACTGAGAAGGTTTTATACTGAGCAAGGATTTTGTCACTCTCTGAGGCAGTGCACCATCCTGCATTGAGGAGAACCTGTAGGAGTTTCTCAAACATTACTACTGCATGATCAGTCTCTGTCACCATGATCACAGGGTCGAGGGAGCTCATGTGCCGCACTGCTGGGTACATAAGAGGACTTCTCTCCATAATTTTTTTGCAGGTCACAGCAAAGAAGGAGACACATTCCTTCTTGAACACCTGTATGTTCACTGGATTTTCCTGGAGCTTTTCAGATGCCTTCTCTAAAGCTTGTTTTGTGGCAAATCCTGTGTCCAGTTCTTTTGAGTGGCACATGGATTGATTTGTTTTGGAGGTCAAGTTTCAGCAGCTGGACAGGTGTTTTAATTTTCTCCAATTCTTCCCTTTTAATAAAGCATGATAGCAAGCATCTCAGGATGGACTGGAGCTCTTTTGCTAAGAAAGGCACCATTGGTGCATCTGTCTGGAATTTCTCCAAAAAAGGCTTCAGCTGTCTAGCAACAAATGCAAAAAACTGGAGCTTAGCCTGAAAAAGAGGGTCAGCTGTGGCCCCTTTTACTGTACAGTAGGATGCAGATGACGGTACTTTGCTTTTCGGGAGTTTCTGGTGGCTGCTTAAGTACTGTTGCACAGCTGGCCACACTTCTATTGCCCGCTCAGCAACTGCTAAGTCTTCAACCCATCGATGGGCACAGAACTTCAGAGGAAATTTTGTTGTTTTGGTCACCTCAATGAAGTCAGCTCGTCTTGCTGGTGAGTCATGGAACGTCTGCCAAAGTGCTCTGAGCACATCTCCCACCTTCCAACCTGTTTCTCTCTCTCCATCATGAAAACTTCCATGAACAACATGCAAACCACAACTTCCCAAATTGATCATCTTTGGTGCATCTGGGTCCTCTTGGCTTTTGTCCTCTTGGAATATCCTCAGGAGCTTCCAGTTGATGGCAGGGCCATCCATTGAAATCTGTAAGAGCTTATTGGGATCGAGTGGTGACAGGGCTCCCTTGATTTTCTCCAGAAGCTCCTCTGCATTAGTGTGTCCCATAAACTCTGAACTCAGGAACTCAGGAGAGGAGAAGCAGCAATGTGACAACAAATTACACCAAAACGAAATACTGATAACATAACTGATAATGTCTGAGCTTATCAATTATTAAATATAATAATAATAATAATACAAATTTTAAAAATTTATCTTTTTTTATAAAATAATAAAATAATTAACTTTGATTAATCACAGTTTTAGGCTGTGATTAATCATGATTAATTGCATTTTTAAAATACCCTTATTCATGCAAATTATTTTTACTTGACTAAAAACTTAATTAGTTTATCAGTTACTGCATTTAATCACCTTTACATGCAGTAATTGATAAAATAATTATACTATCTATTACTAGATAATATTAACTTGTACTTTACTTTAAACATTTGCTTTAATTTTATCATTAATGTGCACTTCACAGCTATATTATTGTTGCGTGTCTACATTTTCTTTTTCTTGAAATTGCATTTGAACACACCATGACTTTTTTGTTCACCATCGCCTAATTGGCATTTTTCTGAGCCGACCTTGAACACATCATAATGTAAACTTGGCACCTCGTTTAGTTCGCTAATTAGCTGTTATTCAGCAGATTTCATCATGGATTTCAAAGTCGGATTACCATTTTTAACTAACGGAATTTTCTACAATGTTTGGGGGCCTTAAGCAGACAAATCTTTTGTTCACCTCTACTTCACTGGGAACAATGAGTCTGTGTTTTTGATGCACAAAGACACCTGATGCAGGGACGCACTGCAGAGAGGAATAAACGTCAATCATCCTCCACGTGCAGCCTTGAGCAGCTTTAAGGAGAGGCTCCAACTGGGCCCGGGACACACACATGTAAGTGTTGTGGCGCTCGTTACGCTCGTGGTCGCGATGTTCTCAGGCTTCAGAGTTCTGTTACAAACAACAGACGAGTTGTTTCTGCCGTTTTCGTTAGCATACCGGCTACATCCTGTACAGCACTGACCTGCGCCTCGGCGTCATGTCTCAGATACTGGGCACACCTCCGTCTCCAAACCTCCACTGACCTGCGCCTCGGCGTCACATCTCAGATACTGGGCACACCTCCGTCTCCAAACCTCCACTGACCTGCGCCTCGGCGTCACATCTCAGATACTGGGCACACCTCCGTCTCCAAACCTCCACTGACCTGCGCCTCGGCATCATATCTCAGATACTGGGCACACCTCCGTCTCCAAACCTCCACTGACCTGCGCCTCGGCATCATATCTCAGATACTGGGCACACCTCCGCCTCCAAACCTCCACTGACCTGCGCCTCGGCGTCATGTCTCAGATACTGGGCACACCTCCGTCTCCAAACCTCCACTGACCTGCGCCTCGGCATCATATCTCAGATACTGGGCACACCTCCGTCTCCAAACCTCCACTGACCTGCGCCTCGGCGTCACGTCTCAGATACTGGGCACACCTCCGCTCCAAACCTCCACTGACCTGCGCCTCGGCGTCATATCTCAGATACTGGGCACACCTCCGTCTCCAAACCTCCACTGACCTACGCCTCGGCGTCATGTCTCAGATACTGGGCAAACCTCCGTCTCCAAACCTCCACTGACCTGCGCCTCGGCATCATATCTCAGATACTGGGCACACCTCCGTCTCCAAACCTCCACTGACCTACGCCTCGGCGTCATGTCTCAGATACTGGGCACACCTCCGTCTCCAAACCTCCACTGACCTGCGCCTCGGCGTCATGTCTCAGATACTGGGCACACCTCCGTCTCCAAACCTCCACTGACCTGCGCCTCGGCGTCATGTCTCAGATACTGGGCAAACCTCCGTCTCCAAACCTCCACTGACCTGCGCCTCGGCATCATATCTCAGATACTGGGCACACCTCCGTCTCCAAACCTCCACTGACCTGCGCCTCGGCGTCACGTCTCAGATACTGGGCACACCTCCGTCTCCAAACCTCCACTGACCTGCGCCTCGGCGTCATGTCTCAGATACTGGGCACACCTCCGTCTCCAAACCTCCACTGACCTGCGCCTCTGCATCATATCTCAGATACTGGGCACACCTCCGTCTCCAAACCTCCACTGACCTGCGCCTCGGCATCACATCTCAGATACTGGGCACACCTCCGCCTCCAAACCTCCACTGACCTGCACCTCGGCGTCACATCTCAGATACTGGGCACACCTCCGCCTCCAAACCTTCACTGACCTGCGCCTCGGCGTCACATCTCAGATACTGGGCACACCTCCGCCTCCAAACCTCCACTGACCTGCGCCTCAGCACCATATCTCAGATACTGGGCACACCTCCGTCTCCAAACCTCCACTGACCTGCGCCTCGGCGTCACGTCTCAGATACTGGGCACACCTCCGCCTCCAAACCTCCACTGACCTGCGCCTCGGCGTCATGTCTCAGATACTGGGCACACCTCCGTCTCCAAACCTCCACTGACCTGCGCCTCGGCGTCACGTCTCAGATACTGGGCACACCTCCGTCTCCAAACCTCCACTGACCTGCGCCTCGGCGTCACATCTCAGATACTGGGCACACCTCCGTCTCCAAACCTCCACTGACCTGCGCCTCGGCGTCACATCTCAGATACTGGGCACACCTCCGTCTCCAAACCTCCACTGACCTGCGCCTCGGCGTCACATCTCAGATACTGGGCACACCTCAGTCTCCAAACCTCCACTGACCTGCGCCTCGGCGTCACATCTCAGATACTGGGCACACCTCCGTCTCCAAACCTCCACTGACCTGCGCCTCGGCGTCACATCTCAGATACTGGGCACACCTCCGTCTCCAAACCTCCACTGACCTGCGTCTCGGCGTCACATCTCAGATACTGGGCGCACCTCCGCCTCCAAACCTCTACTGACCTGCGCCTCGGCGTCACATCTCAGATACTGGGCACACCTCCGCCTCCAAACCTCCACTGACCTGCGCCTCGGCGTCACATCTCAGATACTGGGCACACCTCCGTCTCCAAACCTCCACTGACCTGCGCCTCGGCGTCACATCTCAGATACTGGGCACACCTCCGCTCCAAACCTCCACTGACCTGCGCCTCGGCGTCACATCTCAGATACTGGGCACACCTCCGCCTCCAAACCTCCACTGACCTGCGCCTCGGCGTCACATCTCAGATACTGGGCACACCTCCGCCTCCAAACCTCCACTGACCTGCGCCTCGGCGTCACATCTCAGATACTGGGCACACCTCTGTCTCCAAACCTCCAGTGACCTACGCCTCGGCGTCACATCTCAGATACTGGGCACACCTCCGTCTCCAAACCTCCACTGACCTGCGCCTCGGCGTCACGTCTCAGATACTGGGCACACCTCCGTCTCCAAACCTCCACTGACCTGCGCCTCAGCGTCATGTCTCAGATACTGGGCACACCTCCGTCTCCAAACCTCCACTGACCTGCGCCTCGGCGTCACATCTCAGATACTGGGCACACCTCCGTCTCCAAACCTCCACTGACCTGCGCCTCGGCGTCATGTCTCAGATACTGGGCAAACCTCCGTCTCCAAACCTCCACTGACCTGCGCCTCGGCATCATATCTCAGATACTGGGCACACCTCCGTCTCCAAACCTCCACTGACCTGCGCCTCGGCGTCATGTCTCAGATACTGGGCACACCTCCGTCTCCAAACCTCCACTGACCTGCGCCTCGGCGTCATGTCTCAGATACTGGGCACACCTCCGTCTCCAAACCTCCACTGACCTGCGCCTCGGCATCATATCTCAGATACTGGGCACACCTCCGTCTCCAAACCTCCACTGACCTGCGCCTCGGCATCGCATCTCAGATACTGGGCACACCTCCGCCTCCAAACCTCCACTGACCTGCACCTCGGCGTCACATCTCAGATACTGGGCACACCTCCGCCTCCAAACCTTCACTGACCTGCGCCTCGGCGTCACATCTCAGATACTGGGCACACCTCCGCCTCCAAACCTCCACTGACCTGCGCCTCGGCATCATATCTCAGATACTGGGCACACCTCCGTCTCCAAACCTCCACTGACCTGCGCCTCGGCGTCATGTCTCAGATACTGGGCACACCTCCGTCTCCAAACCTCCACTGACCTGCGCCTCGGCGTCACGTCTCAGATACTGGGCACACCTCCGCTCCAAACCTCCACTGACCTGCGCCTCGGCATCATATCTCAGATACTGGGCACACCTCCGTCTCCAAACCTCCACTGACCTGCGCCTCGGCGTCACGTGTCAGATACTGGGCACACCTCCGCTCCAAACCTCCACTGACCTGCGCCTCGGCGTCACATCTCAGATACTGGGCACACCTCCGTCTCCAAACCTCCACTGACCTGCGCCTCGGCGTCATGTCTCAGATACTGAGCAAACCTCCGTCTCCAAACCTCCACTGACCTGCGCCTCGGCGTCACATCTCAGATACTGGGCACACCTCTGTCTCCAAACCTCCACTGACCTGCGCCTCGGCGTCACGTCTCAGATACTGGGCACACCTCCGCCTCCAAACTTCCACTGACCTGCGCCTCGGCATCATATCTCAGATACTGGGCACACCTCCGTCTCCAAACCTCCACTGACCTGCGCCTCGGCGTCACGTCTCAGATACTGGGCACACCTCCGCCTCCAAACCTCCACTGACCTGCGCCTCGGCGTCATGTCTCAGATACTGGGCACACCTCCGTCTCCAAACCTCCACTGACCTGCGCCTCGGCGTCACGTCTCAGATACTGGGCACACCTCCGTCTCCAAACCTCCACTGACCTGCGCCTCGGCGTCACATCTCAGATACTGGGCACACCTCCGTCTCCAAACCTCCACTGACCTGCGCCTCGGCGTCATGTCTCAGATACTGGGCACACCTCCGTCTCCAAACCTCCACTGACCTGCGCCTCGGCGTCACATCTCAGATACTGGGCACACCTCAGTCTCCAAACCTCCACTGACCTGCGCCTCGGCGTCACATCTCAGATACTGGGCACACCTCCGTCTCGAAACCTCCACTGACCTGCGCCTCGGCGTCACATCTCAGATACTGGGCACACCTCCGTCTCCAAACCTCCACTGACCTGCGCCTCGGCGTCACATCTCAGATACTGGGCACACCTCCGTCTCCAAACCTCCACTGACCTGCGCCTCGGCGTCACATCTCAGATACTGGGCACACCTCCGTCTCCAAACCTCCACTGACCCGCGCCTCGGCGTCATGTCTCAGATACTGGGCACACCTCCGTCTCCAAACCTCCACTGACCTGCGCCTCGGCGTCACATCTCAGATACTGGGCACACCTCCGTCTCCAAACCTCCACTGACCTGCGCCTCGGCGTCACATCTCAGATACTGGGCACACCTCCGTCTCCAAACCTCCACTGACCTGCGCCTCGGCGTCACATCTCAGATACTGGGCACACCTCCGCCTCCAAACCTCTACTGACCTGCGCCTCGGCGTCACATCTCAGATACTGGGCACACCTCCGTCTCCAAACCTCCACTGACCTGCGCCTCGGCGTCACATCTCAGATACTGGGCACACCTCTGTCTCCAAACCTCCACTGACCTACGCCTCGGCGTCACGTCTCAGATACTGGGCACACCTCCGTCTCCAAAACTCCACTGACCTGCGCCTGGGCGTCACGTCTCAGATACTGGGCACACCTCCGTCTCCAAACCTCCACTGACCTGCGCCTCGGCGTCACATCTCAGATACTGGGCACACCTCCGTCTCCAAACCTCCACTGACCTGCGCCTCGGCATCACATCTCAGATACTGGGCACACCTCCGTCTCCAAACCTCCACTGACCTGCGCCTCGGCGTCACATCTCAGATACTGGGCACACCTCCGTCTCCAAACCTCCACTGACCTGCGCCTCGGCGTCACATCTCAGATACTGGGCACACCTCCGTCTCCAAACCTCCACTGACCTGCGCCTCGGCGTCACATCTCAGATACTGGGCACACCTCCGTCTCCAAACCTCCACTGACCTGCGCCTCGGCATCATATCTCAGATACTGGGCACACCTCCGTCTCCAAACCTCCACTGACCTGCGCCTCGGCGTCACGTCTCAGATACTGGGCACACCTCCGTCTCCAAACCTCCACTGACCTGCGCCTCGGCATCATATCTCAGATACTGGGCACACCTCCGTCTCCAAACCTCCACTGACCTGCGCCTCGGCGTCATGTCTCAGATACTGGGCACACCTCAGTCTCCAAACCTCCACTGACCTGCGCCTCGGCGTCATGTCTCAGATACTGGGCACACCTCAGTCTCCAAACATCCACTGACCTGCGCCTCGGCGTCACATCTCAGATACTGGGCACACCTCCGCCTCCAAACCTCCACTGACCTGCGCCTCGGCGTCACATCTCAGATACTGGGCACACGTCCGTCTCCAAACCTCCACTGACCTGCGCCTCGGCGTCACATCTCAGATACTGGGCACATTTCCGCTCCAAACCTCCACTGACCTGCGCCTCGGCGTCACATCTCAGATACTGGGCACACCTCCGCCTCCAAACCTCCACTGACCTGCGCCTCGGCGTCACATCTCAGATACTGGGCACACCTCCGCCTCCAAACCTCCACTGACCTGCGCCTCGGCGTCACATCTCAGATACTGGGCACACCTCTGTCTCCAAACCTCCACTGACCTGCGCCTCGGCGTCACATCTCAGATACTGGGCACACCTCCGTCTCGAAACCTCCACTGACCTGCGCCTCGGCGTCACATCTCAGATACTGGGCACACCTCCGTCTCCAAACCTCCACTGACCTGCGCCTCGGCATCACATCTCAGATACTGGGCACACCTCTGTCTCCAAACCTCCACTGACCTACGCCTCGGCGTCACATCTCAGATACTGGGCACACCTCCGTCTCCAAACCTCCACTGACCTGCGCCTCGGCGTCACGTCTCAGATACTGGGCACACCTCCGTCTCCAAACCTCCACTGACCTGCGCCTCGGCGTCATGTCTCAGATACTGGGCACACCTCCGTCTCCAAACCTCCACTGACCTGCGCCTCGGCGTCACATCTCAGATACTGGGCACACCTCCGTCTCCAAACCTCCACTGACCTGCGCCTGGGCGTCATGTCTCAGATACTGGGCAAACCTCCGTCTCCAAACCTCCACTGACCTGCGCCTCGGCATCATATCTCAGATACTGGGCACACCTCCGTCTCCAAACCTCCAGTGACCTACGCCTCGGCGTCACATCTCAGATACTGGGCACACCTCCGTCTCCAAACCTCCACTGACCTGCGCCTCGGCGTCACGTCTCAGATACTGGGCACACCTCCGTCTCCAAACCTCCACTGACCTGCGCCTCAGCGTCATGTCTCAGATACTGGGCACACCTCCGTCTCCAAACCTCCACTGACCTGCGCCTCGGCGTCACATCTCAGATACTGGGCACACCTCCGTCTCCAAACCTCCACTGACCTGCGCCTCGGCGTCATGTCTCAGATACTGGGCAAACCTCCGTCTCCAAACCTCCACTGACCTGGGCCTCGGCATCATATCTCAGATACTGGGCACACCTCCGTCTCCAAACCTCCACTGACCTGCGCCTCGGCATCGCATCTCAGATACTGGGCACACCTCCGCCTCCAAACCTCCACTGACCTGCACCTCGGCGTCACATCTCAGATACTGGGCACACCTCCGCCTCCAAACCTTCACTGACCTGCGCCTCGGCGTCACATCTCAGATACTGGGCACACCTCCGCCTCCAAACCTCCACTGACCTGCGCCTCGGCATCATATCTCAGATACTGGGCACACCTCCGTCTCCAAACCTCCACTGACCTGCGCCTCGGCGTCATGTCTCAGATACTGGGCACACCTCCGTCTCCAAACCTCCACTGACCTGCGCCTCGGCGTCACGTCTCAGATACTGGGCACACCTCCGCTCCAAACCTCCACTGACCTGCGCCTCGGCATCATATCTCAGATACTGGGCACACCTCCGTCTCCAAACCTCCACTGACCTGCGCCTCGGAGTCACGTGTCAGATACTGGGCACACCTCCGCTCCAAACCTCCACTGACCTGCGCCTCGGCGTCACATCTCAGATACTGGGCACACCTCCGTCTCCAAACCTCCACTGACCTGCGCCTCGGCGTCATGTCTCAGATACTGAGCAAACCTCCGTCTCCAAACCTCCACTGACCTGCGCCTCGGCGTCACATCTCAGATACTGGGCACACCTCTGTCTCCAAACCTCCACTGACCTGCGCCTCGGCGTCACGTCTCAGATACTGGGCACACCTCCGCCTCCAAACTTCCACTGACCTGCGCCTCGGCATCATATCTCAGATACTGGGCTCACCTCCGTCTCCAAACCTCCACTGACCTGCGCCTCGGCGTCACGTCTCAGATACTGGGCACACCTCCGCCTCCAAACCTCCACTGACCTGCGCCTCGGCGTCATGTCTCAGATACTGGGCACACCTCCGTCTCCAAACCTCCACTGACCTGCGCCTCGGCGTCACGTCTCAGATACTGGGCACACCTCCGTCTCCAAACCTCCACTGACCTGCGCCTCGGCGTCACATCTCAGATACTGGGCACACCTCCGTCTCCAAACCTCCACTGACCTGCGCCTCGGCGTCATGTCTCAGATACTGGGCACACCTCCGTCTCCAAACCTCCACTGACCTGCGCCTCGGCGTCACATCTCAGATACTGGGCACACCTCAGTCTCCAAACCTCCACTGACCTGCGCCTCGGCGTCACATCTCAGATACTGGGCACACCTCCGTCTCGAAACCTCCACTGACCTGCGCCTCGGCGTCACATCTCAGATACTGGGCACACCTCCGTCTCCAAACCTCCACTGACCTGCGCCTCGGCGTCACATCTCAGATACTGGGCACACCTCCGTCTCCAAACCTCCACTGACCTGCGCCTCGGCGTCACATCTCAGATACTGGGCACACCTCCGTCTCCAAACCTCCACTGACCTGCGCCTCGGCGTCATGTCTCAGATACTGGGCACACCTCCGTCTCCAAACCTCCACTGACCTGCGCCTCGGCGTCACATCTCAGATACTGGGCACACCTCCGTCTCCAAACCTCCACTGACCTGCGCCTCGGCGTCACATCTCAGATACTGGGCACACCTATGTCTCCAAACCTCCACTGACCTGCGCCTCGGCGTCACATCTCAGATACTGGGCACACCTCCGCCTCCAAACCTCTACTGACCTGCGCCTCGGCGTCACATCTCAGATACTGGGCACACCTCCGTCTCCAAACCTCCACTGACCTGCGCCTCGGCGTCACATCTCAGATACTGGGCACACCTCTGTCTCCAAACCTCCACTGACCTACGCCTCGGCGTCACGTCTCAGATACTGGGCACACCTCCGTCTCCAAACCTCCACTGACCTGCGCCTCGGCGTCATGTCTCAGATACTGGGCACACCTCCGTCTCCAAACCTCCACTGACCTGCGCCTCGGCGTCACATCTCAGATACTGGGCACACCTCCGTCTCCAAACCTCCACTGACCTGCGCCTCGGCATCACATCTCAGATACTGGGCACACCTCCGTCTCCAAACCTCCACTGACCTGCGCCTCGGCGTCACATCTCAGATACTGGGCACACCTCCGTCTCCAAACCTCCACTGACCTGCGCCTCGGCGTCACATCTCAGATACTGGGCACACCTCCGTCTCCAAACCTCCACTGACCTGCGCCTCGGCGTCACATCTCAGATACTGGGCACACCTCCGTCTCCAAACCTCCACTGACCTGCGCCTCGGCATCATATCTCAGATACTGGGCACACCTCCGTCTCCAAACCTCCACTGACCTGCGCCTCGGCGTCACGTCTCAGATACTGGGCACACCTCCGTCTCCAAACCTCCACTGACCTGCGCCTCGGCATCATATCTCAGATACTGGGCACACCTCCGTCTCCAAACCTCCACTGACCTGCGCCTCGGCGTCATGTCTCAGATACTGGGCACACCTCAGTCTCCAAACCTCCACTGACCTGCGCCTCGGCGTCATGTCTCAGATACTGGGCACACCTCAGTCTCCAAACATCCACTGACCTGCGCCTCGGCGTCACATCTCAGATACTGGGCACACCTCCGTCTCCAAACCTCCACTGACCTGCGCCTCGGCGTCACATCTCAGATACTGGGCACACCTCCGCTCCAAACCTCCACTGACCTGCGCCTCGGCGTCACATCTCAGATACTGGGCACACCTCCGCCTCCAAACCTCCACTGACCTGCGCCTCGGCGTCACATCTCAGATACTGGGCACACCTCCGCCTCCAAACCTCCACTGACCTGCGCCTCGGCGTCACATCTCAGATACTGGGCACACCTCTGTCTCCAAACCTCCACTGACCTACGCCTCGGCGTCACATCTCAGATACTGGGCACACCTCCGTCTCCAAACCTCCACTGACCTGCGCCTCGGCGTCACGTCTCAGATACTGGGCACACCTCCGTCTCCAAACCTCCACTGACCTGCGCCTCGGCGTCATGTCTCAGATACTGGGCACACCTCCCTCTCCAAACCTCCACTGACCTGCGCCTCGGCGTCACATCTCAGATACTGGGCACACCTCCGTCTCCAAACCTCCACTGACCTGCGCCTCGGCGTCATGTCTCAGATACTGGGCAAACCTCCGTCTCCAAACCTCCACTGACCTGCGCCTCGGCATCATATCTCAGATACTGGGCACACCTCCGTCTCCAAACCTCCACTGACCTGCGCCTCGGCGTCATGTCTCAGATACTGGGCACACCTCCGTCTCCAAACCTCCACTGACCTGCGCCTCGGCGTCATGTCTCAGATACTGGGCACACCTCCGTCTCCAAACCTCCACTGACCTGCGCCTCGGCATCATATCTCAGATACTGGGCACACCTCCGTCTCCAAACCTCCACTGACCTGCGCCTCGGCATCACATCTCAGATACTGGGCACACCTCCGCCTCCAAACCTCCACTGACCTGCACCTCGGCGTCACATCTCAGATACTGGGCACACCTCCGCCTCCAAACCTTCACTGACCTGCGCCTCGGCGTCACATCTCAGATACTGGGCACACCTCCGCCTCCAAACCTCCACTGACCTGTGCCTCGGCACCATATCTCAGATACTGGGCACACCTCCGTCTCCAAACCTCCACTGACCTGCGCCTCGGCGTCATGTCTCAGATACTGGGCACACCTCCGTCTCCAAACCTCCACTGACCTGCGCCTCGGCGTCACGTCTCAGATACTGGGCACACCTCCGCTCCAAACCTCCACTGACCTGCGCCTCGGCATCATATCTCAGATACTGGGCACACCTCCGTCTCCAAACCTCCACTGACCTGCGCCTCGGCGTCACGTCTCAGATACTGGGCACACCTCCGCTCCAAACCTCCACTGACCTGCGCCTCGGCGTCACATCTCAGATACTGGGCACACCTCCGTCTCCAAACCTCCACTGACCTGCGCCTCGGCGTCATGTCTCAGATACTGAGCAAACCTCCGTCTCCAAACCTCCACTGACCTGCGCCTCGGCGTCACATCTCAGATACTGGGCACACCTCTGTCTCCAAACCTCCACTGACCTGCGCCTCGGCGTCACGTCTCAGATACTGGGCACACCTCCGCCTCCAAACTTCCACTGACCTGCGCCTCGGCATCATATCTCAGATACTGGGCACACCTCCGTCTCCAAACCTCCACTGACCTGCGCCTCGGCGTCACGTCTCAGATACTGGGCACACCTCCGCCTCCAAACCTCCACTGACCTGCGCCTCGGCGTCACGTCTCAGATACTGGGCACACCTCCGTCTCCAAACCTCCACTGACCTGCGCCTCGGCGTCACGTCTCAGATACTGGGCACACCTCCGTCTCCAAACCTCCACTGACCTGCGCCTCGGCGTCACATCTCAGATACTGGGCACACCTCCGTCTCCAAACCTCCACTGACCTGCGCCTGGGCGTCACGTCTCAGATACTGGGCACACCTCCGTCTCCAAACCTCCACTGACCTGCGCCTCGGCGTCACATCTCAGATACTGGGCACACCTCCGTCTCCAAACCTCCACTGACCTGCGCCTCGGCGTCACATCTCAGATACTGGGCACACCTCCGTCTCCAAACCTCCACTGACCTGCGCCTCGGCGTCACGTCTCAGATACTGGGCACACCTCCGTCTCCAAACCTCCACTGACCTGCGCCTCGGCGTCACGTCTCAGATACTGGGCACACCTCCGTCTCCAAACCTCCACCGACCTGCGCCTCGGCGTCATGTCTCAGATACTGGGCACACCTCCGTCTCCAAACCTCCACTGACCTGCGCCTCGGCGTCATGTCTCAGATACTGGGCACACCTCCGTCTCCAAACCTCCACGTCGCAAAGAAATTTCTCCCCCGATGTTTTTTCTCCTTCCCCTCTTTTCTCGCATTATTTACATTAACAGACCAGTGTGAAGTGCCGTCCGCTTCTTCCTGCTCTGCCTCTGATTGGCGGGTGTTCGTACGTCTTCACCTTCACAGACGTGTGTGTGTGTGTGTGTGTGTGTGTGTGTGTGTGTGTGTGTGTGTGTGACTGACAGACGTCCCTAAACGCTTACTACGCTAACAACATTGTTCAAATGAACATGCAAGTCGTCAGTTTTCACTGCCTCCGTTCCTCATTTTGGCCATGGGGAGTGCATCTCACTCATGGATATATAAGATCTCACTTGGATGTTGACATCTAAATCACTTTCATTGCAAAGTAGCCAGCTAATAACTGCATGAAAGTCGGAGCTCCGCTCTCTGTGCACAAACACAGTATTTTAATAGAATTCCTAATGGGACAATGGAGCAAGTATGAAATACTGAGTGAAACGTGGCCCAGTAAGACTACCTGTTACCCATCACTTTCTCGAAGCTGTAGTCATGGTTGCTGTGGCTCTACTGAAACCAGAGATGTATTTCATCTCAGAGCGCACAGCCAAAAGTGACGGCACGCCCACTATAGCTCTCCACTGTTCCTCTGTCACTCAACAGAAGAGACAGAGAGAGGGAGAAACACCTCACACTCGATATACAGCGATGGCATCACTCATGAACTGAAAGTCGCTAGTTTTGGTGCTTCCTTGGAGAAAATAAATCCTTACTTGGGTCTGAAAAGTCGGTAAATCTAGCAACAAAATCACACACTGGGCAGCAGAACTGCTAAGGGAATATGCAATTTGATTTGGGTCACGTGGGGCGCTGTGCCGGCTAGAAGCAGAAATGAAGCAGAGAAGCGCTACAGCTCAGCGTTGCCCATTAAAGGCAGCTGAAAACAGACACACATGCGTAAAATGTTTAACCCGTTTGCATTCACCCCCAAGGAAGAGAGAAGCAGAGGGAAGAAAAATAATTTTCCAGGACAACTCAAGCTTTTCCAGGACATTTTACTTTTTTCTCATTTTCCATGTGTTTTCCATGACTGGAAAATTGGTCAATCATTTTCCATGTTTTCCAGGTTTTCCAGGACGCGTGGGAACCCTGAGTCAGATTGATTACAAGGGAGCAACACATTAGGGAGAACCTGATCACATGAAATTGGCAGAAGCCAAAACGCGGACAGGGATCACGGGACAATCCTATTGACAGATGCACAGCTCCAGTCAAGGAGTTCTAATGTGCCTAGATACTAAAGAGAAAGGACAGCGTGAGCAGATGTGGAGAACCACAGAAACGCAGCAGAGAAGATTAGGGAAAGACAAGAGGCGGAGACTAGAACAGGGCGAATGCGGAGAGCTTGTTCGTCAATTAGTCAGTGCAACTATACAATCCCTAGTGCTCGTTAGTAAGTTAGTATTATATACAATGTTAGTCTTGGTTAGCAATTTAGCAAAAACAACAAACTGTTAGTATTGGTTAGTAATATAGAAAAAGCAAGGTGAAGGAAGTAAACGAGATTGGAAGGAAGGTTGAAATCCAGAAACCATTAAATCACCCGAAGGAGTGGCACGCAGTACTGGGGCTGTGAGCAATGACAAGACCAAAGACAGGGGGAGACAAAGTGCAAAGCAAAGTATAAATAAAAACATGGACCGGAGTAAAACTATGGTAAAAAGTAAAACATGGAAAAATAAAAATTAAAACAATGCATGAATAAATCTGAGTAACCAAATCACAGTACACATTTCAAGAATAGTCAGACATAACAAAAATCAAAATATACACATGGCAATCAGATCAGGAACATGGCAGAATCAGAATCACAAGAGACATTTTAAATGGACATTAGGAGGCAGCTGAACTTCAGTGTTTCGTAACCTGAAAAGTATGCACAGGCATAAAATCAATCTACGTCGTCATCAGCCTCCGCCAAACTGTGATACGTAAAAGAAGGACGACACAAGATATTTTATTCGGGAATACTACAATTAATTGCTCCCGAGAGAGTGAAAAACCACTACCTCTGTAGCAGGTGGGCCAGATTAGCTACAAATAGCAGACGAAGTGGAAAAGTTCTCTCTCTGCCCCAAAATGGCGACAAAGGTTTAACCACAGAGATATTAGAAAGCTATTATTTTGTAATTCAATTTAAGTCTGCTGTTGTTATACCGCCCACTTCGGCACCAAGGTCCAGCTGGCGGTTCAGCGAAAATAGCGTTAGCTACAACGGTTTGTGTACAGTATGTGCATGACGGCATTCTACGATATCGATAACTGCAAACTCACCACAGTTTAACATTTTCGGCTTCCTTTACAAAGTCAGTTTGGCATTGTGCGATGCTCTGACCCAGCTAGCAAGCACCTCCGCTTTTACTGAGCAATGATGGTTTGCGCTGCCAGATCTGATGGCAGATTTGTCTCGAAATCCACGCAGGTGTTCCCTAAATTATCAATTCTAATTCTAATTTGGAGTCAGATTTTTAACATGGATATAGCTAAATATTGTATTCTAACTGTTCTATGGAGTCAGATAAATCGTAACCATTGCGTTTTAATGCCCTGTCCTCGGACGGTGAAAAATATCCATTATATTGTGATTCACACCAGCCAGAAGAATGCTCTAATTCAAGTTAGACAAAGAGAACACCTGAGGCCTTCACCCCGGGCAATGTCCGTCGTTGGTGTTGCTTTGTTGGGGTTTTACAATACCCTACGATGCATATACCATCCGATGTGTATAACACCCTACGACACATATCATACCCTACAATGCAAATCATACCATCCAACGTACATCACACCCTACTACGCACATCATACTCTATGACGCATATACCATCTGATGTGTATCACACCCTCCAACGCATATCATACCCTACAACGCAAATCATACCGTTTGACGCATATCATACCCTACGACACATATCATACCCTACAATGCAAATCATACCATCCAACGTACATCACACCCTACTACGCACATCATACTCTATGACGCATATACCATCTGATGTGTATCACACCCTCCAACGCATATCATACCCTACAACGCAAATCATACCGTTTGACGCATATCATACCCTACGACGCATATCACACCCTACAACGCAAATCATACCCTACCACGCATATCACACCCGACGACGCATATCACGCCCAACAATGCACATCACGCCCAACAATGCATATCATACCCTATGATGCATATACCGTGCGACGTATATCACACCCTACGACACATATCATACCCTACAACACAATATTATACCCGACGCAAATCACACCCAACGATGCATACCATATCCTACCCCACCCTGAAAAGCTCAATGGCGCTGC
Source organism: Gymnothorax reevesii (assembly GCA_029721435.1). Lineage (NCBI taxonomy): Eukaryota > Metazoa > Chordata > Actinopteri > Anguilliformes > Muraenidae > Gymnothorax > Gymnothorax reevesii. The sequence continues at coordinate 1,519,259 of CM056588.1, forward strand.
CACTTTTTCTTGTGCCGGGGTCGTGCGGAATCTGCAGGGGTCTTCAGAGAGGAGCGGGAGGATCCGGGAGCGCTGGACGAGGCAGTTCCTGCTTCGGAAGTGGAAGCGATGGTCTCTGGAGGGAGAACCTCTGTCTGGTCGGGGGGAGAGACGACCTCAGAGTCTGCAAAGAGAGTGCTGGTTACCAAAGATCCGCCGCTGCAAAATCACAGCCAATGAAGATGAGTGTCCAGTAACATCTGAGTCAAGAGGTCTCCACTTAACCCTCATTGCCCTCGTTTGCCAGTCAACAGGAACTGATTATCCCCAAGATAGAAGGTTGTGCAAACCTCCAGTTCAAATGTTAAAGGTCTCATATCATGTCAACGGGCCCATAGCCTATGTGTCATTACACCCAGTCTCAAAAGCTGGTTTTTTGTGTCATCAAACGGTGAAGTCACCGCCCAGTGGCAAAATAAGGCTGATCAACTGAAGCTAACTGGTTAAGAAGTTCTTTCATTATTCTGAGGGATCCCTACCCCTTTTTGATGTCACAAAAAGGCAGATTTTGAAATGATGCGTGATGGCTAATATACTGTGCACCCGGTGAAATGACGCGGGGACCAATGAGATGTGCAGTAAACACTGATTTACCAACCAGCAGCACAGAAACTGCAGTCCAGGAGGCTAAAGTACATTTTGGTGGGGCGAGACAGGCAGAGGCTCACCTGACTGGTAGGGCTGTTCTTCATCTGAGGTGCTGAATTTGAGGTCGACTGTTGTTTGCGCTAAATCCGGGAACACTGAGGCATTCTCCATCAGCCTGTGAACAGGTGAAAAATCAACTATCAGCCAATAAATAGTCAAAGGCCTCGGAAAACACCAGCCCCATCTCCCCCTACTGATGAAACCCTTCGACAGAAAGGTGCTGCCACTGGACAAACAGCCAGAGGCTACCAATGACGCAAACCCGTCTTTCAAGGCTGTACGCTGCTTACTGGAGCACTTGAGCAATAACTCTTGTCCTCGGTGCATCCCTGTCCTGTTCGGAGGCTTCCAGCTGGGGACACAGAGGAGATCATATTAACATCTAAGAAAAACATTTAAAATCTGCTTAATGGGACGACAGCATCTTCACCGGAGCCTGAGGCTCAAGAAACTCAATGCAGACAGACAAGTGAGAGCTTAAGTACCAGATCTAACCGAAACATAGAAACATGCACCTTAATGCAGCTTGTTAAACATTTCCAGGGGCGTCAATGAACAGTGTGCTCTTTTTTGAACAATCTACAGTATAACTAGAAAATCTGTAACAAGGAAATGCGCTTAGTAAAGACCAGACCTCTGCCAAGGAGCCAGATGAGATATTCGATATAAATCACCTTGCTGACATGTTGTGCTAACGGTCGTCACGATTAGGACAAGACACCAAGAGCCAAGAACGTTGAATCTCTGAATTACAAACACTACACCAAGAGTACTAAACACTATATTTGCGACAGATGGAAACGAGACAGAGGATCTTACATGAGTGGGCGTGTCCTATGAGAGTTATCAAAGGCGTTCAGTAAATTTTCCGTTGACTCAAAGCCTCAACGAGTTTCATAAGTTTGTCATGACCAAGAATATAAGATTGTTCATCACATAACTGAATTGCGTAATTTAATGGAAAATGAATATACTTGCCATTAGCGCCTATTATATGTGAGCATTGAGCTAATGCCCTCAGACTGCAAACGTAATCAGTCACGGAGTCACAGACATTAGTATTTGGACAGGCAGTAATTTGTAAATTCAGTCAACTGAGTAGCCTCGCTAGCTAACAAACTAATGTCACATTATGGTAGTAAAAAAGTGCAGTGTGCACGCTAGCTAGCTAGGCCTGTGGATAGTGGGGCGCAGGCCCGTGGATAGTGGGGCGCAGGCCCGTGGATAGTGGGGCGCAGGCCTGTGGATAGTGGTGGGCAGGCCTGTGGATAGTGGGGCGCAGGCCTGTGGATAGTGGGGTGCAGGCCTGTGGATAGTGGGGCGCAGGCCTGTGGATAGTGGGGTGCAGGCCTGTGGATAGTGGGGCGCAGGCCCGTGGATAGTGGGGCGCAGGCCTGTGGATAGTGGTGGGCAGGCCTGTGGATAGTGGGGTGCAGGCCTGTGGATAGTGGGGTGCAGGCCTGTGGATAGTGGGGTGCAGGCCTGTGGATAGTGGGGCGCAGGCCCGTGGATAGTGGGGCGCAGGCCTGTGGATAGTCGGGTGCAGGCCTGTGGATAGTGGGGCGCAGGCCCGTGGATAGTGGGGCGCAGGCCCGTGGATAGTGGGGCGCAGGCCCGTGGATAGTGGGGCGCAGGCCCGTGGATAGCGGGGCGCAGGCCTGTGGATAGTGGGGTGCAGGCCTGTGGATAGTCGGGTGCAGGCCTGTGGATAGTGGGGCGCAGGCCTGTGGATAGTGGGGGGCAGGCCTGTGGATAGTGGGGCGCAGGCCTGTGGATAGTGGGGCGCAGGCCTGTGGATAGTGGGGAGCAGGCCTGTGGATAGTGGGGTGCAGGCCTGTGGATAGTGGGGTGCAGGCCTGTGGATTGAGGGGTGCAGGCCTGTGGTTAGTGGGGCACACAGTGGGCCTGTTAGGGTAACTCTCTCACCTCGGCCTGGCAGTAACTCTGGCTTTTCTGAAGCACGTTCTCTAGCGCAGAGATCTTGATGGCCAGAAACTGCATCACTTCCTCAGCTGCCTCCATCTTGATTGAGCTCCTACAGCGCAGAGAGCACAGCAGCTGTTAGCACAGGGCTGCTGAAGCACAGCTCTCCACTGCAGGGGCACGTCACACTGCTGCAGTGCTCATTTAGCCTGATGGTAGCTTTCAACTTCAGCTTTTACATTTTCACCTTGGGGGCCTTGCAGAGTTTCACTCATCGAAGTTATCCGGCTAACTAAGTAATCCTGCTTCGTGAAAACAGGGCCCCTTGACAGGTCTGAGGTTTATCACGGGATCAAAGCTCAAAAAATCCAACATGATTTATCAGTGAAGTTCATGTCATAATGAAGACTGTTTGGTGTCATTTTCTATTGTAGATGTTTGCAGTAATGTAGTTGAAGTGGTAACAGCATCAGACCCTGGATTACTGCAGTCCTCTCACGAGGAACAGCACGCACAGGCACACACACACACACACACACACGCACAGGCGCACACACGCACAGGCACACACACGCACACACACACACACACACGCACAGGCGCACACACACACACACACACACACACACACTCACACACACCCGCACAGGCGCACACACACACACACACACACACACACACACGCACAGGCACACACACGCGCACACACACGCACAGGCACACACGCACAGGCGCACACACGCACAGGCGCACACACACACACACACGCACAGGCGCACACACGCACAGGCACACACGCGCACAGGCGCACACACGCACAGGCACACACACGCACAGGCGCACAGGCGCACACACACACACACACGCACAGGCGCACACACGCACAGGCGGACACACACACACACACACACACACACGCGCACACACGCACAGGCGCACACACGCACAGCCGCACACACACACACACGCACAGGCGCACACACGCACAGGCACACACACGCACAGGCACACACACGCACAGGCACACACACACACACACACACACACACACACACACACGCACAGGCGCACACACACACTCTCTCTCCCATGTTTACTCACTCCAGGAGATCCTGCTCTTGTTGCTGGCAGGTCATCCTCCATGTGTCCAGCTCACTCTGCTTGGCTGCGGCCTGCTGCTCCAGCTGTGATATTTCTGTCCTCAGAGCATCTCCGTCTCGCTCCAGATGCTGAACTGTTGCTAAGGCACAAACAATACCATTTTAAGTACAGAGAACTTAAATAAATCAATCATGGGCCGAAGCACAAATATTCCCAAAGGAGCAAACCTTCCAGATGTTGACAGTCCCTCTGCTCCAGCTGCGGCGCCTCCTGCTGAAGGTTCTGCAGCTTTGCAGCTGCATTTGAGGGTTTTGCCTGTGTGAGGAAAAGCCTCAGTGACTCCGTTTGAAGGCACAAAATATTCCCGTTTTTGCTCTTTTGTCAAAAAAGACATTATTTCTCCAAAGCTGTTCACATGGCTAATGCAGAGAAATTTTAACAAATATCCGAAAATCTGTTGATATCCAAGTCTTTCATAATGTTTAAATTTAATAGGTGTCTTTCTACTTCCTGTCAGAAATGTGGCGTTTCCTTTTATGCGTGCATCACTATCTCAGGGTTGAAAACTGTTTGCTGATTGGTTTGTTTGCAAAGCATTGGGTTGAACTGAAACAAGCAAGTGGTAGTTTGTCAAACTACGGTGAAAACTCCCATTCAAAGGCATATTCTGAATGCACTGTATACATGTCCAAGGAATGGCCCTAAAGCCCAAATAATACCGGCATATCCCCCGTGTCTTAATCAGAAATCCTACATTCAGAATCTCGGAGTTAATTATACTGCTTACATGACCTGTATCAAATTCAAATATTGACATATTCAGAATAATAATGGAAAATTAATGTGCATGTAAACTTCGTTTGTGAATCACAAATGTCTTACTCCAGTGGTCATTTGCTTCTGAGGGCTAGTCTGCGCACGTAGAATCGAGCAGGTTTTCATCTTGAGGAAATATAATCATTCTGATTGGAAACATAGCCAAGACTAACTAAACAAAAGCTTAATGGCTCCCTTACCAACTTATCTCGTGTCTTGTTAAGAGATGCAATCTGTGGATAAAGATGCGTCAGTTAGTAACATATGTGATTAAATGACAAAGAATAATTTCACCTCCCTGATGTACTACACTGCATACAGAGGACCTAAACAACACAACCAAAAAACTGTAACAGTCAATAGCGAGGGCTGACATTAGTCCTGCTGTAGTACACTGATCTCAGTGAAATTGGTTTCACTTCTGTAGATAACATCAGCATACCCATAATACCGATTCATAGAATAGTATAAACAAGAAAAGCACTCAGAGAGCGCAGACCTCCGCCAGGAGGCAGCAAAACCCAAAAGCACGGCGATTGGAACTCCGGCCCATTGGAAAGACTTGAAATCTTGAACTTTGGCGAATATCTCAGCAGTACTCAAAATTCTCACATCTCAAAATTTAGTGACCTGTTCCTTGACGTAATACCCACCTTCTCTGAAAATTTCATCAAAATCAGTCCATAACTTTTTGAGTTATTTTGGAAACCAACAGACAAAGAAACAAAAACAAACCCAGGCAAGAACATAACCTTCTTGGCGGGGGTAGTAATAATTTAGGTATTCCTAACGAAGTCAAAATAAACAGACAAATTCCATAATTTTCGAACAGATGAAATAAAACCAGGAAGGAAACCGCATGTAAAGCCCATCAGTGCAGCTACAGTGACGCGAGCAGTAACCCTCAGCCCACATTCAGCAGTTTATCAGTGTGTGACTGAGTTTACCACCATGTGACATGAATTTCGTCATGAAGACAGTTCATTGTCGATCAACTGTTTTGTGGAGATTTGTAACTTTCTCGTGAAAAGGGACTAGATGATGTCAATGCAAATACAAGATGGCAGCTCTGACAGCCATATTGATACCAGAGCGCCATCAACATCGATAGGCTTCTGTAGCTACCCAGCAAGGCTCACATCAAAAATGGCAATGAAGGACCATGGCGTTTCTGAGTTAATGCGTGGAATGCAAATTAAAGATGACAGCCATATTGCAAACCGGAGCGCCACCAAAATTGAGACTTTTCTGTAGCTACCGGACTCCAAGACTCACAACAACAAGGACATATCCTCCCGACCCCCAGCAATATCGTAGAACAGTAATTTGTGAAGAATGTCTCAGAAAACATGATATTTTATGAATATCTAGTCCAGACATGATCACTATATGCATCATTTTTCCATAGAAAACCTCAGAAAAAGAGCATAAACAAGAGTCATCTGGAGATATATTCCGACCCCCACAAATCGTAACTCAGCTTTTATGATGAAGATATTAGAATGCCGAGTTTGCATGTGTGAGAAGAGATGTCATGATCACCAGTGGTCACCTAAATGGATTCTGTATTCATGAAAACATCTTGACATAGTGGATAATGTGTCTGTGAATTAAGTTTAATGAACCTAGATCAAATGGTTTGGGAGATATGCCCCAAGCAAGACAGCCACCCTCAAAGCCAATCTAAGTTCCCTGTCTCCATAGAAACTTCGAAATAAAAATGAATCAATAAACTCCAAAATAGTAAAAGGCAGATCTACTCGTAGTGGGTAATATATCTGCGAAGTTAGGTGAACCTTGGACACACAGTTTAGGAGATATGCTCTGGACAAGGTAGCCACCCTCAAAGTCAATCTAAGTTCCACGTTTCCATGGAAACCGCAAAAATTAAGAAATCAGAAAAAAGTCAAAATAGTAAAAAGCACATCTACTCATACTGGTTTATATATCTGTGAAGTTTGGTGAACCTAAGATGCATAGTTATGAGGCTATGTTCCGGACAAGAAAATGATTACAGACGGACGGACGGACAGACTGACATACTGATGACTATATCCCCCCGACATATTTGTATGTCGGGGGGATGAAAAATGGGGTTGATCGACGATGGCATTTGTGAGTTAATGCGCGGAATATAAGAGTGGACAGACAGACACTGTACGTGACGACAATACCCTCTGCCCCTTAATAAGGGGTGAGGGGTAATAACATTTATGATCAGAATTTTTAACTGATAATGGCCTCGTTTCCCTGATTCATTTTGACGATCTTAGCGCTAAGAGCTTCTTTAGATCCTTCTGAAGGCTCCAGTAAGAAGCAAACGTGTTTCCCAGATTCCTTCTTAGCCTAAGATGGCTCCCTCTCAGCTGAACTCTTCTTTCGAGCCTTCTTAACTTCTTAAGAACGCTCTAAACTGGGAAACGCGGCCAATATCATTATTATGAGAGAAATTAATTAGATAAAATTGATGGAGGTATTTTGCAAATCTGGTCAGCCTTGATGATGTACGTTTTCGATGTTTAGTAAAATGAAAGGTGTATATTCCGTTTTTCATAAAAAACGCGGGTGTCCAATATTTTGACTGATACTGTTTTCTTTTGTACTAATCAGAGCAAAATCCTATACTAATACAAACCTACTTTCCTAGAAATAACATTTCATTGACTGAACTTCACTTCAAAAACAGTGAAATGTTAGATCTAATTAAAAATATTAAGTCAACTGGTTGCATCTACAGGTTTTACCTAACATTAAATTAAAATTAAATTAAATTGGATTTTGGGCTAACTCAATTAATATTAAATATACTTAAACTGTCTGTGACCAATTGAAATAACATAAAATTAAGTATAATGTCACTTTTCTCAGCGTTTTGTACCTGGGCTTTGTAGGAGCTCTCTGATTTCTGATGTTGTTCCTCGATGGCTTGTAACTTCTGCTTGTGAATCTTGAGGACCTCCTTAACTTTACGCTCTTTTTCTCGCCGTTCGAAGTCGAGCTGAGCAGCTTTCCTGCGACAGAGAGACCACAGGCTTCAGGCGACCACAGCGCAGCCTTAACTCACAAAGAAATTTGTCAAAAACTTGTTAAAAACTAAAAATTATTTTTTTATTTCTTCAGGCAAATAAACTGACACCACTAAATAGTCCTTACTGGCCTCCTTTGGCCTTGATAACAGCTTGCAATCTAGCAATCAACCACTAAAACTCATTTTTATGTTCAGGAATTCAAGAGAAGAACTTATTTGGCATTTTATTAAAAAATATTAATGTGCTTAACTTTTTTTCCTGCTGTTTTGTAAAACGGTAAATTTGAAAATCCATGGATAACAACAATAATTACATTTCAGCATTAAAAATATCATTATATCAAGATATCAATATCAAGAGCTTGCGCGTACTGGTGGATTAACCAATACAGAAACATAAAAATGATTTTGGTAATTACCCACATTAACTTAGGGCAGCTGTGGCATAAACCTTACATTGGGTGGTGGTCCAATAAATTTGTTAAGCACTGTATGTCTACCCTGCACCATTCAGTAATTATCTCAACCATTCCTACGGGGAAGTTAATGAGATCTGCTGACAAATAAATCATGTTCCTCAGTATAATTCCCTGTTTAAAAAACCCTCATTTCCTCAGCAGGTTACGTACTGTTGCAGAGCCTGGTCTTTCTGCTGGCACAGCTCACTCATTTTGTCCAGTTTTCCCAGGACAGATTTAATCTGAAGCTCCAAATGGAATTTCTCTGCCTCCAGGGCCTTACTGTCTTGCTCCGCTGCTCTGATTCTCTCTGGGGGTCAGAAGGTCACAGCTCAGACAGAAGCAGGTGAAATGAACAACGTCTGGAGAGAATAAACTCTGTGCTTCTAACCTTGCAGCTGTTCGACCTTATTCCTCTCGGCGACCAGCGAAGCCTCACACTGACATCGCTCCAGCTGATCCGCGCTCTCCACCTGGGTCTGAAATATTCAGCAAAATTTAAGCTCTGTTCTGTGCATCAAGGTAAATGTACGCAGTCAATCAGGCAGTAGAAATAAATCCAAATTTTGCAACCATAAACTCACTGATACCTCCTTTGTGCTGATGGTCCCTGTAGTTGTCTTTGAAACAGCACCACCTGGAAAACATTAATTGATTTTAGGAGGGAACAACAGGAAACAAGACTGATCATCTCGTGGGGATGTGCAGGTAGGCAGATGAGCCTTTGGAGGATGTGCAACTAAAACATAAAGCTTTTCAGAAGCTGAAAAATGCATGAAAGATCATAAGTAAGGGGTGTTAAGGCAGCACCAGCTATAAATAGAGGATCTCACACGAAGAAGCATGTCATAAAAGCAATGAAACAAGTAAATTCGGAATTTATTGCAAGCTTTAGCGAGCAACAAACCCAAAATTTACTCAACGAGTTTCATAAGTTTCATATGACACGAGTTAGAGTATGAGATTCTATTTATCAAATAACCTGGTAGACAAGAAACTTAATTTCTGTTCGTGCCGTAATGGAAACTCATGATGTTAACACTGAGCTAACTTCATCACACTAATACTCCATACCTCACTGAGTCACAGACAATTGAGGTTCAACTAGCCATGGTTTTTAAATTCAGTCACCTGAGTAGCTAGCTAACAAGATAATGTTACACAATGGTTATGGATAGGTACTCTGTGCATGTTGGGTAGCTCGCACAGAAACAATACCTTAGTTATGAGAACGGTAGTTAGGCGGCTCACTACAGCGCTAAACCATACCGATTTAACCAATGTTACACTTGGTATTCAGTCTGGCTAAATATAAAGAGCGTGACATAAGGCGGAGCGATTTTTCTCCAATGCTCTCAGCCAATGAAACTTCTGCAAAACTTATATTACCCAAGGATAATATCAAAAATAGGACCAAGGGTCCTGTAGCTTAATGGCAAGCAATCTTACAGAGATGATACAAGTTATGAAAATTTCTCGTGAAGTTTGACCAACGAATCACTGAAGGTCAATTTCAAGGTCACTCCATAAAAGTTGACATACATTTATAAGACCTGCTGTAATACAATCTTATGCTCTGAAGCCGTTTTGGGGATACAAGTCATTGAAAATTCAATATGTCAATTATGAACTTTAAAAGGTCGCAGAAGGTCAAGGTGAGGTCAGCAAATGGACTTCATATATGACTTTCTAAAAGTCTCTATAAAAACCTTGGCTCCCTCTGTGACTATTTTGGTAATTCATGTTATAGAATGTCACCAAATGAAAGTTCATATGTGACTTCCTAGATGTCTGTAAAACAAACCTAGGGTCCATCTGTGACCTTTTTAGCGATACAAGACATAAAATTTTCACTAGGTCACATTTGACCTTTGAAGGTAAGTACGAAGGTCACCAAATACAAGTTCATATGACTTCCTATATGCGTCTAATACAAACCTCTGCTCCATCTGTGACCGTTTTGGCAATACAAGCCATTGTAATTGTATTATGTCAAATTTGACCCTCAAAAAGGTCACCAAGAGTCAAGTTGAATGTCACGAAATGAAAGTCCTTGTGTGACTGCCTTTAAGTCTGTGATACAAACTTAGGCTCCACCTGTAACCTTTTTAGTAATAGAAGTATTTGAATTTCCACCAGGTCAAGTTGGACCTTCATAGGTCAATATGAAGGTCACCGAATGAAAGTTCATAAGACTTCCAATATATCTCCAATACAAACCTAAGCTCTATCTGTAATAGTTTTGGTGATAGAAGTAATCGAAATTTCATTGCGTGAAGTAAGTGTTCAATGCACATATGTTCCCCATTTTCAATATCTTCAGGCCTTTGAAGTAAAACAAAATGTTCCAATTTTCAAGGTAGATCCTTCATGGTCATGGTCTAATACGATGGTTCCCAACCCAGTCCTCAGGACCCCCTGTCCGGCAGGTTTTTGTGGCAGCTTTACTTTGGCTAACCTGATCCATTTAAGGCCCAGTGCACCTTCATGCACACCCTGTTCAGGTGGATTTTTTTCAACCAATCAGCATGAAGCCCTTGAATAGATTAGGTGTGAGAGTAGAGCTGGGGGTCCTGAGGACTGGGTCGGGAAGCACTGCACCAATAGTATGTTATGGCAAATTTACACGAAAAATTCATCAGGCTAAAAAAAAAAGTTAAAAAATGTTCCAGATGACGGACGCCACAGCACAACAATAGCTTATCCGCCCGTAGGGCTGGTAAGCCAAAAAAAAAAATGTCATGAGCTAGGCTATGGGAAAGGTATCGCAGTTGTGATAAAACGCAATGAGGAATCCTGTGACCCACCAATAACTAACCGAGCCAATAAAACACAAGCGTCATTGATAAACAAACTAGTCAACCAGAAATTAAACCAATACAGAAGAGCAGCACAAACCCTGTAGTCGACTCACCTCTCCTCAGAGCCCTAATCTGCTGAACGGACAGGCAAGAGCAGATCGTGTCCAGCGGCTCCTGGTATCTGGGCCCTTTAGCAGTGAGCTCAGACAATCTGGAAGACAGATAAAAAGTAGGACATTTAAATGATCACAATGACGATGGTCACTGTGTCGAAATACACCGAATGCCACTGAAGACAGAAAAAAACAGCTGTGTGCCATTAAATATGCCTTCTTAGGAGAAGCTAGCGACCGATTGAAGTCTCTTTCAACAACTGAACTCACTTTTGAGTCAGGCTGGCCACCTCTTCCCTCTGGAGCTGAAGGGCATGCTGGGATTCAGCAGCAGCAACCTGGAGACAAACAGAGCGGAGAACATTCCGTCACACTGTGGACGAAACAAACGCGTCACATGCACTTGCAAAGAAGGTCCTCTCACCCTGTTCTCCTCCGCCTTCTTCTGGAGAGACGCAACCTGAAGAGAGAGAGAGAGGAACAGTGAGTGACTCTGTGCTGCGCGTACACACACACACACGCACGCACGCACGCACGCACGCACGCACGCACGCACACACCTTTTCATGCTTCACACAAGCACAAGTTCTATTATAATATTATCATTAGTTTCACATTTATATTTTCAATAAGAATTATTCTGCTTGTATATATCGTGTGTAATTGTTTTAAGATTTCTTTGGCAACGCGAATGAAAAACTTTTTCATGCCAATAAAGCATTTTGAATTTGAGAGAGAGAGATTTTCAGTCCCATTTATTGAACAATTACATCCAACACCGTTATTTACCAATGCATAACTCAAAGAACTCCCAAAAAGAAATAAAACAGGAAAATAGATAGAAAAAATCCAATAACATACTGAATAAAACCCATCTAAAACCTGCAAAAGGAATCAATAATTTATACTTCTATCACAAATAAATAGTGTTGAACATCAGAAATTAAAACATAAGAAATTAAAAGAACATTTAAAAACCCAGACTAAAAACAACCATACAGACATGACAAGTATCATTGCATTTGAAGGGCTACCCAAGCCTAAAAACACACTCGGTAGCCCCCTGAGCTGACTAATTCACAAGCAGAGAGGGGAAAGCTGAGAGTTAATAAAAGCTGAGATACATTTAGGATCAGAAAGGGGTCAATGTCAACATGAAATGCAACTCATGGTTCTCTCAGCTGCTTGTCAATTAGTCAGCTCATTGCCTAATTAGTTCCCCCGCCCCCTGTCACTCCTCATTGCTCTCCCTCGTCTGCTTTGAGTTTGGGCTCATGACCAGTGACTTGATTTGACTTGGACGTGATGACTTGGTCACAACTCTGGCGCCAAGCACTTCAGTAGTAACAAACATTGAGCTGTGTGATGTGTACAGTGACACTTGTTCTTTTGGGTGTGGTCAATACCCTACATAAAGTAAACAACAAAAAATGCTGCTGCATTAAGAAAATGGAAACGGCTTGTGACACAGGAGAGAGAAAAAGGGCCTTCGACATGTTACGGGCAGGTCTCAGCCGGGAGAGGTAGTGCATCATTTGCACTGTCGCCGTACAACAGTCAGTCAGCTGTCTGTCTGAGAATGGAACACAGGCTCTGTCACTGACCGACCCGCTTAGGGCAGCCGCGAGTGACTATAGGCGCCTTTTCACTACACGGTACCGGCTCTACTCTACTTGCCTACATTACATTATGGAATACTGATGGTGCACAAATGCCTGAAGAATATATTGCCTTTTTTGATCAATGCTCTATGCCTTTTATGAATATCATTACGGATATCATAGTTTTGCGTTTTAGGTGGTACTCGGACACAACTCCAGCTGCGATCCTACGCATCAGGACAATGTCAATCAGAAATTACAATTGAACACTCACGGACTTTAGTGCCATAGCCTGGTGATGGTAGTGCGTGTGCCCTATTTAAACACATAAATATTCAACAAAATTGATGGAATAAAAGTAATCTTGATATAACTGAAGATGCCGTCATGGCAGTAACATGCTGTATTGCAACACCAAGCAGGTCCCACGGAGGGAGTACTGCCCTCTAATGGAAAAGCAACCCCACAAAAGTACCGAGTAGAGTAAAGTAGTGTAGTGTAGTGTACAGTAGAGTAGAGTCGGTTCCATGTAGTGGAAATGCACCATAAGGCAGCTCCAGAGCGCGACATCTGGTTACAGCCTGTACATGACAGATTCTGGACAACCAACCAAACTGATCATGAAACAGAGGGGTCAGAGACTTTTGAGGGTGAGCCCAAGTACCGTTTGACGCCATCTGTGTGAGCAGCACATGCGTGCGCACGGGCCCTACAGAAAACCCAGTTTTTGCCCATTTACACAGGGCTGCCCATACTGTGGTCAGTCAGCTACAGTCCCTGTGTTCCATTCTCAGACAGACACACGGACATAAAGAGCCAAAAATGACACAGAGGCAGGTGCCCCCAGTCAGGAGTGAGGAGTCCTGCTCCTGTTGATGGGCAAAAACTGGGTTCTCTGTAGGGCCCGTGTGCCGCATGTTTTACACACGTACACAGCGTCAAACGGTACTTGCGCTCACCCTCAATCGTCTCAGACCCCTCGTCTCATGATCAGTTTGGGTTGCTGTCCGAAATCTGTCACGTACAGGCTGTAACCAGATGTGGCGCCCTTGAGCTGCCATCGTCACTCGTGGTTGCCCTGAGTGGGTCGGTCAGTGACAGAGCCTGCGTTCCATTCTCGGATAGACAGCTGACTGATTGTTGTACGGCGACAGTGCAAATGACGCACCAGCTCTCGGCGGCTGAGACCTGCCTGTAACAGGCCAAAGGCTCTTTTCTCTCTCCTGTGTCACAAGCCATTTCCACTTTCTTAATGCAGTAGCGTTTTTTTTTGTTGACTTTATGTAGGGTATTGACCACAGCACAAAGAACAAGTGTCACTGTACACATCACAGCCAGCACAATGTTTGTTACTACTGAACTTCACAGAAAAAAGTGAGATGTTAGATTTACTCAAAAATATTCAGTCAACTGGTTGCACTAATAGGTTTCACGCCCCTTGAATATACAATCAAATTAAATGGTATTTTGGCTGAATTTAATAAATTGAACTCGAAGTTTCTTAACTCATTGTTTGACTGCTCATTCAGGTGGGTGGGTTTGGTTACCTAAGTAACCACTTTATGCAACAAAGTATAAAAAAAAAAAAGTGTCAAACTGTCTGTGACCAATTGAAATAACATAAAATTAAGTATAATGTCACTTTTCTCAGCGTTTTGTACCTGGGCTTTGTAGGAGCTCTCTGATTTCTGATGTTGTTCCTCGATGGCTTGTAACTTCTGCTTGTGAATCTTGAGGACCTCCTTAACTTTACGCTCTTTTTCTCGCCGTTCGAAGTCGAGCTGAGCAGCTTTCCTGCGACAGAGAGACCACAGGCTTCAGGCGACCACAGCGCAGCCTTAACTCACATCAAAGAAATTTGTCAAAAACTTGTTAAAAACTTAAAATTATTTTTTTATTTCTTCAGGCAAATAAACTGACACCACTAAATAGTCCTTACTGGCCTCCTTTGGCCTTGATAACAGCTTGCAATCTAGCAATCAACCACTAAAACTCATTTTTATGTTCAGGAATTCAAGAGAAGAACTTATTTGGCATTTTATTAAAAAAAATATTAATGTGCTTAACTTTTTTTTCTGCTGTTTTGTAAAACGGTAAATTTGAAAATCCATGGATAACAACAATAATTACATTTCAGCATTAAAAATATCATTATATCAAGATATCAATATCAAGAGCTTGCGCGTACTGGTGGATTAACCAATACAGAAACATAAAAATGATTTTGGTAATTACCCACATTAACTTAGGGCAGCTGTGGCATAAACCTTACATTGGGTGGTGGTCCAATAAATTTGTTAAGCACTGTATGTCTACCCTGCACCATTCAGTAATTATCTCAACCATTCCTACGGGGAAGTTAATGAGATCTGCTGACAAATAAATCATGTTCCTCAGTATAATTCCCTGTTTAAAAAACCCTCATTTCCTCAGCAGGTTACGTACTGTTGCAGAGCCTGGTCTTTCTGCTGGCACAGCTCACTCATTTTGTCCAGTTTTCCCAGGACAGATTTAATCTGAAGCTCCAAATGGAATTTCTCTGCCTCCAGGGCCTTACTGTCTTGCTCCGCTGCTCTGATTCTCTCTGGGGGTCAGAAGGTCACAGCTCAGACAGAAGCAGGTGAAATGAACAACGTCTGGAGAGAATAAACTCTGTGCTTCTAACCTTGCAGCTGTTCGACCTTATTCCTCTCGGCGACCAGCGAAGCCTCACACTGACATCGCTCCAGCTGATCCGCGCTCTCCACCTGGGTCTGAAAAAATCAGTCAAATTTCATCTCAGTTCTGGGCTTTAGGATAAACTCAGCAGTCTAACAGGCAAAAGGAATCGATCTAAATGATTGTAATTCAATTTTCAGTCATTAACTCACTGATTTGTCACTGACGTAGATTCTCTGTGGAGCCTTCCTTAAGACACCAGCACCTGGAAAACATTGACTCATTTGAAAGAGGACAACATGGGTTTACATCGTCTCATGAGGAAGTGCAGGCAGGCAGAGGGGCCTTTGGAGGACGTGCAACTGACATGTAAAGTGTTTCAGAAGCTGAGAAGTACATGAAAGGTCAGAGGTCAGGGGTGTTTAGGCTGCACCACTGATAAAACGCAATAAGGAATCCTGTGGCCCAGCAATAACTCACCCTGAATCAATAAAGCACAAGCGTCACTGATAAACAAACTCATCCATCAGTAATTAAACCAATAAGCATAAACAGCTCAAACACTACAGTCCAGGCGTGTCGGGCTGTAGACTCACATCTCCTCTGAGGATTAATCTGCTTTATGATCAGGCAGGAAGTGACCATCTTCTCCATCGGCTCCTGGGATCCCGCCACTTGAGCACTGACCTCCAACCTTGAAGACAGATAAAAAGTAGGACATTTAGATGTTCACTATCATGATAGCCACTGTGTTGAATTACACTGAATGCCACTGAATACAGAAAAAATGAGCTGTGTGCCGTTAAAACTTTTGCCATAAAACCCTGTTTTTAATCAGTTATTTCACACAAGGTAAGAGGTGAATGGCCAGAAATCAAACAGAATAATCTACTTTACAAAACAGTCTCCAAAATTTTGAAGATGCCATATTTGTCAAAATAAACACACGAACAAATTCCTTCCAACTGTATTGAAATGGCTTCACTCGAGCCCCCTGTCCCAGACATTGTGTTCAGGTCCCACACTCACTGTGGGTCAGCCCAGTCTCTCTCTTGGCTCTGGTTCTGCAGAGCCCGGCGGTTCTCCTGCAGGGTCGTGCACAGCTTCTGCAGCTTCACCTTTTCCTCCTGCAGAGCGGCCTGGTCAACTTCCATCTGCAGAATTTTTTCTGTTTTTGCAAGCAGTGACAAATCAGAAATGAGCATCACCGCAATCATCCAACAATAAAGAGCACTCTCTGCACCGCACCTTCCAGCTCCGCGATCTTCTCTTTCTGAAGTTCCTCAAAGCACTGCTGGTCCTTCAGGGCATTAACTCTGAGCACTAAGTCTGAAAGCTGTGTGTTCAGCTCAGTGACACTGGAAAAAAACATGATATTCAGATGAGACGGTCTATGAAAAAGTCATTCACTAAGCCAGCTAGCATCCCATGGAAACAAAACACACAGAACATGACTTCACAGCCTCAGCACTGGTGGTGATGGCATGACTGTTTGGCCAAGTCTGAGGCCGAACCACCCGAACCACTGCTGGCCAATCACTGAAGCTGCTGACGTGAGCAAGATGAACTCACTTCAGTCGGAGGTTTGCGCTCTTCATCCTCTCAGCCGCCAGTGCCTGCTCTGCAGTGCGAGCGCTCATCTGACGATCACAAGAGACAGACAGATTGAAGACCCCAGAGCTAAAAGTGCTTAAGCCACAAAATGTCCATTAAAAATCGGACATTTGATAAAAATTTGATAAAAATCGAGAAAATGTACTTGGGTGACTATAAGACACCTTACCTCACAGTGTGTGAAAATGTGACTTAAGTACTTTTAGCACTAGGCTCTTCTATTATAATACTGCTCAATGTAATTTGCTCACACAATAACTTTAATATGGAACATTAATCATACTGTGATTCAACTTGCAAGATGTTCTTACCAAATTCTCCTCTGCCTGTTTTCTGAGAGATTCCATCTATACAGGGAGAAGGAAAGGTGAGTCAAACAAACTCTCAAGAGTTAAATAATTTTGTTTTTTGGGAAATACACTTTTTCATCAGTCCACCACGCAACTACAAAATTGGAAGCCAAAAATTTGTAGAAAACCCTAATGACCAGATCCTGAGATTCAGGCAACCACCCTGGGGCCATTAGGGCCATTAGAATTGTCTGCAACGTAAATATCTGTTTCAAAATTCAGACATTGAGTGCTTGAGTATTAAAGTGAAGAAAGACTTATTTTCATTAATTTTTAAATTAGTCCATCACTTTGCACCCAAATTCCTTTGTTCTTGTCAAATCTTTAAAGTTAGTCCTTACACATTACGAAACAATGACTGGATCATTATATTAAATAAAGCTCGAACAAACCTTATAAAAAAATTGTACCCTCTACACTGGATCTAAATTATTTAATGAGTTTCCACAGTGTCTAAGACAAGAACAAGATTTTCTATCTTTTATGCAAGGGCTCTCAAATTTGTACTCATTACCATTTTGGTTTGGCCCACTTAACATTATTTGGATGAGCAATTTGGCCAATTTTGTACTGCAATTTTTTCCATTACCTTTGATTTTGGTGTTTTCTATCTTATGTTTGCTTAATATGTTTTCTCTCTATATATGTTTACTGTGTATATATTCATGTATTTGTCATTTGTCCTGCTATGGCCCCAATTTCTTATTACATTTATGACAGCAAGGGATGACCGACAAAATTTTAAAACTTAAACAGGTTTAATTAAACAAACGCTTTAACTAATCTACTTTCTACTCTACTGACCAAGATTGAGAAATACAAAAACAAAAAGATTTACAGTCGCTTAGGTTGGGTTGCTTGGTGATGTCCTGGGTGAGGAAAATGCTCCAACACAGGCAAAAATCCAAAAAAAAACTTCAGAGGTCTTGAAAAGAGTGACAGGTCTGGTCACATGTATCCTTCTCTTTGCAATTTCTCCTACTACTTTACTCTCTCAGCTTTCCTCCTTATATACTCTTTTGCAGACCCCTCCCACCTTTTAGGCTTTTTTTTTTAATTCTCTGGGACTTGTCTCAGACATACCCAGGACATGTCCAAACCTAGCTCCATTCTGGGCTTAACATAAGAAAGGTCAATACTGTCATCTAGTGGCCTCTATTCACATTACAGTCCTTTGTAATTTTATGGACTTGCTGAAAAACAGCTTTGCAGCTGATAGCAAGCTTTTTAAAACCATGATTAAACAAATAAAACAAACCTTGAACTTCCAGCAACCACGTGGTAGGGCCATGACAACAACTTTGTAACACTCTAGCAACGACCATTACACCTTAGCAACCACCCAGCACATCGCTGTTTGTAGGTTTTGTGCATCACAGGTTTCAACAGCATCTTGTAACGGCCCAGTTCTTGGCAATTCTTGTTATTGTACCAATTTAGACATTCGCCTATTTGTAAGCTCTTGACATTGTGTCATTATTTAGTTCTGTTCCACTGGTAATTTGACAGTTGATAGCCATCCCCGGCACGTTCTTTAACTCTCTCAGTGCTGAGTACAGTTATACAAATAAGAGTTACCATTATACATACATGTCATTTTTGTGAATGTATGTACAAAATGGGCCCAGCAACAGGACATTTGTAAATACTCAGGGACTTGCATGTCCCGCTTGTACTGAAAGGGTTAAAAACTCTAATGAGACTTTTTTTTTTACCTCAATCTCAAAGGAGGCCTCCAGCTCCAGTTCCTTGTGACGCGCAGAGTCTGAGCTCCTGAAATGGTGATGGGATGCAGTTATTTACATTTCTTCATAACTTTCCGGTATGACAGTTGTGTCTGATATAACACCAGAAATCACACATTTCATTGAACGCTAAAGGCCCATCCCTCCCCCACAGAAGCTGCCCGCGACTCACAGTGATGTGTCTGCGTTCTCACACAGGACCTGCGCATCCAGTTTCTCCAGCAGGAGTTTTGATTGCACTTCCAGATCCGGACTCGCATTTTGCAGGAAAATATGCTCCTGCTCCAGATTTTTGATTTCGTCTGTGACGATAAATAACTCAGTTTCAGGGACAGGTGGCCAATATAAAATAAAGCATTCATGATCTTGGCCTCCATTTTCTTTTTTATGCATAGAGACCAACATATAAACACAAAACCCTGAACAAGTCATGATTTTGACTTGTTCAGGGTTTCATTTGTTTGTTTACACTAAGAGTCAATGCCTTTTCTTGAGTTCCTTGACCTAAATTCCCAGTGCATCCATGCAGACAGGTTTGGACAATTAGATGTGAAATACTCCCTGTGTCACAGACCTTCCAGCCGCATGACTTTTTCCTGTTCAGTCAGCAGCATCTTCGATCTGCGTTGCTCACGTTCCCTCAACAAGGATACAGTCCTCTGCAACTGTTGGAAGAGGCATCACTAAACCTCAAGTTCTCACTGAACAGGCAGAGCATCGCTACCATACAGTCATTCAGAGTTCACATGCTACTGATCACTTCGCTCATGATGAGGCTGTAACTGCTTTTATCCTGCCAAAGCTGCTCTGTGATTGTGGATTAGTGCATTCAGATGTAGCCAGAATGCAGTACATTTGGATAGTGCTGTGTGCCACAGTCGTACAGTGATTGGTGTTGCTGTGTCACAGTAAGAGGAATCTGACAGAGGCCAAGAGCCCTTGTGTGGAGTTGTGTGTGCTGGACCAGGGTCTGGGCCCGTTTCCCCAGGACCTCCAGGCTGCTATCGCTCAAACACATGTCTCACGGTCAGAGGGCACAGTCAGCTTTGGGCACAGAGGAAGTTGATACATTTTGGTTTCAATAAATGAATGCCATAATGTTTGGAACAAATGGCTTTTGTTCCAGATTCCCTTTGCTCATATTTGCTCACATTTAAATGATTTTTTCTTCCTTCAGGTTATTACATCAAATCCAAAAAGCCCCCAATCAAAGGGTAACACAATGATTAGAATTATTAATCATAATTTTTTTGCCAGAGCTATTAGGTTTAAAGCCACTAACCAAGTTCCAACCTACAGTTATCCTATAGTTCATGCATGGTATTTTGCCACCATAGAGTAGCATTACTATGGTGATATTATGGTTATTCAAAAGAGCAATACAGTAGTGTTGGTACTGTTGACTGTATTAGTACTATAGTTATAATTTGATGGCTATAGTACTACTCTAGTTACACTGTGCAAACTACAGTAATACTACAGTTATGCTATTATGCCATTAAAACCACAGAATTACTAAAAAAATAATAGGATATTTTTATGAAGGAAAATGCCCGTGCAACACTAAGGGAGAGAAGTGTTAATTACAGTAATACTTACAGCGCTCGATGTTTGCCACGCAATGATCGCAAGCCTCAAAAACACAATCACAAGGACTGCTGCGATCGATGCGATGGCCCAAGGAAGTCCAAGGAATCCCGAAACTGACTGTACTAGGCCAGACATGCTTTCCCTATGGATGGAAGAAAATTCGTCCAAATTCATCGAGGTAGGAAAAACTCTCGTCCCCCGGCGGGACTCCATGTTAATCCGCCATAACAAAAACAATATTCACACTCCAGAATGGGATATTACATATGTGCAATAAATAAATGAACGTAGCATAGCAGTCACAAAACCTGGCGAAATAAATAGATCTGTAAAAATAACACCATTAAGCTTAATATACAAGACACATTACACACGATATGTAACGAGTACAAGTCAAAAATCTGCAGGAACCAACAGTCTGACTGACCGATTTACAATGGAAAAGAGCTCTTGACGTAAAAGGTCCTGTATTTGTAACCTGGATGAACACGCACAGTTTCAGATCACGAAGAATTCTCATATTTGCAGACTCATACATCAAATTAACAGATTCATCATCAATCCAATCAGCAGAGGCAGTTATGAGGGAGGTTTTTGTTGGCATTTTCTGTAGGCCTACTCGTTTGGTGATTTGACCAAATGGCCCTGGCCCCATCCACGTTCCGCCGAGGGCCTGTTTAACGTTCTGACATGTACTGAACCAGCGGAGTCACGTGCTGCGCCATTGACAAAACCGGCAAAAACGGAAATCGCCAGACACCACTTTACCGCTGCGTCAGAACTCGCCTTTGTCTTAAGGTGCGGCTACACACTCGCGGATTAAGCCGCATGTTACGGCCGCCAGAAGCGCGGCGCCAAAACGCTTTGATCGGAGTAATTGATTTATAATGATCGTGTTTACACATCGGCGGGAACGCGCCGTCACCGCCGCGTGAAATTTCAGACTGAGCGTATCACGCGACGCGTCCAGTTAAGCGTGTTCCATAGTCAGCCAATAGAAATTCGGGAAACTCACAAACGTGATGATCTGCAGGCCTGACAGATTTTTTTTAAAAGACGTGGCTGTCAAACTGAGCCACAACCCTGTCCGCATTCATTTACAAGCAGAATGGGACGAAAGGAAGAAGACAATCAAACTGAACGTTTGATTATCGAAGTGAAGAAAAACGGAGTGCGAGTCTCCCCTAATCTGGTAAAACCTATATTAACTCATTTTGGTAGAAAGTAGGTTAGAACCATCTTTGAAATTACTAAGTATCTCATAATCAAAGAAAGTGCCTAGTCACCAATTTGCTCTTTTTTATTGATTTTTATTTACAGCAAGTTTATCCCGAAGGACTTCAGTTCCTTTGATTTCTCAGCTTCATGAAAGAGTGAGTGACTTGGTTTTACCAGATTAGGGGAGGAGTTTCCAGCTAACCCGTAGGACAATGCCTGTTCACCGGCTGTACCTGCCAAGGCGTAGACCGTGACGCGGCGTTTGCTCAGAGCGTATTTCGCGCGGCTGGACACGCGTTATAAACCGCGTATGTGTAGCCAGGCCCTGACCTTGTGTCTGGCATCAGCGCAACACCGACATATTACAGTTCCGTCTAACAAAACCCCACGCAGCCACGAGATGCGCCCGGCAATCAGCGCGCGTGTCACAATCTCGAGGCTGTGTGGGGTTTTGCCGCGAAGGATTCCGGGCAGGAAGTTGGATTTCAGGGGTGAAGTTTCGCCTTTTCCAGACATCCTTCGGAACGAGAGGGAGTTACGATGGTTGGTGCCGAACGAAACTTTAATATGTGGTTGTTGCGCCGATACCGGACACAAGGTGAGACAAAAGAGAGTTCTGACGCGGCGGGAAAGTGGTGTCTGGCGATTTCCGTTTTCGCCGGTTTTGTAAATGGCGCGGCATGTGACTCCGCTGGGTCAGTAATTTACATGTGAGAACGTTAAAACTGGGGCTAAAGTGGCCCAGTGAATAAGGGATCTTAACGCTAGATCTGCCCCGGCTCTGTGTCGACTCCAGCTGATCCGGCTCAGAGATGGGGCAGATCCGGAGCGGAGCTGCTTGCTATCTAAGGCTTCGACCTCGTGATTTACTGCCAGCCGCCCACTTCTGTTTGGTTTTCCCATTACCTGTAGACAGCCTCTTACAGGTCAACCTTATGGCATATTCCACTATCTGCTCCCGATAATCAGCGGCAGCGCTTACCAGTTGCACGACGAGCGGTGTTCAGGTCGTAACTAAAGGTCGTTGCTTATTTCGTTAGCTGCGCAGCGTTTGGGCCGAAGTATCTACTTGGCTTCCAAACGTCCACGAAAGTTCACTTAGGAAGTTGAGTGACGATTCTGTCCAATATATAGGCCCGCTAAATTCCAGAACACGTCATACTGTTATAAACACGTCACAACAGTTTCCGTTTATTGAGTAAATCTTCAGCCATATGCTCAGTATGTACAGAGTGCGTTGATAGGGCAGATTGATCAGATGTCACGGCAGGTGGTTTGTTAGTGAGTGTTTTGTGACGTCACGCTCGCAGTCGGAACCGTTTATTTACTAGGATCCAATGTTTTTTTTTTGACAGTGAAATGCTGTTGAGCTTTTCATTTGTGCGGAATGAAGCCCGCTTTCTATAGGCCTACGCGCCGTCGATGACTAGTCCTAGTACTCTGCACATCATAGCCTACTTTCTAGTTCTAGTACAGACATTATTGTACTTTCAGGTTATATTGGGGAAATTCACTCACCCTGATTATAAATTATTATTATTTGGTTATGTATGTTATTGCCAGCATACAGTAAAAACTGCTAATATATCTTGTTTTGGCCGAGCTGCATTGGCCGAGTTCAGCACTTGCACAAGTAACCATGGGCAACTGTGGCATTTAGCTCTTTAATGAGTCTTGAAGTTGCGTACTTCAGAAGCCATAGTCATAATATTGTCATGATAGCACAACATATAACCAATTAATAAAAATATTATAAAATGCTTATTTGCGCATTGCCTTGGTATTGGCCTTTCGGTCGCTGTAGTAGCACTCACAGCGACCCTCAGGCCAAAACCAAGGCAATACGGAAATAAGCAATTAATAACATATACAACCCAAATTCCAAAATAGTTGGGACAAAGTGTAAATTGTGAAAAAAGTCAAAACACAATGACTTTCAAATCACACCAGCCAGTATATTATTCACAACAGAACAGAGATAACACAGCAAATGTTGAAACAATTTTATCAACAAAATGAGCTCATTTCAAGTTTGATGGCTGCTACAGGTCTCAAAAAAGTTGGGACAGCTGCCTGTTTACCAGAGTGTAGCATCCCCTCTTCTTTTTAACACAAAGTGGAGGCGCCTGGGCATTGAGGAGACAAGTTTCTTGAGTTTAGCCATTGGAATTTGATCCCACTCTTGTTTAATACAGGCTTCCAGCTGCTGGAGAGTTTTGGGTCTCCTTTGACAGACTTTTTGTTTAATTATGTGCCAAATGTTCTCAATCGGTGAAGGATCAGGACTGGAACAAAAGTTTCATCATTCATTAAAGAAATGACGACCACAATGGAAAAATGATCAGTCAAATTTTTACGCAGTGGAGAAATGATTAATTATAAATTCAAAATGATATTAAAGACAAAGCACTGAAAAAAAAAAAAATGTAATGATAATAATTTTAATATTGTTATAATATATTTAATATACAAAAATGCAACATTTGGAATTATTTTCCTTCATGGTCTTCAAAGTATTCCAAGAAAAAATTCATTTTGCATGGTGTGCAGCCCCTTTGCAGTAGATTTTACTAAGTAAGGCCCATAAAGAGCACTGTAGTCCCATGCTGCGCTGTGACCCTGTCCCTGCAGTTAGAGGAGCACAGAGCCTAAGGACACTGTTGTCTCATGCTGCGCTGTGACCCTGTCCCTGCAGTTAGAGGAGCACAGAGCCTAAGGACACTGTTGTCTCATGCTGCGCTGTGACCCTGTCCCTGCAGTTAGAGGAGCACAGAGCCTAAGGGCACTGTTGTCTCATGCTGCGCTGTGACCCTGTCCCTGCAGTTAGAGGAGCACAGAGCCTAAGGACACTGTTGTCTCATGCTGCGCTGTGACCCTGTCCCTGCAGTTAGAGGAGCACAGAGCCTAAGGACACTGTTGTCTCATGCTGCGCTGTGACCCTGTCCCTGCAGTTAGAGGAGCACAGGGCCTAAGGACACTGTTGTCTCATGCTGCGCTGTGACCCTGTCCCTGCAGTTAGAGGAGCACAGAGCCTAAGGACACTGTTGTCTCATGCTGCCCTGTGACCCTGTCCCTGCAGTTAGAGGAGCACAGAGCCTAAGGGCACTGTTGTCTCATGCTGCGCTGTGACCCTGTCCCTGCAGTTAGAGGAGCACAGAGCCTAAGGACACTGTTGTCTCATGCTGCGCTGTGACCCTGTCCCTGCAGTTAGAGGAGCACAGAGCCTAAGGACACTGTTGTCTCATGCTGCGCTGTGACCCTGTCCCTGCAGTTAGAGGAGCACAGAGCCTAAGGACACTGTTGTCTCATGCTGCGCTGTGACCCTGTCCCTGCAGTTAGAGGAGCACAGAGCCTAAGGACACTGTTGTCTCATGCTGCGCTGTGACCCTGTCCCTGCAGTTAGAGGAGCACAGAGCCTAAGGGCACTGTTGTCTCATGCTGTGCTGTGACCCTGTCCCTGCAGTTAGAGGAGCACAGAGCCTAAGGACACTGTTGTCTCATGCTGCGCTGTGACCCTGTCCCTGCAGTTAGAGGAGCACAGACCCTAAGGGCACTGTTGTCTCATGCTGCGCTGTGACCCTGTCCCTGCAGTTAGAGGAGCACAGAGCCTAAGGGCACTGTTGTCTCATGCTGCGCTGTGACCCTGTCCCTGCAGTTAGAGGAGCACAGACCCTAAGGGCACTGTTGTCTCATGCTGCGCTGTGACCCTGTCCCTGCAGTTAGAGGAGCACAGAGCCTAAGGACACTGTTGTCTCATGCTGCGCTGTGACCCTGTCCCTGCAGTTAGAGGAGCACAGAGCCTAAGGACACTGTTGTCTCATGCTGCGCTGTGACCCTGACCCAAATGTCATGTTTCTGGTTTTTGGTCGTGTTTATGTGCTGGTTTTGTGTTCATGATTATTGTCTTTTATTTATTCTTTTTGATTATTGTAACTCTCAGGTTTTTGGTTCATTCCATGTTTCAGTTCCATTGCACTTGTCTCCCCTGTCTTGTGATCTAGTTGGTTCAGTCCGTCTTCCCTGTCTGCGTGCTCACTGACTTCGGGTGATTTAAATGAATTTCGGTGTTTAAAATATTCCTTCGAATCTCGTTTCCTTCCTTCGCCCTTCTGTTCTGATTACTATCAAGGCTAACATTTGTATTTTGTATTATAGTCTACTAACCCAACTAATCCATGTATATATAAGATTACTAACTTACTAATGAGTACTCTAGTTTAAGTTCTAAAGCTGCACCGCTACTAATTGACTAATTACCTCTCTGCAATCGCCCTGTTCTATTCTCCACCCCTTGTCTGTCGCTGTCCTCTCCTGAGTTTCAGCGAGAATCTCTCACACGTGCTTAATCACTCTCCTGCGCTCGTTATCTGTGCACGTAGAACTCCTGGACCGGAGCTGTTTTAATGTCATAGGCTGTTTGTGTGATTCCCGTTCGTATTTTGTCTTTCGCCAATTTTCTTGGTTAGGGTTTCCCTCATGTGATTCTCCCGATGTGATTAGTCTGATTCACTACACCTGATTCCTCTATAGCATGTGACCATTCCTGTGTGTATATGAGCAGTCTTTTCACTCACAGCTCTTGTCAGAACGTTGATCAATATTTCTTTGTGCAGAGCGCCTCGTATGCCATTGATTATTGTTTTTCTTCAACTGGTTTGTCCAACCTTAATTCTTGCCATTGCCCTGTTTTTGTCTTTCTGGATTTTGACCCATTTTTGTATGACCACGAGTTCTGTGTTTGGATGCCCTGTGTATGACCATTGGCTTTGCCCATCGACTACGACTCTTTGCCTATCGTTTTTGTACCTCTGCCCATCTGTCTTACTAGTTCTGACCCCTGCCTGTCTAGTCGATACTGTTTTTGGATTTCGTATTGTGGCTTGGCAATTTCTGTGTATTTTGGCTTTGACCCGGACCCCATTAAAGGCATACGTTTTTTGGATTCCTGTCTCTCGCGAGTGGTTCCTGAACTGTACCTCACCACAAACCCCAATTCCAATGAAGTTGGGACCTTGTGTAAATCATGAATAAAAACACTACAATGATTTTCAAATCCTTTTCAACCTAAATTCAACTGAGTACCCTACAAAGACAAGATATTTAATGTTCAAACTGAAAAACTGATAAAGTTTTTTTTTTGTAAAAGAGACACCAATTGACAGGCGCGTGCTTTGGAGGAGAGCAGCAAACTGCCCTAACTGTCCCGAGATGGAAACACAGGGTCACATACAAGTAAGATAAGCTTGTGTACATAGTGCTCTAATTCAGTATTCCAGATTTGGGTATGTTGGAGATGCCAACTTAAAAAAAAACACACACAAACAAAAAAAGTAAAAAAAAAAAAAGCACTAATTTCTAACTAATATTCGAAAATATTTGTAATTTTGCAAGCATTTCTTATCAGGGAAGCTTGTCCCTCAACAAATCGTATTTTGTCAATCGAATCACTACACATTTGTTTTTTAGCTGCGTCATTGTAGCAGAATAGTGGAGCATGGCATGTTGTATACCTTATGAACCTTATAAAAGTGTGTACGTCACTGATTTCAGTGTAGAGCTGGCAGGGCCATCGCAGGGGGGGTGCGAGGCCCTGCTCACTCCGTCAGGTGGCGGAGTTGCGGAGGTCAGGTGGCAAAGTTGCGGAGGTCAGGTGGCGGAGTTGCGGAGGTCAGGTGGCAAAGTTGCGGAGGTCAGGTGGCGGAGTTGCGGAGGTCAGGTGGCGGAGGTGCGGAGGTCAGGTGGCAAAGTTGCGGAGGTCAGGTGGCGGAGTTGCGGAGGTCAGGTGGCAAAGTTGCGGAGGTCAGGTGGCGGAGTTGCGGAGGTCAGGTGGCGGAGTTGCGGAGGTCAGGAGACGATTAATAGGGTGCAGGTGGAGGTAAGAAGACTGGGTGACGTTATTAATGTGAGATTGAAAAGATAGTGTTTTGTCGAGGATAACGACCAGACTCTTAACCTGAGGGGAGGGGAAGACTCAGGAGCGGTCGATGGAGAGAGAGAAGGTGTCACCTACAGATCAGGTGGATGTGGTGCCAACGAGTAGGAATTCAGTTTTATTCCTGTTTAAATTTAAAAAGTTAGAGGTGAACCGTGATTTTATTTCAGAACGACAGGAGGTGAGGGAGGGGGGTGGAAGTGTGTAGTTCGGTTTGCAAGAGAGGTAGAGCTGGGTGTCATCCGCGAAGCAGTGGAAATAAATGTTAAATTTGCAGAAGATATGGCCGAGGGGGAGGAGGTAGGTTATGAAGAGGAGGGGCCCCAGGACAGAGCCCTGGGGCACACCTGTGATGACTGGGGAGGGGTCGGAGGAGAAAGACTTAAGCTGTATGAACTGAGTGCGGTCTGTGCGATAAGAATGAAACCAGCGTGGGGGGGGGGGTGATGCCAATTGAGGAGAGTACTGAAGAGGATGGGGTGTGAGATGGTATCGAAGGCTGCACTCAGGTTGAGCAGAATAAGAATGGATTGATTTTTTGGAATTTTATCATCATTTCCCTGGTAAAAGGCACTTGAACTCTCCCCTCTCAGGTTTAGCTAATTGTCTTTGTTAAGACAAGAAACCAACGCACCAGTTGAACGCAAAAAAGAGCGTATTTCAATCTTTTCAATTAAACAGTCATTACATACAGGCTTGACGACTTGATTAGGATGTGACAAAATTTAACGCGGAAAAACCACAGTAGTTTTTTTTTCGTGAAGAGTTGCTCATTCAGGCTTGTGAATTAAACATTTAAACATTATAGAATTTATTATTCACTCGTCTAAACATTTCATTATTAAGGGAAACTAATATGTTGACCAAGAACAATGATTGAAATCGGGTCACTAATCTCATCCATTTCAAGGGATGTTTTCCGGCCCCCCAGTTTTCTGTCCACCGCCCGCCGCTGACTTTAAAACATCAGATTCCTGCTCATCATTCATTGATTAGGTGATGGTCACTTTCCATGCCTTTTGGGCCACAAACTCAACAATTAAATCCTAATAATCCAGTCTGGATGCAACGCCTTTTTTGATGGACAGAAGGACGAGTCCGCATAGCCTCTCCTGCGAAATGGTTAATAGTTTAACTTTGAAAAGCTTCGCTACCCCGATGTCAATTATTTATATCGTCAGTAATAGCCTGAGAGCAATCTCACAGTTAGGACGGGCGAGTGAGCAACAACACAGAGCATGTTACATATGACGACATAAAAAAAAGATCAGGGTAATTTTTCTTTAAATGAAATGGTAAATAATGAAACTGACATCTAGAATTGTCATTTTAGGAGCATGATGAGTCTAGTGCAGTGATAGGAAATATGTACTAATTTTTTTTTTTTTTTTTTTAAATCTCACAGCAGACGCGAGGCCCCCTAAAGACGTGAGGCCATGTGCGGTCGCACACTTTGCACAGCCCATGCGACGGCTCTGAGAATTGGCGTGGCGTTGATAAATCGGGCGGTGGTAAGCATTGCAATTTACATAACACACCTATAAATTCATGCTCCGGGAGGCATAGTCCTGCCCACTTTACGACATGGACTCTCGAAAGACGGCAAAGGAGAAAGGACTTCACTGTGGAGGAAATATAAATTATCACGTCTGAGGAGGAGAAAAACAAAATAATTTAATTTGGGAGCCTCAAGAGTGGCATAAAGGGAGCCCAGAAGGCTGCAGTTTGGAAAACTATTGCTGCTGCAGTAAACACTGTTGGGGCGGAAAACCGGAGTGCAGCAGACATTTGATTTCATGAATTAATAAATTCAATTTATAGATCCATGATATTCCATGTTATATTGCCTACATAACTGACAACCAAATGCTTTACATGTAGGTCCGAAAAAGTCTGATTTTAACATCGCCTCCAAAAAACGGGTTGCTGCTCTCAGGCGCAGCAGCGCACGGACAGTTGGAGGCCAACCAGACTCTAACCCAGTGGTTCTCAAGTTCGGTCCTGGCGCCCCCCTGTGTATGCTGGTTTTTGTTCCAACTACAATTGCAATCTTTAGATTTTATCAAGTTGATGATTTGTTTCAATTAGGTGCATTTATGCAAATATCCACATTGAGATATATTGTAAATATTGGCAGAGGGAAACAATTGATCCAAACATTTAATCAACATAAATAATCAAGAGGTTCCTCATTGGTGAAACTCTTGACACATGGTGGCAAAACCCTACAATTTACTTGGCAAACAATGGAGTCACACCTGTTGTGTTTCCTGTTGATTTTATTTGGTTCAGGCAGGTTATTTGGGAAAAACTCAAAACAACTGTAGTCAGAAACCTAATTTGGAGCTTATTGATTTTCTCAGAGTCTAATTTGATCTGTGTAAAAATGTTTTCACCTGAAAATCCTAGCAATATTGAAAATTAAGCACAATATGTTCAAGGGTTTTTATTTTTGATAGCAGAATGAATATGTCCATCCAAATGTGACTTAAGATGGTAAATAACTGCTCAAAACATGGAATGCTGCTAATTTAGACAAAGTAACAACTTTTTAAAATCCTAGAATTGCAATTGTAGTTGGAACAAAAACCAGCATACACAGGGGGGCGCCAGGACCGAACTTGAGAACCACTGCTCTAACCCTAACCCTTCCCCTAACCATAATCCCGAATCTTTATCCTAATCCCTTGAAATTGACTGTCGTACCAAAAAAAACTGCCGTGTCTCAAGACACTTCCTGGAGGAATACTATTCTGTCCGACGTGAGAGGAACTTTTGGCACAGAGAAGATCTCCTCGGGGAAAGTGACGAGCGGCTGCTCGTTTTATGCGGCACACAATAAAATGTCATGGAGTAACTCTGATAAAAGTACAATGAAGAGTGATCTCTGCAGACTATATTTTAACAATTACCCTCATGCAGCGTCGATCGAAGCGGAGGGGACTTGTCCGTGTCCTCACCGCCTCATAATCCCACAATGTATGGGGGAGCCACGTGTTGCCACCTGCTCCTCGAATTGACAGCTGGAGGTTAGGGTAAGAGTTAGGGCAGGGCTTGAAATGGGGACTGCCGTAACTCTCCACATTGAAATGCATTGAAAAACTGCCGTACCCATAGCAACTGCCTTTCCTCCAACAACAGAAGATCTGCCATTGTCATAATGGGATCACGGTTGTTAGCTAGTTAGTTAAAGGAGCAATATGTAAGAAATGTATGTTGATTAATCATGAAATGGCCCTGATATATCACCAGACATTAAGGAATGGTGTTAATATCCAATACTTATATCACTGACAACAGTAGTCCAGCCAGAATATTCTCATTAGAAAGGCGAATTTGCTGCCCAAAACTAATGTTGATGTTGTCATTTTGTGTTTTGGCCTGTTGCACCGCCCTCCACCTACAGTATCTCACAATCACGAAGTCAGTAGCATTTCGGCATCCAGGTTGCCAGTTACCACTGAGCTGCAGCTACCAGCGTTTCGGAGCACAAATGTCTGACGTTATTAAACCTAAAAGGCCTTGTTGTGATTCCGAAATACGCTGTGACAAAGTCGGAAACCAAAGAAGGATCTGTATAGGACATGCCTTTGAAAGATGGAGACGGTTGAAAGCAGAGAATAATTTGAAGACCGACGCCGAAGTTACTAATTTTCTCCTGGATAGGTAAGATTCAGCTGAGTTTGGCTAACTTATTTCTATTTAATGTAGGCCCGGACATTTCAAATATTCTCTGCAGTCGAATAACGTTATGTATGTTCGTTCGTGGTACGTTCGTGCGTATGCAGGTGGGTCATCGAATTGACTAGGGAACAATTGTTTGAGAAATAAAAACCGTGACTCGTCATTGCTGACATTAGCAATGCATTATTAGAGTCCATTTCTCTGGCATTATGCTGAGACGCTGTGGAAACCGTTCCAACATTAGCACAGCCATTATGGCAATATGAAATGTAATTGAGACAGTACATCAGTGAAATGAGGACTCATTCATTCTTTACGCATATTACAGTATGGACTTTAGTGGGCTATCCACACAGAAGAGTGACGAGCAAATTGACCAATATGACCATTGTTAGAGTTAGTTACTCAATAGTCTTGATCTTTTCTGAACTGAACTGAACACAACCCTGTGAGAGCAAATCATTGGTGATATTGAAATGTAGCCATAGTGGTTCCGTGTAGCAGACGTTCTTGCTGGATCCGGCAACCCAGCTGGCAACCTCTCGTCTGCACAAGATTCAAAATCCATTTTGAATCGATTATGATAAAAAATAATGGTATTGAAGGAATAAACATTTTGCAAAGTAATATGATAATAAGTCAATTTGTGGACAATATGACATTATTTTAAAAAAATGAAAATCAAATTACCAAAGCATTAAACTCTATTAACCAATTCTCCAAAGCATCTGGTTTGAAACTAAATATTGATAAATGTGAAATATTTGCCCTTCATGATCAGCCAGCTCTCTCAATCTGTAACATTGCGGTTAAAACTCAAATGAAATACTTGGGGATAGTTATTACTAAGAATAAAGAACTAAGGGAGAGAGAAAATGTTGGTAAAAATGTGGATAAATGTAAAACTATTCTGAACTCTTGGTTTCAGAGAGACATCACAGTATTTGGGAGGGTTTTGCTTTCTAAAATGGAGAGTTTGTCAAGAGCTATTTATCCTGCTTTCGCACCTGAGATTTCAGACAAAATGATTAAACTTATCAATAATATAAACGTCAAATTTATTTGGAAAAACAAATGCCAGTATATTAGAGAAGCTGATGTGGTCAAGAGTATTGAAGAGGGGGGATTCAATGCTATAGATTTCTCAGCTATGAGTGGTGTACTAAAATTAAAGTGGCTCAATTCATTCATTTTGCACAAGACTCCTTTTGGTTTAACATTCCCAATGCAATTTTTCAGAAAATGGGAGGTATTGACTTTCTCTTGCACTATGATTATGATATATATTAATTTCCTGTGAAACTGTCAGACTATCACCAGCAAGTTCCTCTTTACTGGAATTTGATATATAAACATAATTTTTATCCTCATAATTCACCTTTATGGAACAACAGATATATTCTGACCAATAGTAAGCCATTGTTTTTGGGGACCTGGTTGGATAAAGGAATTTGGGCGGTATCACATCTCATGGATGAACATGGCAATCTCCTGACGCATGAGAACCTTTGTGTTAAATATAACCTTCAGTGCTCAACTAAAGAATACAATTAAGTAATTAAAGCCATTCCGGCTCCCCGTAAAGCAATGACTCAACAACTGGTGGTACATTCAATTGTTACGGAAATGAGATCACTTTGTGGAAGGGGTCAATTTGGGTACTAAGCTATTCTCTAATAAGTTTATTGGGAATCTTTTTTTTTTTTTTTTTGTTAAATTTGGCATCTCCAATCCCACCCGAATTTGGAATGCCCAATTGGGGAACTATGTACAAAGCTTGCTCGTATGCGACCCCTTGCTGCCAACTCAGGATAGTGAAGACAGTTCACGGCTCTCCTCCGAAGCACGTGCCTGTCAGCCACTGATTCTTATGCACTCGCTGGTTGAATCTTCGCAAGTTAAGAGCTAAGGCGGAGGATACCCGGACATGAACCAAGCCGGAGTCTTCCTGACGAGCGCCCATCTGGCCAACAGGAGGCGCTGGAGCAACGAACAAAGCTGTTATCGAATACCCAAATCCGGCAGTCCCTTCCCAATTTGTAACCCTGTAGCGCGATAGCCAATTGTGCGCTACTCTGAAAAAGCTGCCGACCCCTGCCGGTGGGTACGCCGAGGCTCAAACCCGCGACGTGGTGATCACCTCTGCACTGCAGCGCAGTGCCTTAACCGTGTGAGCCACCCGGCAGCTATTGGGAATCTTTTAACTGCGCAATACTATCCTGACCAGCTAAAAAGATGTGTTCTACATGAGTTCAGTGTGTTGGAGGCAAGAATGATAAGGAGGCAATATCTATCTTATTCAATACTCCTGGTACAAGAAAGGAGAATAAGGTGATAACAAGTTTGTTCATTAATGGAAGAGAATGCAAGGATAACAGAATAATTGAGAAAGAAGTTGTTATGTTTTATAATAATCTATACTCGTCTATGCACTCTCCAATCAATTCGGCTGTCTTCTTTGACCAAATTGGAAATTTCAAACCCAATATCAGTGATACATTTAAAGAAACTTGTGACTCGGATTTGAAAATTGAAGAATCAGATGCTGTCAGTCTGAAACTAACACTAAACAAAGCCCCTGGATCGGATGGGCTCACTGCCAATTTCTACCATTTCTTTTGGAAAGATATCGGAAGTTTGTTGTTCAAAACAATACAAGAATGCATTGAGAAACAAGAACTTAACGCCAAGTATGAAACAAGAACTGATTACACTAATTATTATTAAAATGTATACATAATATTAATGATATTTATCCATCAAATCACTTTTTACATGTAAGATTTAACTGGGACAGTAATTCTTGTGGATTTTGCGAAAGAGACATTGAAACAGTGGAACATGTTTTCTTTGAATGTGATCAGGTGAGGGATTTTTGGTTTTTAAAAGGTGGTTGTTAACCAAACAAATTAAATTGCACCCTTTGAACTGGATGTCTATTAAAATTGAAATACAGCTAAAGGAGAAGAACTTGGACCTTTGGTGAACAATTGAATTACTCTGGGAAAACATTTCATTCATAGATGCAAATACCTCAAGGTTAAACCCCATATCAACACTTGGAAGAATGAACTCAAGCTGTTAAAATGATCCTTGTACTACATGTCGAACAAAAATACCCAGAAACTCTTGTCTTTAATGGACTTCTTTACTCCCCTGGAATGAGACCCTCACTTTGTTATCTTCTTCTCTTTCTGTTGTTTTTTCTCTCCTCTGTCTTACAGGCTGATTCTACATCTTCTATAATTGTATTGTAAATTGAGCCTTAAATGTTGTAATCGAAGATTCCCAAATAAAGTTAAAAAAAAATGTAGAGAATGAGTCGCATCAACTGAAGTCCAAAAATGGTTAATGGAAACTGCGAATAGTTCCAGGAAGTTGCTGGCGGGCAATTTAAATGCGTTTGTCAAATAGGCCGCAGAGAGACATGCCTGCGATTCTGGGTAATTACTAGTCAATAAATAGCGTTGTTTCCGCCTTGTTGACATATTTTAGTGTGACAACAAACGTTCACCCAAGGCTAAGGTGACCTCAACGTTAAACAACCACAAAAAAGCCACATTTAATGGCAGAATGTTGAACATTTGCACTCATTATATGCAGTATTCCACTGGTTTTCTTGCCTTAGAATTATTTTAATGATTTAAATGGATAAACAAGTTTTAGTCATTTTAAAGATGAGTGTTCCTGTTGTCGATGGCTTTGAATTCTTGGTTTGTTTTTGCTTTTGACTACAGTGCTTGTTTAATCCCTTCCTGATGTTATTATGCAGAGGGAGGGGAAGGAACGTTTCAGCTTAATTTTCTACCATTTCTTTATTTGTATTTGGTTTTAATAATCCCATGAAAATGGAGGATCTAAGCTACCAATTCAGTAATGACTAATGTAATCTTCATGACTATCAGAAAGGACGGAGGACTGACAGGTGACCATCAAAGAGTATCAACTGACAGCACAATCAGTCCCTGCATTATTAAAAGTAACACAATTTTCATCTTGAAAAATCCACTGGAAATAATTACAATGTATCTGCTCATAATTTTTATGCACATCTGCACTTATCACTGAGCATCAATACAAAAGTTCAAAACAACTTTTTCATTGACTTTATGCATGCAGAAGGTATAAATTAATCTTGGCTTGCATGTATAGTAATATTTTTAGGAATTATGCACGATACATTCAGACAGAACAAGACACATTAAACTCAAATTTATATAGTTATAAATTTATAGTTATAAAATACATAAAATGTATGTTTGTATGTGTATATCTTTTTATTTTGCAATTATGTACTGCAAGTACTTCATGAAAAAGAAATCTTGAATAAACTCAGAAACATGAATAGCATGTGAAGCAGTTTGTCTGTGCCTCCCCTCCATGTTGTCCTTGTATATAATGGTTTGCTGTGCTGCGTGGGGCTGCTCCAATCACAGGGGGGTTGAGTTCAAATGTTCGGTTTCTCTTGTGACGTGTTGAAGAGAAAAAAATTGTAGGCTCATTTCAGCAGGAGAAATCAAACAAACATTAAAAATTACAAAAAAATATGAGGCGATTGCATTCAAACACCCACTTGCATTTTTTCGCAACCAAAGACCACATGATTTGGAAGCTTATTGTCCAGTTTATTAAAAGTAAGTAACAGGGAAAGGCTTGTACAGCTGAGGGAGTTAAGACTCAGGGTGTAGGGTGAGTGTCGTCTGTCTCATTGCAGGGAGGCTTTTATTGAATCACCTGCTGCTCTTCGGCTGAAGAGAGAGAGAGAGAGAGAGAGAGAGAGAGACAGGAGAAAGGGTCAGACACACCTCTATAGGCTTGGATGAGAGATGAGGCTGAGAGATGAGCTGTGGTCTTTGTTTCCCCACTGAGGTTATAGAACTTAAGTATTTGTGATCATCAACAGCTTTTGCTACTGATGTTTAAGAAAGTACGGCGAGTGGCTTCAGTTAAAGATGTGACAGGCATTCGGATAAAGTTGGATCATGTTCTTTGCAGTCTTTCAGACAAGAAATACAGTACAGCTCAATATTTTTAGTATTCAGTATGATTCCCCACTTAGGCCAAAACATTTTGGAACATTAACCATAGAAGGCTATTTGGCCAATACGTTCTATTTTCAATCTTCTATTTGGTCCTCAAGCTTCCCTCTCCCTTAATCATCAATCCAAAATTAGCTGAGCAGCAACATAATATTGACAGGTAATGATCAACAGAATCACAAATCTGAAAACACTCAAACAAGAGATCACGTATTAGCTTACTGAATAGAAGTTAAAAAAAGAAAAAAGCTTCCAAATCAATATTAATAGAGATGTATCACAGCAAACGAGGGCTCTCTTCTTTATTATTGTGTAATGTTAACTTTATTATAATAGCTAACGTTAGCTACCTTGTTCTCAAAGAAAACCTTACTTCACCACCTCCACTACTATTACGAGTCTGTTATATTTATGTTAATTCTCCAACATTTCACTACCTCGTTACAAAATATGCGTATGTTATAAGAAGCTAACAAACAACAAAGTTACTACTGTAAACTGATTCATATTGCAATATCAAGGCGAAAACAAAGACTTTACGATCGCTTTGCATGAAGGTAGCATTTTTTGACAAGGTAGCAAAATTTGGCAGAACACCGGCCTGAATTTGTAACAAGTGGGGACTCGTCCGCGAGGTACGTTATGATTGCCTTTTGTGTGTTGTGGTAAGTTACTTGCATTTGATTTGAGTCCGTAAATTAGCAGTGTAAGTAAATTAGTGTTTTGGTAAAACAGCGCAGTCTGTTAATTGTGTGAGCGCGATAGTATTCGTTTTGATGCCGTAGTTTGGCTGATTGTTTGCGTTTCACGTTGTATATGTGGTACCATTCGTTTTGTTGCTTTTTGGAAGTAGCTAGTTTGTTGGTCTGGAAATCTGCTATTGTGAAATTTGTTCTGACTGCTGTTGGATAAAGAGAACGGGTTTTCATGAGCGTGCAATGAACTTCAGTGGTATATGCAAGTCTTGCGGTCTATGCTGAGTATATCTGGTATATGGTGTTGGAGTGGCATCTAGTACCTGATTGGATCATTGATATTTTGAGTAATTAGCGTGCTTGCTTGATGCCCTATCTGGGATGGTTTAGTTTTTTTATTCAGCCACGTTCGTTATGAGACATTTTTGCATTGTGTACTGCACAAGTTTCCAATTGTATGTCAGTATAGTGTTGATTTAAATTGTGCTGGTGTTAAGGTAAATTAGAGTATGGCTGAATTTGATGTGGAAACATTTATGGAGCAAGAGATGACCCGGTGTAAGCTCATGAAACTTATTAAGCCACAGTTGGTGCAGATTTTTGATTTTATGGAAATGGACCATAATGAAGATATGAAGAAAATGATCTTGGTAGATACTCTAGCTTTGCAGCTTGGCTTGACAGATTAACGCACTAAAGAGATTAGACAGGAGAGAGCGAGGAATTTTCAGGAAGTGCAGCGTGAGAAGAGGGAACATGACTTGTCAGTAGAATTACAGGTGGCCAATACTAAATTAGAGCAGGTAAGAAGAGAGGGTCAGGACCGTCAGCGGGAGCATGAGGCTCGTTCTGATGTCTCAAAGTGTTTGAAGATCTTGCCTCGCTTTTGCCATGAGTCGCCTGATACTTTCTTTGACACATTTGAGCGTATTGCCATTGAAAGATCGTGGCCAAGAGGAGAATGGGTGACTCTATGGAGAGAGTTAACGGGTAAGGCACAGGAAGCCTATATTGCGCTTGGATTTGCAGATAGTGGCGAATATGAAGTGGTGAAAAAAATCAGTGCTCGGAGCTTATGAGCAGGTGCCTGAGGCCTATAGGCAGCCGTTCCGTAGTTTTTAAATAAAATCAGACCAGTCATTTGTTGATCTTGCTAGGCAGCAGGAGCTGGCGTTTGATAAGTGGCTGCGTGCTGATAATGTTCATGCATTCCAGGAGTTAGGGGAGTTGTTGCTTGTAGAGCAGTTTAAGATCAGTGTGCCACGTCATATTGAGGTCCATCTAAATGAGCGTCAGGTTACAGAGCAGCGGAAGGCAGCTGAAATGGCTGATAATTATGTTTTGGTTCTCTCAGAGCCTTGAAAAAGTAAATTTTCAGGAACAGGAAAGAAACAGGGCTCAGAGGTTAAGAAAGACAGTGAGCTTGGTGATCAGCCCAAGGAGAGCTCTGTCCAGAAGCTCTCGCGAGGTGCAAAATTGTTTCACTCTTCTAGTCAGGGACGTGAGATAATCTGTCATTATTGTAAAAAACCTGGTCATATGAAGTCTCGCTGTCGGCTGCTGGTAAGGAAAGGGCGTTATGATTCCCAGCAACCTGTAGCATGTGTAATGGCTGAGGGTTTGCAGATTCCAACACCTGAGAAGTTGTCCTCCTCTGGAGAAACCATCGGAACAAACTCTGAAGTGCACAAGGGTTTTGTTTCTCAAGGTACAGTTGCACTTTAGAGGGAGAACAGGAAGTCCCCTTGACCATCTTAAGGGATACAGGTGCAACTCAGTCTCTTTTTTTGGCTGGGATAATGTTTTTGACAAATAAAATTTTCCTGAAAGCCTCTGTGCTATTGAAAAGTATTGGGGTTGAGTATGGTGCTGTCCCATTGCATAGAGTTTCTTGAAATCTAACCTTGTTACGGGGTATGTTACAGTTGGGGTGGTGTCGTCCTTACCCATCGATGGTGTGGAGTTGCTTTTGGGGAATGACTTGGCTGGTAGCCAAGTATGTGTGACACCGGTAATGAGTTTAGAGCCTTGTGAGTCACCAGAAACACTGGTGTTGGAGAAGGACTGTCCTGGGATTTTCCCAGCTTGTGTGGTTACATGCTCTGTCTGGGAGAAGGGTGCCTGTAAGGGATGGAGGTCTGACGGGAGAGCTGGCTGACACATTTTTTCCCAGGCTTGAGGGGTTGCCGGATGCTCAGCAGTATGACCGCGAGTCATTGATTGCTGGTCAGAAGGAGGATCCAGAATTGGCTTCCCTGAGGGAAGGTGCATTTAATCTGGAGGAGAGCCATTAAATAGCTGAGGGATTTTATATGCATGATGACATGCTCATGAGGAAGTGGCAGCCTTCTGATCGACCTGCTACAGAGGTTTGGATCACCGTAGAACAGGTAGTGTTGCCAAAGAGTTTTCGAGCTGAAGTGCTGCTCTTAGCCCATGAAACCCCAATGGCAGGCCATCTGGGCATTCGCAAAACTCAAGCAAAGATTCTCCATCACTTTCACTGGCCTCACATACATAAGGATGTAGTGGCATTCTGTTATGTCATGTCATGCATGTCACATTGTGGGGAAACCCAATCAGAAACTCCCATTGGTCCCATCAAGCCCTCTTCCTGTGGTGGAGGAGCCTTTCTCTCGGGTCATGGTTGATTTTGTAGGACTTTTTTTCACTTTGAT
This sequence comes from Gymnothorax reevesii, assembly GCA_029721435.1. NCBI lineage: Eukaryota > Metazoa > Chordata > Actinopteri > Anguilliformes > Muraenidae > Gymnothorax > Gymnothorax reevesii. Next base: position 1,558,990 of record CM056588.1, read on the forward strand.
GTGCGGTGTGCGTGGCGTTGTGGGCCGACCGGCCTGAATTTGTAACACTCTGGAAGATTACAGATTATCTCCTAGCGGTAGCTTCTCCATTCACCCCCATTCATTTTGTCTGACTTTTGACATCTAATAACTTTACACTATGACTATTTACACTAACATTATGAGCCTTCATGTCAGCGATAATATTTTCTACAGAGAAACTATATTTTGTAGCAGACGACTTTACTCTGTATGTAGCGTTATGGTCTAATAAGCATTTTTAGCCGATGGCACCAGGCTAGGCTAAAAGGGATGTGAAATGCTGGCGACTTTCTGCCGCACAGGAGGTAAATAACCGTACTGTTTAGACCAGAAGCCCATAGACGAATTATAGGCAGTAGATGATTGAGCCGCATCGCTAAGGAAGTGAAGTACCTATGAAGTAATAGTTCGCAAAACATAATAACATCAAACGGAATCAGATTATACTTACAGACGCAATCCCTTGCTCGCTGGGAATTATGTGTAGGGTACGTCTACCTGACAAGTTACCGCTTCTCAGGACGTTGGTTTATGTCAGCGAGCTGACTTCGAGCCTGCGCAGTAGGCGTGGTGTCAATTGAAAACTCGTTCAGTTGCGCTTCACACTCTCCCGTTGAAAATAGCGTCATCCCCCCGTCCACTTCTTGAACTGTCTATGGCCGTTGCTGTAAAAAAAATGTGGCCCACTGGAGTGAACGGAGTTGACGCAACTCCCTCCAACGCGTGTTTTAATGACGTCATAAAACACCCCTCGTGGGGAGGCACTCAGGTGATTGGCTATAAAGGAGTGAGACATCTGCTTGGCTACAAATGATCCCTCTTAGAAAAAATGCACTGGTGGATCACAGTCACGTCAGGGGAGTCTCAAAAGTCTCACACACAAATGCAGCGAAGTTCACAAATTAAAAGCACTTTGTAAATGCAGATCCAACAGTTCATATATGAATGTAACAAGCTCCACATATATATTTGGTGAATATTGCATTACAGGTTCTTGCAAATACTTTTATATGCATATTTGTGAATTTTTTTTCTATTTGTGTGTGCATCAAAAATATGCTTATGAATCTTATTTTTGTATGTGGATTTTTTTTACTTATATTTGGAATGAAACATATTTGTGCGTGCATTGAAAAAGTATTTGTGAATGAAACATATTTGCGCGTGCATTGAAAACGTATTTGTGAATGAAACATATTTGTGCGTGCGTTGAAAATGTATTTGTGTTTTGAGTCATACTGAGTCAAAAAAGAAACTTCACACTCATAAATTTGTAAATATTTTCTTGAAACTTTTAATAAAAGAGTTTTTATTATCACTAGGGGTAAATGCGTTGTTAAAGACATGATGACACATCAACTCCGACGTGCGCAGGTACGTAGCACGTGCGAGCGTACTTCAAGCTAAAACCATGTTCTCTCGTGTTCCTAGTCACGTGACCATATGAGAGATGTGCTACTGAGCTCACAGCATGTTAGAGTAACATCTCAGAAAAACAAGTTTTTACGGTTAATTATTCGTTGATTTTCAATGCCATGGCTGTCAAACATTCAGCGTGAATGTTCCATTGGCATGCTGAATACGGAAACGTCCGTCACTGACGTTGCAAGGGTTATGGGATGCAGTCGACGGACTATCCATCATCTTCGGACATGTCTCCAACTGACCGACCTTGTTCTGGTAGCTCACGTGTGACGTCAAAAGCAGAAGACCGACAAATTGTCTTGCGTCATTTGCAGAATCGATTTGTCACTGCAACGTCCACTCGGAATGAATTGTTTAGAGGTCGCGTGGCTGCCCAAACCATACGTAATCGCCTGCGCACTGCTCTTATTCAAGTTGAAACTTACCATTTTTACTCTTGGACATTTCCGTAGCATTTCCGGTCGAACTGGTTACATTATGGACATTATTTTTTTGATTCACCATCTTTAATGAGTACAGAATTAAATAAAATCATTAGTTAAAATCTCATTTCTTGTATGTTCAACTTATAGACCTCCAAATGAGTGTGAAGTTTTATTTTGGCTGAGTGTATATATATACTCAGCAACAAAAGTTTCTGTGACACCAATATTGTTAATTATTTTTCATAACGCAATTATGAAATTGTCATACATGGTGATATCAGACTGAAACAGTACACGTAAACACAACATTGAAATGGAAATCATGAAAATGCGAGAAAATGACTTTGCACGTGAAAATGTGCGTAAATCATGCTTGTCAATGGCAATAAAAGAGGAGAATTTTTGGAATGTTCACATTGTGCCTGATGAACGACGGAAGCATCACTTATCGAAAACACAGCCATTTCGGATCAGGAACTCTACCCTCTAAATGCCAAGACTGTCTGAAAATGATCGGTGGAGGGCCATTGGGATGATTGAATCCGGAACCTCGCAGAGGGAAGTTGCTCATCGCCTGAATGTCCACCGAAACACCATTTGGAACTTATGGCAGCGTCATCAGCAGACAAGACATGTCAGAGACCGTCCTCGCAGCGGCCGTCCACGAGTAACCACTCCCAGACAGGACAACTGGATTCGAACAACCCATCTCCGAAATCGATTCCAACCTGCAACCATAACTGCAAGAACGATACCTGGTTTGAGGCGACTGTCTGCACAGACAATCCGTCGCCGTCTCCGTCATTTTGGCATTGTCCCACGTCAGCCAGCAAGACGTCCAATACTCACAGTACAACACCGACGACTGCGTCTACAGTGGGCACAACAACATCGACGGTGGATCCAGCGTCAGTGGGATCTTGTACTCTTCACTGATGAATCAAGATTCATGCTTAACCGATGTGATGGTCGTTTACGTGTATACCGTCGACGTGGAGAACGTTATGCCAACAACTGTGTTCAGGAATTTGATCGTTTTGGAGGTGGTAGTGTCATGATTTGGGGAGGGATCACGGCTAGAAACAGAACAGATTTGCTTGTTATTGATGGAAATCTGACAGGTCAAAGATATCGCGATGAAGTGCTACGGCCATTGGTGGTACCGTTTTTGATGCAACATGGTCCCGGAATAACGCTGCAACATGATAACGCCAGACCACACGTTGCAAGGATTGTACAGCAGTATCTGATGCAACAACATGTCAATGTCCTGCCATGGCCAGCCAGATCCCCAGACATGTCCCCAATCGAGCATCTTTGGGACGAGATGGATCGACGTTTGCGGCGGTTGGATAACCCGCCAGCTACACTCCAGGAATTGCGACAACGTCTACGTCAGATTTGGAATGACATCCCACAGCAATTTCTGGCACATCTGATTCGGTCCATGCGCCGGAGATGCGTTGCTTGCATCATGGCACGAGGAAGTCACACCCGGTATTGAAGTGTGAAGGTCACAATTGGTTAGACGTCAGACAAGTGCTTCATGATGCATGAAAATGACATTTTTCGTTTTGAGTGAACTTGGCACTGAAAAGTCAGTGTTTCTCCTGTTAAATAAACATATTGATTGCATTGAGATCTTTGCGTGTCATTTATAACATACACATAAATGGTGTCACAGAAACTTTTGTTGCTGAGTATATATATATATATATATCCCCAAATACATTTGTGAATTTTTTCTGTCAATTTATCTATTTTAAGAGCGTTCTAGCTCCATAGAAAGGCATTTAATAGTGAGCATTACAGAAAGGAGACTGACGAAAGCTCATATGAGTCACTGAGTGTAATAGTGGTCTAACTCTAATTTTCCCATTTCTGAGTAAGACCCATATTTCGAAAGTTAAAGGTAAAATCTATTCAGGGCATAAGTGGTCTAGATGTCACAGTGATGCATCTTACTATACAGAGATTTATAGTGAGTGCAACAGTGGTCTAACTCTTTGAACCCTTCAAAAGTCAAAGATATGAAAGATTATCTCAACCTTGTACCGCCTGTCCACCACTCATTTTATCTGAGTCTGATCGAAGGTGAAGTTGACCCAAACTTTCGTCCAGATGATGACAGTGAAGACATCTGTGAGGAACAAGATTAGCTGATGGATGACTTTCTCAGTTGTCAGCAGTTTGCAATACAATTTTCACATTTGATCTGTATTCTCTTGTTATTTTGTGTTTTGAATTCCAAGGAAACCGGAAATTAAAGCTATTATTGAGTTATTAAAATTGAGTTATTAATGTACTTGTCTTAAGTCATTTACATTTGTTAAGACAGCCAGTGCAAGAGTGGTCTAACTTATAAAAAGAGCCTTTTCCAGAAAATTTAGAGAAAGTAACCTCTGAAACATTACTTTTGCGGAAAACAGTTGTGTTATCTTGAAAAATAAGGTCATAAACTCTCAGGTTAACAAGAGATGGCATACCCTACATGTGTACTGAATTTTCTCCAGGGCTTGAACTTTGGCATAGATCATCTCAAAACTATGAAAAACAGTTAGACCACTTTTGTCCTAAGGGGCTCATACATTCACGTCACCCCCGGTACCAGGGGCAATCAAAAAAAATCATCAATACAGCATGTATTCAAGCAAGTAGATAAGCAATTGAAGCATCAAGCAAGTAGATAAGCATGTAACCAGTCATAGGATAAAATTATTGCAGTGCTCGATCGCTAGAGTTGGTCTTCCATCGCCAGCCCAGCACCTGTTTTCTCAGCACACCAAGGCCCTCACTCCCATGACCAAAGTCATGTACATGCCAAAGGTGGAAACACAGGTGTGGGCCAGACAGAGGGTAAAGACACACTATGATCGGTCGGCCAGAACACTGGGTCCACTGCATACAGGAAAAACAGTCAGAATGCAAACAACTAAAGGATATGACAGACTGTCCACAGTGATAGGAACCACAGCCTAACAGCTACCAGATCCAGGCTGGAGGTGCCACATATGTGAGGAACAGACGCCTCCTCCTCCAGATGCCTGAGGGCTCTGTCCCGCCCTCCACAGTGGACTGAAGACCCCAACTACTCCCGTTACACTCCCACCAAACCCTCAACATGACATCGCAGAGCCAGAAGCTACACAGGAACCAGAACCTGAGGTCATCACTCGCTCAGGGAGAGTATCAAAGCCCAACCCACTCTTCAAAGACTACACAGTGTAGACATGGACTGCAACACTTGCGATTATGCATGTCATAATGTCTCCTCCAGCTAGACACTGCTCACATTTCTTTTCCTCATAACTTGTTCTTATGGCCATAAAAACATGCCAGTGTTGTATGTGATATCTTGTTGCATCTTGTTTGCCAATTCCACATTGTTTGGACCTTATGTTTCTAAAAGGCACTGTTAAAATGTAATAAATACGTAACCTATACATTGGAATATGTCACAATAGTCATAGATACTGCTTTCCTTTGAAAAAGCTTCTCCAGCATTAATTAGGGGGATGTAGACTGTGTTGATGTTGCCTTAGCAACCATACCCACGTGTAAGAGGTTACGTCTTACGTGCAAGCTTATCCTGGTAGAGCGCAGTTGACTAGGGCTGGCCAGTAGTGTTGGAAGCTGACTGACTACTTTAATAAATGGCTCCACTGCCACACAGCTAGTCCAGTGTTTGCCCGTTTTTGCACGCGCATCTACATTACCTAAATAGCATTTTTATTTTCTAACATGGAGAACCTTACCGCATTGTTTCTTGCATTGTAACTTATAGTTTACTGTTTTACTGGCGTGCTCATTAGTTTCGTATTTTCATTTGAGTAGGCAATCCTAGTGTATCCCAGGACAAAGACCGCATCATCATTCACGTATGTGCCACGGCTTGCATCCATGCCCTGTTAGCCATTTCTAAGGAACTCTACCAAGTGTTTAGAGAAAAGGGAAGAGGGCTTATGGGATTTTGCACAACCGAAAAAACAGCAATGACATATGGATGCAACGAAGGTCGCAAGTTCCGAGCAGCGAGTACGCCAGCACTTAACTGACAGAATTTTTTTAAAAATTGGGGAGCGACATAATTCCAGAGAGCAATTTAATTGGCTGCAAAAGTAGTGCGCACCCGCTAGTGCAGGATGAGTCATCAATATTTTTCAAACATCTTACGGGAAATGGAAAACTCAGACCTATAATTAGAAATATCTACAAAACAACTTTTTTTGTCATTCTTGGGCCAGGTACTGGTGTATACGTGATAGAAAGCACTAGAAATATGTGATACAAATTCTTAAACATTGAGTCTGACTGATGGGGACTTTAAATTCAGTCAATTGGGCAGCTTGCTAACAAACTAATGTTACATGATGGTTATGGAAAGGTGCAGCGTGCACGCTAGCAAGCTAGCTAAGCAACTTCGTAACTAAGGCTATGTTCAGACGGCAGGCAAATGCGGCCCAAATCCGATTTTTTTGCCCATATGTGACCTGAATACGATCTGTTAAAGACAGTTTGAACAGCACAAATCCGATTTTTTAAAAATCCGACCTTGGCCACTTTCATATGTGGTCCTAAATCCGATACGTATCTGATATTTTGCAATGCAACTGCTGTCTGAACGGCCAGGTTGCATTTATCCGACTTTTACGTCATTATTTGTCTGTAATGGTACTGACTTCGGTTGCAGATAAACTCTATCAGTCCCACACGTGCCGAGACAAGACGCCTCCATATTTACTTCCGTAAACAAACAGTGTGTGCCTGCATGGTCCCGTCTTACCTCAGGACCTCTTCTGCGCATGCGGCTCACTTCAGAGTCGCATTCAGTTCACACTCAAAACTGATATAAGTCGCATATCGTGTAATATGAACGAGCGCACAAAAAAAATCTGATTTCTCCAAAAAATCCGAATTGTGCATCAAGACCTGCTGTCTGAACGTAGCCTTAGCTCTGAGAGTGGCACTTAGCCATCTCGCTCAGTGCATCGCCTTACCGGATAAACAAGCGTTGCACTTAGGGCCCGATCTACTAAGATCCCAGATAAAGAGCGCTAAATTGCGTGCTTGTGGTGACATATTGTATGTTTGGTTTGCTTATGTTTTGTGGGTGATCTACTAAGAGTAATTGCCTAAATGGCTGCTGGTGCAAACATCATTATTTAAATGAGGACTTTGGGTGCTGCTGCCATTTCCACCGCGGACTGTTTGGAGCAAAAGGACGAACGCAAACGCAACATGAAATTTGACTCGATGGAGTCGGAGGTGCTTGTGGAGGAAGCAAATACACTTTACAGTTAAATTAACACATTGTCTCCTTGTTATTTTTACTGAAAGTTGAGTCCTGCACGCATTTAACTGTGGTTTATAGTTAACATACGCGGAACCTGTGTTATAAACTGATTGTAAAATTACAGTCATAATGACTGGCAAAAAAGGTGCAAGTTTATAACAGTGCATGCTCAGTGTTTGAGGGGGTAACAATTTGCACATGAGTACAGTCACTCGCTCCAATTACTCTGGGGAAGCGAGCAACTGCATGAAACTGGTGTTTGGTTTCATTCAGTGCTTCCGGTGTCAATGGAAACTTCATGTACCAGACCATCCTGGGCAACATTGCATCCAGTGTTTGAGACAGCACACACGAGAAAGTGTTCTGGGAGATCCCAGCAGTGAGAGCTACTGTATGCTGGAACGAACCAGGTGCGAGAAAATGGAGAAAAGCGAGAGGTTTTGTCATTGCAGGTATGGCATGACTTCTTCTTATGACTGGCTGCGAATCAGCCCTTAATTCATCTAACAGCTCCAAAATGACATTGCTGGATAGGCCATACATCTGGATTATTCTCTCCTCTGACATCCCAAACATTGTCACATGGATGGAGAACACCCGTTCTCGGTGCACTCGCCGCCTGTGTCTTCTCCTCGCGGCAATAATGGCAGCCAGGTCTGTGCGCAATTACGCGGAGCCAAACAGTACCTACTCTTCAAAGGTATTAAATAGCAAATGCAATCACCATCAATAAAATTGCTTTCAGGCTTGATAAGTCACTATGCATGTGCTAGTATTTTTGTATTATCATTTTTTCCTCCCATATTTTGCATGTTAGGATAGGCACGCCCCTTATTACATATTCATTAGGGCCAAAAGTACTAACTGCATAGAATGTGCAAATTTGCACATTTCAAAGATGCAATCCTCGGCACACACCCTTAGTAGATGAGATTTGCACACGTTTCTATACACGCAAAGCTTTAGTAGATCAGGCCCTTAGTGTTCTGTTTGGCGCACTTAATATTAACAGTGTGATGCAATGTGGAGCGATTTTTTTTTTTTTGCATACTCAACCAATAAAATGAAAAGTGTGATATATACCAAGGGTAATATCAATTATATGGGCTAGGCTTTGGGAAAATTGCTAATTTAGTACAGTTATGTGATACATACAAATTGCAGGCGGTCAGCTAAAAGTATGCGTTTTTCTCAATTTAGGAGAAATGTTTGGCGACTATTTAGGTATCCGCATGCAGTTTGGCCTGGAAGCTGTGTGTTATTATTAATAGTCCATTAGCTATCAATTAGCATTTTTAGGCTTTGGTCCACTTCTACTCATTTTGTCATTACAGGCTCAGCATGTAGCATGGAGTAGTTTGTCTTTGTTCACTGACTTCTATTCATTGTCATCATAACATTAACATGCAGCACAGAGCGTCTCTTCGAGGAAGACGAGTGCTGGAGATGTGGCATCTGGACACACAGCTTGAAAACTGTTTCTTTCTTGGCGGCATCAGTGTCCCTATTTCATTTATTTATGGATATCTATGTTTTCCTGGCTGTCACTGAAGTAAATAATCACTAATGTGCAGCCAAGAAGGACGCGGACGAAGAGGAACACACACATTTTGATCATCTCATGGTTTAATATATAATCTGAATCAAACAATTACATATTTACCTTTATGACATTGTGTGGTATTAGATTTGCCAATATCAAATTTTAGCATAAATGTGCCAATGATGTTGTCCGTCATAACCGTACTTTATACAGACAGTGAAAAGATGTCTTTTGTAGCAATTAGTCCTCAGAACCTCCACAAGTGATCATGCAGAAGTACTCAAGAAAATAATCAATCATTTTACATTGCAGTGAATAGACTCTCCCATCAGTTTCAGCCTCTGTAGTTTGTATAAGTCGCAATTTCAGTGTCACTGCATTATGCCCCAGTAGTTCCAACAGGCTTTAGCAGCCCCATCAGTGAACTGCCCACGCCTGTGTGTCGGTTAGTTTGTTTGTTTGTTGGTCCATCTGTGAACAAATATTTAAAAAACTACAGGGCCAATTTGAGCCAAACTTAAATTGGAAGCAGGCATTATGGAGCACCAGCGTATGTTTATTTTGGGAATGTTACGACGTGCCATTTGGAAGTAAAGTCATAAAAACGTAAAATAGTTTTTTGGCGATAAAAGTTGTATCGACATCCTGTTAAGGCTAAAAATCAAATCATTCCAATATCTTTTTCTAATTTAATGTTATCACAAAATATTGACAGTTTTTGAATTTCCGTGACATCAAAGATTTGTCTGTGGACGTCAGAAGTGAAGTTGCCTGTTTCCTGACACTTATTTAGTACAGTGGGTTCTACAGCCTGTTAGAACTCATAATGTAAAAACAACGCAGAATGTGAAAAGAATTTTTGTTAACACATATTGTAGAAACTTTTGATGCATGTTTCTAACGCTTAATGTAAGAACTAACCACCACATGTTACATGCACTGAATACTTCCAGGGCACCTTATACCGTAGGTTTGAATTCAATCTTCCGTCTGGGGCAAATTTTGACCAATGAAATTGCCAAAAATTTTGCTCGCTTTGGAGAGCAGTGAACGGTAGTCAGATCCTGACACTGTTCTTGGCACTTCTAGGGACCACTGGTCTACCACTTCTCAGGACAATAATCGACCTATGACCAGTTAATTGTCCAATCAGCAACGTCCTTGTGCTCACATCATTGCAGTAATTTGATAAATGATGAGCGCCCAAGTTGCCAGAAAGCACATGAAATATTTAAGTCAACATGGTCAATGACCTTCATACCTTCATAGGCCTTCATACACTGGTTGCCTAAGTCAAAGTTTATATTTAGTCACCAGATTAGTCAATTCAAATATACCAAAACTGGTGACATTGTCAAATGTCAAAACCAGAGAAGTAATACAAAACACAGGTAGATATCAAGAAGAGAAATTTCAGCACCCTACCTTATACAGGAAGTAAGTAAGAGAACACTAGTAATTTTCAAGTCATGCCCCCTGGTGGCCATGTTGGATGTCTGATGGAGCCGAAACTTGGTGCATTGCCTCGTCAGTTAGGGATGTATCTTTATCTCAAGTTTCATCACTTGCGCTCGCCCAGTTAGGGTGTATGAAATTTTTTTTTTAAATTAACATCACATGAGTTTTAAGCAAAGACTAAATAGCCGGTGAAAAGTTTTTTTCTGTGCCTCCCATTTATCAGGGTTTGCCCTGTTGTTTGACCAACACAGACAGACAGTGCAATGTTTCTCTCTGTTTCCCCAAGTCGCGGTTATTTCGTCAGTCTATTCACAGACGAGGAACACTGACAGATGTTACACTGACAATAAACTTAAGATTGGAGAGACATATGAAAACATATATATTGAGATAATGGAGAACGACTTATGGAAAACTGCCCCCAACAAGCCTGACAAAACCAGCAAAGGGCTCAGTTTATGCCAGGGGGTAAACTACGCCCAACAAACCGGAATACCCTTGGAAAAAATAGGTAAAATCGCAAAAATGTAGCCCTTAAGCAGGGTTGCGGACAATGCACAATCCAGCAATTCCCCATAATTGGCAATATTAGGAGACCAAAGTTCAAGTAGTTCACATTCAATACTCCATCTTTCAAAGTGCAAATTCAGTTATATCAACTAGTATAAGGAGACATAGGACGTCAAGAACCATATTCAAAAACAAAATTTTAAAGGTTTAAAGGGTCACTTATCTAATGTATGAAGGACAGCTCTAAATTTGAATGCAATAACCAACAATGATCAAAGAGGACGCCTTTGGTGAAACATTCATGAAACCTCAGGAAAAGGAAGCAATGCTGTTGGACAGGACCTTGTATGTGATATACTCCTGCATACCTTTAACATTATATATTGGTTTGTTCTTCCATTATGCATTAGAAAATGTTGTCATATTATGCGTCAAAAGTTTTTACACCATGCGTTAACTAAACATATTTTTTACAATATGTTGTAACACGGCCCTCCAGAGGGAACGAAAGTGGCAGCATGAAATTTTCAGAGGAAGTACAAATAGTTGAGCATCAAAACTGGAGAACGCTAAGTGCCATAATATGGCAACATCGTGTCATAACCTTGTGAACAAACTAATGTTCATTTTTTGGCAAAAAAAAAAAAATCTTATTCTGGTTGATAGTTTTTTCTAGAACAGTTTGTAGTACTGTAGTTTTGGTGGGGCTATGTGCTCTACTGAGGGCCCGTCTAGTTTAATGTGGTTTTTTCAATTTTTCATCTTTATTTAAAGTTAATGAGATCTGGCAGCTCTTTATGTGGATCAAAAATATGGACCATCAAAAATCTTTTGGGCTCAAAAAAAAAAACAAACGTATGAACTTAGAGAATCTTTCAAATGCTTCACCGTGGTCATCAGCTGTGACATTGTCATCATTAACTTTCAACCGATTATCAGATGAGCACAATCAATACTGGAGACCTGTTCATTTTATAAGGAGAAAAATGTTCCAAATACACAACTTCATTTGGGAGTTTTTCTCATTCGAGAAGACAATAACATAAAAATTCATTTCACATTTGCAGTCAGTTGTGAGCTAGTAAGGTCGGAGGGAGTCAGACATGGCAGAATCCCTCACAGCCTGGACTACGGCCAAATACCGCTACAGTAATTTACATGTTTCCACAAAGGAATCCAATCAAAGAGCCTGTGCTGAGCATAACCCCCGTCCCACTCCCAGATTCAGTCTCATGACTGCAGGGTCAGCATATGTGGTATGCAGTGGCCTGAGTAACTCCAGTGCTGATGGACTAGAGTGTGCCCTGGCATTGGGCCCAGAGCCTTCTGTGGAGCACAGAGCTGGAGCTCTTTACCAGCCCTGCTGCAGCAGCAGTTCGCATCGCTCGCCCTCCGCTGTTCAAACATTCCCCCACGGTCTCTAAATCAAGATCTGGTGTGGGCTGATATTCATGGCTGTGAGAATGTTCTGAGGAACGATGTATTCCAGAAAGGATGTTGCAAATTTGGCCGAGTTGAACATGGACCAGTCAGAGAATGAGTGGCCCCAGTGGATGTGACCGATAGTGGAAACGCCACATGAGAGAGAGTTTCTTCTGCTGACACAAATTTGTTTTTGAGTGTCGCTGTTTCTGCATTTGACTCTATGTATTGAAGGAGAATGATTTTCGATCACTTCTCTCAGTTCAATGCCTTTAGTTTGAGTACAGTGTTTGTGTAAGATCCCATGTGTCATTGGTCTGAAAGGTGTGTCTTCAACTCTGTGCCGATTGTCCTCCCAGGCCGCAGGGGGCATCAGTGATCCCTATGAACACCTCCGGCTCCAGAGCCATTCCGCACTTTCAAGTGAACTTCCTCCTCCTCCGGGCTCATCTCCTCCGCCTCCTCATGGTCACTTCGGTCATCTCCCTCCAGCTGGGGGGGGAGGGGGGAAGGTTACAAAGAGGCAAAACTGAGAGACACTTTTCATGACACAACCCATTTTTATACCACAGAGTGAGAATGTAGTAGTGCATTCTGAAATTATCCTGAAATTATTGCTTCAAGCTGCAGGGACAAAACACCAGAGAACCATGTAATTATATGTTTTTTTGCATCGATATTACAGTGTGCAGGAAACAAACCTCCTGACATGAAAACCACTTTCCCTGTGAGCCGAATTTCACGCGTTTTGATGGCTGGTCCTCCTGCTGAAAAGTCGATTCTGTGTAAGACTGTAGTTTCCTTTGTCAGCACACCGACAGCTCTTCAGAAAAAAATTATTCCTATATTGACTTTTCCGTGCGTGGATTGGTGTGAGCATGCCGAAATCTGGGCACCGTCTAGATAATGTTACATTTTAATGAGAATTAGAGGGGTCTTGCTCACTATAATAAACAAATTCTACTCATATAGGCACAACATTCAGTCTACAAAATGTCCACAGTTATGAAGGATTTAGCACTGTGCCATCATGATGGCCATGAAACCATGCTGCCAGTGAGCGAGCTGTATTCACGAGCATAGAACAGTGAGTGAGCTGTACTCAGGAGTGCAGAACAGTGAGCGAGCTGTACTCACGACAACAGAACAGTGAGCGAGCTGTACTCACAAGCACAGAACAGTGAGCGAACTGTATTCACGAGCGTAGAACAGTGAGCGAGCTGTACTCACAAGCACAAAACAGTGAGCGAACTGTATTCACAAGCACAGAACAGTGAGCAAACTGTATTCACAAGCACAGAACAGTGAGCGAGCTGTACTCACAAGCACAGAACAGTGAGCGAGCTGTACTCACAAGCACAGAACAGTGAGCGAGCTGTACTCACAAGCGCAGAACAGTGAGCGAGCTGTACTCACGAGCGCAGAACAGTGAGCGACCTGTACTCACGAGCACAGAACAGTGAGCGAGCTGTACTCACAAGCGCAGAACAGTGAGCGAGCTGTACTCACAAGCTCAGAACAGTGAGCGAGCTGTACTCACTAGCACAGAACAGTGAGCGAGCTGTACTCACAAGCGCAGAACAGTGAGCGAGCTGTACTCACGAGCACAGAACAGTGAGCGACCTGTACTCACAAGCATAGATCAGTCAGCGAGCTGTACTCATGAGCGCAGAACAGTGAGCTACCTGTACTCACGAGCCCAGAACAGTGAGCGAGCTGTACTCACAAGCGTAGATCAGTGAGCGAGCTGTACTCACGAGCACAGAACAGTGAGCGAGCTGTACTCACAAGCGTAGATCAGTGAGCGAGCTGTACTCACGAGCGCAGAACAGTGAGCGCGCTGTACTCACAAGAACAGAACAGTGAGCGAGCTGTATTCACGAGCGTAGAACAGTGAGCGAGCTGTACTCACGAGCCCAGAACAGTGAGCGAGCTGTACTCACGAGCCCAGAACAGTGAGCGAGCTGTACTCACAAGCACAGAACAGTGAGCGAGCTGTATTCACGAGCGTAGAACAGTGAGCGAGCTGTACTCACAAGCACAGAACAGTGAGCGAGCTGTACTCACAAGCACAGAACAGTGAGCGAGCTGTACTCACGAGCACAGAACAGTGAGCGAGCTGTACTCACGAGCTCAGAACAGTGAGCGAGCTGTATTCACGAGCGTAGAACAGTGAGCGAGCTGTAGTCACAAGCACAGAACAGTGAGCGAGCTGTATTCACGAGCATAGAACAGTGAGCGAGCTGTACTCACAAGCACAGAACAGTGAGCGAGCTGTACTCATGACAACAGAACAGTGAGCGAGCTGTACTCACAAGCACAGATCAGTGAGCGAGCTGTACTCACGAGCACAGAACAGTGAGCGAGCTGTACTCACGAGCGCAGAACAGTGAGCGAGCTGTACTCACGAGCGCAGAACAGTGAGCGACCTGTACTCACAAGCGTAGATCAGTCAGCGAGCTGTACTCACGAGCACAGAACAGTGAGCGACCTGTACTCACAAGCGTAGATCAGTCAGCGAGCTGTACTCACGAGCACAGAACAGTGAGCGAGCTGTACTCACGAGCACAGTACAGTGAGCGAGCTGTATTCACGAGCGTAGAACAGTGAGCGAGCTGTACTCACAAGCACAGAACAGTGAGCGAGCTGTACTCACAAGCACAGAACAGTAAGCGAGCTGTACTCACGAGCACAGAACAGTGAGCGAGCTGTACTCACAAGCTCAGAACAGTGAGCGAGCTGTATTCACGAGTGTAGAACAGTGAGCGAGCTGTAGTCACAAGCACAGAACAGTGAGCGAGCTGTATTCACGAGCGTAGAACAGTGAGCGAGCTGTACTCACAAGCACAGAACAGTGAGCGACCTGTACTCACGACAACAGAACAGTGAGCGAGCTGTACTCACAAGCACAGAACAGTGAGCGAGCTGTATTCACGAGCGTAGAACAGTGAGCAAGCTGTACTCACAAGCGCAGAACAGTGAGCAAGCTGTACTCACAAGCGCAGAACAGTGAGCGAGCTGTACTCACGAGCGCAGAACAGTGAGCGACCTGTACTCACAAGCGCAGAACAGTGAGCGAGCTGTACTCACAAGCGCAGAACAGTGAGCGAGCTGTACTCACAAGCTCAGAACAGTGAGCGAGCTGTACTCACTAGCACAGAACAGTGAGCGAGCTGTACTCACAAGCGCAGAACAGTGAGCGAGCTGTACTCACGAGCACAGAACAGTGAGCGACCTGTACTCACAAGCATAGATCAGTCAGCGAGCTGTACTCATGAGCGCAGAACAGTGAGCTACCTGTACTCACGAGCCCAGAACAGTGAGCGAGCTGTACTCACAAGCGTAGATCAGTGAGCGAGCTGTACTCACGAGCACAGAACAGTGAGCGAGCTGTACTCACAAGCGTAGATCAGTGAGCGAGCTGTACTCACGAGCGCAGAACAGTGAGCGCGCTGTACTCACAAGCACAGAACAGTGAGCGAGCTGTATTCACGAGCGTAGAACAGTGAGCGAGCTGTACTCACGAGCCCAGAACAGTGAGCGAGCTGTACTCACGAGCCCAGAACAGTGAGCGAGCTGTACTCACAAGCACAGAACAGTGAGCGAGCTGTATTCACGAGCGTAGAACAGTGAGCGAGCTGTACTCACAAGCACAGAACAGTGAGCGAGCTGTACTCACAAGCACAGAACAGTGAGCGAGCTGTACTCACGAGCACAGAACAGTGAGCGAGCTGTACTCACGAGCTCAGAACAGTGAGCGAGCTGTATTCACGAGCGTAGAACAGTGAGCGAGCTGTAGTCACAAGCACAGAACAGTGAGCGAGCTGTATTCACGAGCATAGAACAGTGAGCGAGCTGTACTCACAAGCACAGAACAGTGAGCGAGCTGTACTCATGACAACAGAACAGTGAGCGAGCTGTACTCACAAGCACAGATCAGTGAGCGAGCTGTACTCACGAGCACAGAACAGTGAGCGAGCTGTACTCACGAGCGCAGAACAGTGAGCGAGCTGTACTCACGAGCGCAGAACAGTGAGCGACCTGTACTCACAAGCGTAGATCAGTCAGCGAGCTGTACTCACGAGCACAGAACAGTGAGCGACCTGTACTCACAAGCGTAGATCAGTCAGCGAGCTGTACTCACGAGCACAGAACAGTGAGCGAGCTGTACTCACGAGCACAGTACAGTGAGCGAGCTGTATTCACGAGCGTAGAACAGTGAGCGAGCTGTACTCACAAGCACAGAACAGTGAGCGAGCTGTACTCACAAGCACAGAACAGTAAGCGAGCTGTACTCACGAGCACAGAACAGTGAGCGAGCTGTACTCACGAGCTCAGAACAGTGAGCGAGCTGTATTCACGAGCGTAGAACAGTGAGCGAGCTGTAGTCACAAGCACAGAACAGTGAGCGAGCTGTATTCACGAGCGTAGAACAGTGAGCGAGCTGTACTCACAAGCACAGAACAGTGAGCGAGCTGTACTCACGACAACAGAACAGTGAGCGAGCTGTACTCACAAGCACAGAACAGTGAGCGAGCTGTATTCACGAGCGTAGAACAGTGAGCGAGCTGTACTCACAAGCACAGAACAGTGAGCGAGCTGTACTCACGAGCACAGAACAGTGAGCGAGCTGTACTCACGAGCACAGAACAGTGAGCGAGCTGTACTCACGAGCACAGAACAGTGAGCGAGCTGTACTCACGAGCGCAGAACAGTGAGCGAGCTGTACTCACGAGCACAGAACAGTGAGCGAGCTGTACTCACAAGCGCAGAACAGTGAGCGAGCTGTACTCACGAGCACAGAACAGTGAGCGACCTGTACTCACGAGCGTAGATCAGTCAGCGAGCTGTACTCATGAGCGCAGAACAGTGAGCGAGCTGTACTCACGAGCCCAGAACAGTGAGCGAGCTGTACTCACAAGCACAGAACAGTGAGCGAGCTGTACTCACAAGCACAGAACAGTGAGCGAGCTGTACTCACGAGCACAGAACAGTGAGCGAGCTGTACTCACGAGCTCAGAACAGTGAGCGAGCTGTATTCACGAGCGTAGAACAGTGAGCGAGCTGTACTCACAAGCACAGAACAGTGAGCGAGCTGTATTCACGAGCGTAGAACAGTGAGCGAGCTGTACTCACAAGCACAAAACAGTGAGCGAGCTGTACTCACGAGCGCAGAACAGTGAGCGAGCTGTACTCACAAGCGTAGATCAGTCAGCGAGCTGTACTCATGAGCGCAGAACAGTGAGCGAGCTGTACTCACGAGCCCAGAACAGTGAGCGAGCTGTACTCACAAGCGTAGATCAGTGAGCGAGCTGTACTCACGAGCACAGAACAGTGAGCGAGCTGTACTCACAAGCGTAGATCAGTGAGCGAGCTGTACTCACGAGCGCAGAACAGTGAGTGAGCTGTACTCACGAGCACAGAACAGTGAGCGAGCTGTACTCACAAGCGTAAATCAGTGAGCAAGCTGTACTCATGAGCGCAGAACAGTGAGCGAGCTGTACTCACAAGCGTAGATCAGTGAGCGAGCTGTACTCACGAGCGCAGAACAGTGAGCGAGCTGTACTCACGAGCACAGAACAGTGAGCGAGCTGTACTCACAAGCGTAGATCAGTCAGCGAGCTGTACTCATGAGCGCAGAACTGTCAGCGAGCTGTACTCATGAGCGCAGAACAGTGAGCGAGCTGTACTCACGAGCACAGAACAGTGAGCGAGCTGTACTCAGAAGCGTAGATCAGTCAGCGAGCTGTACTCATGAGCGCAGAACAGTGAGCGAGCTGTAATCACAAGCGTAGATCAGTGAGCGAGCTGTTTTCACAAGCCCAGAACAGTGAGCGAGCTGTACTCACAAACGTAGATCAGTCAGCTAGCTGCACTCACAAGCGTAGATCAGTGAGCGAGCTGCACTCACGAGCCCAGAACAGTGAGCGAGCTGTACTCACGAGCGTAGAACAGTGAGCGAGCTGTACTCACGAGCACAGAACAGTGAGCGAGCTGTACTCACGAGCGCAGAACAGTGAGCGAGCTGTACTCACGAGCGCAGAACAGTGAGCGAGCTGTACTCACGAGCACAGAACGGTGAGCAAGCTGTACTCACAAGCGCAGAACAGTGAGCGAGCTGCACTCATGAGCGCAGAACAGTGAGCGAGCTGTACTCACAATCGTAGATCAGTGAGCGAGCTGTACTCACGAGCCCAGAACAGTGAGCGAGCTGTACTCACAAGCGTAGATCAGTCAGCTAGCTGCACTCACAAGCGTAGATCAGTGAGCGAGCTGTACTCACGAGCCCAGAACAGTGAGCGAGCTGTACTCACGAGCGCAGAACAGTGAGCGAGCTGTACTCACAAGCACAGAACAGTGAGCGAGCTGTACTCAGAAGCGTAGATCAGTCAGCGAGCTGTACTCATGAGCGCAGAACAGTGAGCGAGCTGTAATCACAAGCGTAGATCAGTGAGCGAGCTGTTCTCACAAGCCCAGAACAGTGAGCGAGCTGTACTCACAAACGTAGATCAGTCAGCTAGCTGCACTCACAAGCGTAGATCAGTGAGCGAGCTGTACTCACGAGCCCAGAACAGTGAGCGAGCTGTACTCAAGAGCGCAGAACAGTGAGCGAGCTGTACTCACGAGCTCAGAACAGTGAGCGAGCTGTACTCACGAGCGCAGAACAGTGAGCGAGCTGTACTCACGAGCGCAGAACAGTGAGCGAGCTGTACTCACGAGCGCAGAACAGTGAGCGAGCTGTACTCACGAGCGCAGAACAGTGAGCGAGCTGTACTCATGAGCGCAGAACAGTGAGCGAGCTGTACTCACAAGCGTAGATCAGTGAGCGAGCTGTACTCACGAGCCCAGAACAGTGAGCGAGCTGTACTCACAAGCGTAGATCAGTCAGCTAGCTGCACTCACAAGCGTAGATCAGTGAGCGAGCTGTACTCACGAGCCCAGAACAGTGAGCGAGCTGTACTCACGAGCGCAGAACAGTGAGCGAGCTGTACTCACGAGCACAGAACAGTGAGCGAGCTGTACTCACGAGCGCAGAACAGTGAGCGAGCTGTACTCACGAGCGTAGAACAGTGAGCGAGCTGTACTCACGAGCACAGAACAGTGAGCGACCTGTACTCACAAGCGTAGATCAGTCAGCGAGCTGTACTCATGAGCGCAGAACTGTGAGCGAGCTGTACTCACAAGCGTAGATCAGTCAGCGAGCTGTACTCATGAGCGCAGAACAGTGAGCGAGCTGTACTCACAAGCGTAGATCAGTCAGCGAGCTGTACTCATGAGCGCAGAACAGTGAGCGAGCTGTACTCACGAGTGCAGAACAGTGAGTGAGCTGTACACACCTTGCCGCAGACAAACTTCTTGACCATACGCAGGATGAGGTAGGCCCAGAACAGATGCAGCAGTTGCAGGACCATCAGCATCAGGTTGAAGAAGTAATATCCAAAGAACGGGGCAAAATCCAGGAGAGGATACACCAATGCACAGTGAATCAGCCTGTAAAACAAACACACACACACACACACGGATAGGTTGACTTTTCATGTTTTGATGAGACAACCAATTGACTTTCATTCCTGAACCCCTTTCCCTGACCTTAACTGTAAACAGTACACGCCTAACCCTAACCCTAACCTTAATCTAAACCTGACCGAAACCCCTGACCCAAAAGTAGCTGAATTTCTTTATGGGGTTGGATAAAGGATAAAGGAATCTGTTACTGCACGGGTAGGTATACACTGAGCATACAGAGGAGCGCACGTGTGCGTGCACACACCATGGCCATGATTACACACACTGCTTCATCCCCTGAGTTCCTTTCATGTCTTGGACGTTCTCGAGCTTTTCATGTCTTTGACATTCCATACTGCAGGGTCATTCCATCCCAAATCAAGCAGAATGTGAGAAGGGCCCCACGTCACTGTCTCAGAAAATTCTGAAAAACCCCACAGTTGAAGCAGGACCCAAGGAATGAATGTTGCAAGATTTCAGGTCTGTAAGTGCAGTAGTTGCTGAGATGTGACCATTTATATTTTAGGCTTTTTTTTCGATTTTGACAATATTTTAATGCTTATTTACAGTAAAGTAATGATGCTGCAGGGTTGTTATCTTGCATATAGAGCTATTTTTTTCCTGAATTTTTCATTTTTGGCTTTATAAAAGGTGTATCTGCTGAGGTAAAATGGCTCATTTTCTCGATCTGAATTTTTTGATGATGTCTAAACTGATGTTTATGCATGTGTGCAAGCAGTCAGAACTTTTAAATAACCATTTCTTCCAGCTCCTACGACCTATTTATATGAGAGCATTTTATGTTTTTCCAAAAACTAGCCCATATTTCACCACCAAAATCTACTGAATGACAGTGAATGACAGCCTTGAAATGTTTACCATGCATTGGCACATATTTAAGGAAAACACATAGCAAGTTTCATCCCTAGTTTCAAATTGCTTCTATTTTTATTTTTTTTTAATTTGGCATCTCCAATCCCACCCGAATCTGGAATGCCCAATTGGGGAACTATGTACAAAGCTTGCTCGTATGCGACCCCTTGCTGCCAACTCAGGATAGTGAGGACAGTTCACGGCTCTCCTCCGAAGCACGTGCCCGTCAACCACTGATTCTTATAGACTCATTGGTTGAATCCTCGTAAGTTCAGAACAGAGCGGAGGATACCCGAACATGAACAAACCCAGAGTCTTCCTGACGAGCGCCCGTCTGGCCAACAGGAGGCGCTGTAACAACGAACAAAGCTATTATTGTATCCCCTAATCCGGCAGTCCCTTCCCAATTTGGAACCCTGTAGCGCGATAGCCAATTGTGCGCTACTCTGAAAAAGCTGCCGACCCCTGCCGGTGGGTACGCCGGGGCTCGAACCCGCGACGTGATAGTCACCTCTGCACTGCAGCGCAGTGCCTTAACCGAGTGAGCTAACCGGCTATCCTGCTTCTATTTTTAAGATTAAGATTTTTTGGGGGGGGGGGGTTCCTTTTCATTTGAGAGCCGTACAGTGCAGAGAGATAGGAAAGCTGGGGAGAAGAACGGGGGAAGACATGCAGCAAATGACCCTAGCCGGACCCCAACCTGGGTCGTTGCGGGAAGGACACAGCCCCCACGGCGCGCGCACCCAGACCCATGAGCTACCGGGGCGCCCTGGTTTTATTTTTAAAGCTATATAATATTTGACAAATTTTACACTAAACTTGGTCTTTGTGGCCGTTTCCAAAGACTTCACTTTGGGTTTAATGTCTCTAACTTTGTTTTTGTCACTCAGAGGTTTTAGGGGTGAACAGTCTAAATTAGTTGCAGTGACATTTAGCTGCTCCCAAAGAATCTAATCTTCAGCATATGGTTCATCAGAGCTGGTACTGGGCACTGGCTCCTCAGATGCTGCAGACGGTCCCTCTCATTTCCATGCAAATTCTCTTGCTATTTCTTGATGTATAGTGTGGCGGGTATATTGAAATGAACAATAATACAGTTTTAAAATCAGAATTTCATCAGGGTATATGTTTAATGGGGGCTTCAAAGATAATTTTAGTGAAAATGTTTTAGTGAGTGTGCTTACTTGTAACCTTTTTATGAACATTCCTAGGGTCACAACAATTTCGTTGACGACTTTTATAATATGACAAAAACAACTTTTGTGGTGAAGGCAAATAGTGTCTTCATCTTCTAAAGAAATTTCACACCTCCACATCAGAAGTGCCTTATTTTCTTCCCTCAGTTGATTGAGTTTGATCATCCCACTTTTTTTAGGCAGTGGTTTTGTGACCCTGATCCCCCACTTTTTCAACAACTGTGCAGTTTGGCTCCATGTTGAAAATGAAATGATCATCTCAAGATGTCAAGGGTCACTCTTTATGCAGTAAATGACAAGGATTGCATAATGATGACATCATGCAGGGCAAGTTATGAGTATGACATCACTTCGAGGATCAAGTCTGGATAAGCTCCCATTTGAAGATCGAATGAGAATCAAAATTGTACAAAGATAGTGCATAATTATAGATTTGACATCATACCATTGGCGGATGAGACTGATTTCTTAGTTTACAGCATCCATATAGCACCAGGTACTATTTGCAAGGTAACTGCAAGATTGTTGTTATCAAATTTTAATCATCCTCAGCTGTGTCCAAGACCACATTAATGTTGGTAAAGGAACATTGAAAGGTTATAAATAATGAGCCATCATAACCAATGCAAAGGAACAGTCCCATATAAGTGCCTCAAGAAGATTGACCACCAATTTAAAATTGTGTATATGGTGTCGTTAAGCCTAAAATTAGATTTTATTTAATGCAGCTTTAAAAATAGAAGCAATTTGAAACTAGGGATGAAACTTGCTATGTGTATTCCTTAAATATGTGCCAGTGCATGGTAAACATTTCAAAGCTGTCACTCACTGTCATTCGGTAGTTTTTGGCTGTGAAATATGGCCTAGTCTTTGGAAAAACGTAAAATGTTCTAACATAAATAGACCATTGGAGCTGGAAGAAATGGTTATATATAATGTTTGACTGTTTGCACACATGTATAAACAGCAGTTTAGACATCATGAAAAATTTCAGATCTAGATAATGAGCCATTCTCCCTCAGCAGGACTGCACAGACACAGGATAACTTCCCTCATTTTGGGGGGCAGAAGATGATCAGAGACTGAAGATACACCTTTTATAAAGACAAAAATGAAAAATTCTGGAAAAATAGGCCCTATATGCAAGATACAACCCTGCTGCATTACTACTTTGCTGTAAATAAGCATTCAAATTTGGTCAAAAATGCATTTTGCAAAAATGGAAAGAAATGCCTTAAAATATAAATGGCCATATCTCAGCAACTACTGCACTTACAGACCTGAAATGTTGCAAACATTCATTCCTTGGGAAGTACTTCAATTGATTTTAAATTGATTGAAAAATCAATTTTTTTTCTGAATTTTCTGAGACAGTGACCTGGGGACCTCTAGTTGATTTGGGATGGAATGACCCTGCATGTCTTTGTGTTCTTAATGTCCTGAAACATATTGAGGAAGACAGTCTTTTAATATTCAGAAAGGCATTACAAATGAATCCAGCAGCATATAGACAATAGCACATATACTGGGAGAGGTCCTGATGATACTCTACAGTTAGAGCTTCACCATCAAAGTCACACTGTCTTGTATTCCTCAAGATGCAGTGTTGGTTGTTTTTGTTGTATTGATGGACAATGTGCCCGGTTAAATGGTTTATGTACTGTAAAATAGAGAATATGATTGGTTTTCATCTTTGTGATTAAAAACTGGTTGTTCCTGTTAATTGCTTGATTGTCTCATTTTTCCCTTTATGTAATGAGCTGTTGCCACTCTGACTGTCCTGTGTCTATGGGTTGTTGGTTTTGTCTCAGTCAGAGCTGGATTGACTGGTCTGTAAAAGGGCCGAGCTGCTGCCGGGTTTCATTCCAACCAAGCAGATGCTCACCAGATACCTCTAATTTAATCAACTGGTCTCAGTCTGCACAGTTGAATAGTAGTATGTGCTTCTGCTTGGTTGGATGGCAAACCTTTGGCCCTTTTACGGACCAGTTTGACACCCCTGCTCCTCTAAGCCCTTACTCTAAATTCTAATTTTCCTCCCTGGTGTCTCTTCCAGGGAGCAACATTATTAGTTGGCAAAATTCTAAGTAGAGCAGATGCTCCAAGCCTTTTTCCATTTCAACTCATGTTTCCCATAATAAATGTGCCTCAGTGGCTCGTCGTGAATCCTAGAATTGGCTCCCTCTCTGCCCTGTTTGCAACAACCCTATTATTATTAATCTTCAACTGACTAATCATCCAATACACAGTTAAACTTCGCTACTATCACTTATGGAAAAATTGTATGAAATAAAAAGGAGTCTTACATTCCTTTGTAACCAAAACAGGAATAACACCTCTCGCTTTCTAACTGCATTTGCAATACCAATACCAGCATCTTTGAAATCAGTTTCCAAGCAATTAATTAATTAGGAGATGAACCTACAGTTTTTTTTTTCCGAACAAAATGTATTTAACATAGGATAGATACCTGGAAATGCACTGCATTGAGCTCTTTTCTGGCTCAGAAGTTTTCAGTTTCTGTATACTCCACTCATACATTCTGAGATTTTTAAAATACAGTTTTTGATGAGCCAAATGCTTTCCTTTTTCAGACCACAGGGCAAGTAGAATGACCTACTGTTATCAATTAAACCTCATCTTACTATCCAGAATCTTTTTAAGAAAACAACATGGAAACATGAATGTTGTGATGATCTACCTCATAAGTGTTTGATAATGGCTTGCTATCACGTCACCTTATTCCCTGCGACTGAGGGCTAATATGGCCGTATTGCAAGTGAGTGAGTGACTGAGGGAGTGAGTCATAATCCTCTCATATTCAATTTCTCAGGAATGGAACTACTATAGCAATAACCTTCTAACTTTGTACATTAACAGATACAGGGTAGCTGATGAGCTGATTAAAATTTGATTGAACCCGTGAAGTTGCATCATACTAAATTAAAATGCGAAAAGCTCCGCATCACACGGTCCTGTACAAGCCAGTATGACTCCATGCTGTCGCCATTCACCTGGACGCGTATTTGCTGTATTTAAATCAATGTTATTCAAAATTGCATACCTGCGCAATAGCTTGAGCTGCATGCGTTTTATAGCCTATTTCACCACCGAGTGTCACTTTTTTTCACTCATTACTGAGAGTAATTTTGAATAACGTAGATTTAAATACAGCAAATACGCATCCAGATGAATGACTGTCGTCTTACCTAATCGGGGAGAACAAGCTGCACCTGTTAAGTGTGGAGCGCTCTCGGAGTGAACATTTTGTTAATCATGAAAATGACTGAGAGCAGGTCAGGACTAATAAATTGTCGAAAACGGATGTTTTGTCCACCCCAATTCTCAGTTTTACGGAATTTACCCCATGATTTCATCGCTTTTAGATCCCGTATGGAGAGAAACCGTGTTTTCAGTTGCCAATTACAATAGCCCTAATTGGAAAACGCGTTAATAAAGGAAAATGAGAAATAGCCAGGACTATTCTAATTGTCATAAAGGGACATGTCTGTGCCCCCGCAATTCCCTGTTCTAGCGCCGGGCCTGAGCTCAGTCAAAGTACACTACACTGACATTACTAGCGCATACCTTCATTTCACGTCTACAGTAGCAGCTAACTAGCTACAGAGCTACATGAAAGCCATGGCTTCGGACAGTCTGCCTTTCATGTGGCTCTGTAGCTCTTGAATGTTATGGAAAAACCTAGTAAGTCAAAAAAAAAAAAGCAGATTCCAAGAGGAAGACAGAAAACTGTATCCCCCTGGGGTCAAGCTCTTGTCCAACAATAAAACTGACTTGACAGCTATTTGTTCATTACATAATAAGCAATATTTATGGAGGATTTTTTTTTATCAGTATCCATGGCAATATGACTTACAAAATTTTTCCATCTGAAAATGTAAAATGTAATTTCTCTAAATGATGGACAAAAATCTAATAATTATGCAGCTGCAGTGGCTTTTGACAGCTCAGTGTTAATCGCACCATCTGCTTCCCTCTTGAAGCCATTTTTCAGTCGTTATGAGTAAATTGCGTGAATCATGAATTCTAACCATTAGTCTCCTGCGCATCCAAAGCTCTGCATGGGGACAGATCTTGTGATAGGTCTGCTGCTTCTCAATGGGCTAATGCAACTTGCCAGGTTTTGTCACAACAAAAAAATAGAACATTTTATGTGGAAGAACCAAAGAAGATCAACTTGCTAGATTTTTACTTCACTACTGATTAAATACCGATGAGGTGCTGGGTTTTTCCATCGCTAAACATGGGATATCAATGATTATTTTTCATTTATTTTTTAAGATGAGGAAACACCTAGTAAGTACAATAATGGTCCTAACTCAATTTCAACCAAAATTAGACTTACTAGGTTTTCCCATAACACTCAAGAGCTAGCTAGCTGACTACAGCAGACATGAAATTATGCTGGCTGGGAAGGAATAATTTAGGCATTACCTTCTCTAGCTAGCAACACTCTCTGAGCAGATCATGAGTTTACAAGCGGCACTTCAGCTTCATGGCGTCATTCTTAATTAATATGGAAAAAGAAACCGCATCACAGGGTTCAGCACAATCCAGAAAGATTGTTCGTTGCTTGTAGCCAATAGCTAAATATCATTTACTTATGCATTAATTTTGCCAAGAAATTGGTACATGTCAAACAATTTTCAAAGGCATGAATGTTTCAGTGCTGTATCATCAACATTGCCCAGGGTCCATGTCTTTGAAATTCTACCAAACTTCAAATGCACAAACAAACAGTATTTACGCTGACCAACACAAAACCAAGTGCATGCATAAACACACATACATTAAAGTTAAATAAAATAACTGTTGTTATTGAGGATGAGATTCTTACCAGAAAGGATAGATGATCAGTCTTGTAACAATGAAAACCAGAGCAAAGACTACAAAGATAGCGTTACAAGTTTTCTCCCACTTGGCATAGTTGAATAACTTGGCAGACTAGGAGAACAAAAGGAAAAGGGAATGAAAATGAAATGATTGAGGTTTCATGCAAAAACTAGACTGAAATTCAAAACGTACATTAAATTTCAGAATCTTTTAATTAGCGGTTAGGTCCTTGCACAATGGTCTAACGGCTGTAGGTAGCTTATTCTGGTTAAACTAGGGCTGAACAACTAGCCTTCCATGTACAGTTCAAAGCCTTTGGCCTCTATATTATGAACCCTGGTGAGAATGAAATAGAATGGAAATGAGTCGCTCTCATTAGCTAGAACATGCAATGAATCAGGCTGGAAATATAAACAATAGATATGAGGATAAATATGGGCTGAGTGTTTTAAGATGATGGCATATGCATTCAAAGCAGGTGATAAATTACAGTTTTGTAAATCTGTATAAAGCCTCAAAATGTTAGGGCAGCATTAGCAATGCTGCTCAGTTGTTTCATGGGCAGATGGGCACCTCTGTATGATTTGTTCAAGACCTAATAATAGTGAGTCTAGTTGGCAATTGTGTGTTAAGCGCCCCTCAGTAGAAGTTACCTCTAGCAAGACATCAGAGGCGTCGTGGACTAGCATCACCATAGTCCCGATGCGGATGTAGTTAGCACACCAGGAAAAGGCCAGGAGCGTCAAGGTGGCCAAATGATGAATGATCTGTTCTTTAAAATCCTGAAATCAAGTATAAAGTCAAAAATTGAATCTGCCATCATGTCAATAAGCAGTGATGCATTCTCCAGGTGCTTGCATGCTCTAAATTACCGTATATAAGACTAAATCCTTACTTTGAGCCTGTCAGATATTTGTAATTCACATAATGACATTATTTGCTCTGTGTTAGTTCAGGTCATGTCAATGTCTGTTTTCTAAGGGCGAGATGCTGGACAGTGGCGTTCACCTTCCGTTTCACGTCGAATGCAACGCTGAAAAGCAGTGATCCATAGAAGCTCATCTCCATAATGTAGTACCAGTACTGGGATTCTAGCATGGACTAGATGAGTAAAGCCAATGGGAGAAAAGTTATTGGACACAGGCAGGGATGCACCGGAACACAGCCAGAAACACACAGCACAGCTGAACACAGGAACACAGCAAAGTCATCATCGTTGAACACACAACATTTTAGACACAGTGGCAGAACACACTGGAATTTCACTCAATACACTAAAATTCGTTAGTTACTCTGTGTGTTTATTCATATATCATCATGGACCATGCCGGATACCTCAGCTAACTTCACAGTTTGAAGGACTGGCACCATCACCGACAGCAGAATTTATTTATACTGAACTTTATACTAAACATGGATTCACCCTTTATCTGGCCAGACAGTTTATCTTTGAATAAAGATTGAACTTTGTACCACAGGTAAATGAGAAGAGTACAGTTGGCTGGGATATTTATGGCAGGGACCATAAATGAGTTTTGTGCAGGCATTCATTAGCCCTGTACAGTCAGCTGGAAACACAGAACCCTAGTAACCTCTCCATATTAGCGTAAACTTAAATATTTACGCAGTAGAATATGATGAGTCAGTTTATATTTGCTGTGTGCAGTGCATGATGTGGCAGGAAGTCTGGCTGGGGGCTACGCACGCTACTGTGGCGAGTGTGTAATACCTGCTTTGGAAAGCCCGCCCACACTTCTCTAGTGTCGTAAGACCATGGCTTCTAGATGGAGAACAGATCGAGATGAAAGTGTCAGCGGCAGGCAAAGAGGCTCGCAGACTTTATTTCCTTCCCCGCGTAGCGAGCTTGACTCACACATCTGAACCGTTCCCGCTGCGCCCCACCTGACTCAGTCCTCTCCCTCTTCGGAGATAAGCCACATGAAGCTGCGCTACAGAGTCAATGACCATGAATGACAGGGTTGTTTTCTCTCTCAGCTGGTGCCACAGCTCGTTTGCTCAGTCGACCAGTCCACTCACTCTGGACTCATAACCATCTCATCACCTCAAGCATCGCACTGACCATGTATATAATTTAGAATGAAAATTTAAAATGATAGATGCATATTTTCAACAACAGCAAGAGAACACTTGAACAGTATTAATTGCACAAAATATATTTTTGGAGTTCATAAAACTATTACAACCCCCCAAATAAAAATAATTATGTCTGAATGAGTACACTTTCAGAAGCTACACCTTCAGAAATAAACACACAACTCCTGTCAAGGAGGAATTGTGCAATTATGCAAATTATGCGAAATGATATCAGTCATACTTATGGATATTGCGGGTATATTAGAGTCTGAATCAGGGCTTTTGGAAAGGCTACATCAGGCCGGAGGGCGGGGGAGCCATCTCTGGCCCCTGCCGGCCCCTCAGCAGCAGCGAGGACATGTTCATACAGGAAACCAGCGGAAACACAAACACCGCAGTAGTAAAATCCCTCTGAGGCAAGTCAAGACACTTCTCAGCCCAAAGCAGCATCCCAGCATGAGGAGATATCCCACGTGGAAAAATGAATATACACTCAGTCGTCACATTATTACGTTCACTTTATAATGCCCCTTTGGCCTCAGCCTGAAATCAAGGCATTGAGTCAACAAGGTATAAATAACATATCTTGGAGATTCTGATCCATGTTGACATGATGGTATCACGTAGTTGCTGCAGATTAGTCAGCCGCATGTTCATGCAGCATAATCTCCTGTTCCACAACATCGCTCATGAGCTTGGGATCAGGTGGCGGAGGAGCACATTGCCATATCTTCGGATCCAGCTTGAAATGGAATATGCTCAGTGAAATGGTGTGTTATCCTGTGGGAAGAGGCCATTAAACGATGGCAGACTGTTGTCATACAGGGATACGCTCAGCCAGTACTTGGGCTGTGACTCTTTAATAAAGCTCATATGGTATGACGGCCAAATTTGTGCCAAGTAAATACTCCCCCTCCCATTAGACAACCACCACCAGCCAAAATGAAAAGCAGGAGGCAGAGCGAATTCAAATCGGTAACACAAAATTCTGACAATACCAATTGCAAGTTGCTGCTGAAAGTGAGATTTGCGAAGACAAGGGGATATTTCTCCAGTCTTCTTCTTCTAGAAGAGTCCTTGCCTTCTGTAGCCTCGGTTTGATGTTCTCAGCTGAACAGAGCGAGCGGCTGTACCCCATCTACCTCGAGATGTGACGCGCTGCGCATTCAAAGATGCTCTTCTGCAGAGGACTGTCTCAGTCGCTTCCGCCTTCCTTCTCGCTCAACCAGTCCAGCTTTTCTTCTCTCATCGCTCTCGATTACAAGGCTTGTTCTGCCCACTGGAGTTTGTTTGTCTTTCGCACCGCACTCTGTAAACTCTGGAGACTAATGTGCCTGAAAATCCCACAAGTTTGGCCGTTTCTGAGATTGTCAATCTGCTGAATCTTGCACAAACAATCATTCCATTGTCAAGGCAATTTAATTCACGTCTTGTCCATTTGAATGATTGGACTGAACGACAGCAGAATCTCTTCATCTTTTCTGCATGCTTTAATTCATTGAGTCACTGCAACACGACTGGTTGATAATCAGTAATTGTCAGTCACAATTAAAGCACAGGTGTACCTAATAAAGTGACTACTAAGTGTACATACACATAGTTTATATGTGTGTGTGTGTGTGTGTGTGTGTGTGTGTGTGTGTATGTATATATTTATACTGTATGTGTTTGTGTGTGTGTGTGTGTGTGTGTGTGTGTGTCTGCACGTGCATGCGTGAGTGTGTGTGAATCAAAAATGAAATCATCCATGCATGTGTTAGCCACTAACAGCTAAATGGTCTGACCCTTCTGAGTCCAGGCAAAGGAAGTAGACAGGGTGAGTGCCGCCCAATCCAGTTCCTGGAGATCACACATCAAGGGGGGTTTTCACTCCAACCCTCAAAACCCCACCTCATTCAGCAAACAGTTACCTAATTGAGCTGCCAGTTAGTAGAATCTGGTGTGCCAAATTACAGTTAAGATGAAAACAGACAGGAGAGCATCTCCAGGAGCAGGGTTAGATATATATGGTGCACAGTGAGATGTTTCAGCTGAAAGACCCTCAGTGACTCTGGCATTAATGCACAGAGCTGGATACTCACATCATATAGTGCTATCACCCCTCCAATGAACGCCAGCAGGTAAAATGCAAATCTCCAACTGCAGAGAGAACAGATTACACTTCTCAGGAGAGACTTTCATCACCTCAGTGTACCTCTACATACAATCACAAAAAATTTAATCACATATCACTGTCAGTGTTTTATAAATTTCATTATAACTGTGGCAAAAATAGGTAAGACGGCTGTAGCAACCATTTTATATTTCCCCTCCTGGCAGTCCCTTCCCAATTTGCATCCCTGTAGCACAATGGCCATTAGTGCGCTACTCTGAAAAACCTGCCCATGCTGCGATTGCACTTCTCCTCTGCAATGCGTCAGCCACTTGTTTTTCTGGAGACTGCAAATGTTTTCCAGTCTGTCCATTCCTCTGTCCCAATTGTTTTGAAATATGTAATGGCCATCCAATTTTGAATTTGACAAATATACTCAGCAACAAAAGTTTCTGTGACACCATTTATGTGTATGTTATAAATGACACGCAAAGATCTCAATGCAATCAATATGTTTATTTAACAGGAGAAACACTGACTTTTCAGTGCCAACGTCACTCAAAACGAAAAATGTCATTTTCATGCGTCATGAAGCACTTGTCTGACGTCTAACCAATTGTGACCTTCACACTTCAATACCGGGTGTGACTTCCTCGTGCCATGATGCAAGCAACGCATCTCCGGCGCATGGACCGAATCAGATGTGCCAGAAATTGCTGTGGGATGTCATTCCAAATCTGACGTAGACGTTGTCGCAATTCCTGGAGTGTAGCTGGCTGGTTATCCAACCGCCGCAAACGTCGATCCATCTCGTCCCAAAGATGCTCGATTGGGGACATGTCTGGGGATCTGGCTGGCCATGGCAGGACATTGACATGTTGTTGCATCAGATACTGCTGTACAATCCTTGCAACGTGTGGTCTGGCATTATCATGTTGCAGCGTTATTCCGGGACCATGTTGCATCAAAAACGGTACCACCAATGGCCGTAGCACTTCATCGCGATATCTTTGACCTGTCAGATTTCCATCAATAACAAGCAAATCTGTTCTGTTTCTAGCCGTGATCCCTCCCCAAATCATGACACTACCACCTCCAAAACGATCAAATTCCTGAACACAGTTGTTGGCATAACGTTCTCCACGTCGACAGTATACACGTAAACGACCATCACATCGGTTAAGCATGAATCTTGATTCATCAGTGAAGAGTACAAGATCCCACTGACGTTGGATCCACCGTCGATGTTGTTGTGCCCACTGTAGACGCAGTCGTCGGTGTTGTACTGTGAGTATTGGACGTCTTGCTGGCCGACGTGGGACAATGCCAAAATGACGGAGACGGCGACGGATTGTCTGTGCAGACAGTCGCCTCAAACCAGGTATCGTTCTTGCAGTTATGGTTGTAGGTTGGAATCGATTTCGGAGATGGGTTGTTCGAATCCAGTTGTCCTGTCTGGGAGTGGTTACTCGTGGACGGCCGCTGCGAGGACGGTCTCTGACATGTCTTGTCTGCTGATGACGCTGCCATAAGTTCTAAATGGTGTTTCGGTGGACATTCAGGCAATGAGCAACTTCCCTCTGCGAGGTTCCGGATTCAATCATCCCAATGGCCCTCCACCGATCATTTTCAGACAATCTTGGCATTTAGAGGGTAGAGTTCCTGATCCGAAATGGCTGTGTTTTCGATAAGTGATGCTTCCGTCGTTCATCAGGCACAATGTGAACATTCCAAAAATTCTCCTCTTTTATTGCCATCCACAAGCATGATTTACGCACATTTTCACGTGCAAAGTCATTTTCTCGCATTTTCATGATTTCCATTTCAATGTTGTGTTTACGTGTACTGTTTCAGTCTGATATCACCATGTATGACAATTTCATAATTGCGTTATGAAAAATAATTATCAATATTGGTGTCACAGAAACTTTTGTTGCTGAGTATACGTTTAAAATTTGTACAATTGATATAGTGAAACTTTAAATGGGGCATATTCTTTGATGTCCAAAAGAGAGGTTTATAAACTTTTTAGCAAAAAAAAAGGTAAGAGAAGAAGGCAAAAGGGTGGATCTTGCTATGAGCTGCCTGTTGAGAGAGGACCACTCCAGCACCCACATCAGACCCGTCTACTTTGATGATGAATTAGTGCTGGGGGTCAGGGAGCATGAGGTCAGGAGAGGTGAACAACATCTTTAAACTGGCGGAAAGCAGAGGCTGTCTGGGGGGTCCAGGTGAGGGGAACCTTGGTGGACGTGAGGGCAATTAAGGCAGCTGCTACCATGGATGCAATGAACTGCTGGTAGACATTGGTAAACCTGAGGAATCTCTAAAGTCGTTCAGAGTCCTTATGGTCCTGCAAATTTAGCACAGATTGCAACTTTTGGCAGTCCATCTCCAAAGATGCAACCTGGCAAAGCCCAGGAATATGATAGTGATGCATTGGAATCCAGACTTTTCAGGTTAGAGATAAAGGTGATTCTCCAACAACCTCTGAATGACTAAGTTGACATGATGGAAGTGCTCCTCCAGGGTTGGAGAAAAGCCTGGGTATCATCTAAGTAGAAATAGCCAAACTGGGAGACTATGTCTTGGAA
Source organism: Gymnothorax reevesii (assembly GCA_029721435.1). Classification (NCBI taxonomy): domain Eukaryota; kingdom Metazoa; phylum Chordata; class Actinopteri; order Anguilliformes; family Muraenidae; genus Gymnothorax; species Gymnothorax reevesii. The sequence continues at coordinate 1,592,296 of CM056588.1, forward strand.
GACATCATTTGTGTGATTTGGGAACAGCGGGGGTGTTTGCAAGCCCCAACTGCATCATTATATATTTGTAGATGTCAGAGGGAGTGTTAACTAGAGTGTTCAGGTGAACAAATGTGTCGCCTGCGAAGCTTATGAGAAAGTGTGACTACCAACTGAAACTGTGACTACCGGACAGACGGACAGACAGACGCCGGGCAAAGTGATCCCTATGTGCCGCTATGCTTCGCAGGCCACACAAAAACTGTCCTCCACTCTTGGAGGTTGGAAAATGCCGAGTCCATTAAAAGAAGATGATGATGATTCACGATGAGAAATGCCACCTCTTCAGAATAGTTACCAGAGGTCAGCATGAGGGCACTGGTCTGGACACTTCGGTGACATCAGGGGGAAAATCCCTATGAGGCCCTGGGTGTTGTGTTCTGTGGGTTTCTGAGTTTTGGTTAGTCAATTTTAGGTTTTTCTTATTTTTGTGACTGTTTTTTGTCTTAATTTTAGTGTTTCACATTTCGTATCTCTCCTGTGTTACTCCAGTCCACGTCTTACCCATGTACGGTCTTTGCTTTCTCCCCGGTCGCCTCATTAGTTCGTTGCCGTTTTTGTCTTTATAGATTGTGACACTATTTCGGGTGATTTAATGGATTCGGGGTTTCAGCCTTCCTTCCGTTCTCGTTTGCTTATTTCCCCTTTCTTTTCTATTTTACTAACCCGTACTAATAGTTTGTTGTTTTCTACAATTTACTAACCAAAACTAACATTGTATATAAGACTAATGTACTAACGAGAACTCGGGATTGTACAGCTGCACTAACTAATTGAACAACGACCTCTCCGCATTCGCCCTGTTCTAGTCTCCACCTCTTGCTTTCGCTTGATCTGCTTCGCTGTGTTTGCTGCAGATTCTCTGCATTTATCTCATCTGTCCTGCTTCTCACTGGATGCACTTATGAGTCTTTATTCAGTTTATTTATCCCGTCTTTGGGAGAGTCTTGTGATCCTTGTCCGTGTGTTGGTGTTTTTCTGTTTTGTTTAATTAGGTTTCCCTCATGTTCCACCACTTGTTAATTATATTAATTTTCAGCGCCGGTGCTTGTCCATGCCCCCTCCCTATATATGTCCCCAGAACTGCAGAGCAATCCAGATCTGACTTCGCACACACTCCCCGCTTGGACATTATTCCACTTCTCATCACTCTCTGCTTCCCTCCTCACTCCCCTCATTCCAGTGTCTGTTGTATCCGAGTGTTCCTGTTTCTGCTGAGCCTCCTGTGTCCAAGTGTCCCTGAACCTTCCGAGTCTGCCAGCTGCGCCACCCGAGTTTGCCATCTGCCAGCTGTGCCCGTCCGAGTCTGCCCTCTGCTTGCTGTGTCGCCCGAGTCTGCCCTCTGCCTGTTGTGTCGCCCAAGTCTGCCCTCTGCCTGCTGTGTCGCCCGAGTCTGCCCTCTGCCTGCTGTGCCGCCCGAGTCTGCCCCCTGCCTGCTGTGTCACCCGAGTCGGCCCTCCGCCTGCTGTGTCACCCGAGTCGGCCCTCCGCCTGCTGTGTCTTCCCGAGCCTGCCCTCTGCCTGCTGTGTCGCCCGAGTCGGTCCTCCGCCTGCTGTGTCTTCCCGAGCTTGCCCTCTATTCAATTCAATTCAATTTATTTTATATAGCACTTTTTACAGATACACTGTCACAAAGACGCTTTACAGTCAGAGATGGGTTACTGAAGGGCAGTGCCCAACCTATTCCCACTACCTATTCCCTATTCCCACAACAGTGACGCAAAAAAAAACTCCCAGTAGGGAGAAAAAACCCTCAAACAGTGGTGAGAAAAAACTTCCCAGTGGGAAGAAATCTCAGGAGGAACCCGGCTATAGTGGGGAAGCCCATCCTCCGTGGGCTAGCTAGTTGATAACAAGACTCTACCTGCTGTGCCCGCCCGAGTCTGCCCTCCGCCTGCTGCGTTTTCCCGACCCTGCCCTCCACCTGCTGTGCCTGCCTAGACTTGCCCTCTGCCAGCTGTGCCCGTCTGAGTCTGCCCTCTGCCTGCTGTGCCCGCCCAAGTCTGCCCTCTGCCTGCTGTGTCCCCTAGATGTCCCTAGTGTTCCCGAGTGCCCTAGTCTGCCTTCTAGTGTTCCCGAATGCCCCAGTCCCTGTTTCCTTCCAGTGTTCCGAGTTCCCGAGTCTGCCCCTTAGTGTTCCGAGTTCCCGAGTCTGCCCCCCAGTATTCCAAGTTCCCGAGTTTTTTGGTTAATTGTTATGCTTGAGTTTCTCCCCTTTTCAGTACTGGAGCATGGTGGTCCTTTTTGTCTGTGCGTCACGTTTATTCTATCTGAGTCTTTTTAGTTTTATTAAATTTTGGCATCCCTGCTTATGGCGTCTCTCTCCCCCTTGTTTCCGAGTTCCGTCTTCCCTCTCTCCGTGTTTTCCTTGTCTGTTCCTCAGCAGATCCATAACACTGGGAGCATATTGGTACTGGCAGTGGTTCAGTAAGAATCCACAGGCGACGAACAAGACCAGGATGGATGAAGTTCCTGTCTGCCCCTGAATCGATTAGTGCTCTGATGGAATTAGGCGACCCTGCCAGGTTGGTTGAATTGGAAGGAGTAGGCAAGTAGATGAGACAGGTCCACCAGAAAACACTTCTCTTCCAAAGGTAGAACAAGGCTGCTGAACAAAGCATTCAATAATGGCATGGATAGTACTTCCACCGGCAAAGACTCTGCTGGGTACGTCACAGCCATTCTGTTGCAGCCTATAAAGCCAGGCCCGGTTGACTGCTATATGCGTTGCAAGGGAGCCGGGTGGGATGAGGCTTGATCCAACATCTCTTCAGGCTTGGGCCTGAAACCTCGCCCACCAACCCAGCTGCCTGTCCTGAAACTAGGCCATCTGTTTGCAGTACTAAGGCGATGAGGCTGTGCAGGTTTGGGGGGAAGAAGCAGGTAGGCAGCGCCACCTGGACCGATCCGACAGGCCAGACAAAAAGGTGATGTAGAGAGAGTTTTGGGTTTCCAGAGAGTAGAGACAGCGAGTGTCCAAGTATCAGTGGAGTACTCTGAAACAGACAGGCTGCCGTTGTACAGCTGGAGAAGCCTCCTGACAGCAGCATGGCCTGAACAGGATCGGTCAAATTCTCTCCTCATCTCCTCAGTGAAGGCAGCAAAGGTTTCAACTGCCTGCCTCCCAATAGGCAGCTGTGCAGCCTCTGGCTCGTCCAAAGAAGGGAGTAATGATGAACGCCACTCTTGCCCATTCGGTGGGGAAAGAAGATGGTTAGTGCTCGAAGACCATTGAACGTTGAGCTAAGATACTTCAGCAATTGGATGGGTTACCGTTGTCGCGATCCAACACAGCTAGGTTGGGTTTACATAGGGCGACTGCCTGAAAGAGTGTCTGCTGAAGGACAGAGCCAGCTGCTTGACCGGCGGCGGTGGAATCCTGGGAGATGTCAATGACGTCAGTTAATTGGAGATAGCAGCAATGGAATGGTGTAGCTGGCAACACTTGGCCTCATGCTGACTGATCAAAACCCCTCGATACCTCAGGGCATCAACTTGCTGGTTCTGTTCATTGGCTGGTTTGGACTGCTACAATCCAGTTAAGGAACCAGATGCAGATTCAGTGCATAGTCCACAGAGGAGTATTTATTGATGGGAATACAGTGACAGTAGCGGAATGAGCCAAAGGCCAGTACAGGGAAGGGGGGATCCAGCGTGGTTGGTAGTGACTGGAGAGGGTGGGGACATGTTTGCACTCAGGCCAGTGGGCGTCCCGAGGCAGAAGGCGGGTGGGGAAAACCCCAAACTGAAGAAGGACTGGTTGACATCAGAACCAAAGGGTTTAACAGGAACACAGTCCCAATCCTAGAGACCCATGAAGGCTAGGGAGTTGGTCCTGATAAACTGATGCAGAGGAACATACTGGAACAAATGGTTAATAGGAACCCAGTTCCAATCCTGAACCCTGATATTTAAGCTTAGGAGTTTGTTCCTGTTTATAAGATTTGGAAGAGCAACTACATTTTTCTCTCTCATTAAAGTTACGATAAAGATTTGGATGAAGAGTTTAGCACTAAAATAGAAGATACAGGTTGACCGGTAGGTTTAGTAGGACAGAAACTTTTATTCACCAGACCACACTCAATAGGAGTGGTGCACATAATGCATCACATCTATGAATACGGCAGGAAACAAGAGAAATCTACTCGAGACAAAACCACGAAGCACACCTAGGTTCCTAGAAAGAGGGAGGAACCAATTACAAACACTTGAGAGTTTGAGGTTGTTGAAAAATAAATAACCAATTAAATTCCAAACTTAATTTCAAGGGAATAACATACTTCCATTACCTGGCCTCCCTGAACTTTTTCAGAACTCCTGGCCTGTCCTGGTTCCGTCTTTGGCGAAACCAGCGCTCCACTTGCCTCCTGGACCAGCCACATTTTTTTGACAGCCCATCAATTTCCAACTGTGACAGAAACCTCAGATGAACAGGGGTTGCAAAAAGAACAAAACTTGCATACAGATATATAAATTCATAAATTTAGGTACACTTAACTAAAACGTTTGTACTATACGCATCTGCGGTCTAAAGCTCTGTTGGCCACACGTTTCAGTAAACAAACAATAAACATTTCTGTGTTTGTTTTAACAGAACATCACAAGAGTGGCAAGAACAGGCCATTAACCTCAACTTGGCTTGCCATTTTCCCATCAAACTTCAACTTCAGCGAACTTCACACTTCAGATACTTGAAGGACTAGATGGTGTCGAGCACTGTATTAAGCTTGTTCTTGAAAACTCCCAGAGTTTCTGCCTCTAGCATAGCCAGGCAAGATATTTCACAATGTCATCACTCTCTACTTTAAAAAATATTTACTACAGTACTAATTTTAGCCTTGGCTAACTGCCATTGGTAACTCAGTTCTGCAAATAGCTTAAATAAGCCTGCGAGGTTAACATCGTCAATCGCTTTTACATATTTTAAGACAGTAATCACATTTCCCCGAAGTCTCCTTTAACAGAAACTAAACAGCTGAAGATCCTTCAGTCTGTCCTTATCTCTTTTATACCAAGAATTAACTCTATGACTCTGAACCTTTTGCAAAGCCTCCATATCTTACTTGTCGTACAATACCCAGAACTGCACACAATTCTCTAAGTGTGGTCTGACACAAGAAGTACAAGAGAAATATAACCTCCTTACATTTATATTCAATTGTTTTGGTTATACTGTATATCCCAGCACCCTGTTGGCCTTTTTTGAGCACAGTGGCTAGAACCTGGAAGAATTTGGTCAACAATGACTCTCAGATCTTTTTCAAGAGGGGCACATACCAGTTTAAAACCTCCCATAAAGTAATTCTGTCTAATGTTTTTATTTCTGACATGTACAACTATACAAGTAACCATGTGGAGTGTAGGGAGTAGGAGTTGTCATGACTGCTGACGATTTATAACTCGCGCCAAATTTCTGTGAGTTGGCCCGAGTTGTGGGGATGGTGACATTGTTTCAACTCCTCTTCCACTTCTCTTCAACTTCCATTCAACATGTTGGAACACTGATAGGAGCTGTGTACGAGAATCATCCATTTTGCAAGAGTTGCTGCAACATGTGTACGATCTTAACACAAAACTCACTCAACAACCCCTGACTGCTCTTCAGCAATACATGAGTTTTGGCCAGTATTGATCTGTTGGGGCCACATTAACAGGAGTCCATGACAAACCTGAACGATTTCTTAACGAGAAGTGATGAGAAACTCACAAAAACTGCAAGAATGAAGGCGAAAATCACTGACTGGGTATAATTCGGTTGTTTCCGAATTTTTGAGTCATGGAGTGTCGGATGATGTTCTAGAAATCCATGCCTTTTTATAGGATTGTCACAACTCGTCCAAACTCGCCACTAAACTCGCAACATGTCATGGAAGTTTTTACATGGCGGGAAGCGATGACAAGTCAAGACATGAGTACGAGACTTATGCAAGTTCTGGTAACATCCCTTCCACAAGGTATGACGTGTGTACGTGTTGAAAACTCGCAAGACAATTGAAACAGTTTAAAATTCTCGCCGAACAATGCAGAGTAGCGGTGACATGACAAAACATCTCTGCAACATACAAAGACATGGAAATGAGTTTTGCGTGGCATGTGAGGGGATATAGTGAGCTACAACTCGCCATTACTCGTACTCCCAACTCTCCACAGTGTGACAGGGGTTTAGCATATTTTAAACAGTAAGCCAAACCTCCCAATTTCATATCATCAGCAAATTTTACCAATTTGCTTTCATTTTTCTTGTCAATGTCATTAATATAGATGAGGAAGAGCAAGGGTCCAAACACTGATCTTAATGGATTCCGATTCCCATAATGCCTAGCTCAGATGAAATCCTTCCGACCAAAACTCATGTTCTGTCCCGTGACCAGTTCAAGTCCGTTCAAAATACCTCCAGTGATTCCTACGGTCCTTATTTTAAAAAGTAGTCTCTCATATGATTCCTTTTCAAATGATCTCTGAGGATCCAAGCATGCAAAATTGTAGGCCATTCTCAGGTCCTAAGCCTAAGACCCTCTTCAAAGAATTCTGAAAGGTTTGTCAGACATGACCTTCCCTTATGGAAACCCGATTGGCTATCCTAAGGGATATTATTAAATGCAAGAAATTATTCAAATTTGTCTGTACGGATAGATTCCAGTATTTTACATGGAACACAACCTAAACTGACTGGCGAGTAGTTTCTCAGCTCACTACGGTCCCCTCTCTCATACATCGGGATTATAATGCCCATTTCCCCGTCATTTGATATTTCTTTAGTTTCTAAAGACTGCATGAAAATAACTGACTATGGTTTAGAGAGGATCCTCTACTTCCTTGAGTACTCCTGGGTAAATCCATTATACCTTAAACACAGAAATGAATCGGCATACAGAACATAAGAGAGACTGATTCCATTAGTACTGTAAGCAAATGTTATGAAGATCACAAATAACCATTGATCTGCAACCATATTGAAATGAAGAGAGGTTCAGTAACGATGATGAGCACCACTGGAGGTGGTATTGTAATCGGGAGAGCAATAGAGCATATGATGAGAGTGCGGTTCACATGGGTAAACCTGTGGTTAAAATGAATGTGTCACCAGAACAAGTGGGACTGTACCTGTGTGGGGGTTTTGCAGAAGGAGCTGTAGTGCCTCTCTAAGATAATGCTGTCCACAGCTTTGTGCCGGACTGTGTCTCGGATACCAAAGGAAGCTGCAAGGGGAGAGCCAATCAACCTGCAGGAAATCAGATCTGTCAGCGACGGGCCTCAGGGCCTGGGTTCATATGTAGTAATGTCTTCAAAGAAATGTAGCATTTGCTGGTTGCCAAGTCCTTTTTATCCCCTTGGCATATAATGTGCAGAGATAACGGCGATCGTCTTTGTCTGACTGCTGTTCTGTCTGTAAGCATTTTGTCTGACGCATAACTTGAAAATCCTGAGATATTTTTTACATTAAACTTGGAATTTTGTTGCTTTGGAATTTTAGACATTTGGCTGGGGCTGGAGGCTTCCAATATCCTGATAGCTCTTTATCTGATGGTCGTTGTTCAGTGCAAAAGGTAAGATGTTTCAGCGCAACGGTTGGCTTATTGCGACTGCGTTAGGTGGCATGCTTCAATTTCAACAGTTCACTTCTGCCAGGAATGGGCTTCGATGATCGTGTAGGATTAGCTTGGTACAGAATAATACTGGGGCAAAGCTATTGGAAAATGTGGCCTTCAGAACCCCACTGCTATCTGTTATCCTCACCAGGCCCAGCACAGACTCACAGTCTCCATAGTTGTGCCTTGGGAACATAAACGCACAGGGCAGGTCATTTTATGCACAATTTCATCCGTTGTACATGGCATATTTATTTCTCTTTAGTAATTTTTTGCTCTGATATCAACACGTTTGTGTTTCAAAGAGTGGAACAGCGCATTAATGGGCGTGTCCTTGCATAAAGCTGTCACTCTGCAGGTTTCTTATCTCAAGCCTTGTTACTGTGCTGAGTTACCCACACTACTGTGCATGCATTCATGCAAATGCTGTTGCTTGATGGCAGTTTCATGGGACTGGATCCCAGCTAGCATGGCTGTTCATAAATAAATGTATATCATTGAATTTGTTTTCCATCCCTTTTCGATGTTCAATTTTGTTGCTTGCCCTGTAGACAACATAATGCATATGAAGACCACAAAGGAAAAACGACCAGATTCCAAATTTTCCATTTTTGTATATTTAATATATTTTATATTTTCAGCATATTTTTTCAGTGCTTTGTTTCCAAGATCGTTTTGAATTTTTAATTCATCATTTTCAAATATGACTGATCATTTTTCCATTGTGGCCTGCATATAAGAAGGTGGTGGGGGTCTAATGGGAAGGGGAGGATTATGGTTTATTTTTATAAATGAGAATTATTTCTTTGCGTGATTGGCACAGATAACACACTGTCCACAGTTCGTCTGCAGGCTCTCAGTCTCACAGACTCACTTCTGACTGCCTCTCCTAGTGATCGCAGACATCCTTGATGATGCTGAGGTCTGGGCTCTGTCAAGGCTGTATTATTTTTATCAGCTGTCTTTAGTGAAATACAACCCCATACAACCCCCATTCAGAGAAGTTGGGATGCTGTGTAGAATGTAAATAAAAACAGTGCAATAATTAGCAAATCATTCAAACCCTACATTTAATTGAAAATAGTGCGAAGACAACATATCAAATGTTGAAATTAAGAAATTGACGCTTTTTGAAAAATGTTTGTTCATCTGATTTTTATGACAGCAACATGTTTCAAGAAGGTTGGGACAGGGGCAATATTTGCCACTGCGTTGTATCACCTTCTCTTTTTGTAATGCTCAGAAAGCGCTTGGGAACTGAGGTGACCGACTGCTATAGGTTTGAAAGCAAAATGTTTTCCTATTCTTCCTTCTTATTCGTTTTCTGTTGATCGACACTACACAGACTCCTTTGTCTTTTTTTTCATAATGCATCAAATATTTTCAGTGGGTGACAGGCTGGCCAGTTTAGCACCCAGCCTCTTATACTACAGTCTTCTCATTGTAATATGTGCAATATATGTTGAGTTTGGCATTGTTTTGCTGAAATAAGCAATGCCTTCCCTGTCATATATGTCTGGATGGTAGTATATGAAACTCCAAAACCTGTATATATTGTTTAGCATGCCATGCTATGTGCAATAATGCACCCCCATACTATACTGAGTCAAAAAAGAAACTTCACACTCATAAATTTGTAAATATTTTCTCGAAACTATTAAAAAAAGATTTTTTATTGTCACTAGGGGTAAATGCGTTGTTAAAGACATGATGACACACATCAACTCCGATGTGCTCAGGTACGTAGCACGTGCGAGCGTACTTTAAGCTAAAACCATGTTCTCTCGTGTTCCTAGTCACGTGACCATATGAGAGATGTGTAATTGAGCTCACGTTAGCACGTTAGAGTGAAATCTCAGGAAGACAAGTTTTTACAGTTAATTATTTGTTGATTTTCAATGCCATGGCTGTCAAACATTCAGCGTGAACGTGCCATTGGCATGTTCAATACGGAACCGTCCGTCACAGATGTTGCAAGGGTTATGGGATGCAGTCGACGGCCTATCCATCATCTTCGGACACGTCTCTAACAAACTGGCACCACAGCTGACCGACCTCGTTCTGGTAGCCCACGTTTGACGTCAAGACCGACAAATTGTCTTACATAATCGATTTGTCGCTGCAACGTCCACTAGGAATGAATTGTTTAGCGGTCGTGTGACTGCCCAAACCATACATAATCACCTGCGCACTGCTCTTATTCAAGTTGTAACTTACCATTTCTACTCTTGGACATTTCTGTAGCATTTCCGGTGGAACTGGTTACATTATAGACATTATTTTTATGATACACCATCTTTAATGAGTACAGAATTAAATAAAATCATTATTTAAAACCTCATTTCTTGTATGTTCAACTTATCGACCTCCAAACAAGTGTGAAGTTTTTATTTTGGCTGAGTATATAATGGATGCTGGCTTTTGAACTGTACACTGATGACAAGCTGGACGGTCCTGTTCCTCTTTATCCCTGAGAACATGGCGTCCATAATTCCCCAAAATAATTTCACCTTTTTCATCGGTCAGACCACAAGACAGTTTTCCACTTTGCCTCAGTCCATCTGAAATGAGAAAGGGCCCAGCGAGGCCATAATATTTCTTTTTCCCAATCACGTTATTGACCTGTTGCCAATTAACCTTTTTTGTAGTGAGATGTTCCGCAGCGGATATTTTTTTAATTTATTTTCTTGCATCAATCAACTTTTCCAGTCTTTTGTAGCCCCTGTCGCAACTTAATTGAAATGTGTTGCTGCCAAAAAAAAATTCCAAATGTGCAGATGCTATGCCAAAAACAAAATTTCTCAGTTTCAACATTTGATATCCTGTCGTTGCACTATTTTCAATCAAATCCTGACCGAAGGCTCGGAATAAATGCAAATGACTGTTCTTGTTGCATAAATTTGATTTATTTGTTGCAAAAATTTGATATCTGGAGATCACTTATTGGAGATCCTATATATATATATTTTTTTTCTTTCTTTTTTTTGGATTGGTCGCTGATTATTTCTTATGGCACTGAAATGAAGCGGTGGTGAACATTTTAAACAGATTTGCAAAACATGAAGGAGTTTTAGTTTCAATGAAAGTTCTGAACACAATGACATGATAGAGCCAACAGAAAGTGTCAGTGTTCTGTGCTCAAGCATTTTGAACACCCACCAGCAGAAAAAGACACTGATTCCTACATCCCCTCTAACCCCCCCAAGCTCTCCGCTTTGTATCATGCGCCTGTAGCAAGGTGCTCCCCCTCGCATTCTTTGTTCTTCTCCTGATTGAATTAACAGTTTGCTATGGCGTCAATGCAGTGGTTTTAAAGGGAATTATAGCGACTGATTCTGATGGGCCTTAATGGAGTCAAACCTCCCCACATCTGCAGGTTATTTATTTATTTACTCTTTACTATTTATTTATCTATTATTTTATTTGTCAGGGACAATGCAAAACATTGTAACAGGTAACAATAACATGAATAAATGTATTACATGTAGGATTTCCAGCCAAGGCTAATTTCCAACCCTTATTCCAGGACAGGCTTTTCAGCTCAATTAATTCATCTGAAACCCGTCCTTTTTGAAAACAGTGCCCCAGCTGTGCTGTTGTCGCTTAATGTCACAAAATTACCGGAATGGAGTTGGACACCCCAAGATTTGATCTGCAATACCAAGAGCAAATGCATTTACCAACTGAGATTTAGTCATCAAATTAGGCTACGCTACAGTTCCTGTGACTGAACACAGGCATTTTAGCGAAGTAACACAAACGTTAGGGATGGCTTACCTCTCAAACAGAAGTCTGATTAACAGGAAGGTTACGGATAGTGGGAGCGTGACGTAGAGGTCAGACGCTTTGGCATACACTCTCCCATGTCCATCTTCCAGGTCAGCCCAGGTCAGATTGACAGGCAGCCAGATCCGGTCCCACCAGAACCATTCGCTGAGGGTCTGAAACATCCTGAACGGGAATAAAATACCCCTGGGTCAGTACTGAGTGCATCTCCAGAACAATGACCCCACTCTGGGATTTACACACTCTGCTTGAGGACTGCAGCCTTTCCTGGGAAAGTCACAGTTCCACAGTAAAATGTCCCCAGGAAAGATTATCATCTGAAATAAGATACAGTTCAATGTCTTTCATCCAGTTCCTTTCTACCTGTTTATCATCAGTATTCCAGGCAGCCCAGACAGTGTAGTCCACATTACTGTATGTATTAGCAAGGTAAGCAAAGGAAGGTAAGTCCTTGTCAATAATACATCAATTATGTCTCCACGGTGCAGAGAGGTTAAAGGTTTCCTTTTTGGTCCAAATCCGTAGGCAGAATAGTGGTATTATGAGTGATTACGCCAATGTTTCACGATTCTGTTCCCATACTTCACAGTCAACATGATGCAGAATTGTTATGCTTTTCTTAAGTTTGCCGTTGCACAATGGCTTCAGTAACTGCGCCACCAGAGGAACTCAGAAAGTACTGTAACATGATTAAGGTTCCATCATGGTCCAAACATCATCTGCGCGCCATTCTGTTCGCAGACATCCACACAGCACATAGTGCAGTACAGTAAGTACTTAGACAGCACCGAGCTCTGAGGGATTAATGTTAAACTCCAACACTGAACTGTCTGACCACCTATCAGCAGCGTGGGAACCTCTCGCTCAGCCCCGCGATAACAATGGCGATAAGGCTCCACCTGAGCCGGTAAGAAAAGAGCACATGGCCTCTCTCTCTCTCTCTCTCTCTCTCTCTGAAACAAGTCCTCGCTCCCTATCCCCCCCCCCCCCCCCCCCATCAGGAAACTCTATCACCCCTGAATCATAACTGCCTGGTTTCAGTTACACAAATATCAGGGAAATATCAGCCCTACCCGTGCTCCACATCTCCAGCTCTAATGAATCACAAGAAAAGGCAGTAAGATGGTATTATTTGCAAACATTCTTATAGGTAGGATTGTTATATTCAATCAAGTACTGTCTTTTAATAAAAAAACTCCAAAATAAAGATTCTACAACAACAACAAACAAATCCCAGAGTTAAAAAAGAAGACATGAGAAAAAAATAGTCCAGGGGAAGAAATCTCAAGAGGGAAAGGTGCTGGACCGACCCGTCAGTCGCTATCGTCAGGTTACAGGGTAACAGGCAGATAGTAGATGGGACTTGACTGGTAAATATTACATCATGGGTCATAGAGTTTTTTTTTTATCAGGGAATTATGCTAGCTGTTAATAAACTGTGTATATTCATTACATATCAGGATGGTAAAGTTATACATGCAGGCCACCGAACTGCATCTTACTGACCAGGAACCTGGAGAGGGTCAGTCTACTCGGTGGATATTTACATATAATGCCTAATGTAAGCCAGAGGAATTAGCGTGCTAATAGGCATTTGCACTATATCTTCCATGAAAAGTTCAAACTCCTCTTTCAACTGAATGCTTTGCGCCTGGCAGCACACTGAGCATGTAAATCCAGCCCAGGACATAAATTATAAAACATATATATCAGTGTATATGCGCACTGTGGCACCTCTAAAACGCCACAAATATCAGTATGATCAAGCGCTGTTTCAATTTTAACACCATTAACGGCTGAATTTTCTGTGATAGGGTGTATTTAGAGTAGAGCTTAGGGTTCAGGTGTGTTTGACATCAGCAGGAACACAAATTAATGGACAAATGTAAGATGTTCGCTGATTGCTTAGAAACAGCACTGAAAAGCCAGAAAGTTCAAGCAAAAGGACCCATTCCACTTCCCACTCTCGCAGCCGTAGCAGGAGTTAAACAGAGACCATATGCTCCAGGGCACCTCTCAAATTCCCAATGGAACGGGACCACAATACCTTGCAATATCTGAACAAATATTGGCCTCTATATTATAGAAGAAAACAAAGAGCGCAGAAGCTGAGTAAACAAGATTTAAATGCCACGTACAACTCTCTCCAGCACCGTCATTTATCCAGGAGAGCTCATGTTTGCTAACTTTACTGTGTCAGTATCCATGGGGATGTGGACCCACTCCTAGCACAGATTATCAGCACTTAAAGCACTTTGGCACAGAACTCTAATAATTCCTCTTGAGGGTGGATTTCACACAGAAATCGCTGGCGTGGAATTTGGGAAGGAGATTGTTGCACCGCTCTCAAATTAGGTTCCCTTTAATATGTCGCTGGGTCAAAATGAACATTTTAGAAATGTTTTTCACAGAAACCAGAAACATTACTGACCAGCTTCAGGAATTTAAATGAAAAAGACACAGTACTCCCAATATTCTCCTCATACATGTGAGAGGAATGCAGTCAGAGACCCTGACGATGCTGAGAATCGAGGCTCTACTCACCTTCAGCACTTCTGAGTCACTTCTTCAGAAAAAGTACTTTTGCTTTCCAGTAATGCACAAACTTCTGCTCGAGTTCACCTGCTGTTGCCTCCTTAAATGGAGAACCCAAGAGCAGGGAGTGAGCGGACTCAGCCTTGGTGAGATAAAAAGAGAAGACTTTAAACCTGGGTCAAGTCCACCAGCCTCGGTGCTCCTGTTTCTCTCTCATCGATCCAGGTGAGACTCCCGGTGTCTGCTCCTTTTTGATCTTACACCTGTGGGAGAGAATGGTCCACTTCTGGAACCACCTGCTTGCACTGATCTCATCCGACACACATACACACACGCGCGCGCTCGCAAACACGCACACCCTGTTGCACACCAGCACATGCACACACACACACACACACACAGCCAGGGAGTCACTCTTCGTTTGAAAGTCTGTGAGGTCACACCCAGCTAAGCGAACAGCCGCATTGTGGTGATTAGCAGAGGAGTGAGGCAGTAAAATGGAATGACCTTACCTGGAGGAATGAGAGCCCCCGCAGCTCCGCCCAGTTTGTGTGTGTGTGGGGGGGGGGTTGAGCTGTGGGAGAAAGGGGGTCAGAAGGGGAGGGATTCATTGGCTCCTGCAGAAGACAGAGGAGCAGTGAGAGGGGGAATTCAGAGTCCTGCTGAGGGCACAGTGTATATTCAGAAAAGAGTGAGAACTGCCTTTCACAGGGGAGTCCTGATACAGACAGCAGTGAAAGATGGTACTCACCTAAGGGTCCTGATACAGACAGCAGTGAAAGATGGTACTCACCTAACAGTCCTGATGCAGACAGCAGTGAAAGATGGTATTCACCTAACAGTCCTGATGCAGACAGCAGTGAAAGATGGTATTCACCTAACAGTCCTGATACAGACAGCTGTGAAAGATGGTATTCACCTAACAGTCCTGATGCAGACAGCAGTGAAAGATGGTATTCACCTATGGGTCCTGATACAGACAGCAGTGAAAGATGGTATTCACCTAACAGTCCTGATACAGACAGCAGTGAAAGATGGTATTCACCTAAGGGTCCTGATACAGACAGCAGTGAAAGATGGTATTCACCTAAGGGTCCTGATACAGACAGCAGTGAAAGATGGTATTCACCTAACAGTCCTGATGCAGACAGCAGTGAAAGATAGTATTCACCTAAGGGTCCTGATACAGACAGCAGTGAAAGATGGTATTCACCTAAGGGTCCTGATACAGACAGCAGTGAAAGATGGTATTCACCTAACAGTCCTGATGCAGACAGCAGTGAAAGATAGTATTCACCTAAGGGTCCTGATACAGACAGCAGTGAAAGATGGTATTCACCTAACAGTCCTGATGCAGACAGCAGTGAAAGATGGTATTCACCTAAAGGTCCTGATACAGACAGCAGTGAAAGATGGTATTCACCTAACAGTCCTGATACAGACAGCAGTGAAAGATGGTATTCACCTAAGGGTCCTGATACAGACAGCAGTGAAAGATGGTATTCACCTAAGGGTCCTGATACAGACAGCAGTGAAAGATGGTATTCACCTAACAGTCCTGATGCAGACAGCAGTGAAAGATAGTATTCACCTAAGGGTCCTGATACAGACAGCAGTGAAAGATGGTACTCACCTAAGGGTCCTGATACAGACAGCAGTGAAAGATGGTATTCACCTAAGGGTCCTGATACAGACAGCAGTGAAAGATGGTATTCACCTAAGGGTCCTGATACAGACAGCAGTGAAAGATGGTATTCACCTAAGGGTTCTGATACAGACAGCAGTGAAAGATGGTATTCACCTAAGGGTCCTGATACAGACAGCAGTGAAAGATGGTATTCACCTAAGGGTCCTGATACAGACAGCAGTGAAAGATGGTACTCATCTAAGGGTCCTGATACAGACAGCAGTGAAAGATGGTATTCACCTAAGGGTCCTGATACAGACAGCTGTGAAAGATGGTATTCACCTGAGAGTCCTGATACAGACAGCAGTGAAAGATGGTATTCACCTAAGGGTCCTAATACAGACAGCAGTGAAAGATGGTACTCATCTAAGGGTCCTGATACAGACAGCAGTGAAAGATGGTATTCACCTAAGGGTCCTGATACAGACAGCTGTGAAAGATGGTATTCACCTGAGAGTCCTGATACAGACAGCAGTGAAAGATGGTATTCACCTAACAGTCCTGATACAGACAGCAGTGAAAGATGGTACTCATCTAAGGGTCCTGATACAGACAGCAGTGAAAGATGGTATTCACCTAAGGGTCCTGATACAGACAGCTGTGAAAGATGGTATTCACCTGAGAGTCCTGATACAGACAGCAGTGAAAGATGGTATTCACCTAAGGGTCCTGATACAGACGACAGTGAAAGATGGTACTCACCTAACAGTCCTGATACAGACAGCAGTGAAAGATGGTATTCACCTAAGGGTCCTGATACAGACAGCAGTGAAAGATGGTATTCACCTAAGGGTCCTGATACAGACAGCAGTGAAAGATGGTATTCACCTAAAGGTCCTGATACAGACAGCAGTGAAAGATGGTATTCACCTAAGGGTCCTGATACAGACAGCAGTGAAAGATGGTATTCACCTAAGGGTCCTGATGCAGACAGCAGTGAAAGATGGTATTCACCTAAGGGTCCTGATACAGACAGCAGTGAAAGATGGTATTCACCTAAGGGTCCTGATACAGACAGCAGTGAAAGATGGTATTCACCTAAGAGTCCTGATACAGACTGCAGTGAAAGATGGTATTCACCTAAGGGTCCTGATACAGACAGCAGTGAAAGATGGTATTCACCTAAGGGTCCTGATACAGACAGCAGTGAAAGATGGTATTCACCTATGGGTCCTGATACAGACAGCAGTGGAAGATGGTATTCACCTAAGGGTCCTGATACAGACAGCAGTGAAAGATGGTATTCACCTAAGGGTCCTGATACAGACAGCAGTGAAAGATGGTATTCACCTAAGAGTCCTGATACAGACAGCAGTGAAAGATGGTATTCACCTAAGAGTCCTGATACAGACAGCAGTGAAAGATGGTATTCACCTAAGGGTCCTGATACAGACAGCAGTGAAAGATGGTATTCACCTAAGGGTTCTGATACAGACAGCAGTGAAAGATGGTATTCACCTAAGGGTCCTGATACAGACAGCAGTGAAAGATGGTATTCACCTAAGGGTCCTGATACAGACAGCAGTGAAAGATGGTATTCACCTAAGAGTCCTGATACAGACAGCAGTGAAAGATGGTATTCACCTAAGGGTCCTGATGCAGACAGCAGTGAAAGATGGTATTCACCTAAGAGTCCTGATACAGACAGCAGTGAAAGATGGTATTCACCTAAGGGTCCTGATACAGACAGCAGTGAAAGATGGTATTCACCTATGGGTCCTGATACAGACAGCAGTGAAAGATGGTATTCACCTAAGGGTCCTGATGCAGACAGCAGTGAAAGATGGTATTCACCTAAGAGTCCTGATACAGACAGCAGTGAAAGATGGTATTCACCTAAGGGTCCTGATACAGACAGCAGTGAAAGATGGTATTCACCTAAGAGTCCTGATACAGACAGCAGTGAAAGATGGTATTCACCTAAGGGTCCTGATACAGACAGCAGTGAAAGATGGTATTCACCTAAGGGTTCTGATACAGACAGCAGTGAAAGATGGTATTCACCTAAGGGTCCTGATACAGACAGCAGTGAAAGATGGTATTCACCTAAGGGTCCTGATACAGACAGCAGTGAAAGATGGTATTCACCTAAGAGTCCTGATACAGACAGCAGTGAAAGATGGTATTCACCTAAGGGTCCTGATACAGACAGCAGTGAAAGATGGTATTCACCTAAGAGTCCTGATACAGACAGCAGTGAAAGATGGTATTCACCTAAGGGTCCTGATACAGACAGCAGTGAAAGATGGTATTCACCTAAGGGTCCTGATACAGACAGCAGTGAAAGATGGTACTCACCTAACAGTCAGATTCGCCAGACAGATTCCTGGGAGCAATGCATCAGACACCATCAAAACACTGCTAAGAGGAGTTACACTGCGAACAAAGGAAGGTGTTTCACATATGTAAAGTACACAAACCACACACCCAGACAACGATCCTGCCCTAAAGCTGTGATGTAAACATACAGGGGAGAAAACAATAGTCTAATTAGCATGATAATCAAGATGGATAAACAATATTAAAGTATGTTTTAAATCCATTTCAAAAATTTTACTTTGTTTTGTAGTGAACTCATTTGCTTGCATACATACACATTAACCTTTTGTAGATTACCCAGTTGCACTGGTAAACTGTGAACTCCTGTCTGTAGCAGCAATATTGTCAAATCTACTTCAGTAAATTTCATTAAAAGGGAACTTATTGTTGAGCATTAACTGTATGGAAATATGTTTCTTGTTAGAAACACGCAGGACCAGCTGTGACATCACCGTGGCCCCTCACAGACCAATATGTAAATGTGCCAAGTTTCATTTCTCCGCCGTAAGCACAGAATGCCTGTTAAATAAACAACATAATCACAGATGAACGTCTGTATTCATACCCTCACAGACCAGGGCTGAAATACCAGGTTTCAGTGAATGAAACAATGCAAAGGTTTCACAAGAGATCATCACTGTCAAATTTCATATCAAAGAAAAGGAAAAAAGAAAAAAATAAGAAAAACAAAACCTTACAAAAAATAATAATTAAATCCACATTTTAATCGAATATTCCCTGAGCTATCTCCTTTTCCAAACAGCCTTTTCAAAACAATACTACCTCCTAGAGTTTATGCATACAGAATACAGTACATGTTAAAATATCCAGTGACCTGACACTCCTCCATAAGACAATATGAACCTCCACATGGGTATTTACACAGACGCAGCATTAGTTTCGTAATCACAAATTTGAAAGTAATTTTGGACTGTTTGTTTCCTAATGAGGTAAGGCACAACAGTAGTGTAATCAGGCCCAGTAGAAAAAAGGTGACTTAAGATCTGTTACACGTAAGGTATTGTTGTGATATGACTAAATTATTGCCATTCTTTTTTTATATATTTACACAATCTGCTGATGTGTCTGAAAAGGATAAGATTTGGCAGAAAATCAGTGTTAGAACATTTGGTCTTGCACTGGTCATTTATTTTATCATATGATTGTTTTCATAAGTTATTTTTCAAGGCAAAAGACACAAAAAGAACACTTAGCGGTACTTACCTTTCCGCAA
Source organism: Gymnothorax reevesii (assembly GCA_029721435.1). Classification (NCBI taxonomy): domain Eukaryota; kingdom Metazoa; phylum Chordata; class Actinopteri; order Anguilliformes; family Muraenidae; genus Gymnothorax; species Gymnothorax reevesii. The sequence continues at coordinate 1,611,485 of CM056588.1, forward strand.
TCACATTGGTACTCAAGTTGTCAAATTTTGTGTCAGAAAGGACATTTTCATCTCGTCCAAAAACACATCATGTTACAGGAACGCATACGTTCATGTGACGTGCACCACAATTACACAAATCAACAGAACGCATGTAAATATGAAATATGTACAAGGCTGTGACACTGCTCACATAAGCGCGGCACAAATAACTTATAAACCGTATCATTATAATGACATTCAATCAGCACGAGGGGGCGACAGACACAAGCTGTTATTACACCCCCTATGTCACAGATTTAACACATTGCTTTAACTGCACATTTATACGTGATATATTAGTACAACACAACATATCCATATAAACCATGTTTATGCTAAACATACTATCGCTGAGCAAAACAATCAGTCATTGACGGTTCATAAAAATTGTGTAAAAGACAGGTAAATCAGGAACTGAATTGCAAGATTCAGGTACTGAAACCTCTCACAGGTTGGGCCTTCTATCCATTGAGCAGAGTCACAAGCATGTTCACTAGCCATCATGGCAGCTATAATAGATTCCAGTGACCAGGGCACATATAAAACAAATGGGTGTAGAATTACACTTTGCATTTTAGCTATAAAGCAGACAGCTCACCTTCTCTAGATTGAATAAATTTCTACGGCTTGACAGGTCCTGAAACAATATAGACGAAGTGTCTCGCTCAAAAGAACACCACTCCCCATCTCATATTAAAACCTAAACCCAACGTTATGATAAACAGTTTATAACAGGGTTGAAATCCTTGTAAAATTGTGCTGTCATGTTTCTGCGCTCATTGCATAGCCTACAAGTTTGCAGTGTATTTTCTTGCTTTGCGATATACTTTTTGGGAACGAAATATATATTATAATACAATAATATAATTCCTCCTTTCCTACCCATTGCACGCACAATACTTCAGTGGCCAAGCCTTCTTATCCTGAAAAATTTGCTGAGCCGATGCCATTTTTCACCAATTCAAAAACAATTTCAGACTTCCTGAAGTTTTTTCCATTCAGACAGAAGCCAAAAGAAACACTACGTATAGTAACCAGCAGATGGCACTAAATACCTTCAATCATGATGTCAGTTCGAACAACAGAGAAACATCTCCTCCAGCAGGGCCTCTTGCAGTCATACCACAACAAACATTCGCTCGTTCTCATGAAGTCAAACATCATTTTCTCGCCCTGAATTCGCACGTGAACAGACGACGAAAAACTGGAAAAGTTCAAGTCCATTCAACCAGTAAGGTTCCAAAGACAGCCATGAAGTGTTGCAGAATGTAAATGAGTTGGCAAAAAAAGCATGAAGACCAACTTGTACTTTTTCTTCCCAAGTGCACACAGTGGGCATGTGCATACATTTTCTGCGAACATCTTCTCCATTCAGATTTTCATGCTTCCATCAGCACAATGATTTGGGGTGGGAGTCCAGTGGCGTGGCCAGTGGGGGTGCGAAGACACATCCCTTTTTGACTGCCATTAGTAGTTCTCAATCATTTTCCTTTATTGAAGCGTTTTTCAATTATCGTAATTGGCAATGGAAGACACGGTTTCTCTCCATAGTCGATCTAACAGCGATTAAATCATGGGCTAAATTCAGTACAGTTGCAGAACAAGAACAGAGAATTGGGTTGCACAAAACCTCTGTTTAAAACAATTATTAGACCTGACCTGATCTCAGTTATTTTCATAATTAACAGAAGGTTCACTCCGAGAGCTCTCCACAGTTAACAGTTGCCGCTTGTTCTCCCCGATTAGGTAAGACGACAATCAATGATCTGGACGCGTATTTGCTATATTTAAATCAACTTCATTCAAAATTGCATACCTGTCGACTCTCACACAAAGAGCTTGAGCCGCAGGCTTTTTATAGCCTATTTAACTGCTGAATGCCACTTTTTTCCAACCCACACAATACCAAGAATGAAAGTCCGCATTTCATTGGACTGCGGACCAGTTCAATCATCGCAAAGCATTGGCCTATTAAATGTAGCTAAATTATTTTTCTGTGCTGAATTTTTTACCCCATGATTTCATCGCTATTAGATCGCATGTGGAGAGAAACCGTGTCTTCAGTTGCCAATAAAGATAATTGGAAAACTTGTCAATAAAGGAAAATCACAACTACTAATGGCAGCCACTGGAGTCAATGACACAAGACATGAAAAGATACTAAACAGGAACTTTACAACATGTAGATCCGATGGAGCAATCTGATTGGTCAATTAGACGTTTAGAATGTTCTCAAATGAGCAAGACAGTACGGGTAGCCTGTGCTCAAATGAAAAATACCTAATCACTGAAAATATCTAATTCAATGTTTGCTCATTCATAACTCGTCAGACTGAATTAGTGGAGACCTCTACTTCCGTTGCCAAGTTGCGCACGCATCTTTTTGATGACGTCGGCTGTAAATGGGTCTATATTCTTTTCCAGCCCCCTCCCACCTTAGACTTTTTTTCAATTCTCCGGGACTGCCCCTCTCAGGCATGCCCAGGACATGCCCAAAACCTAGCTCCAGACTGGCTTTACAAAAAAAGTCAATACTGCCATCTAGTGGCTTCTTTTTTTCCACATTACAATTGGAAAAGATGTCAATAAAGGAAAATGATTGAGATCTAGCCAGGGCTAAAAGGGACGTGTCTTCGCCCCCCCTGTAGCTCGGCCACTGGCTGAGTCATTGTCACAGCTCGTGTTAGCTTAAAAAAATGACAGATGTCGGCAGAAGTATAAATATCGGTCCATGAAATATCCCCCAGGGGATATTCTAGTTACAACATGATAGAGCTAACAAAGAAGTTTTGTGTTGCTATGTGCGGTATTTATTCAGTTTTGGGAAATCACAATGTCTAGAAAACATAAGCCCAAATTGGCTGGCTGAAAAGGGCTAATTAACGTCAAATGTCATGCAGGCCTATTTCCACGGAAACGGAGAGAATACTATCAAAAAACGGTTATATTTTGAAAGTGAAATGCCCAAAGTATAAATAAATTTTGATTGTACATTATATTTTGTTGGTAATAATTGTATAAACGCATTTTTGCACTCGAAGGTGTGCTTGATCATCATTCTTGTCACTTCAGTGATGCTATCGGAACTCGCCATCACTGTCGTGACAAAGAAACAGTACAAAACTGTGGCATTTTGCACATCAGCCAGCAAATTGTGATATCGGTGGTTGCAGAAAGAAGTTCAATCCTATAGAAGTGTATGAGAAAATGACCCTAATGTCCCACCTCATTTATTACTTCAATAATGGTTTTCCTCATTACTTTATGGTTTCTAGCATAAGTCTCAAGTCTCCTTCGATGTATCATGATGTTCATTTTTGTAAATTATGGTCCCAAATAGACTAGAATAAAGGATAAAGCCAGAATATGCTTTAGGGGTGTGGCTATCCTCTGGTCCTCGTCTGGTGCGGTCAGATCCACCCGTAGATCCACCCTTCGCTCGTCACTGGACATTCAATTCATGCTCTCGTCCAATAGGAATCACATCTGGTGTCAAAATGACAAAATGACACTGTTCAAATTGCCAAAATCAAGGCTTCCTACATGGTATGCTAAAACTAATGGGTGACATCACGTTTGCTTCGTCCATCTTTTTATGCAGTCTATGGTGGTTATGGATACTTGGCGGTACAATACCGTGCATGGATGCTGTAATAAGAAGCTTTCAGCTGCGGAACGATCATTTTCTCGAAGTTTCTAGAAGGGCTGTCCATGGCAATATTCAAGTGATTAATATAATTTTTTGTGTGATTTTTGATGTTGCTGTCAACAATCACGGATGATGTAGATCACTGGCTCTCAGAGCTCTCCTGGAGTACCACCTCTCCCACATGTTTTAGAGCCCCCCTGCTTGCATGGATGACTGCAATGGTTCACTCATTAACAAGTGTCTATACGGTTAACAAGCTTGCAGTGCTCTAAAGCATGCAGGAGGAATGGTACCCCAGGAGAGGTTTGAAAAGCGCTGATGTAGATGATGAGATTCCTGTCTTTCAGTGTTATACAAGCATGCAAAAGACCTAAACACCAGCAAGCTGTGCACTGGAGGAGAGGCAGCCCCAGAAGTATAAGAAATTTCGGCAAAAAAGCTAGACCTGGCTATCTTTTGGATCGATGATTGCTCTAATTCAGACAATGGGAAGGATAATAAAACTGGTCCAAGAAAGAAATTAAACACGGAAAGTGGAACACGATGTCAACTGTTCTCATTGAGCTGCGTCTAAAACTTGAAGCGAGTAGAAAAAAATGGGAAGCTTATGAAAGGAAAAGATATGGGTAGACCATGGAAAATGTCTAAGCAGCAGGACAGAAAACTCAAAGCAATATGATTTCAAAATGGAAAATGCACAATAAAAAAATGAAAAACATATGTATAGAAACAAGGGTCAATGTTTGTGACAGAACTGTAAGAAATCTGCTGAATGAAAAATGATTTACATACAGAAAAGCCAAATGAAAACTAGCTCGGAAACCTAAACAGAAAAAGCAAGGTTACAGTGGGCTAAAGAGGGCAATCACGGAGTGTGGATGATTGTATTAAAGTGATATTCAGTGATGTAAGATGAATCTGCTTTGGCTAAGGCAAAAGACGATCCAAACGCCGGATCTTTTGTCGTTCCAATGACTCATATAAAAATGGCTTCTTGTGGAAAACAAGCAAATTTCCCCATTCATTTGTGATATAGGGTTGCATGTCAAGTAAAGGACTAGGGGAGATGGCAGTCATTACCTCAGCAGTCAATTCACAGTTGTACTTTGGTCTATTTTCTCATTCCATCAAGAGGAAACAGGTTTTGCGATGCATCTTGCCACAGAGCAAAGGGTGTAAGCGCTTCTCTTCAGGAAGGGCATATCAGCTGACATGGCCAGAAAAAGTCTGGATCTCAGTCCCATTGAAAATTTATGGTGGAAATGAAAAAAATTCTCCATGAAAAGGCTCCATCCTGTCAAGCTGATCTGTCAACTGCCATTCAAGAAAGTTGGAACCCCCTGATGGAAAATATTTTTTTCATTATTGAAATCCATGCCTCAAAGAATTCAGGCAGTTGTAAAAGTCTGAAGTGGAGTAAAAAAGTACTAATGATTTTTTGTCGGTGATTTCATACTTTGTTCCTCAATGCTGAGCGATTCCATATACAAAACCCAAAACCAGTGAAGGTGGCATGTTGTGTAAATCGTAAATAAAAACAGAATACAATGATTTGCAAATCCTTTTCAACCTATATTCAATTGAATACACTGCAAAGACAAGTTACTTAATGTTCGAACAGGTAAACTTTGTAATTTTTTGCAAATATTAGCTCATTTGGAATTTGATGCCTGCAACATGTTTCAAAAAAGCTGGCACAAATGGCAAAAAAGACTGAGAGAGTAGAGGAATGCTCATCAAACACTTATTTGGAACATCCCATAGGAGAACGGGCTAATTGGGAACAGGTGGGTGCCATGATTGGGTATAAAAGCAGCTTTCCTGAAATGCTCAGTCATTCACAAACAAGGATGGGGCGAGGGTCACCACTTAGTGAACAAATGCATGAGCTGATTGTCGAACATTTTAAATAACAACATTCCTCAACGAGCTATTGCAAGAAATTTAGGGATTTCATCATCTGCGGTCCGTAATATCGTCAAAAGGTTCAGAGAATCTGGAGAAATCACTGCACGTAAGCGACAAGGCCGAAAACCAACATTGAATGCCCGTGACCTTCGATCCCTCAGGCGGTACTGCATCAAAAACCGACATCAGTGTGTAAAGGACATCACCACATGGGCTCAGGAACACCTCAGAAAACCACTGTCAGTAACTACAGTTCGTCACTACATCTGCAAGTGCAAGTTAAAACTCTACAATGCAAAGCGAAAACCATTTATCAACAGCACCCAGAAACGCCGCCGGCTTCGCTGGGCCCAAGCTCATCTAAGATGGACTGATGCAAAGTGGAAAAGTGTTCTGTGGTCTGACGAGTCCACATTTCAAATTGTTTTTGGAAACTGTGGACGTCGTGTCCTCCGGATCAAAAAGAACCATCCGTTCTGTTATAGGCGCAAAGTTCAAAAGCCAGCATCTGTGATGGTATGGGGGTGTATTAGTGCCCAAGGCATGGTCAACTTGCACATATGTGAAGGCACCATTAATGTTGAAAGGTACATACAGGTTTTGGAGCAACATATGTTGCCATCCAAGCAATTTCTTTTTCATGGACGCCCCTGCTTATTTCAGCAAGACAATGCCAAGCCACATTCTGCACATGTTACAACAGCATGGCTCCGTAGTAAAAGAGTGTGGATACTAGACTGGCCTGCCTGAAGTCCAGACCTGTCTCCCATTGAAAATGTGTGGCTCATTATGAAGCGTAAAATACGACAACGGAGACCCCGGACTGTTGAACAACTTAAACTGTACATCAAGCAAGAATGGGAAAGAGTTCCACCTGAAAAGCTTCAAAAATTGGTCTCCTCAGTTCCCAAATGTTTACTGAGTGTCGTTAAAAGGAAAGGCAATGTAACACAGTTGTAAAAAGGCCCCTGTGCCAACTTTTTTGCAATGTGTTGCTGCCTTCAAATTCTAAGTTAATGATTATTTGCAAAAAAAAGTTTCTCAGTTTGAACATTAAACATCTTGTCTTTGCAGTGTATTCAATTGAATATAAGTTTAAAAGGATTTGCAAATCATTGTATTCTGTTTTTATCTACGATTTACATAACAAGCCAACTTCACTGGTTTTGGGTTTTGTATTTTTCCTCTATTTGATCATGAAATAAATGCTTTTAATTAAAATAATTTAATTCAATTTGCTTGAGTTGTGTTTCATGAAGGCTGAATATTAAGCTAATAAGCAAAAATCGCTTTGTCTGCGATTTGTTAATTTTCCATGATGTAATAATGATGAATGAACATCTTCTATGTGTGGTGATTGTGATTCCATAATTTGGGTTGTCGTCGGTGCTTGGGTTGTTTCAGACTCTGAGTACAGTCTATGATGACTCAATGACATTACAGTAGGTGGCGGTAATACAGCTCATGGGTTATAACCAAATAAACAAAAGAAGAAGTATGAGTGACGCAGTCCAATGCGCTGACCAATCAAGTTGTGAGTATCCTCCAACATGCCTTGGCATGCCTTTCCCATAGTCTTTCCCTCACGGAGAACTGGTGAGTGTCCACGTGTCCTGTAAGGTAAGATAGCTACACTATCGTTACCTTGTCTAATTCATATTGATAAATGATCTGCTGGATACCCATTTTGGTTTCACATTGTCGGGAAATTGTACCAATTTTCGTTGATAAACACATTCTTGAGCTGCAACCGTCCTGTTCGCAGTGGAGCCAGTGAGCTCGCTCATTCGCGAATGCTGTCCCTTTTCGAAATTCGTTGGCGAAAGACTCGATTGCGGCGTCCGAAAGACTGAGAATTACGGTATTGTGCGCTAAGGTGTGTTCTTCATGTGATACGTCTGTGGATAAGTGCCAAGTCGACACTTTCCAGCTTGATGGTTACCTCATGTCTCCCATGTGTCGGCGTTTGCCATTGCTTTCATAAACGGGTGCTATTTGTTTATGTATACATCTGAAATATAAAGTTAGAGCAGCTGGTTCATTCATTCTTGCGTACAGATGATAGATAGTGTCACTGTCTCTACAGCTGTCATTTCTACCAGGATGAAAGCACCAAGTGTCAGCGAGGGGGGAGAGAAGGCTCTTTGGTTGAGTCCCTTGGCCGTCCCCCAGTGCCATTCCGTCTCTTCATCGCTCGAGGACGAGACTTGGGGAACAAAGGGACATGCGACTAAACGTAAGCCAAGCAAGATAAAGAGGCTGGAGCGCCGCAAAGCAGTGCTGCAGAAGATGATGGATATGAAGAAGAAAAGGAGAGCGCTGCGCTTGATGTTCCGGTGCCCGAGAGAGATTGGACAGAGTACCGACCCAAACCCCTTGGGAAAAGGCAGCGAAGAGGCGAGGGCAGCGGACAGGGAGCAGTGGGAGTTGGACAGTGGCTTCTGCTCGGAGGTCAGCCCGCCCAACAGTGGCCGCAGCTCGCCCTGTGCGCGGGGGGTTGAACCCGCACAGCTGGTGGCCATGGACTGTGAGATGGTGGGTACCGGCCTGGAGGGCCGCTGCAGCGAACTAGCCCGGTGTAGCCTGGTGAGCTACCATGGAGACGTCCTGTATGATCAGTATGTCCAGCCCCAGCAGCCTGTCACTGACTACCGCACCCCCTGGAGTGGCATCCGCCACCATCACCTGCTGCAGGCTGTGCCCTTCCTGCAGGCCAGAGAAGAGGTGAGGTTGGGCAGGCATGGTGTCACAGTGTGAGATCAGGGCTTATTGAGGCATTAGAGTGTGAGATCAGGGCTTTTTGAGGCATTAGAGTGTGAGATCAGGGCTTATTGACTGGAGAAAGTGTAGGACTAGGGGTAGTCCCAGAAATAAGTAACGTACCTTGTCTTTTAGCTCTTCTCTCTCTCCTCATCTGTTCAGAGAAGGAAACAGGTGAAGGAAATGGGGCCGGGCGATAAATTTGCTGGTTAATAGGTGATGATTCTGCTGACCTTGACATTGCTGAGTTTTGCACATCGCTGAGAAATGCTGGACTCTTTTCTGGCAGCATTTTACATTGTCTTTGATTTTTGGCTGCCGTGTGTTCAAGACCACATCAGGTATGCTTTGTGGAAAACCGAAGGAGAAAGCTCATCTGTTCACCCCGTTGCGGGAGTTATTATAATACACTTAAAATTATCCTGATGAAATTATCACCCAGCCCTTGAAGGAAATGTGAATATTTTTCTGCGCTGTCCTGGGCTGCATTTGGATAGTTCGGAAACTACGTATGATTGTCTAATTCCGAACCACTTTTCCTTAACCTCGATGGAAAGCGTCATGCGGTTAAGGAAAGATGTAGAGGATAATTGATGAGGACTTGGGGAACGACACCTGTGGCGATGAGACGAACCTGCAGGAACTCGGCAATGTCAACATGCAACCCTTTTTCTGTCATGTTTGATGTTGTTGGAGATCGCAATATCAAACCTTTGAAATGGGTTCGAACTTTTGAAACATTGTTTTAAAATGTTTCAAAATGTTTTGAAACATCTAGTAATTCACAACATACAGACAGAAAAGTTTATTGCTGCACTTCTATTTGGTCGCATGTCAGGGATAGGTGGAAAAAAGTGTAACATGGCAAAATTTACCCACCAGGCTATAAACAATAAACATCCACATAGGTGCTTTCAGAAAATGCATTCCAAGTTGCTCAAATGTGTTTATTTTTTTAATTAATAGCTTTAGGGGTGCAACAATTCTGAATCGCGGTTTTTTTTAAAGCGTAGTAACACCACCTGCTGTCATGGGGTGAACATCCAAGCTTTCCCTTTTCCTTTATTAACCCCCGTGCTGTCCTGAACGAAAGTGCCAAACATCAAAGGGCATGGGAAATGCTTCCGGAAAAAACTGGACTGACATCAGTATTTTTCGGCTACGTGCTGAAAGGAGCACGTGCTGAAAGAATCCCCTGTTTGATTGCTAATTGAGCAAAGTAAACGGGGACATGATTAAAGTAACCTAATTCGTTAAAAGGAGACGATTCTGTAGTCCTTTACTTGGCACTGTGCAGCATGCCGCTGAAAATGTCAGTCAAGTTTTTTTTTTTTTTTTTTTCTGGAAGCATTTCTCATGCCCTTTGATGTTTGGCACTTTCGTTCAAGGCTGCATCCGGTTTAATAAAGGAAAACAGAAAGCTAGGATGTTCGCCCCATGGCAACAGGTGGTGGTACTACGGCTTAAAAAAACCGCAATTCAGAATCGTTGCACCCCGAAAGCTTGAAAGGTGATGACTTTAATAGAAAATGCATTGAAGTGCGAAAACGTTTTTGCGCGTTTTCTCAAAACATGCCTCATTTGGCAAAAAATTCATAGCTCCCTTATTTTTGAAGATTTTTTTGTCTGGTTTGCAGCAAAATGTTCAGGAGAGTCCCCTCTGCTAGACTAAGTTAGAAAATGTCATATGACACACAGAAATCAATGAGCAGAGCTAGCTCAAAAACGTCCTCCCAAATTCAGTGTCAAAAATGCAGCTCAACAATGAAAATGTATGCTGACTAAAAAACACAGCTGAAAAAAATGATCTATTGCGACAAAAAAAACCTTCCTGTGTAGCAACCACTTAAGCTACAGTGGCTAACGGTATTCCAATTAGTGGTTCAGAAAAATCAGTTTTCTGAAGCAAAAAATTCTACATGTTATTGATTCTCTCACATTCTACTGTTAATTACAGTCATCACATACAAAAAATGCGTAGTTCCATACCGTGGATTTAAGCGTAGATTCCGTCATTCAACAAATTCCGACAAATTCAGCGCTTCCTCATATCCACCCGAGTACTGGTGTTGATAGCCAATCACTCAACCATGCACTCAAGCTCCTCTGCGTAACTGCACAGCTATACTTCACGCCCTCGTGAAACTTCCCGGTAACACTAAATTGATTGGCTCATTTCTTATCCAGTTCCCGAGTGTTTAAATATTCAACAGTAAGCGAAACACATTGATTGGACAAACACAGAGCATACAAGCCTATGCGTATCAGCAGGCTCGGTTGCATCCTGTCTACGTTGCGCGCATTACGCGGCTGAAATAGACGCAACTTATAGAAAAAAAGGATCGCAAAACTGGCCTTGAAGTGTTAAGTTACATTTACTGGATTTAAATAAGATAAGGACATGGTCAATGGGAATTATTTCGAATGAAACAGGACCGTAGGATTCCTTCTACTGGATACATCGGTCTCTGGAGGAGAGATTCATGCAAAGCTTTTCGTTTTGGGTTGAATACAGTATTCAACAAAGTTGAATGCAGAGTTTTTTTTCCTGTTTAAAACGTGAACTGCCCGTGCATTTGGACCCACTGGTACGTTCATTGCACCGTTCTGTTGAATCCATGGAGGGAATATATTATTTGATGTTGCCTGAAAGTGGAATGTCTATTCTGTTAAAATAAGGTATATTTCAGAATTCAGATATTACTGAGTTAGTGAGTTGTACTTGTTCTTTATAAGTGTTGTAATGAGCTTGTGAGCTTGGATGTCCGAACAGCTGGTGTCATTGCAGAGTGAATGTCCTGACCCTTTAATCAGCAGTTTATTTAATGACTGTGTGTGCTGGCTTGGGGGACTTAGAAGAAAAATGGACAAAACTCTAAACTTTATTATGGAGAAAAGGCATTTTTTGTGTTTGGAGAGGTTACTGGTGACCACTGATGTTCAGCTGCACTTATATTGATAAAGTCATGCTAGACACAATGCCTCAAAACTTTATTTGTGTTAAATACATGGTCATTTGATGATTTGACAGTGCAACATCTCAGACTTTGGGGAGACGCTTGGATAGCTGTGTAATTTGGCTAATAGCATGTAGGTAATCTAGAATGTAACGTTGAAGATGAATTGTACTTGTGGTGAAGGAGTTTATGATCCAAGAAATGAATAGATTTAAGACCCAGCAATTTTTCAATTCTCAGTATTATTTTTTTTTTTGCAATTTTAATGGTGAATTCTGATCAAAATTTTTATGTTTGCAGTCCATTTTCTCTACCAAAATCATGAAAATAAACTAAAATACGATGTAATTCTAAATGCTGTAAGTGTCTTTTCTGAGTAAAGCCACATTTTTTCTCTTTATGAAGCTTAAATCCTGAATTATACAGGTGGCCGCCAAGCTGTCACAGAATTACAGTCCCATTACATTTTGGGTTATAACTCTACAACTAAATAAGATAAAATCAAGTATGATATGTCATATTGAAGGTATTAACTTGTTCTTTAATATTATTTAGTGAAAATATATTTTTTGAGAAATTTTCATTGAAGAAACAAGCAAAAACTACTCCGCCACGGAAATACACAAAATTGACATGGTTTTTTTAATGTTGTGTTTAACTATCCAGAAAGTGATGTTCCTATCATAGTTAAGTTATGAAACTTCAATGTGTCGAATGTGTTTGCATCGGATGGAACTTGAGTGTTGAAATTGTCATCACTAGTTCTTGTGAAAGGCCGAATGGATGGTGTGTTGCTGTAAATATTGCCATGCTAAAGGAATTGAGAGATGGCATTACCCCTTTTTTTAATGAAGAATACTCTAGTGTACCCTATGCTAAACAATATGAGCAAGGACGCATTGAAAGAGAATTATAACTCCACTTACCATGACTACCATGCAAATGCTTCCAGTCATTTTCAAGGAGTTACTTTGTCAAGCAAAAAAAAACACTGTTTGAAAGCTGCTGGAGTGTTTTTAGTGGAGTTGGTAAAGTAGGGTGTCAGTTGTGAGCAGATTTGTTTTGTCGTGTCCTGGATGCTGATCATAACACATTTTTGCTCAGATCCTACAGATTCTGCAGGGGAAGGTAGTGGTCGGGCACGCCTTGCACAATGATTTCCGTGCACTGGGCTTCATTCCCCCCTCTCACATGATCCGGGACACCAGCCGCGCCCGAATTCTCAGACTGCTATTGGGCATATCAGCTAAAGGCAGCGTCTCCCTGAAGAACCTGGCCAAGACCCTGCTTAACAGAGACATCCAGGTAAGATGGGATTCCTGCTGTGTAAAGTCTCTTGAGCTGGGCTTATCTAGAAAGGGTCATTGTGGGTGCACTCTATTGTTCCTGCTGTGCAGTCTCAGTGCTAATTTTGCTAATCAACCCCTTGGGTCTTTGCTTCAGATTATGATTTGGAAAATCGGGTGTTTAATCACTTATTTGGATCAAAACGTGCAACCACAACGGCTCTTTCTGGATAAACTAGGATGTGGAGATCCCCCCCCCGCCTGTTTGTGCGGCAGAAAGGACATTTCAATGCCCTCATGGCTCAACCTTTCCCTGATGTCCAAGCACTCATTTTTAGGAGTGTTCGTAATAAGCGGTTATCCGGTTGTCTAAATAACATGAAATAGATCCGAACAACCTAAACCACCATCGAGGCCGTGCGTCTGACCATCAAAATCCCGGCAGATTTATTCATTTAAGTTTGCTAAAAATGTATTGCAACAATTTTAGTCATACGTAAGACCCACTGCACCTAACTTTCATGCATCTCGTACTGGAGAGAAAGTGAGTCTTTTTTAAATAAAGTACCACAGCAAACATCGGCGCAGAGATAGACTGCAGTGCACACTCAATTCAGGCTTGGGCGATCTAGTCTACGAAAACTCATGCCTCAAATGAGCACGATGTAACCATAAACAACCTAAAGGAATGTAGATTCAAAAATGTAACAATAAGCATCTTCCTTTGAGGTGAATTGTATGTGCTCATATTATTATTGTTAATGTATTATGCATATTCAAGAGTTCAATCAAAATTACTGCAGTGAGGGTGTAGCGGTTTGCTGTCTTCTAGTACGAGACTTCCCCGCTCTCTGACACCCGTTGTCATACCTCACCGCTCTCTGACACCCGTTGTCATACCTCACCGCTCTCTGACACCCGTTGTCATACCTCACCGCTCTCTGACACCCGTTGTCATACCTCACCGCTCTCTGACACCCGTTGTCATGCCTCACCGCTCTCTGACACCCGTTGTCATACCTCACCGCTCTCTGACACCCGTTGTCATACCTCACCGCTCTCTGACACCCGTTGTCATGCCTCACCGCTCTCTGACACCCGTTGTCATGCCTCACCGCTCTCTGACACCCGTTGTCATGCCTCACCGCTCTCTGACACCCGTTGTCATACCTCACCGCTCTCTGACACCCGTTGTCATACCTCACCGCTCTCTGACACCCGTTGTCATACCTCACCGCTCTCTGACACCCGTTGTCATACCTCACCGCTCTCTGACACCCGTTGTCATACCTCACCGCTCTCTGACACCCGTTGTCATGCCTCACCGCTCTCTGACACCCGTTGTCATGCCTCACCGCTCTCTGACACCCGTTGTCATGCCTCACCGCTCTCTGACACCCGTTGTCATGCCTCACCGCTCTCGGACACCCGTTGTCATACCTCACCGCTCTCTGACACCCGTTGTCATACCTCACCGCTCTCTGACACCCGTTGTCATGCCTCACCGCTCTCTTACACCCGTTGTCATACCTCACCGCTCTCTGACACCCGTTGTCATGCCTCACCGCTCTCTGACACCCGTTGTCATGCCTCACCGCTCTCGGACACCCGTTGTCATGCCTCACCGCTCTCTGACACCCGTTGTCATACCTCACCGCTCTCTGACACCCGTTGTCATGCCTCACCGCTCTCGGACACCCGTTGTCATGCCTCACCGCTCTCGGACACCCGTTGTCATGCCTCACCGCTCTCGGACACTCGTTGTCATACCTCACCGCTCTCTTACACCCGTTGTCATGCCTCACCGCTCTCTTACACCCGTTGTCATGCCTCACCGCTCTCTGACACCCGTTGTCATACCTCACCGCTCTCTTACACCCGTTGTCATACCTCACCGCTCTCGGACACCCGTTGTCATACCTCACCGCTCTCTGACACCCGTTGTCATACCTCACCGCTCTCTGACACCCGTTGTCATACCTCACCGCTCACTGACCCCCGTTGTCATACCTCACCGCTCTCTTACACCCGTTGTCATACCTCACCGCTCTCGGACACCCGTTGTCATACCTCACAGCTCTCTGACACCTGTTGTCATACCTCACCGCTCTCTGACACTCGTTGTCATACCTCACCGCTCTCTTACACCCGTTGTCATGCCTCACCGCTCTCTTACACCCGTTGTCATACCTCACCGCTCTCTGACACCCGTTGTCATACCTCACCGCTCTCTGACACCCGTTGTCATACCTCACCGCTCTCGGACACCCGTTGTCATACCTCACCGCTCTCTGACACCCGTTGTCATACCTCACCGCTCTCTTACACCCGTTGTCATACCTCACCGCTCTCGGACACCTGTCGTCATACTTCACTGCTCAGCACGCCATGTAAGTTAGCCCTTGAAAAGGGCCTATCCTTTGTTCCCAGTACCCAATGTAATGACTTTAAAACCATCATTGACTGTCCCAAGTTTTTCCGCACATTAAGGTTTAGGGAATTTTTTACTCCCAATAATAGACCCAATGTTGTAGCGGATAGTAGCTCTGTCACCCCAGCCCATGAACATGCTATTCGGGAAAAACAACCCTTGCGCATCAAGTCCTCCTTTTGTCTTCCTAAGAATAGGAATCCATCATTGGAAACTTATTGCAGACTGGTGGAACGGGATCTAACTCCAAGGCTTGAAAACTAGCGTGTACAAAAATCAACAGACAGGAATATGCTATTGAGAGAGGATAGTTTCCACCCGCTACCACTGAAACGCAGACTACCCATCAGTCAATACAGCCGCATACAAAGACTTTGCAGTGACGAAACTGACTATATAAAACAAAGTGACGTCCTAGACACTTGTTTCAAAGACACGTGCTATCTAAATGAACGGCTAAAAAGGGCACGGGATAAATTTGAGCATGAAACACAAGATGAGTGTTTACAATCCACGCGAAATAGGACCTCTGATAACAGCCCCTTGTGTATTATGTGGTATTCACCTATGGGACGAGAGGTTGAAAAAATAATTAAACAACACTGGTACCTCCTGAGCAGTGACCCAAAGCTGTCTACTACTTTCAAAGACACGCCAAAAATTGTTTACAAACATCCTCGTAACATTGGACAAATGGTGACCAAATCAGATCTCCTGCCCCAGAAACCTGAAACTTTTCTGGATTGTTTCTCTGAGGGCAATTATAGATGTGGACACTGCGCACAGTGCAGTTTTACGTCTAAAAGCCACACGTTCGCGCACCCCATTTCAGGGAAACGCTTTGATATCAGGGGCATCATTACCTGTACTACAACTAATGTCGTGTATTTGTTCAAATGTCCATGCGGCTTAGGATATGTAGGCAAAACCAACCGAGCATTAAAAACGCGCCTCTCTGAGCATCGCTCCAGTATTCGGAACAAGGATCCCACAAGCCCGGTGCCCATGCATTTCATGTTGGCAAAACATAATGTGGCATCTTTAAAATATTTGGGTATCGAACATATCAAATGGCTTGGACGAGGAGGCGATACAAATGAATTGCCATTGCTGCGAGAGTCTTTTTGGATTTATACTCTGGATACTGTGTCTCCAAAGGGAATGAGTGAAGATTTCCCCATTAATCATTTTTTGTAATGGGTTCATACACTTGTGCTATTTTTACTTTTGTAGTCCTTACCTGTATGAGGAATTCATCCTGCTTTTTTTGTTCTCTCAGCATGTTTGATAAAGTTTTTTGAATGTTTGCAAAGAGATTTAGAGATGTGAATGTAATCATTTCACTCGTAGGCCCCCCCCCATCGATGACGCCGTCCGTGGGCACCTGTTTATGTGAGCAGGAAACACACTGTAAAAGATAACCGGGCGAAGAGCAGTGGCTCGAAATGCTGTCTTATATGAAATATTTGGAGCATTTGAGTGTGCGAGTGTCATTTTCTTTTACACAGGCAACAAAGGGCTGGAAAAGCAATTAATGAGAATCGGCTGAAAGAACATTTAGCAAGTAATTAAGTTAACTGGCATCGGGTGTGTGACATGATTGGCTATAAAAGGGATGTCTTAGAGAGGCTGAGTCTCAGAGGTAAAGATGACCAGAGGCTCTACAACCTGTGAAGGCTTGTGTAAAATAAAATAATAGTGGAAAACTTTAAAAACAATGTTTCTGCTCTGCAGTGCAGAGGTGATCACCACGTCGCGGGTTTGAGCCTCGGCGTACCCACCGGCAGGGGTCGGCAGCTTTTTCAGAGTAGCGCACAATTGGCCATAATGCTGCAGGGTTTCAAATTGGGAAGGGACTGCCGGATTTGGGTATAGAATAACAGCTTTGTTTGTTGCTCCAGCGCCTCCTGTTGGCCAGACGGGCGCTCGCCAGGAAGACTCCGGGTTGGTTCATGTCCGGGTATCCTCCGCCCTCGTTCTGAACTTGCGAAGATTCAACCAGCGAGTGTATAAGAATCAGTGGCAGACAGGCACATGCTTCGGAGGAGAGCCGTGAACTGTCTCACTATCCTGAGTTGGCAGCAGGGGGTCGCATACGAGCAAGCTTTGTACATAGTTCATCAATTGGGCATTCCTGATTCGGGTGGGATTGGAGATGCCAAATTTATTAAAAAAAAAAAAAAACTATGTTCCTCAACATCAAATTGCAAAGGCTTTGAAGGTCTCATCATTAACAGTGCATAACATCATCAGAAGATTCAGAGAAACTGGAAAAATCTCTGCGCGTAAGGGACAAGACCGAAGACCTTTACTGGATGCCTGTGATCTTCGTGCCCTCAGACGCCACTGCATCACTCACCGGCATGATTCTGTCATTGACATTATTAAATGGGCCCAGGAACACTTCAAGAAACCACTGTCTGTAAACACAGTCTGCCCTGCCATCCACAGATGCCACCTAAAACTCTATCATGCAAAAAGGAAGCCATTTTTGAGCATGATCCAGAAGCACTGCTGTGCTCTGTGGGCCAAGGGTCATTTAATATGGACTGTAGCGAAGTGTCCTGTGGTCAGACGAGTCCAAATTTGACATTCTTGTTGGAAATCATGGGCGTCGTGTCCTCCGGGCTAAAGAGGAGAAAGACCACCCCTCCTGTTATCAGTGTTCAGTTCAAAAGCCAGCAACTCTGATGGTATGGGGATGCATTAGTGCATATGGTGTGGGACACTTGCATGTTTTAAAAAGCACCATGAATGCTGAAAGTTATATAAAAGTTTTAGAGCAACATATGCTCCCCTCCAGATGACATCTGTTCCAGGTCAATGCAAAACTCCACAGACTCTGGGATTGGGGTGTTTTTTGTGGGGGAGTTAATGAGTGTGAGATGCAGACTCGGAGTGCGGTGTTGTTTGTGAGAGTGAGTTAATGAGTGTGAGATGCATGAATGCAGCTGAGTGAGTCTTCGCCCTTCTCTCCGCAGGTGGGTAAACGAGGCCACAGCTCGGTGGAGGACGCATTGGCTGCGATGGACCTGTACAGACTGGTGGAGGTACAGTGGGAGCAGGACGTCCTGAGTAAATCCCGGCACCCTGCTGTCTCTCCGTCCCTCCGGCTGGTCACTTCCCCCACTCACTACATGCAGGACCAGTACTGGCCAGCGGAGCTGGTTGGGGACTGATGATGCAATGGCTGCCAAGCAGCTGTGTCCATCTCAGCCAATGAGCACATGAGCTGTCATCTGTGAAGACAATGGCTTATGAAAGACCTGGTTAATGACTCAGGGACTTTTTAGCCTTTGTGTTGTACTGTGGGCATAAGGTGCTTTTCTCCGGAGAGGCTCTGTCGTGGTCTGATGTGGTCATAGCCTTTGTGTTGGCATTGCATCGCACCCTGAAGAATGTGCCCTTTGATCAAGAGGAACGTGAATGTTGTTATACTTCAACTAGAAATGATGATCAGTGATGTCACTGACCTGCAGCATATTGCTGTGAAGCCGAATGCAGCTGATTTGGGGTGAGACCGCTGTCTCCCTGTTTCTGAGTGCTCTCATTATTTGAACAGTATTTATAAATATTAAGATACAGATGCCCATTGGTAGTGGAGAGAGGAGGTGAGTTCACTGTAGTGTCGGGGTAGAATCTGTGATTGAATGAGTTGTGATTCTTCAAAACCTAAAACATGTCTGAAATATTTTGACAGTGTTGTAATAAAGGGTTGATGAATCTGATCTGAGTGAGTTTGGTGTTTAAAGCTGCCCATGAATACTCATTTCCCATTGGATAGTGTGGCACAAGTAGTGCAGCGGGTGATTCTCTCCCCGCACACTAAGGTCATGGGTTCAGATCTGACCTGTGGCTTTAGTGTGTGACCCTTGCATGTTTCCTTGTGTTCATATGAACTCTCTCCGTGTACTCCGGTGACCGCCACAGTCCAAAGACATGCATGTGAGGACTGGATAGACTGGACTGGGTGTGAGGGTGTGATTACTTCACTCCTGTAGAAGAGTACTAACGGTGATGTAATGTATCTTTTGAATAGAAGTGCTGACTGTAACTAAAAAATAAATGGGTAAATAAATCTAGATATAGGGGATAACTAAGTGCTGTAGAACTGCATTTGATTGTCCATGCGCTTGCTGTAATGTTCAGGTCTGGGAGGGAGGATCTGGTCGTCAGGGGTTGTGTGTTTTCTGCCTGCACATGTGACCTCTTAAACTGACCTAAGTCCTGCACTTAGGCCTGACTGCTGAATATGAGGGAATGTAGGTTTTGGAAAACTTTCGCCCTTCAAATAACCACGTTAAAGCCTGTATGCTGAATGCTGGTTAGGGAAAGGTGTATTTATGCATTTGTGCTGACTTGTGCTCCTCTCGTAAATTACACCAACTCTGCATTACACAGAACCCTAACGCTGACCTGAATTTTAACAGGTTTATGCGACAAAAACAAAATGAGATTTTTTTTTTTTTTTTTTACTCTGGGTTTGAAACGGTGTTTGGTCTTCCGGCCTCTTGCCCATGGTATGCTGGGATAGGTTCGTGCCCCACAGTCCAAAGCAGGAAGAAGCAGGATCTATGAGAGATGTACCTTTTTAGCGATCAGTGTGTCCGTCCGTCCGTCTGTAATAAAATCGTTTCCGGACCAGAACTGGAAAACTATACCACTTACAAACACCAAATTTGGTATGGGGCTTCTCCTTATGGTCAAGTTGTGCCTTTTAGGGGTGTCGGTCCGTCCGTCTGTCCACACAGCCTGCAGGTTACACAACCTACAGCCGGGGGGATCCGCCATTGCCAGATGGCTCTTGTTCAATTATGTCTCTCTCCCGCCCCCTGTCTGGAGGGGCAGGGGATACATTGTTTTAGGCTCGGTTACCGTTCACGTTTGTGTCAGCGTTCCCACATCATTTCCGGGCCGTAATTCCAAAACCGTTTGCATGAAACTTTGCTTTCTTACTACTCAGGTCCTGAGGAGTTGCCTTTTGGTATGCTCCTGTCTGTCGGTCCGTCTGTCTATCCATCCAGATGTGATCAATTTTTGTCCGGAGCAGAACTCCTAAACCAGAGGTGGGCAGCGAGGGCCGTATCTGTCCCTGGTTTTCACACCAACTTCTGGTCTTTAATTAGTTGATTGTCTCAATTAGCCAAACCATTTATGAAATCTGACGTTTCATGCGCATTTCTTTAAATTATCATGAAACTACAAAGACTAGTCTTGTCTCCTTTCATAAAAAATTTTCCTTTGATCGAATCATTGCAAAAATCTATATTTGTGCATGCAATCAATTATCTCAATTAGTCAGGGTAATTGATAGGAATAAAAACCTGCATACACACCGGCCCTCCAGGACCGTGATTGCCCACCCCTGTCCTAAACCGTTTGCATGATCTTTACGAAACTTTGCAAACATTACAGGACAAAAGTTTGGACACACCTTCTCATTCAATGCGTTTCCTTTGTTTTCATGACTATTTACATTATAGATTCTCACTGAAGGCATCAAAACTATGAATGAACACGTGGAATTATGTACTTAACAACAAAGTGTGAAATACCTGTAACTGAAAACATGCCTTATATTCTAGTCTCTTCAAAGTAGCCACCCTTTGCTCTGATTACTGCTTTGCACACTCTTGGCTTCTCTTGATGAGCTTCAAGAGGTCGTCACCTGAAATGGTTTTCACTTCACAGGTGTGCCTTTTCAGGGTTAATTAGTGGAATTTCTTGCCTTATCAATGGGGTTGGGACCATCAGTTGTGTTGTGCAGAAGTCAGGTTGATACACAGCCGACAGCCCTATTGAACAACTGTTAGATACGTACATACATAATTCCACATGTGTTCATTCTTAGTTTTGATGCCTTCAGTGAGAATCTACAATGTAAATAGTCATGAAAATAAAGGAAACGCTGTACTTACTACTCAGGTCCTGAAGTGGTGCCTGTTGGTATGTGTCTGTGTGTCTGTCCGTGCGTCCGTTGGGTTAGGCAGGGAAGGGGGCCAGGGGGAGACGTATGTTTTTACGAGTAAATAAAAACATTCTAGTTCCCATTGGGTTATGAAGATGAGGATTTTGACTCCTTGCTCTGCTCAGCTGATTAAATAATAGAGCTTAAGAATTTGCGATGGGCGATAGACTGAAAGCGTAGCATTTTTACATTTATGCTGAAACCCTGTTCTCCAGTTTGTACTAATTATATCCCTCAAACGGGCTGTTCGGAGATATAATGTACTCACCATCACTGCAGATCCTTTGTGTTGGCAAGATAACAGGAACAGATTTCTTGGTAAAAGCATAGAAGTTCTGGTATTTACTCCTAGTGCACAGATGACAGACCCAGTGCATTATGTCCCCCTCTGACCCCTCCCGTAGCCCCACCTCTTTGTCAAATGTCACATTTCTTAAATGCAGTAACTCACCCCAAACCGTTTTCATGAGAATCGTGACACTTGTGATCCTCTCTGGTGCGTACAGAGGGGGTCATTCCATATGAGCTTAACCACAGGTCCCATCGTGAACTATTTGATTTGGCTCAAAAAAATTATGGGATCACCTCTACATGTGTAATGAACACGCCAGATGTCAGCCTTAGCTCTTAACCCTCCTGTTCCGTTTGTTTAGGCTAACACTCATAATGGTCCTGGTCACGTGACCGGGAACATTGTATTTGATTATAAATCCACAATGATGCATATATAATCACCCAATGTTGTGTAACTTAGATCTTTTTATCAGCTTCAGCTCTTGTGAACATTACAAGTTTTGAACTTCTATTTGCTATGTATGTGCTGTAGGCTAATTTACCTGAGGTCTCACAACTTGTTTTTTAGTGGAAAAAACATTAATATAAAACATTATATAGATATTATTTTGACTATACCAAATACTTAGGTGAAACATATTGTAGTATTTATTACCGAGTACTTCATTTCAATGTTTACCAAGGACACCGTTTTGAAACCATTTCAATTTTCTAAATAGTTGCACAAAATAGCATCTTTCGTGTTCCTGGTCAAAACTGACCGGTATGATTTATTTAGTAAAACAAAAGCCCAAATCTGCACAGGAAAACTTAACCATGTAATAAAAGTAATGTCAGAACCTTAGACTGAATGTACAAATTAACACCCACATTCCCACCATCCCTTAAAACAAACAACAGGTAGCACCAGTGTGTTATTCCAGTGTTCCTCAGTGTTGCATCATAATTCATCTTTGCTCTTCACCTCCTGAGCTCTACAACTGTTTTCATTCCTTTTAAGATCAACAATAACACTACTGATAACAAAAACAAAATCTTCACAATATGTCAATCACTTACATCACTCATATTTTGTCTTCTCATGAACATGTTGGGCAATGGATTGTGGCTGTTGCATGTTCCTGGTAAATGTACACACTGCGTTTGTGGCACACCGAGCTTGTTTTTCTCTCTCGTGGTGCACACAGATGACACCTCCTCCTTTTCTGTCCTCCTGTGGTTGGTGTAGATGTTGGGCTGATGCCTGCATGTCCCTCACCAATGCAGCAGAGGATGGTGTTCAGAGAAGGTGCAGCTGCCTTTGCATGAGGGGTTCCAGCATGGCCATAAAAATTCTATCAGAGATCGGGTCACGTGGGGGTTGCCATGGAAGCTGTGTGCGTGCGTGTGTGTGTGTGTGTGTTTGTGATTGCGTGTGTGTGTGTGTGTGTGTGTTTGTTTGTGATTGCGTGTGTTTCTGAGTGTGTGTGTGTGTTTGTGATTGCGTGTGTTCGTGAGTGTGTGTGCGTGCGTGCGTGTGTGTGTGATTGCGTGTATGTGTGTGTGTGTGTGTGTGTGTGTGTGTGTGCGCGTGCGTGTTTGTGAGTGTGTGTGATAGTGT
This sequence comes from Gymnothorax reevesii, assembly GCA_029721435.1. Taxonomy (NCBI): domain Eukaryota; kingdom Metazoa; phylum Chordata; class Actinopteri; order Anguilliformes; family Muraenidae; genus Gymnothorax; species Gymnothorax reevesii. Next base: position 1,634,359 of record CM056588.1, read on the forward strand.
GTGTGCGTGCGTGCATGTGTGTGTGTGTTTGTGAGTGTGTGTGTGTTTGTGTTTGTGAGTGTGTGTGTGTGTGTGTAGTGCATGTGTGTATGGTCAAAGACACCTGCATGTTGGAGTGTGGGAATGTGCTTGAACTCTATTTTAAACACTAACTGTGGTCTTACCCATTCATTTCTAATGACCGGTCATTTTTGACCAGGAACACCACAGGTGTATACAAGTTCAATAAAACACGCAAAATTTTATAAAAATTTTCCAAATTTATTTTATGTGTTCAGATGCCATGTGTGAACAAAGTGTGAACATGGAACCTTACGACAAACATGAAATTAACTGCATTTTTTTGCAGAGAAAACTTGTAAATTGGTCAGATTAGACTGAACACAGCAGGAGGGTTAAGGGTTTCTGTGATGAGCCTCTCCATAAATTGGGGGGGGGGGGGGGGGGGGGGCGTGCCGGCTTTTTCACCATCGTTAATTTGAAGGCAATATCTTAGAAATGAATCAAAGCATTGGGCTGGAAATGGCTACCCATGGTATTTGGGACCCCGGCTTTCAGAATCTCCCATCAAATTTGTTCTACCACTTATTATTTCAGTGTTCTTGGCCACCCAAATATGAATCTTTTCATGGGCAGAAGTCAAAAATTACATTTTTGGAGCCTAAAGTACTTCCCCTGATGATTTCCTGTGGTGCCGTCATTCATTTACCTATGGGGAGATTGGTGTTATTATGGGGATATACCCTGCTCTCGTCCAACGACAGCATTTGCTACCATTGTCTCATCAAAGTCTCACTGAATTCCAGTCAGGATGAAACACCAGCAGTGTTCTGTTTTGTGGTAGCTGCAGCATTTTGGCACTAACAGATCTTGGCTCTTTTCCGCCTTTCAGGATGGTTGAAAGGGATGATGTGACGAGTGGTTCCATATGCATTCACTTCTCCGGTCCGCTCTCGCCCATTAGAGACGAAACCGCGACTATGATGAAGTTCATAACAAACTGTACCTCAGTGACCTTCCTTCAAACCAGCCTTTCTCCAGAGCGCTGACGGAGCTGGTGTTTGCTGCGGTATTGGACAGGGCCTGGCTGACCCCAGAGCACAGAGCCCTGCATTGTTGTGGCGATAAGGCTGCTTTCGTCCCGCACGACCCTCTTTAAGGGGGATAAAGCCTGTATTTGCAGATTAAACGGTTGCAACAGTGGGAAACGTGAGGTGGATCAGCTCGTGCTGGGGGCTCAAAAATCCTCAGTGACCCCTGGAGAGCAGTGATGGAGGATTCCTTATGAAATGTAAGGGGTTGCGGAGCGGTTTGAGTTAGGTCCACTCACTCTGCATTGAATGCCAAAAAACACCAGTAAGCATAACACCCAGTGCAAACCAATGTCATAATAATAATATAGGTAGCTAGGGTGTAGTGCGTGAGTGAATAATTTCTGGAAAGAGAGCAGTTCTGAGGGTGAGGGAACTGGAAATGGCTCTGAGACACGCTGGGACGGCATCGACACACGTGTGTGCTTATGTGAACACAGTGCTCCCCTCAGCCTACGCGACTCAGGTAGCTGGACAATGGACATTTATTTGTTTTCATAAACACTGGAATTTAGTCAAGTCCCTCCGTACATATGAACCCCCGCCCCTTAAAAACGCTCAGCTCTCCTCCTCCAGTAGAGGACTCTCCCACCGACTTCACACGTGCAGTCTGTGCCGCGCTGCCATTGGCTGAAGTGAGTACGGGCGTTCGGCCACTCCCCACATGGCAGTGTGTAATCTGCTCTGAGTAAAGCCGTGTGACGCACTAATCCCACTCTGCCTGGCGCTACAAATTAGCGACTCGCCCCTGTGGTCCTCACATCTACCTTCAGACATCTCCCGCCTCAGTGCCTTACCCGTGTCCAGGCCAGCACAAGGTAAGCTCCGGTCTGCGTGTCAGCTCCCCCGATGGGCTGGATGACCAAATGCATCACTGGACATTGAAAAGAATTTGTTTTGTAAAAGTTTTACACAATATGCAAACCAGCAGTGTGTGTTTTGTGGAGCTTTTGTTTTAATGACAAAGAATCCGATTCAGCTTGGTGAGCTGATGAAGATAGGATTTATAGCAGTGCTTTCATTAATGGTTTATATTGTTGTTTGTTGATTTCTTACCATCTCTAAAAACAAAACAAGGAAACGATGTAAAGAACAGTGCTTATGATATGAGATTTATTTTTAATATGCCTTGGTTTAAATGTATATTCACAGCTTTCTGGATTTAAACTTCTGCAATAATGCTAAATAAGTTATTTGAAAATTCAAAATCCAAGTGTGATGACTGTTTGAATTATGGTCAGATTAAAACTGAATATCAATTGCTTTAGAAGACATGACATGAGTAAGCAGTAAAAACAAAGCTCTAGAACCTCAAGATGAGGTAGTGCTGGACTTGTTATTGTACATTACTGTATGTCAGGGGGTGGCTAGAGTTACCATATTGTGCATTAACTTCTTCCAAACATATTGCACTAAAAGTACATTTCTTTCTGCAGAGCTTGTGGGAAGCAGCAGTAAAAATCTCCAGAAATGGCTGTCACTGTAAGTGCACTTTACTCATTTCAAATAACTTGAAAAGAAAGTACGTTTAGCATGGACAGTGTGGCACAGCTCATCATCTGTGCTGTGAAGTGTCTGGTGACTGATTATCAGCACACTTGATAAAAATGAAGAAATCAAAGTGACACTGCCGTTAATTCCTGGATAAGCTGTTTGTGAGTCTTGCCACCCATCGTTGCACAAACGTGAAATTGATTGATTGATTGGTTGATTGATTGATCAGTGAGTGACGCTCAAGTCTCATCACAACACTCCTTTCTAAGCTTCGCTAATCCAGGAGTAAAATGGCAAGATGAAAAATAAATGGTCAACAATCCACATGAACTTGAAATATGAGGAAAAATTATATCCTTTCATTCGAATGCATTTATTCATGTTCCAAAGTTTTTCATCAATATCATTTTTTAATTTAAACTAGAGATGTCAAAATGTTTGATTTACTATTTGCTTTTTCTGGTCAATCTTTTGCTATTATTTGCAGTAAGCTAAGAGAACACTTGTTGAGTGATCTATAACCATGCCCTCATATAGATATTTTAAAGATCATCGCGGTTGTGCACTTACAGATTGCTCTCTCCAGCTCAAGAGATTTAATGCAATGTTTTCAAGAATTTGAATATTGGGCTTGATATAGGGGTCACCTAACTCAGTCATTGGGACCCATTGTGCATGCTGGTTTACATTCCAACTGAGCAGTTACACACCTGATTCTACTAACCAGCACCAAGAGTCTTTATTATAGAGCTTTGTTAGTAGTATCAGGGGTGTAAGTGCTTGGTTGGACTGAAAGCCTGTGCCTACACTGGCCCTTGCAGGATAATGTTGAATAGTTATCAGAAAATCAATAAGCTGCTAATTAGGCTTCTGAATACTGGTGTCCAAGTTCTTTCCTAATGGTTTCCCTAAAACCAATCCCAAAAATAACACCGAACAGGTTTAACTCATCATAATTAGCTTTATATTTGAAGTCTTAATTTCCTATTAAATGCTTTGTTTTAGTGACCACATGTCCATAGTTTTGACAATTAAAAGTCAATTGATTCTACAATCTCAAGACTCGCAATTTTCTTCTCTCTTTATGCAGTAAAGTAATATGTAATGTAGTGCAGTTATAACACGCAACTCTCCAGCAATTACCTGAATAGCGATTTCTGACATAATGTGGCTTAAAACTATGACTAAGCTGGCAGGTTAGCTCACTCGGCTGAGGCGCTGCATTGTAATGGTGACCATGAATTGGGTTTGATCCCCGGTTGTACCGGCCGGCAGCAGAGCTGCGCTCAGTTGGCTTTGCGCTGCAGGGAAGTACATTGGGAAGAGTCTGCCAAGTTGGGATATTAAAATAGTTGCTTTGTTCATTGCTCAAGCGCCTCCTGTTGGCCAGCCGGGCGCTCGTCAAGAAGATTCCAAGCCTGCTCATGTTCGGGTATCCTCCACCCTCACTCTGAACTTACAAAGTTTCGAACTATCAGTGTATTAGAAGCAGCGGCTGGCAGGCGTGTGCTTCGGAGGAGAGCTGTGACCTGTCTACTCTCTCCCGAGCTGCAACACGGGGTCGCATACGAGTCAGGAATCCGGCATTCCAGATTCGGGTGGAATCCGGTGGACATTCGGGTGAGATTGGAGTTGCCAAATTTCTGGCTGGTAGATCTGGTGACCACAGCCTGCATGAAACTCGAAGTGATGACAGAATAACATAGCGTAGTTCCATGAGCTTGCGGTGAATGCTATAAATTAACTACCTCCGCCAAGGAGGTTATGTTTGCACTGGTGTCTGCATGTCTCTCTGTTAACAGAATAACTCAAATAGTTATGAACGGAATGGCACAAAATTTGGTGGGATGGTAGTTGGTGTTCCAAGGATGAATTGATTTAATTTTCGAAGTGATTTGGAACATATTCTGGATTCTACAGATCTGGATGAAGTTAAAATATACCTGAATAAAATTATTGTCCCTTACGTCACAAATAAAACTGCCATATGGCATGGCAGAGCTGTGTGCTGCACCGAGCGCCCTTCTAGTTTTGCTTGATTTTATTTACAGGGGTTGTTAAAGGTGTTAATCATTTTCATACAAATGCCTGTCATTAAAAATATGAGATTACTCAGTTATAAACACAAGAGCTTACATATATTGAAATACATTTTTAGTGAAATGCACAGTATTACTATGATATGAACTTAACATATGAATTAATACTGGAATTGCTTTGCAGCCTATTTTCTTTGTTTTTATCAAGTGTGTTAATAAATTATGGCTTGACTGGATTCATTGGTCAATCGCAGCGTGACCTTATACTGTATGTGGAAACACACCACCTGTGCAGTGACTCAGTACAGGGCTAATAAGGTAAAAACAATCAGGTGTTGTCTGCCGACGTCCAGTGGATAAGAATCGCCCTGTCCGAGGATTATCAGCACGTTACTCCCCGTGCTGAATTACAGAGGGCCCCAGCTGGGATTTCTGTCGTACAGTTAATAACCAGAGACCAGCAGTCGCAGGACCATTAGAGCTGAATGCAGTCATTGTTGGATTTGCTGTACAGCGATAGCCTAATCTGAATCAGAGGCTTTACCTAAGTCGCCAGTCATATGTGGCCCTGTTGAATTGGTACAGTGTGTGAGAGGTACAGCATTGGCAAAAGATTAGCATGATTTTAATTCTGCACAAGCTGTTTCTCGTGTTGCTGTTAAAAGAGCCAGTGCCCCATGCCTTTCCGCAGACCGGAACATTCCGTATGGTGTCAGAGGAGGAACAGGCTCTACGGTCAAAACTCGAGCACCTGACTGTGAAAGACCACGGGCCTGTGTTCGGACCCTGTGCCAAACTGCCTGATCACACCACACAGAAGGTATGGCCAGTTCGCTGAAAGCAGAACATCACGCTTTCTACCCAGAATGGCCTACTGGGGGAAAATGAGCACTATATGACCTAATGTGTGTTTTTCATGGTTTGGGAAAGGGCTCTGGTTCAGTTGAAGGAAAACTTCATGCTATTGCATGCAATTACAATCTAAATGATTCTGGGCTACCAGCAATTTGGGAAGGTCCTTTCCTGTTACAAAATAACAACACTCCCATCCCTACGCCAAGTCCCTGAACAGTGTCAGGAGATAAAAGCCTGCTCAGACCTCAGCCCCCTCCCACGCCACTGAGATCAACTGAAAAACTGAATTCACACCAAACTTAATCTCCATAATCCTTTTTTACAGAATTAACTGTAGATCCCTGCAGCAATGTTCACACATCTTGAGTAAAACCTTCCCAGAAGCGAATGCTGTCGCAGCAAAAGGGACTGCAAATTCACAGTAAAGCCCATAACTTTTTAATTGCAGAAAGTAAACTTATGGTCCTTACAGGCGAAGGACGAGCTGAATGAGACGGAGGAGAAGAAGGTGTCGGCTTTGAAGGAGCTGCGAGCGATGGTCAAGGAAAAGAGCGATGGAGGAGACGACCTGGCAAAGGGTGTGCAGGACAAGTTTGGGGACAAACCGGATGCGCTGCTGCTGAGGTTCATTCGTGCCCGCAAATATGATGTGGCCAGAGCCTACGAGCTGATGAAGGGTGAGACCCGAGGAACAGTGAGACACAGCGCCTTTAGTGTCTGCTTTAGGAAACTGATGTCAGTTACACATACAGATGGGCAGGTGTTAAACTCCAGTCTGAGAGGGTCGGCTGACGTGCAGCGTGTTTTCATCAGTGGCACTGGCTGCACACACTTCGTTTGCAAGACTTTAAATGGATGCCAGATGGAAAAAAAAACTGCAAACGCCCATATGCGCTGTGACCCTCCAGGACTGGATTTTAGGACCTCTACTGAAGATTTTTTGGTCTGAGAAAGAACCAAGATCACTGGAGTTTGCAGGACATTGTCTCATACACGGTCACGCGCTGGGAGCCTGTAGTCATCATTACAGAGTTAGGTTGTATGATTCTGCAGGTTACGTGCGGTTCCGGCAGCAGTACCCTGAGCTGTTTGAGAACCTCACCCCTGAGGCTGTGCGCAGCACTATCGAGGCCGGGTACCCCGGGATTCTGCAGAGCCGGGACAAATACGGACGTGTGGTGCTGCTCTTCAACATTGAGAACTGGGATTACGAGGAGATCACCTTTGATGAGGTCCATCCCTTATGCATTTTGTGCTTGTCTCTTTATACTGGTAGATCTTACATATGCCAGATTGCCGTTCATGCGGGTGTTTGTGTGTGTAGATCTTGCGTGCTTACTGTGTGATCCTGGAGAAACTTCTGGAGAACGAGGAAACCCAGATTAATGGCTTCTGCATCATTGAGAACTTCAAGGGCTTCACGATGCAGCAGGCCTCTGGAATTAAACCCACTGAACTCAAGAAGATGGTGGACATGCTGCAGGTGATTACTGTCGGCCGTCTCAGATTAAGATATATTGGTCTGTGTGGTGCACCTGCCTTCGCCTACCCGTCAGGCAGTCTGCATTTCATTAATACAGGTAGAACCGTCTGTGGTCTGACCATGGTTCTCTCTCTGATGTTTTTTTCCATGTTTACAGGACTCTTTCCCGGCCCGGTTCAAGGCTGTGCACTTCATTCACCAGCCGTGGTACTTCACCACCACCTACAATGTAGTCAAACCTCTCATGAAGAGCAAACTGCTGGAAAGGGTAAGGGGCGGGGCTAGGCAGGTACAGTATGGGGTAATGATGCACGAGTCAGGAGGGTGGAGCCAGAGACAAGGGCCCTACCACACAGCCAGGATGGGAAGGGGGGGGAAGGGCCAGGTTCAGTTCAATTAAATTTTATTAGTTTAGCTCTTATAACAGAAAGACTGTCACAGAGACACTTTACAGAGTAAAAGAGGGCGGTGCCTGGCCCAATCCTAAAATAGCGCATGTAGTGGAAAATAACTCCCACGAGGGAGAGGAGCTCTCAAACAGTGTGGAGTTAAACCCCTCAGCAGGAACACATGACTGAGGAGGCATGTGGCTGCAGAGGGGGAGCCCGCCCATTTTATTGTAAGGGAGGTCAGATAAAGCCTAATTTATGGTGGTCCAACTCCGTCAATGTGCAGACATGCAGTTGTATCGACGGAGATGTGGACTTTTCTGACTTCTCTGTCGCCTAATGGGTGTTGCATAGCAATTCACAGCTAGGACAATAGGGGACGCAGCGTTTTTTTTCGGAGACCTGCCTACTAAATCATGGCATCTGAGCAACATTCCGGGAATGATGAAGTTAGCTGACCAATCACAGGCTTGCGCTATCCGTGGACCCTCCTTCATTTTGATGGATAGTTAGATAGTTAGGTGTCTGTCATGTGTCCAAGAGCATGTCGGAGAGGAGTTGGACGACTATAAATTATGCTTAAGTCATCTCTGATACGAAATCCATACAGTTGTATCTGAAGGTGAGGCAGTGCTGAGGTCTGTCTGTAGTACAGCTGCATTTTCTCTCCCACAGGTCTTTGTTCACGGCGATGAGCTGGAGGGCTACTATAAGGAGTTTGATGCAGACATCCTGCCTGCAGAGTTCGATGGGAAGGCACCACCCTATGATGGAAAGGCAACCGCAGCGAAGCTGTTTTAGAGTGTGCCCTCAGAAGTATCATCCTGATGCATTTTCGTGGTTTAAGAAACTAATTGAAACTATACCCAGAATAAAGCAAAGCAAATAGGGCAGATGAGGCCAGGCCTTCCCCAGACGTACCGTACACCAACCATCTCACCTCCGGCAGCAGAAACAGAGTGACTCGGATTAATTAAATAACTAAGTAACTCAGACTCTTAATTCTTTCCTCTGGGTGATATTGCCTTAAAAGGTACCATGACCTGCTCCCAGCAGCCAGGACAGAACTCACGGAGTTGAACTCAGCGGTCGAGACAAGCAGTCGAGTCGGAGCCAGACCCTCAGGGCGCTGCTTTGATCACTGAATGCAAACGCATTGCCACGGGGGAGAGAGTAGGGGTGGAGGTGCGGAGGAGGACCCTCGATGCGCTACTTTGGTTTGCTTTGTTCATAGTTCTCTGACCCCTGTCCCTAAGGTGTGTACAACCTGTGCGCCTTCCCAGCATCCTCAGCAGGACGCTGACATGGCTTCAGTCAGACAGTATGCAAGGCACTGGGCCCCGGCTTAAAACTGTAATGTAGGGCCCCAATGATTCTGATTTTCACCTGTGTGACCTTCTGTAGACTAGTTATATGTAACTGAACGGAAATAAATAATGTTCACAATAAATATGTACATAATAATGACGGCTCGAGCTTTGAGTCTTTTGTCATGCTGTGCCCCACTCCCCTGTCTCAGCAGAATGATATACACAATAATATTGTGCCAAAAAAAATCTAAGTTCGCCATTTTCTGCTTTCACTGAGCGTCTTCAGCCGCAGGTTTTTTTTCCCATTTAAAGAGTCAAACTTTAACTGATTAGATTCTTCTGTGGCCTCAAGAGGAATTGCGTCTGATATAGATAGACAAATAGAGCCAGATATGTCACACCAATACATCTGTTCTTTTGGTCTTTGGAATCACCACCACACTTCACACCTTAGGCTGAAATGGAGGCCGCTCTTTCGTTTGCAGCAGTAGATGACTCATTACATTGAAACCATCATTTCTACCCAATTTTATACCAGGCCAGCCAGCTGAGGTGTGGGAGCCAATAGCCAAGAGGGTTTCTGATCCTGACCCTGACACTAGTCTTCTTCTCCTCTTTAATTATTTCCTGTGTGTGGTGACCTCATCACCATTCCCCCTCACCTCCTATCATTCTAGGCAAATTACAATTTGTTCCTTGCATTCTTCGAACTATATCATCATACTATAATTTGAGGAACGTTTGTCTGTTTGTCTGTCTGTCTGTTTGTTCCCCTACTCCTCCGAGGTCCTCTGACGGATCTTCACCAAATTTGGTGGGTCTATGTTGGTTGTCCCTTGAATTGTCCTTGAGGGGTTAGTTTTTTGAAAGGTCAAGGTCACTGGGGTCAAAGGTCAATTTTTCGCTTCTCCCATCTCCCTGGACAGATTTTCATGAAAGTTGGTACGTGGACGTAGGTCGTCACAAGAAATGACCGCGAGAGGTCCGTTCCGTCAAAGGTCAAGGTCACAAGGGTCAAAGGTCACCGTATTCATGAAAGTTGGTATGCGGACGTAGGTCGTCACAAGAAATTATTCTCGCCACAGGTAATTCACTAGTGTGTTATAAGTCCTCACATTGTCCCTCTGTAGTTGGTTCTTGTTCATCCGAACTTAGGGAAAAGACCCACTGGTTCCTCTACTTTATTCAACTATCTACTTTGCAATCAAGAAGTGCCCACATTTATTATTTTACAGGAATAGAGGAATACAGCGAACTCTTAAAAATCAAGAGAGTTCACACCCTCCAAATCTGGGTTCCTCATAGAATCGTTCCCTCAGGGAAGGACACTTTGTGTTTGAGAGTCGTTCTGCCCACCACAGGAGAAATGGGGTCAAACTGGCTTTTGGGGGCCCAGTCATTCTTTTAGCTCATAGATAATTCTTCTTCCCTGTATGCTGCATCTTTGTGACATTCACATTTGCAATCACCATATGAATTCTTGTAATTAAACAATGAAATTTAGCAGGACCTGCAAGCAGATATTGCAACCCCAATTCAGAAAAAGTTTGCACATCATAAAAAAATGCTAATAAAATCAAAAAAGAACTGCTTTGAAAATTCCAATCAGCATATATTGAAAACAGTGCAACACATTATTTGACACTCTAATGTGTGAAATTACTATTACTACAAAATATTAAACAACAGAGTCCAAAAACGTTGGCCGAGTTTACTGTGCAACATCACTGAGTTTTAATCGTGCTCATTGAGCATTTTGGCACTTGATGACACCAGTTGGTAAAGTCTTGCAATCAGAATTTTCTCCCATTCATGCATATGCAGGTCTTCAGTTGCTCTGCAGCTGTATGGGGCTTTTATTGCAATATACAACCCTGTTTCCAAAAAAGTTGGGACATTGCGTAAAATTTAAATAAAAATAATGCAATGATTTTGCAAATTACTGAAACACAATTTTTGAATTTGACATAGGACAAAGACAATATTTCAGATGTTGAAATTGAGAAATTTGATTGTTTTTTGAAAAATACGAGGTCATTTTGAATTTGATGCCAGTGACACTTTTCAAAAAAGTTGGGACTTGGGCAAGTTCCCAACTGAGATGCATCACCTCTTCTTTTAACAACAGTCTATAACCGTTTGGCAGCCAGACATTCAGCCAGCTGACAGTGACGTGCCGATTGACTGTGGTAGGCTCACGGAAGAGGAGATCCGGAAGGCAATCAGACAGTGGAAGAACGGCAAGGCACCTGGACCTGACAGTATCCCGACAGAGGCACAGATCGCTGACCTGGAGAGGACCGTGGAAATGCATAATCCACTCTTCAAGAAGACCTGGGATGAGGAACAGCTGCCATCAGAGTGGAAAGAGGGAAAGTGGAATACCTCACTGCGCAAACTACAGACTGACCACTAAACTGACTACTGACCACTAAACTGTCAGTCCCAGGCAAACTACAGTGGCCACAAAACTGTCTGTCCTGGGCAAACTACAGACCGGCCAAAAAACTGTCTTTCCCAGGAAAACTACAGTAGCCACAAAACTGTCTGTCCCAGGCAAACTACAGACTGGCCACAAAACTGTCTGTCCCAGGCAAACTACAGTGGCCACAAAACTGTCTGTCCTGGGCAAACTACAGACTGGCCACAAAACTGTCTGTCCCAGGCAAACTACAGACTGGCCACAAAACTGTCTGTCCCAGGCAAACTACAGACTGGCCACAAAACTGTCTGTCCCAGGCAAACTACAGTGGCCACAAAACTGTCTGTCCTGGGCAAACTACAGACTGGCCACAAAACTGTCTGTCCCAGGCAAACTACAGACTGGCCACAAAACTGTCTGTCCCAGGCAAACTACAGACTGACCACAAAACTGTCTGTCCCAGGCAAACTACAGTGGCCACAAAACTGTCAGTCCCAGGCAAACTACAGACTGGCCACAAAACTGTCTGTCCCAGGCAAACTACAGACTGGCCACAAAACTGTCTGTCCCAGGCAAACTACAGACTGGCCACAAAACTGTCTGTCCTGGGCAAACTACAGACTGGCCCCAAAACTGTCTGTCCTAGGCAAACTACAGACTGGCCACAAAACTGTCAGTCCCAGGCAAACTACAGTGGCCACAAAACTGTCTGTCCCAGGCAAACTACAGACTGGCCACAAAACTGTCTGTCCCAGGCAAACTACAGACTGGCCACAAAACTGTCTGTCCCAGGCAAACTACAGACTGGCCACAAAACTGTCTGTCCTGGGCAAACTACAGACTGGCCCCAAAACTGTCTGTCCTAGGCAAACTACAGACCGACCTAAAACTGTCTGTCCCAGGAAAACTACAGAGTGAGCACAAAACTGTTGCTTTCTATGGGCTTCAACACGAAGGCCTATATTCTGAGCTTTGCTGTATTTTTAAATTTGACCTTGATTTGACCTTAAGCCATTGTCAAACTTTGAATTTCAAAATGACATCCATGATAGCCACTTTGAATTAGCCTCTGTATAGCCATTTGTGCAAATATTCCAGATAACAATCCAGGTGACCAACAGCACTTGTGGTGCTATTTTTTCAAAAGGAGATAGATTATGTTTGCAGGCAGGCTAACCTGTGCTCTCTGATCAACGCAGCCACGCACTTGTAATCCTTGCAAAACGTGACATGCTGTTGTCTTGCTGGTAATACAAGGTTGTCCCGAGACCAAAAGATATCTATATGGCAGCAAGTGTTGGTAAAATTTCTACATATCCCTAAGTCAGCCATGCCATACTGTAGTGTGTAGCAATGATTATACAATGATAAAAATGAAGATAAATCAGAAATGAAGTACTATTCAAGTATTTATTTCATGTAGTATTGGATCTCATAGATGAAAATAAGTTAACAGATAACAATATACAGTAAAAATAAATGTAGTGAAGTCTTTCTGATAAAGAAAGTCAATATTGAGTGTGGCTATCCTTTGCTTTGATAACCGATAATTTAATATTTCAGGCACAGTTTTCACATATTTTCTTATTATCTCACAAAACCATTCGATATGGTTTGAAGTTCATTCCAAAGAGATTATTTCGATGTTACAGCAGACTCCCTCAGTTGAATTATGGTCTGGACTTTGAGCAGCCATGTCATGACTTTTATGTCACCAGATGTTTCTTTCCTACTGAGATCATTCTTACGCAACTTCGAAGAGTTTTTACCTGCAATGAGCTGGCATCCCATCCAGGGGGAGTAGTAAAACTCCTAGTTGCTTCATGCCATGGAAACCGGGGTTAAGCACCAGCCCGATGGGCCACGAGGCTCGTTACAGGCTTACTCTTAGAAGAGTTTTTTGGGTCATTATCTTGTTGAAAATAAAATTGCTGAGCAATCAGTCTCTTTCCAAATGGCAATGCGTGCGTCACAAGAATGCTGTGATATTTCTTCTGATCCATGATTGTCGATTTTTATGAGATTGCCGGCTCCTTTCGAGCGGGCTGAACCCCAAACCATAATATTACAACCACCATGTTTTACTGAAGGGGTTAACTAACTAAATTCTGCATTTGGACTAAATTTTTAATTTTGATTCATCAGTCCAAGGGACTTGCTCCAATGTCCTGTAATCCATGCCTGCTTCCAGTTCATTGGTGTCCAATCCTTGGATTTCTTTGCAAACTTCTGTCTTTTTGCGATGTTGCCAGCTCTTGGCAGCAACTCAACCAATTAGACCAGTTTCACACCGGCATCTGGAAACAGAAGATCTTGATACTTTCACCTCTTCACTTCGGGCGCTATTAATATCATCACGGAGTCGTCATGCTGTCAACTGCCGTTTTTTTTTTTTTTTTACTTGTCATACACAGATAACCAACATCAGAGGAACTTAACTTCAGTTTTGAATCTGTTGCCATTAGTTTTCAGTGAACCAGTCACTTTGAAGTGCTTGATGGAGTTCCCTCCAGAGCCATGGCAGCATTTAACGTCATCAGCATCACGTAGGCCCACAATGCGGCTACAATCAATCTCAGAGAGCAGCTTTCTTCAGGCCATTGTGTTTAACCCTGTGACGCTGCTCAAAGTTCATGTCACCTTCTATGCTGGAACAAGTGACCATCAGAGGTAATTGCCTCCAACCAATTTAAACAAATTTTATAGCATCAATAATCATGGAATTAGCCTTCAAACATGCATGCGGGCAATGCAAGAGCCAAAAAAAATTGCAACACCTTTCAATTGTTATAAAAAATGGATGATTTCAGTTTTTGTTTATTACCAATGTTGTATATTTTTCCTCAATGTTCTTGTTGGTGGATTTTTTCTTGCCAACAGTAGTATTTTTCAATACATTTTCACCAAAAAATTATAGAGAAGTAAAACATTAAGACCTCTTTTAGATGAAAGTGGTGGCGTATAATCATCACAGCATACTACTGTATGCACTGACACACCCTCACACCATGACAGGCGTTGGCTTTTGGACCTAATGCTGATAACAGCTTGGGTTGTCCCTGTAATCTTTGCTCAGGAGAACACAGCTTTTTTTTCCCAAAAACCACCTGAAATGTTGACTCATTGGACTGCAAAACACATTTCCACTGGGCTACTATCCATCTCAGGGGACATCAAGACAGCAAAACCTGTGGAAGGTTCTGATGTTTGGGTTTGGGTGTGCATAGTGAGGGCCTATGTCAACAGAATACATTTTAGCATCAATTTTTGATACAAATTCTATGAAGTTCAGCATTGACAGCGCTCAGCGTCCTTGACACTGAAATGCCCTGAACTTTAAGCTTTTTTTCCCGCTCTGATCGAGGCACTTTTTGAAACGGTTCCAGACTCGTCACTTCTCTCTCACCGACAAATCAAAGTCAAGAAGAGGCAGGGCCTTACAATATCAACAGCTACGGTGTTTCGCATCCATTAGCAACTGTTAGGTTTGCTAAATATACTCTGTTTAGGGAACTCTGGGTTCGCTGAAAAGTTAGTTAGCATTAGTGTTTACTAAAACAATGTTTACTACTACAGCCAAACAGCTGTAGCGAGGTACATTGTTATCGCATAGGTTCCCATTTATTTTAACTGGGGTAGCTAAGTACGTTTCCCGAGGCATTGTTGCAAGCTACAATAGCAATGTAGCTACTTGGTTTGTACCATATGTGACTGTTTACGATTCTAGTTCAGCTTTTGGGAAATGGACATTGTTATGGCCCCAATTTGTTATCACATTTAAAACAACAGCAACAGCAAGGGATGACACACAGTTTTTAAAACTAAAACACATTTAATTTTTAACAAAGACAAAGACTAATAACAACCTACAACTAAAGACCAAGATTGATAAATAAGAAAAAAAAACAGAAATAATTACAGTCCCTTCTTGGTGGGGTGGCTTGGTGATGTCCTGGATGAAGAAAATGCTCAAACACAGGCAAAGAAATCCACAAAAGAAACTACACAGGTCTTGAACAGAAATGACAGGTCTGGTCACACGTATCCTTCTTCTTGCAATTTCTCCTACTACTTTACTGTCTCAATTCTTTTCCTTATATACTCTTTTGCAGACCCCACCCACATTTAGACCTCTTTTTTTTAATTTTCGGGGACTTGCCCCAGACATGTCTGGAAACATGTCCAAACATGACTCCAGTCTGAGCTTAACAAAAAAAGGTAAATACTGCCATCTAGTGGCCTATATTCACATTACACCTCCATTCCAAAAGGGAAAAATTTTGACTCATAAAGGCAAAATTTTTCTTTTCAATACAAAATGGTAAAGTGAACACTTGTCTATATATACATATCATACACATTCAAACACGGGATAAGCAATCAGCAATTACATTGTCTGTACCCTTCACATGCTGAATTTCCAAGTCAAACTCCTGGAAAATCAAACTCCAATTCAACAATCTCCGATTCTTGTTTTTCATCTTACTCAAAAACATTAACGGATTGTGGTCAGTGTACACAATCATTGGCTTTTGTCCTGTACAAACATAAACCTCAAAGTGTTGTAAAGAAAGGACCAGAGCCAACAGTTCCTTCTCTATTGTGGAATAGTTCCTTTGGTGGCGATTGAACTTCCTGGAGAAGTATGCCACGGGATGCTCAATGTCATCAGAGTCACTTCTCTGTAGGAGCACAGATCCACAAGCTTGGTCGCTAGCATCAACCGCGATGGAGAACGGTTTGTTGAAGTCAGGAGATTTGAGCACGGGGAAGTGACACAGCAGAGACTTCAGGTGATCGAAGGCTCTCTGGCATGCATCATCCCAGGTGAACTTTACGCCTTTCTTCAGTTGGTTAGTTAGACTGAGAGCAATCTCAGCAAAGTTCTTGCAGAACTTGCGGTAGTACCCGATCATTCCAAGGAAGCGGCGCAAAGCTTTTTTGTTGTCAGGAACTGGAAAGTCCATGATGGCTTGGACTTTAGCATTTATGGGTGCCACCTTACCCTGGCCTATGACGTAGCCAAGATAGGTGACAGTAGCACAACCAAAGTCACTCTTGCTCAGGTTAACAGTCAGGTTAGCCTGGGTCAGGCGCTGGAACAACGTCTCTACATCTTTTAGATGTTCTTCCCAGGAGTCACTCCATGTGATCAGGTCATCGATGTATGCACCCGTGTGTGGCAATCCGGCGATTGTAGACTGTATCATCCTTTGGAACGTGGCTGGGGCATTTTTCATGCCAAAGGGTAGGACTTCATACTGGTACAATCCAGATAGTGTGGCAAAAGCAGAGATGCTCTTGGCCCTCTCAGTTAAAGGCACACACCAATAACCCTTCAATAAATCAATCTTGGTCAGAAACTTTGCTTGCCCTACACTATCAATACAATCATCAATCCTAGGTATTGGAAACACATCAGTTCTAGTTACAGCATTGACTTTGCGATAATCCGTACAGAATCTAGTACTTCCATCAGGTTTTGGAACTAGCACACAGGGTGAACTCCAATCGGAGTTGGAGGGTCTGATAATATCATGTTTTAACATGTACTCAACCTCTTTCTCAGCAATCTTTCTCTTTTCAGGATTCATCCGGTATGGATGTTGTTTTATTGGTTTGGCATCACCAACATCTACATCATGAGAGGCTATAGTAACTCTCTTTGGAACATCAGGAAACAATTCCTCATATTTCTTGATCAACCTTTCAAACTGATCTCTCTGTGAGGGTTCTAAGTGCTGGAGTTTTACATCAAGATTTTGCAACACTTCAGTGTTTGACAATTTACATGAAAGAACTTCAGCTTTAATTCTAGGTTCATCATCTTGAAACTCCCCCTCATCTTCACACGTTTCGACCATTGGAGAATCTGAAGTGACAGCTGCAACCCTAGCATTTCTGTCATGATAAGGCTTTAGCATGTTAATATGACACAATTGTTTTGGTTTTCTCCTATCTGGAGTCTTCACAATGTAATTGAGATCATTGAGTTTTGTCAGAATTTCATAAGGACCATGAAATCTAGCCTGCAATGGATTGGACTGCAAGGGAAACAACACAAGGACCTTGTCTCCTGGTTTAAACTCACGGCTTCTAGCCTTATGATCATACCAAGTTTTCATTTTTCCCTGACTTGATTTCAAGT
Source organism: Gymnothorax reevesii (assembly GCA_029721435.1). Taxonomy (NCBI): domain Eukaryota; kingdom Metazoa; phylum Chordata; class Actinopteri; order Anguilliformes; family Muraenidae; genus Gymnothorax; species Gymnothorax reevesii. Next base: position 1,651,590 of record CM056588.1, read on the forward strand.
TCTCTTTGGCAAGGTCACAAGCTGCACGCAATCTTTCCTTGAACTTGCTAACATAGTCTAACAGACTGATTTGCGGCTCTTCCTCTTGCCATTGTTCACTCAATAATAGCAAAGGTCCTCTCACTTCATGACCAAACACTAGCTCAAATGGACTGAATCCAGTAGACTCCTGCACTGCTTCTCTAGCTGCAAACAACAGCAAATGAACCCCTTCATCCCAATCTTTCTCATGGTCATAACAATAAGTCCTCATCATTGTCTTGAGAGTGGAATGAAACCGCTCTAAGGCACCCTGACTTTCTGGATGATAGGCACTAGAAAGAATCTGCTTTGCACCTAGTTCATACACAACCTGCTGAAACAATCCTGAAGTGAAATTGCTACCCTGGTCTGACTGAATTTCCCTGGGAAGGCCAAACAACGTGAAGAACTTTATCAAAGCCTTTGAGATTGCAGTTGCCTTGATGTTGCGTAGAGGTATGGCTTCAGGGAATCTGGTAGATGCACACATGATTGTCAACAAGTACTGATTTCCAGATCTAGTCTTGGGTAATGGACCAACACAATCAACAATGACCTTAGAGAATGGCTCCCCAAATGCTGGGATAGGCTGCAATGGAGCTACAGGTGGGTCTAACTGGTGTTTTCCAACTACCTGACAAGTGTGACAGGTTTTGCAAAAGTTGGAAACGTCTTTCCGAAGCCCAGGCCAAAAGAAGTGTTTCATGATCTTATCAACAGTCTTGTTAACACCAAGATGACCTCCTAAAGGTAAACTATGAGCCATTGTTAAGATCTCATTCCTATAGACCTTCGGAACAACAATTTGCCTGACCACTGCCCAATCTGCATTGGCAGGGATATCAGGAGGGCGCCACTTCCGCATCAACACACCATCCTTGAGATAATACCCAACTGGAACTGCATCTATTTCTTTTTCAGGAAGGGCTCTCCTCTTTAGTACACCAATTTCAGGATCATTAGTTTGCTCCTCAATCAACCGCTTTCTGGACAGAGACAAGTCTCCAGACACATCAGAATCACCAGACCCATCCGGCTGGCTGAATAGAGAACTGATAAAAGTATCTGATAAGTCCTCAAACGGAGAAACCATAGTAGGCCAATCAGAGTCATGAGGCAAACCACCTGAGTCCTGACTATTCAATGTACTGGACGGCACCACATCATCATCTTCTTTAGCCTTCTTGGCCATAGCACGAGTCACTGCGCAAGAAGGATACAGAGATGGGTCCTCATCCCCATCTTCAGTGCTCGGCTGTGAAGTAAGATGTACAGGGGGAACTACTTTGCCCCCAGCCAGGTCATTGCCTAGCAACAGAGAAACACCCTTTATAGGTAGACTTGACATAAGTCCCACCTTTACCTGTCCTGTAACTAAATCTGACTTCAAGAATATAGAGTGCAGGGGTACAGATACAGTCCTCCCTTCAATACCTTGTACAAGTATGAAATCCCCTGAAGCGGTCTCATCACGTAACTCCAAGGAGTCCATCAACAAAAGTGACTGAGAAGCTCCGGTATCCCTTAGGATATATATGGGGACAGGAGTAGTATGCTCATTCAGAGCCACAAATCCCTCTGACACAAATGGAAGAAATTCCTCCCTCACAAAGTCAGCTGTATTAGGCTTTTTAGCCCCACAAGAAGCAGGCAATTTAGCAGATTGGTTATCCACTACAGGGGTTTCTAACCTTGTTTTCACAAAGGCATTTGGTTTGGTATCCTTTTCTTTTTCTTTCTTAGCTTTAAGGAACCAACAGTTAGTTGTAACATGACCAGATTTCTTGCAATAACTGCAAACTAGACCACTTCTGTCACTGTCAGCTTTCACACTTTGATCAGACCTGTTACTGGATTTCTGAGCACCATCACCAGATTTGTCTTTGTCTTTGGGTGAGGAATCTTGGGTATCACCGTAACCCTTTTTCTGAAATTGGGACCATTTATTGTTACTGCTAGACTGAAATTTGGACTTATGAGTGAGAACATATTCATCTGCAAATTTGGCAGCTGATTGCAAGTTCAGTGCTTGCTTCTCATTAAGGTAGGTCTTAACATCATCCTTAACACAGTTCTTGAATTCTTCAACTAACACCATCTCTTTTAGTGAGTTGAAATCATCCTTGACCTCCATAGAAGTACACCAGCGCTCAAAGCAAACCTGCTTTTCATTAGCAAATTCAACATAAGTCTGATTTTCAGATTTCTTCAGACCTCTGAATTTCTGTCGGTAAGCCTCTGGAACCAACTCATAAGCTCTCATAATAACCTTTTTGACAACCTCATAATCAGAGGAATCATCTGCAGACAAAGCCGAATAGGCTTGTTGAGCTTTACCCTTGAGGACAGTTTGCAACATCAGAGGCCAGTGTTCCTTTGGCCACTGGCAACTCTTTGCTACCTTTTCAAAACACTGGAAATAGTGGTCAACATCCTTTTCCGAAAATGGAGGCACCAGTTTTACCTCCTGGCTAGCCCGAAATTTATTTTCAGTTTGAATTTTTATTTTTAGTTGCTCCATTTGGAGTCTTTCTTCTCTATCGAATTTCTCTAATTCAAAATCTCTCTGTCTTGCAAATTTTTCTAACTCAAATTCTCTTTGTTTTTCTTCTCTTGCTAATTTTTCTAACTCAAACTGCCTTTGTTTTTCTTTTTCTTCCCTCTCAAATTCCCTTTCTTTTTCTCTTTCCTCCCTTTCAATCTCTAGCATTTTTAATTTAAGTTCCATTTCTATATTTGGATTTTCCACTGGAAACTGTTCCAGATCTCCTGGTGCAAACACATTTTCATCAATGTAATATTCAACTATCTCTCTAGCCAGTCTTGCTTTTCGCATGGCTGGTTTTACCTCTGTCAACTCCAACTGTCTGCAAATTTCTAGCAGTTCTGTCTTTTTAAAAGACTTCAAAACCCCTACGGTTGGTGATGCCAAGAAATCATCCATTGCTGTTGTCAATATATATCTAGGAAAATTCACAAAAACAATTTCACAATTTGGAATGTTAGATTTTCAATAAATTACTCACACAATGGTCTATCCTGGACCTTGAGCCCCCAATTTGTTATGGCCCCAATTTGTTATCACATTTAAAACAACAGCAACAGCAAGGGATGACACACAGTTTTTAAAACTAAAACACATTTAATTTTTAACAAAGACAAAGACTAATAACAACCTACAACTAAAGACCAAGATTGATAAATAAGAAAAAAAAACAGAAATAATTACAGTCCCTTCTTGGTGGGGTGGCTTGGTGATGTCCTGGATGAAGAAAATGCTCAAACACAGGCAAAGAAATCCACAAAAGAAACTACACAGGTCTTGAACAGAAATGACAGGTCTGGTCACACGTATCCTTCTTCTTGCAATTTCTCCTACTACTTTACTGTCTCAATTCTTTTCCTTATATACTCTTTTGCAGACCCCACCCACATTTAGACCTCTTTTTTTTAATTTTCGGGGACTTGCCCCAGACATGTCTGGAAACATGTCCAAACATGACTCCAGTCTGAGCTTAACAAAAAAAAGGTAAATACTGCCATCTAGTGGCCTATATTCACATTACAACATTCACTGGCTAAGTTGACTATACGCGATTTCTTTTAATCTTATTCGCAAACTTTTCTAGAGTAACATTAATCTGAGACTTGACATTCGCAACGATGGATTGCGGAAGTGCCAAGATGCCGGTTCTCATAACTTAGCAACAACAGGGGTGACAGGGGAATACAAGCCACTGGAGCCCAGGGTGACAGGGGAATACAGGCCACTGGAGCCCAGGGTGACAGGGGAATACAGGCCACTGGAGCCCGAGGTGACAGGGGAATACAGGCCACTGGAGTCCAGGGTGACAGGGGAATACAGGCCACTGGAGCCCAGGGTGACAGGGGAATACAGGCCACTGGAGTCCAGGGTGACGGGGGAATATAGGCCACTGGAGTCCAGGGTGACAGGGGAATACAGGCCACTGGAGCCCAGGGTGACAGGGGAATACAGGCCACTGGAGCCCAGGGTGACAGGGGAATACAGGCCACTGGAGCCCAGGGTGACAGGGGAATACAGGCCACTGGAGTCCAGGGTGACAGGGGAATACAGGCCACTGGGGCCCGGGGTGACAGGGGAATACAGGCCACTGGAGCCCGAGGTGACAGGGGAATACAGGCCACTGGGGCCCGGGGTGACAGGGGAATACAGGCCACTGGAGCCCGAGGTGACAGGGGAATACAGGCCACTGGAGCCCGGGGTGGCAGGGGAATACAGGCCACTGGAGCCCGGGGTAACAGAGGAATACAGGCCACTGGAGCCCGGGGTAACAGAGGAATACAGGCCACTGGAGCCCAGGGTGACAGGGGAATACAGGCCACTGGAGCCCGGGGTAACAGAGGAATACAGGCCACTGGAGCCCAGGGTGACAGGGGAATACAGGCCACTGGAGCCCGGGGTAACAGAGGAATACAGGCCACTGGAGCCCTGGGTGACAGGGGAATACAGGCCACTGGAGCCCGGGGTAACAGAGGAATACAGGCCACTGGAGCCCAGGGTGACAGGGGAATGGGCTGCCCTGGACGGATGAGCGGAGAGATGAGACCGGTCTCATTTATTTGGATCTGTACATAAAACAGATGCTAGAAGATCCAATCAAAGATACGAATCAATCAGAAAATAAAGTTACATGGAGAGAACTGTTTAATGTAACTTTCCGTCCTTTGAAACTTTATTAGACGCACATAGTGCAAGCAGTTGAAGCCTCAATGATTCCGTTAGTTCAAACGCTTTTAACCCTTTAAATCTTTGTAGCTGCCTGCCACGGCAGTAACAACGTGTCATTTGGATATGCCTGTCATAAGCAGTGCGGACATACGATAAATGTGTTATTAAATAACAATTACACATAATAGAGTAAAAATACAGTGATTATGACAGAACCAAATGCATTTCTAAATAGAAAGTCTTCGTTTTGGCGCTAGTGGGCTTTGGGAAATCCAAGTGATGGCAAGTAGCCCAACTTCACAAAATGCACTCGCTGCCTCGCTGTCCTTTATCAGGAAGTGTGATAAAGGATTTGTGTTATTAGTAATATTTATTTTACATTTTATATCTACATTATTTGTAATATTTTACTTTATTTTACTTCTATTATTGTTATTACTCTGACATTTTCTATATTTCGGATTTTACAAAAAATACTATTATTAAAACAAAACAACTGTTTGAGTAGAAAGTTGAGGTTTGTTTTATTTACTTTTGGTGGGGGGGGGGGGGGGCAGAGGGGGGTCTCGCACAGGGCGCCATTCAAGCTAGAACCGCCACTGCACTGGAGCCCGGGGTAACAGGGGAATAGGGGAAGGCGGGGAAAGTTGAGCCATTTTTTGTTCTTGGCATGTTAGGACTGAAACGACTGATGACCTTGCAGAAATAAGTATCTTGCCTTCTAATTAAGTCCTTGGGACACATTTTCTATGTACAAAACCCAAAACCAGTCAAGTTGGCACGTTATGTAAATCGTAGATAAAAACAGAATACAATGATTTGCAAATCCTTTTCAACTTATATTCAATTGAATACACTGCAAAGACAAGATATTTAATGTTCAAACTGAGAAACTTTATTTTTTTTTGCAAATAATCATTAACTTAGAATTTAAAGGCAGCAACACATTGCAAAAAAGTTGGCACAGGGGCCTTTTTACCACTGTGTTACATCGCCTTTCCTTTTAACGACACTCAGTAAACGTTTGGGAACTGAGGAGACCAATTTTTGAAGCTTTTCAGGTGGAACGCTTTCCCATTCTTGCTTGATGTACAGCTTAAGTTGTTCAACAGTCCGGGGTCTCCATTGTCGTATTTTACGCTTCATAATGAGCCACACATTTTCAATGGGAGACAGGTCTGGACTACAGGCAGACCAGTCTAGTACCCACACTCTTTTACTACAGAGCCATGCTGTTGTAACACGTGTAGAATGTGGCTTGGCATTGTCTTGCTGAAATAAGCAGGGGCGTCCATGAAAAAGACGTTGCTTGGATGGCAACACATGTTGCTCCAAAACCTGTATGTACCTTTCAGCATTAATGGTGCCTTTACATATGTGTAAGTTGCCCATGCCTTAGGCACTAATACACTCCTATACCATCACAGATGCTGGCTTTTGAACTTTGCGCCTATGAAAGAACCGGATGGTTCTTTTCCTCTTTGGTCCGGAGGACATGACATCCACAGTTTCCAAAAGCAATTTTAAATGTGGACTCGTCAGACCACAGAACACTTTTCCACTTTGCATTAGTCCATCTTAGATGAGCTTGGGCCCAGCAAAGCCGGGTGGGTGCTGTTGATAAATGGCTTTCGCTTTGCATAGAGTTTTAACTTGCACTTGCAGATGTAGCGACAAACTGTAGTTACTGACAGTGGCTTTCTGAAGTGTTCCTGAGCCCATGTGGTGATGTCCTTTACACACTGATGTCGGTTTTTGATGCAGTACCGCCTGAGGGATCGAAGGTCACGGGCATTCAATGTTGGTTTTCGGCCTTGTCGCTTACGTGCAGTGATTTCTCCAGATTCTCTGAACCTTTTGACGATATTCCGGACCGGAGATGATGAAATCCCTAAATTTCTTGCACTAGCTCGTTGAGGAATGTTGTTTTCAAAACTGTTTGACAATCAGCTCACGCATTTGTTTACTAAGTGGTGACCCTCCCCCCATCCTTGTTTGTGAATGACTGAGCATTTCAGGGAAGCTGTTTTTATACCCAATCATGGCACCCACCAGTTCCCAATTAGCCTGTTCACATGTGGGATGTTCCAAATAAGTGTTTGATGAGCATTCCTCAACTCTCTCAGTCTTTTTTGCCACTTGTGCCAGCTTTTTTGAAACATGTTGCAGGCATCAAATTCCAAATGAGCTAATATTTGCAAAAAAATTACAAAGTCTACCTGTTCGAACATTAAGTAACTTGTCTTTGCAGTGTATTCAATTGAATATAGGTTGAAAAGGATTTGCAAATCATTGCATTCTGTTTTTAATTACGATTTACACAACGTGCCAACTTCACTGGTTTTGGGTTTTGTGGTTCTAACTTTCTATCCCCACCCTAAATGTCACTGAGATCATTGAAAAAACAGAGGTCAAATGGCTCAACTTGCCCCACCTGCGGGATAAGTTGATCCAACTTCTGGGTGAAGTTGAGCCAAAATATAAATTGATCACTGCCCAAAATAAAGATACGCACAAAACCATCTCAGGATTAAATGCTTGATGCCGTAAGGTGACAAGAGCATAGGGAGTCCCTTGTTGTCCATCTCTCTTTTCAATGTATCATTTAAGCCTCATTCGATCGATGGAAAAATCCTGGAGCAGCGGGTATGCAAGCTGCTGCAGTCTCTGGAGGTACTGGGGATATAGGCCTGTGATTATAAAGACAGTCATGAGAAATGACAGATCACTGAAGGGCTACATTGACAATGTACTTAATAGTGATATTGCATGGATGCAAATAAATAAATAGTAATAAAAAATAATTGGGCCTGATTCACCAATATCTTCCTAAGCATTTACTTAAATTCCTTCTTAAATTGTTCTTAGGAAAGTTTTTAAGAAAACTCTATGTCAGATTCATGAACGTGTTCTTAACCCGCAGAATAATTCGCACTTGTGTTCTTAGATTGATTGATGCCACTCACATAACTACAGCATGACATTACTTAGCCAGCTAGCTAGCGTGTACGCAGTATATTTTCATAACCATTATGTAACATTAGTTTGTTAGCTAGCGAGCCAATGTTAGCCAGTAACTCAGTTAATTGAATTTTCAAACCAATGCCAGTTAAGCCGCAAATGTCTATGACTCAGTGACTAGCTTTGTTAGCAGAGCAATGGAGTTAGCTTAATGCTAACATACAATGGGCGCTAACAGAAATTACATTTGTTTTCTATTAAATTATGCAATGCAGTTATGTGATAAACAGAATCTTATGCTCTTGGGGGTGTTATTAGAAAGTTATAAAAATCATTGAGTAAATTTTGGGTCTGTTGCTTGCAAAAGCTTGCAACAAATGCAAAATACACTCAACTCTTTTCATAAATTTCATGTAACACGCCCACTCATGTAAGATCCTGTATTTAGAGTCCCATAAAAGTTCTCAATTCAGTGATGTCTGAGAGATCCAGGGCATTCAGTGGTAGTTTTTGGCCCTGCACTTCACACCCTCTGATTTGGCTGGACTCCTGTCATATTTTAAATAAAACTATGCACTTCAGAGGGTAAAATGTCCAAAATCCGACCTCATTGTCTTTGGGGAACACTGCTATCAAAGTGATGGCTAAGCTAATGAATCTGCAGGAAAATTACTGAGCCTTAACCCATCTCACCTCACGAGGGACTGGGCTTTTGGAAGCCCCTTTAATACTATAACACGATTCAGCCGGCTGTTTAACAGCATTTGTTTCACATTACTTTATTACTGCAACTTGTGAAATCATTAAATCATTATTTCTAAACTTCCCCGATGCAAACTTTTTTGGAGTCTGTTGCAGTCATAAGATTTGAAATAAGCATATATTTTCAATCAGTGCATTCATAACTTAAAGCATCAACTCAAAAGTTGTTCTAATGTTTTCAATATAGAAGGATGAAATCATTCCTTTTTCATTAGCCCCCGGCATTGAATGTGAGGGGCTTACAGCTGTCGCTTGATCTGCTCATCCGTCTGTCAGTGAACATAATTTTGTCCAGAGCATAACGTGAGAGCAACTTTTTAATTTCTTTTCCATTCAATTTAGCATATACAAGGACCATATGCTGGATTAGTGCCTTTTGTCACTGTGGAACATTTTTATTTTTCTCGCTTGTCAGAAAACATGTTTGACTCAGGTAAATTTGAGTGTGTAGTAGGGACTGGGGTATATGCTATCTCCTGATAGCTCTTGTTGATTTTATTAACATTTTCATTGATGTGACAACTTTTTTGGAAACGGGGTTCTGCTAGGTAAAATGTTCAATGTAAAGTTTTCAATAGTTTTCATGTTGGAAAATTACTCCCCCAGCAGAGATGATTTATTAAAGGATTATATACTGCTTCTCGAGCTCCACATCAGCGATATCTAAAACACACCCTCCTCTGATGTGATTTCGTTTTTCAACTGTCAAACGTGTTAAATTCTTGATCATGATTAATGCCACTGATTAGATCACCAAAAACAATTAACTTCCAAACCCTTAATACAGGCACAAATGTTGATGAATGAATTCCTTTTGGTGCTCAAAGGGTTAATCAGCGCTCAAAATGTAGCAAAGCACAAACAATAATTCAATCAACATTCAACCCAATAATCAATGGGCTATATTTAGTATTACAAGCAAAGGCTAACGATTCATGATAATACCCAATGTGAATATAACATTACCAAAATCATGGCAACCATGTAATACGCGAAAGACTATATAGTTAGCTAAATAACAAATCGCAAACCGCAATACTTGCACATCAAGGCGATAGACTTTCCCGTGATGATAGGCAGCCTCCTTCAATGAATCAATGCTGTCAGGTTCAATAAAAACCCCCCAGTGCCATTCGCTTTGGACTCATTACCGGTGTCTGTGAATATGGCTTTATACAGCGGCGGTTCGTTGGTCGTAACGAAGGGGAGCCAAAACCTCGCCCTTCAAAGCTTTATGACTTAAACCTTTCGCAGTTTACTTTTCATGATCTGCAGTTGCTCATACAAATTGGTAGAAGGACAGTAAAATTTATTTTCGATAGCAAATGACAACATAAATGATCAATGTCTTTATAAGTTTGCGAGACTTCTTTCGCAAGAAGCCACGAGAATCCGTTTTCTACTATTGGCAAATATGTTGGGCTGTTTGCAGATCAGGCTTAGCGGAGGAGCTTCCTGGGAAACAGTGATGGGTCTTAACACATCCACATTCTTAAACATGTACCAGCACCAATTCATCAGGAAAATTCAATATATGTTTTGGGTGTATACTGTACATCTGCTATGCTATATTGATAGGATATCAATATATTATTGAGTGCATCATTTGAGATGTTTTATGGATGTTAGCTACATCTCTCTGCAAACGGATTGATTAATCCCAAACTTACCCTGAATTCCATCTCCCATTTTAGCAGTTTTTCCAGCAGTGTCATATTTGGAATGATGGTAGAAAATGAGTGTGTATATAATTGCACCGATTGTTCAAAATGCTTTTTTTTGTTATGAAAGATACAAGGAAATGCAGCAAAAAAGCAGAAGAATATTGTCTCATTGTCTCAAGTCAAGTAGACACGTAAGTGTAGTGATAATCGCATTGGCTTGCTGGGTCTTTGCTTTAGAGGCCAGCTTTTAATCTACCCGCTGGCAGTGGTTTTGACTTAGTAATGGGCATGGTGGAGTTGGACAGTGTAGGTCAGTTTTCCTCTTGTAGTGTATCATAGGTGAGAATAGAATATTTAAAATTAAAGTCTTATTCTTTATTTTTTAGCGAAAAAGAAAAGTTTTCTTCTGCAGACCCCAAAAATCTGAAGTCATTGCTTCATACTATGGTTTGTAATGGCTAGTATCTTGGGGTAAAGGGAGTGATGCTACAATGTACATTGTAAACTCAGTATTCTTTCACAGTGTCTAGAGACACAGCAGTTGTTATCGGTATGGCAGTTGATGTCAAGGGCATAGGATAAGGATTCGGGATTATGGTTAGGGAAAGGGTTAGGGGTTGGGGTCAGGGTTAGGTTAGGGCAAGGGTTGAAATAGGGACTGCTGTACCTTTCCACATTTAAAAACTGCTGTACCCGTAGCAACTGCTATATTCTTTACATGTGGTGGTAAAGAAAATGAAGAGATGCTTGGCATTCATTTTAATTTGACCTGCTGTGGAGACTGGAGCCGCGGCTGAAGGCGGGGTTTGCGGTGCTCACATTTCACCCCTAGAACACCCATTCTGCTGAAAATCCGGAGTGGAAGAAGTTAACTGGGCTGCAAAGCATTAAGTTAAGCTGACTAGTAATACGATTTCTGACTGAAAGTCGCAACCAGTCGCCGGAGCGAATAAAACGACTTTTTAAATATCATAGGCTACATTGGACATAGCAGAAAATAAACAGGCTGTTCTAAAATTAAGCGCGCACCTCCAAGCCTTCCTATCCCGAATATTACCATCAGAAGTGAATAAGCCACCTAGAAGACCCGGTTTATATAAAAAAATATTCTCACAACCCACAATTTCAGTTCCGCAAATAAATATTGCCGCAACTTGCCCTTCAATACACTGTTGTGTGAGCGCGAGTGACGTGCGCAGCGCTGTTTGTCCCCCGCGCCTCACTCACCAGCTGCACTCTGACGCCACGCTCCGTAAGCACACTCCGTAAGCACACTCCGTAAGCGCACTCCGTAAGCACACTCCTCCCGCCTACTCGCGGGGTGGGTTATTATTAAAACCAAGTTTTAATTGGATAGCAGCATAGAGACACGTGCTTCTGCTAATCACCTGGTTCAGCTAATGCCGCGATCGCCCTTCATCCGCCTCAATGTGTTCAAAAGTGGAAACTAGTGTTGCTCATCTGGAGTAGAAATCCAAACAAACACGCGATTCAGGCAGCGGACCGACGGAAGGTTCAGGATGAGATCTCTTTGCCCTTCGTGTTCTTCATCCCTCCTGACGGCTTGTTTTCTCCTCGGCACTCTCTGCGGGGTGAGGGGTAAGTGTGTGTTTTTGAGTTCGCTTGTTTGTTAGGCTTGAAACACTGTTTACTCGAACCTCACGCTTGGAAATGGTAGTTTGTTGTCCTGAAGATTTGATTGTTCATGACAAATGCTGCTGTGATACTTTCGTTTTCATATTATTGAAAGTCTAACTGCTCTTTACGAAGTCAGTTTACCAATTTGAAATGCATTTATTTTTACCGTTATGCTCACGAAGTTATTTCATGTTTCAGAGTAGATGAAGTCTCATCTCCTGTCGGGCTTCACACAGATACCGTCTCCAGCGTTTATAGATTCATGTGTTAAATTGGCTGCCTACTTTCCCTCCTCTTCAAATTCTGCGCTATTATAAACTTACTATTTCACATACAAAATGCATCCGGTTCGTAAACACAGTTGGTTTGGGACCCAGTCAGTCCCGTGTTTTTGTTTTTGTTTCATTCACAATATTTATGAAACCTTGAATGATTTTTGTGTTTGCGGTCATGAATTTGATTGAATTAATGTCTCCAGAGTTCTGCGGCTGTTTGGTCTGGACTGCAGTGGCCCTTATCGCTCAGTCAAAGCAAATGGCCAGTTTGTTCAAGTCAACCCATTTTGCGCACTAGTGACTATCCAATCAGCTAATGGTTCCGTTTTTTTCTACGGCGAAAGGTAATTACCGTTGATACAAGACCATTCAAATTGTTGCAATAACCGTAAAGCCACTCGGAGTGATTGAGCTTTGATGCCAAGATGTAATTTTATTATTCCTCACACAGTTTCTCATTGGCTGGTTGATTTGTATTGGTGGAAACTAAGGAAAAACCCTTATTCTCAGTGGGGAGCTGAGTATGGGTGATGAGTCAACACCGGCCCTCTTCCCCCTCAAGCAAGCCATTCATACAGACTGCATGTAAAGGACAAGAACAGATGCAATCAGGCAGTGATGGGCCCGTGTGCCAAGAGCTCTAAGTGCTGCCTGGTGTCCTCAATACAGGGCCTTTGTACAGGCACTTAATGCACATGCGGCGTACATGCTTTACATCCGGGCTAATATTCCTCAGGATATCTGAATCCGGTGAATGGCTCGTGTCTACTGCCTACAGGCATGACAGAGCCGGGTCAGGTATGTAGGGCACAATGTGACTGACTTCCTTCTAAAAACTGGCATTTGGCAGTGTGCCAAACCAAGTTTTCAGTCGTTCTCTAATCAAAAATTGCTACAGAATTGTCGCTTTGGCTTTAGTTTAGAAATTCTCTATTCTGTTCAAAGTTGATTAGAAGTCAAAATGCTGGAGAGGTTTTTTTGCTCACACAACTGTTACTCAGGAAGACTTTAGATTTGTCTGGCGTGTCTAAAGCTGATACTTCCGTCTGTATTCTTCGACGTGATATTTTATTTGGGAGAGAGCCATTTTGTGTGTGAATATCATGTTTGTTTAGCAGAATATCTCTGTCACTAAGTGTGGGTGCAGCTGAGTGACTACTGACCAGCCTGCTGACTGGACTGAGCTCTCCAGACCACAACTAACTTACGGTCTGGAAATTCGATATCAAAAATCTGCAGAGATTCAGTATGACACAGAATTTTGCTGTTCATGGTTGACTTGGCATTTCCTTGTAGAAATGGTGTATTATTGAAAAGGAGAAATCGGTCCCTTTTTAAAACCTAGTGAGAGAGAGCTGTGTATCTGAAGTAATTTCTGCCCCTGTTCCTGTGGAACTTGAAGATGCCTCTAATTGTGGGTCTGGGAGGTGTTGTAATGTTGCTGAATACTGCAGGTTGAAAGGTGGAGTATGTAAGAGTACAGGTGTGTGTGCGTGTGTGCGTGTGTGTGTTGCCTGATGTAAACCTGTTTTCATTCTCTCTCCCATGTGGTGGACTGATCATCATTTTTGTTTCTTCAGATGCACTTTATTAAAAGCCACTCGCAATAAGTATCTGCTAAATGGCAATAATTTTGTGTAATGTCACAGTACATAGACCCGCATGTGATGTTGTATTATGAGGGGCATGGTAATGTCACTGAGCAGGTGTCATGAGGCTCATGGTAATGTCACGAAGTGTAGAACCTGCTAGATTCGAAGAGGAGCACGGTCACAGAAGAGTCCCCAAAGGTGTCGGTAAAATCAGTGGACAGATGTAGGGTTACATCGTGCTGTTGTCCTCTTAGTTTCCTGCATCTAAGTCATATGGTGATTTTCATTGTGATTTACGGGACTTTTCAACAGATCTTTTCTAATTAAGGATAAAATTCTGGAGAAATGATTTCATGTTTTGCTCTGTCAGAGATAAAATGATCTTGTGCTTGTTATAGTTGGCGAAGAACCAAATTCAACAGGGACTGAACTTCTTTGGCTTGGCTGCCATCTGGAACATCACTGACACATGTGACAATAAGACTACACTTTTTGCCAATTGTCAAATATTTTATAGTGTTAAAAATAATACCAATCTGATACTAGGGACGAAACTTTGTGTTATGTGTTTTCCCTAAATATGTGCCAATACATGGTAAACATTTCAAGGCTGTTGTTCAGTAGTTTTGGTGGTGAAATATGGGCTAGTTTTTGAAAAAAACATAATGTTATAATATAAATTGGCCACTGGAGCTGGAAGAAATGGTGATGTAAAACTCCTGACTGCTGCGCACATGCATGAACATCAGTTTAGACAGGATATACTGTAGAACATGAGCCCTTCTCCCTCAGTACTGCAAAGGTGCATAATTTAGCAAAACCAGTTTTCTCTCTTTATTGGGTAGTCAGCAGTTACACACCGAATCAGTCAGGATTAGAAGAAGTGAGCTGAAACGCATTCATCACTGCAGTAATGATTCAGTCATGGGCTCTTCTGTAATTGTTAATTTAAATCCTAACAGCAACTATTTTTTTTTTTTTTTTGTGCAAATGACTGGTTTTGACAGCTTCTGAGAAATGTCCATTTTATGGCCTTTAACATTCCTTCACCCGGAGGCACCTATTTGAACAATTCCTAACCTCTGGCAGACACACACATTGATCAGATTTTACGATTATATGCTTTTAAGTGGCTTAATTCTGCTCATTAACATGTAAATTAGGGAAAATTGAAAGATCTGCATTGTCAGTTGTGGCCTATGCCAATACTCAGGGCCCATATGCTGTTTCAGATTGATTGGATATGGATTAAGGCAGGAGGGACAGATTGAGTTTTCCACTTGTATTTTTGCAATAAAGTAATTGTTCATAATTTTTACATGCAATGACTGCCTGAAGTTTATGACACAGAGGACTCGCCAGATGCCAGTTGTCTGCCCTGGTGATGCTCTGCCAGGTCTGTGCTGCGGCGTCTTCAGCGCCCGCCTGCTTTGGGTCTGTGCTGCGGCGTCTTCAGCGCCTGCTTGTTTTGGGATTTTGCCGTCAGTTGTCTCTTCAGCAGGTGAAATCAGGTATAAATCAATCAGATTTATATGTGGTGACTGTCTGACCTGGCTACCAGGACCAAAATAACAAAAATATGTCACTGTCCAATGAAATATGGTCCTCACTGTATGTGATGCAAGACTAAAATCTCATTTCTAACTAATAGGTTGATAAGCTCTATAGCGTCCTTAGATTTTTTTTCATTTGAAAGGTGCATTATAAATAAAAAACATTATTATTATTTTTATTATTATTATTATTATTATTATTATAATAATAATATTAAAAATAATAATGGTCAGTGACAGTTAATGGGGAGTCAGTGGTGTGGGTTTTAGCGGTGGTGTTGTGTGATGGTCATCTCCAGTCTATGGTGTGTGAAACTGTCATCGCTGCCGTGGGATGGTGATTTCGGGGGCTCGCGCGGGATGGTGATTTCGGGGGCTCGCGCGGGATGGAGATTTCGGGGGCTCGCGCGGGATGGTGATTTCGTGGTAAGTCCTGAGATGACAGGTCTATCGGTCGCTGCTCATTAGGCTGCCAATTTAACCTCATTAAAAGAGCGGTGTCGTGGAGAAAAGGCTCCCGGTGAGTGAGTAACGCTGAGCGCATGTTCTCAGGATATTTATAGAGCTCATAAGCTGCCGGCCGGCAGGTTGCCCAGACCTGCTCTGTGCAGTGTGAGGACCTCAGCTGGGCTGGCGTTGGGGCGCCAGGCTGTGGGCTCCGCTGGCTGCATATCCGCTGCACGCTGTGACTGTGGCGTGCGTCTCCATGTGACAATGATTGACAGGCCCTTCTAGTTGCCGGCCAGAATTGTGCAGCACTTTACTCCCCTCCCCTCCCTACTCCGCTACCTGAGCCGTGACACAGCCGTGTGTGTGTGTGTGTGTGTGTGTGTGTTTTTTTTGTATCAGGTTGTGCATTCGCCCGTGCACATCTCTGCATGCCTCTGCACACGTGCCTTGAGTGTATGGTGTGGTGCCCCTGTTTGCTCTCGGCTGAGCTGAAAGCCTGTGAACAGAAGCCCCAGAGTAGCGCTGCTCCATCTGTGTGCTAAGAATAGAGCAGCAGAGCAGTGAAATGTGGAGCATCTTTACAGAGTCACAGATCCAGCTGCGTCTAAAACCAGCCAGGAGAGGCGTCCCTCCGCGCCCCTGGCGTCCGGGGCAGAGGCCGGGGCGTCCCTCCGCGCCCCTGGCGTCCGGGGCAGAGGCCGGGGCGTCCCTCCGCGCCCCTGGCGTCCGGGGCAGAGGCCGGGGCGTCCCTCCGCGCCCCTGGCGTCCGGGGCAGAGGCCCACTTACTGCGTCCAGTGACTCAGGATTTGGGTAGATTTTCACGGGAGGAAATTTCCTGTCTATTCTCCAGTAGCACCCTAAACCGAGACAGTGCACCTTTTTCCGAGAAATTCCTATAAAAACCTACACTGCGGTTTACTGAAGATTTGAGGCCAACTCTGTTTACTTCGGTAAAATTTCCCCGAAGTAGACCGTTGTTTGTCTGCTAGGCCTGTACCCACCAGAACAAAGGGGAGGTGTGAAGACAGTTAAACACACGCCTCATTAAAGACCTCCCTCCTGTACTACAGTCCAAACACTAACTAATCATGCTAATTACCAGTACTGCCTGTTCAACGAGGTGCAGTGTAATTAAGTCAGGCCTTAGATGCAGTCTGGATGAAGTACAGGCTTACAGTACTGGCCAATCCGAAATTTGCCAAATTTTCAGTGATCATTCTGCAAATTTTTCTGAATTTTTTTTTTTTTTCCCAGCTACCAAATCTTTAATGGAAAACTGTCCGAAATTTTTTTTTCAGCCACAAATTTTTCAGATGTTTGAAAAAACATGAATATTCGCCAGATTTCATGGCAACTTCAAAAAGGTCAGTACTGTAGTCCAGCCTGTTGTCTGTGCTGCACACAGGACCTGGCAAAGGCCAAACCCCACCGCTATATTAGGAACAACAAAACCTCGTGTTCAGTACTCCGAATATATTCAATCTGCAAAAGCACCAATTTACAAACAAATCAGATACACAGTGTAATTTTTAAAAGAGGCTCCTTGACAGAAAGTAAACCTCTAGAGTAAGAGAAGTGAGGGGAAAATTAAGCACATGATCACACACAAACAGTGAGAATCATGGAACGAGTCCAGTCACAACTTACCGCTGAATCAGTATCCATAACATGTAAATGCACTTTCATGGAAGGCGAAGTCTGTTAACGGTCACAGTCCACCATCTCGCAGTCCACCAACACTGCACCATTATTAAGGGGTCAGGACTAGTCTCAGACTTGAGAGAAATTTTTTTTTTTTCATTTCGTAAACTTTCAAAACATTTCAGTGTTTTTTGGTCTAAAAATCACCATCTTTTAAGTGGATTTTTATCATGTGAACGCCTCGTTTTGCGACAAGAACGTGATTCCGCGATTCCGTATATTGTGCAGCCCTACATTGGTGTATTCTAAGTTTTGTGGGAATTTTCTCGGTTTTTGGGTGCTACTAGTGATTCGAGTCCTCTGCCTTGTGTGTGCATGTGCTGCCTGCAGTGTGTAGTTGATCCATGTACCGTGGGTGTGTTCAGCGCATGTTTTTACAGAAGCATGTCGACAGAACTCCCATTTGCCTCAGGCTTAACTGCTGTGTGGTTTATGGTTTACTGCTGACATTGAATTAACTGTAGGGGCATTCCATTGCAGCTACTCATGTGTTGGTCCTCTGAATTGTTTGAATGGCTGAATTTGAAGTAGCTTTTTTTTTTTTTTTTTTTTTTTTTTTGGTAAAGTAGTTAAATCAAAACTCTTCTTCATTTAGGTGATATTCTTCAAATTCAGCCATCCAGTCATGTACCCTTTTATCAAAGAATATTCAGGAATTAAAAAAAAATATCTGAACAGATGAATTCGACAGGGGTGTCAATGTGCGTTACGGACAGGACAGGACAAAATGTTACGGACCGGACACTTTTGCCACTCTATACAAATATCAGTTATTACCACTGAAACTTGTATTGATGAATATGATGGATTGATTTGCTTTGTGCGAGCGACTGCTACATATCTTTTAAGAGCCATTTTCTAAAAGAGAGGGCCTGGCAGTGGAGATGACATCTCAGAATTGCATTAAATTTGATGGAATGGTGCCCATACATGTGTAACAGGAAATTCTGGAGTTTGAGCTTGCAATTTTTATCGATATGGCTACAGCGCATCTAGAAGTGGAAAAGTCAGGTCCCAAATTGAGCAATTTTTTTAGGAAAAATACCCATTTTTGAACAGATACTGAGGATAACTGCTTCAATGTGTCAAAGACGTTATGACTGTATTTGATACTGGGATAGCCAAATATCTAAAATGTGAAAGTGCCACCTGGTGAACATGTTGGTTATACATGCAATGAGAATGTATAAGAAATGTGTGACCAAAGGGAAAAAATATTTTTACAAATTCAGGCTTATTTTGATTTTTAAACCAGACCAGTGCATAATTCATCTTACCAGTTTGTCTTTCAGACATTAAAGGTGAGAAAAAGTTTGAGGTATTTAGTCTGGCACGTTTTGGTTTTTTCAAGATGCTTGCTCCCAAAGTTGGGTGCGGGTTAATTTTTTCCTGTTTGTACAGTGGATTAACATTAACAACTAGACACCTGTGGGGATGGGTAGATAATTAATTTGAGCCGTCCTTTGAGCTAAACAAAGGACACCAGAAATATCTTTGGCACTATGCTCCATCAGCAGCGGCTACAGATATTTGACAATTTCCATATTTGCAGTGATGTTCAGGGGCCCATAAAAATTTTAACCAAGAAGATAGAGCCTTGAAATTAACTGAATCTCCAGCCCTTTCAGGATATTTTAACATGCCAAAGGACGTTTTACGGCTCTCTCTGCCAATGTCTGGTTATAAGGGGATGAATGTTCAAAAATATATCAGTATAGGGGGCGCTGTTACCAATGTGTCAGATCTGACAAAAACCAGACATGTGCCATGGAGAAGTTTCTGGAAATGGAGTATGTGTCTTATGTATATTGTGAAAACACTGTTTTTGTTTTTGCACTATGTTGGTTTAACTAGTAATGCCAAAATACCACCTTATTCAGAGCTCGCAAAACCAGACGTGCCACAGAGAAATTTGTTGAAATACGTGCAATGTACACATGGCGAAAACAGTGTTTGTGTAAGGATGCGTGGTGGCGCAGGTAGTGTCGTTGCTGTGCAGCGAGGAAATCTACAAGTGTTTATGGGTCTAAAACAGGTCAGTCTAAGAGTACTGCAGTTGCCTCCTACAGCCAAAGAATATACATGCAAGGTTAATTGAAGACTCTTAACAGCCCATATGGATTAGTGTGTTTAAGTAAATGGTGTGTGATCTCTGCAGTTGATTGGCAAGCGGCCCTGGGTGTGTACCTGCTTTTCTCCCATTGTCGGCTGGGATAGGCTCCCCTGCGACCCTGATGGCTGTAGTGTGTAATATTTGAGAGAGCTAGCCTATAGTTGTAGATGGCTTACTTGTGGATGCAATAATCACTAATGGGTCATTCCATGAGAAATCACCTATGCCTCCCACCTTTTTTTTGGTTTTGTACAATAACTTTAGTATTTTTAATGCAGCCATGAGAAATTTCAAATTCATGCGACAAACATTTTCTGAGTTGCAGGCCATCAAAGTGCATTGGTGTTTGCTCAAAATTTTGCACTTTTTTAAATGGTCCATTGTCATATTTTACATTTCATAACGCGCCTCACATTTTGAAAGGGAGACAGGTCTGGACAGCAGGTAGGCCAGTATACTACCTGCACTCTTTTACTATGAAGCCATGTTGTTGAAACACGTGCAGAATATGGCTTGGCATCGTCTTGCTGAAATAAGCAGGGACGTCCCTGAAAGACATCGCTTGGATGGCTGCATATGCTGCTCCAAAACCAGTCTGTACCTTTCAGCATTAATGGTGCCTTCACAGGTATGGAAATTAGCTATGCCATGGGCACTAACACATCCCCGTACCATCACAGATGCTGGCTGTTGAACTTTTGTGCTGATAACAATCTGGATGGTCCTTTTCCTCTTTAGCCCGGAGGATATGATGTCCATTATTTCCAAAAACAATTTTCTGCCATAATTCCTTTACTGACGCTTTCATCTTTGTATAGTCTACTACAAAATGGATTACCCCAAACTTTGTGTTATACAGATCAGTAGGCACACCATTGGAACTGATAAAAGCACAGGAGAGTAGCTACTGCATTAGAGTAACAGATGGCAGGTAAAAATGACATGAAAATTACTCTAGATCATAATTCCGTTACTGTGGAACTGCCCAATATAAGAACAACAAGATGGACAGCAAACATCAAAAAAAATTTTTTTAATAAATTTATGGGCTGAACTCGCCTTATCTGCTGTTCTGTGCCGTTTTTATTCCTCAGCCTAACTCTTTTGAGAGAAGCGGATTACAATAGCAGTCCTTTATAGTGGCTCCGTGTTGCGTAAACTGCTGGAATAACCCCAGACCTGTGGGGTTACTCTACAGAACACACTCATCATTCAGGTGAGGAGTGCTGAGTGCTGGGACCTTCCTACAGCTGTGGCCTTTGCTTTACCAGATTCATTTCAAGGTTAAATTCACCCAACTTCTCACTTAGTTTGTCACTGCTGGGAGCTTAATCTCTGAAAGAGAGGCTCCAGACAGATTTCTTGTTCATATAGTGGAGTGGAGCAGTCAAATGCACTTACTCAGTGAAATTTTTATTTATTTCTTGTTTACAGTTGACAGATGGGCTAAGCTGACGTACTTAAAACCTCAGGTTTCACTGTGGTTTTAAGCTAATCGGTGATCGGAAGCGAAGACTTTCACTTCTCGTACATTGGTTGCAGGTGTTCCTCTTCTTGTGAAATACCAGAACTCAGAAACCTACTGTTTGTTCGTTTTCAAAGCAAGTCAGTGTTTGGCAGCTAACTGTTGCCATACCTTTATTTTGTGTCGGGATGCCTCATAGAAACGGTGTTGACTTCCTCTGGAGATTGTTTTAGCAGTGGGAACTTAATTTTCTGATATTTGCAGCATTATTCGCTGTGCTCTAGAGGTTGTGGATCTGTTGGAAAACACCAGCAGGCCCTGGCCTTGGGGAGTGCGGTGAGACTGGAGGAGGGTGTCTGTACATTCCATGGTAAAGATAAACGGACCGGCACCAGATAAGGAAAGGCCCCCGCCCGTGGCCCAATGGCACTGCTGCCCAGTTCAGCAACCTTTTCAAGACCAAAGCATTTCCTTCACTCTTATGAGGATGTTTATGTGACCCTGAGTGCTCAGTTTGAATTTCAGGACCTTTTATAGTAGTAAGAGCTGGATGCAACTCTCTCCAAATATGTCGCCTTCATCCGAGGCTGTCAATCCCCACAAACACAAACTCTGATCTACAACAATACGGCAGTGTTGGCTGTATCCAGTCCCTTTAACATGAGGCTTGTGTAAACGCACGATTTAAAGATGTTTTGGACCATGAACAAAATGAAAATGAGTGTTTTGAGTAATGCGTAATTCTCTGGGTTCACTGTAACAATTATAGGTCCCATATTATACAGTATTTAGTTGTTTAAAACATGTCCAATGGGTCTCTAAAGTAATGGTTAAGAATTAAGATACAATAAAAAACCACACACATGCAGGCCTTTTGAGACCTCTTCTCTCACCCGTCTGTGTCGGCCTGAAACACGAGCTGTTTTGAGTGGGCGGGAGTCTATGCTAATGAGGCGCTGCTCTGATTGGCTGCCTAGCCACTTCGATTCTGGGGGAGGTTCAGGAAACCAAGATGGCAGGTATTTCAGCACAGCTCTCTGCAGCATCCATTACTGTAAACCTTTACTTATTTCATTCCCAATCCAACCCCAAACAGGAGGAGGAAGCAACTGAAGTGTTGCAGCAACGTCTCGCCTTGCGTGCATATGGTTGTAACTGTACTGTTCTATAGCCATGTTATTTACCCACTTAGCTATCCAGGAGAAACTTTGCTAAAAGCTCCTATTAACCATTTTTACTGAAAAGAAATTCCAACACTAAGCTACTAAAATGGGTTCGTAGCAAAAACGCACAAACAGTGTAAGCGTTGATTATGTGGAGCATGTGAATCGATTAACTTCTACAGTTAAAAAAAAAAATCCGTATCTGACCACATTTTCGGCTGTTTATTAGAACAGTTTTCAAAGGTGAATGAAATTCCGCTACAGCAATGCAGAGAATTTGTTTGTTATACCAGACGCGTAATGGTGCATTTCGCGATTGCTTTCACCGCGGTAGGATCATAGAGCTAGCCCACACACCAGCCAAGTACCCGGCCGACCCCAGTCATGGATAAGTAAAACGATCCTTTTACAGCAGCAGTAAACAAACCCAGACACAACAAAAGCTCTGCAAAGCCTACGTCTGGTTAAACTGCAGCCTTATCAGCCCAACTTTGCACATGCGCACAACACCTTTCCGGTTAGCTTCAACTGTAGTGGCTACGGTCAGGTAACATGATGAAACTAGGGCTGCAGTAAACGATTATTTTCGTAATTGAGTATTCTGACGATAAAGAGCCAGTTTTTATAAGAGTTCCAGTTATTCCCCGATATTCCAGGACCCCCTAAAAAAAGCAGACCCTATTAAGGATTGAAAATGTGATTGTTTTTATTTATTTATTTATTCATTTATTTTTGTACATTTCTAACATGTCAATAAAAAAAATTTTGGACAAATCATAAATCACTCTCTAATAGAAATCTGCCTGACTCTTATAAAAACTCGAGTCATCTAATAAGTAAAAGTAATCATAATGATTATTTTATTAAATCAGCTTTGTTTTATTCAAGAGCAATAGTAATATTCATAAGGAAAAATAAGACAGGTCTCTTAAATGAGTCTTTTTTTTTTTTTTTTTTCTTTGAGTGTGCTTTTATTTATACTGCTGTGCTTTATTTGCTGTGCCATGGTGTTTCAGGTGAAAACATTTATTCATTCATCATTTTTCTTTCATTAGCAATCCTGACTGGACTGACTGACCCCTAAAAACAGCACTGAGAAGCAGCCGAGGGGCTTCAGTGTGGATTTATGCTTTAATGACACAACTGTCTTCGGTGAAATGCTGAGCACAAGCAGCTAACTTTCCCTCGGAGTGTCGCTGTTTGCCGCCAGCAAACAAAAGCTCCCCACTGATTTCTGGAGGCATCCTCACAAAATAGTTGTGCTTTTTCTTTCCGCATCCAAAAAAAAAAAAAAAACCCGTGTACGAACAGCTTCAGGACACATAATGATAAATCTACACGTTAAATTATTTGTACTCATTTGTGTCTGATAGAATAGATTCCGGGGTGGGCAGGTCCAGCGCTGTGATTGGCTCAAGCCAGGTCTGTCCTGATTGGACAACCTGATGTCAGGTTTGGGAGAAATTTCGTGATGATCTCAGGATAAGCTGTTCAGAGAGGAAATCGCTTCAGGAAATCATGTTCTCGGATTATGGCAAAACCCCTGTATCTTATGTTTAGAAACTTTACAGTGGTTGAGTATGGACGTCCAACATTATAACATAACTTGCAATGTATTAAAAGAAAGATCAGGATAATAGGGGACCTTTAAGTTCTTTAACAGGTTTTACTTTCTTTTTGCTGGGAAAAGTTTCCTTTTCTCATTAACGAAACAGGTCTCCGCATGTCAGCTGTTGCATGTTATGAGTGCGTGTGTTTTGACCACGCCCATTGCGTCTGTCCTCAGGTGATTACTGCGAGGTGAACGTCTGTCTGAATGGAGGCACGTGTGTGACGGGCGTTGGCGAGGCCCCCTTCATCTGCATCTGTGCCGACGGCTTCACCGGAGACATCTGCAACGCTACGGAGACTGGTGAATACAGCCAAATTTAACGCTGACATAGTCTTCAAATTTCAGTGATATTGGTTGTAACATTGTTACGCACCTGCCAGGACTGAATGTTCTCAAAGTAGCGTTTGAATAAATGTTTGTCTGTTTATAGTCATTTTTTCTAAATGTCCCAACAACAGAGATTTTTTTCACAGCCAAAAAATATAGTTGCAGTATTGTTTTGTTGTGTTGGTACAAATCATCGTGATGGTTATTCCCTGTCGCATTGCTTATCTGTCAGTGCTGCTTTACCTCTGTCTGCAGATACGGTGGCACTGGGTATTGATGGCCTTGGTATAAACGCTGTGCAAAGCCCACTGACTTGTCTGTAATGTGTAAAACGTACATCCAGGTCCTTGCAGCCCAAACCCCTGTACGAACGATGGCATTTGTGAGGTCATCAGCAGCTCACGCCGAGGTGACGTCTTCAGCGAGTACGTCTGCAAGTGCCGACCTGGCTTCGATGGCATCCACTGTCAGAACAGTAAGAGGCCCCAAACCTTCCCTTCTACACTTCAAAACATGTGCTTTATATTCTACATACTTCCTGCGTTTACTTGTGCCAAACCCAAAATTTGATGGAGGAGATTCCATTCTCAGTAATTAGGAGTTATCCAAAGAGATCTTGAGCAAGGAAACCAGAGAGCACCCAGGATGAAAGTAATTTTTCAGAACGTGTAATGATTAAATGATCGATTTGTGGGTCTACTGCACATCATCCCCTCCAGTGACCGTTGTCACTTCAGACTTCTAAAGGAGCGGGGACATTCCGTCGGTTTCTACAGTTCTCCATTCTCTCTCTTCCTTGCTTCCTCATTAGGTGATGCTAAGAGGAAGATGGGAGGAAATGGAGGATGTGAAAGAACCATTATTGGAATAATGTCTCTCTCTCTGCTCTGTTCAGGCAACATCTGACCCTTGACCCCAAGACAGGGGAGCCCACAGTTTGCTTAATCCTGGGAGTCAGGATGCCAGAGTGCAGTCTGGTTCGGTGTTGTTTTCGCTGCCCGTAGTTGTGTGGGGCTGGGCGACCGAGAGACGGGCCCAGGCAGCTGGAACTCCCTCCGTACAGCATTGGCATTGGGCCCTGTAGATACTGCCCAACGGACCAGGCCAGGTTGGGCATTAGAGTCTCGCTTTAGACGGTTGAAGGTCCCCTGTTATGCCAGCCAGTTCAAAGTCTCCCCTACCTGACATCACGAGGGGGAGTCACCACCCAGAATAATGAAATCTGATTGGCTGCTTGGCTGAAGGTGGTCAGTTCTTCTTACCCGTGGTTGGTTGCTTCCCCACGTGATGTCAAGAGAGGAAAGATTTTGAAATGGTGTGTAATAACTAATTAGCTGTGCATCAGGTGACATCACAGGGGACCTTTAAAATAAATGCAGGGTGATGTGGCTTGTAGTGGCAGTTCCTCCCACAATCTGTGATTAGATCCTTTGTTTGAACATCTGGTCATTGGGTTGAAAATCTTGCGCATTAAATCTGTAGAGTGTAATTTTACTTCCTGTCAGTGATGCAGATATTGATGCTTACGTGTGTGTATTACAGCTCAGTGCTGTCTGTCGGTTCTGTAGCCTGTGCAGTTCTCGGATGTTAATAAAGTTATGTGCATTAAGCTTCTGGAGCAGAGAGCATGGCGAATGCTGATACTCCCCTGGCTCCAGATGGCAGTTGCATCAGCAGGTATTGATCAGGCTGGCAGCAGGCCCGGGGTGGCATGACTGAATTGATCTGCTGCCTGGGTTTTGATGAGCGAGTTGCAGTCAGCAGTGTGGAGTCTTGACTGGAGTACAGATTGTTCCGCATCGAGGAATACACACAGCAGTGCTGCAGTACCCTTTCCTGCAAACCATACGCATGCAGACGTGCGGCACACAGCGCTTCAGCCAGACCTCAGCAATGAGTTAACTCCTTTTGCACAGAATGCTAATCACGCCTGTTATTTTTCCTGTTATGCATGAGCCTATTTAAGGCTTTATAACTCATTACTTGTGTCACAGAGCCTGTCCAAAATGATTCCAGTGAAGCAAGATTTCTTAATTCAATTACAGAATTATTTGGCAATTAAATTTCTGAATTTACAGCCGCTGGTGTCTCCCTCTGCACAGAGGGGTGAAGGGGTGTGTTTAGTGTGTTTCCGAGGCAGGTTGTTTTCTGGGTCGAGCAGTCAGATAATCTGTTTCAATCCCCCGTCCTCACCAGAGCACCTTCTGATGCCAGCATTGCAGGGCTGGGCTCAGTCTCCCTCTGCTATGGAAGTCCGTACACTGTCCTCTCCAGGCCAGGCTGACTGAGTCAGAGGAATGTGCCGGAACTGGGATCTTTCCAGCTGGGGCTGGAAACCTTCGGCAGACAGATTAAATACTTCTGAGGTCTCTGGCTTGCTTGCTTAAGCACCAAAATCGCCAGTGTAGTGCATCTGTTATGGCCCCAATTTGTTATGGCATTTATGACCGCAAGGCACATTGCTGTTGTAATTTGCACATTACACATTAGTTAGCTATTAATCGTCGAGTATTAATCCTATATATATACTGCCCATCCAAAGAAACAGGCACTGTTTGGAATTAAATTAGCCAATACTCAAGAGCCTATGACTGAACAGTATTGCAGTATTAATATGTTTCAGCTGGCAATTATTTTTTTAATCCTGATTAATTTGGTACGTA
The DNA here is from genome assembly GCA_029721435.1 of Gymnothorax reevesii. Classification (NCBI taxonomy): domain Eukaryota; kingdom Metazoa; phylum Chordata; class Actinopteri; order Anguilliformes; family Muraenidae; genus Gymnothorax; species Gymnothorax reevesii. Next base: position 1,678,262 of record CM056588.1, read on the forward strand.
ACTTTTGTTCTTAAAACTGTTGGAATATCTCATGCTTGCTGAAAAGGTATGTGTTTCAAGAGAAGCGAACTATTGGCCAGTAAAAGCAAAAAAAAAACTGGAGATTCTGAAATCACTGGCATTGGGTCATGAATAGTCCCTGGAAGAATAGAGATGAAGTGTCAACATCGCAGCAGAAAACTGGTTGAAGAATAATGGTGACTGATCCTGATCGGCGATCACCAAAATGCTCGAGGGGTCATCTTTGGCTTTGTTTAATTATGAAGGAGAGAGCATTTCCACATGGATGATACAACAAGAACTTTGAGGACTGGGACCAAACGAAGCCGAACCACAGAAAACCCACGTTTGTGAGGATTATTGGGGGAAAAACAACATCAATTGGCAAGGGAGCATAAAGATTGGACTGAGGAGCCATGGAAAAAGGTCAGATGGTCTAATGAGTCCAGATTTACCCTGTTCCAGAGTGTTGGGCGCGTCAGGGTAAGAAAGGAAGCCCATGAAGCGATGCCCCCGTCATGCATAGAGCCCACTGTACAGGCCTCAGGAGGCAGTGTTATGATCTGGGGTTACTTCAGCTGGGCAGGTCTGGGCTCAGCACTGTTCTGTAGCAATAAAATGAATTCAGCAGAGCACCTGAACATACTGAATGATCACTAACCCAACAATGGGCTTTTTAACCCCTAATGGCCCAGGATGACAAGACCAAGATTCATCTGGCTCAAATTGTCAAAGTGTGGTTAATCGAACATGCAGAATAATTTTCACACATGAATTGGCCTCGGCACAGTCTGGACCCCAACCAAGTGAAAGTTTGTAGGATGTGCTGGAGAGGCATAATGGAGAGGTCTGACTCCCCCGTCATTAAGAAATGGAGTGGTCTGACTCCCCCGTCATTAAATAATGGAGTGGTCTGACTCCCCCGCTATTAAATAATGGAGCGGTCAGACTCCCCCGTCATTAAATAATGGAGCGGTAAGACTCCCCCGTCATTAAATAATGGAGTGGTCTGACTCCCCCGTCATTAAGTAATGGAGCGGTCTGACTCCCCCCGCCATTAAGTAATGGAGCGGTCTGACTCCCCCCGCCATCAAGTAATGGAGCGGTCTGACTCACCCCGCCATCAAGTAATGGAGCGGTCTGACTCCCCCCGCCATCAAGTAATGGAGCGGTCTGACTCCCCCCCCGCCATTAAGTAATGGAGCGGTCTGACTCCCCCATTCATTAAGTAATGGAGCGGTCTGACTCCCCCATTCATTCAGTAATGGAGCGGTCTGACTCCCCCGTCATTAAGTAATGGAGCGGTTTGACTCCCCCGCCATTAAGTAATGGAGCGGTCTGACTCCCCCGCCATTAAATATTGGGGCAGTCCGCCTCCCCCCGCCATTAAGTAATGGAGCGGCCTGACTCCCCCCGCCATTAAGTAATGGAGCGGTCTGACTCCCCGCCATTAAATAATGGAGCGGTCTGACTCCCCCGCCATTAAGTAATGGAGCGGTCTGACTCCCCCGTCATTAAGTAATGGAGCGGTCTGACTCCCCCCGCCATTAAGTAATGGAGCGGTCTGACTCCCCCGCCATTAAATAATGGAGCGGCCTGACTCCCCCCGCCATTAAGTAATGGAGCGGCCTGACTCCCCCCGCCATTAAGTAATGGAGCGGTCTGACTCCCCGCCATTAAATAATGGAGCGGTCTGACTCCCCCGCCATTAAGTAATGGAGCGGTCTGACTCCCCCGTCATTAAGTAATGGAGCGGTCTGACTCCCCCCGCCATTAAGTAATGGAGCGGTCTGACTCCCCCCGCCATCAAGTAATGGAGCGGTCTGACTCCCCCCGCCATCAAGTAATGGAGCGGTCTGACTCCCCCCGCCATCAAGTAATGGAGCGATCTGACTCCCCCCGCCATCAAGTAATGGAGCGGTCTGACTCCCCCCGCCATTAAGTAATGGAGCGGTCTGACTCCCCCCCGCCATTAAGTAATGGAGCGGTCTGACTCCCCCCGCCATCAAGTAATGGAGCGGTCTGACTCCCCCCGCCATCAAGTAATGGAGCGGTCTGACTCCCCCCGCCATCAAGTAATGGAGCGGTCTGACTCCCCCCGCCATCAAGTAATGGAGCGGTCTGACTCCCCCCGCCATTAAGTAATGGAGCGGTCTGACTCCCCCGCCATTAAATAATGGAGCGGTCTGACTCCCCCGCCATTAAGTAATGGAGCGGTCTGACCCCCCCCCCCCCCCCCCCCCCCCGCCATCAACAGTGTCTTGGCCAAAAATGAATGCAAATCTCCTCAGAAATGTAACATTGTCTAAGATTGTTGTAGCATGACCTCAAGGATTGTCTGTGGTGATCAAAGCTAAAAGTGGCCCAGTGAAATATCATTGTGTGTCTTTCTTTTCTGTTTGTTTTTTCCTTTTTTCGCGCAGGCAGGGTGTTTCAGGGCATCGGACTGTGGGGAGAGGTGTAGTGCTCCAGGTGCCCATGATTTGTAGGACCTGGTACTGTACACGTGAAATTATTATTTGAAGTTGGTAAAATTTACTTTACACGTCTCACAATACGATTTATTATATCTATCTCTGTGGCACTGTTGTGCTGTGCCTTTCTCTACTGCATTTTAGCATTGCCAATGAAGTTGCCACTTCGAGACTCTGACATTTTCTGAGCAGGATCCCCCTCTAGTGGAGGTCTGGTGGTATGGCATATGAAATGTCATGATTAAAACCGTTCCCTTCTCAGGTTGGGTTTAGTTTTTAGAAGTCGTGAAGGAAATTAAGAAACTGATACGGCAGTCCTGCTCAAATGCTGTCAGCTCCATAAATATTTGAGTGACTCAGTTTATAATTTTGGTTTTAAACACCAACACAATTGGATGGAAATGAAGCACAATTATGAGTTTGATTTGAAGACTAAACTTGAAGGGTTTCATCAGAAATATTGTATGATCAGTTGCATCCGCTTTTATGCGCAGCCCCCTAATTTTAGCGGCTTAAATGTAATTAGACTTGCATAACGGAATAAGTTTTTGTCACCGGGCCTTTTGTTGTTCAAGATCTTACTATTGCCTCCTATCACGTCAAAAATTGACCAAATAGTTGCTTTAACCAGAATTATACACTGCTCAAAAAAATAAAGGGAACACTAAAATAACACATCCTAGATCTGAATGAATGAAATATTCTTATTAAATACTTTGTTTTTTACATAGTTGAATGTGCTGGCAACAAAATCACACACAAATTATCAATGGAAATCCCTGGAGGTCTGGATTTGGAGTCACACTCAAAATTAAAGTGGAAAAATACGCTACAGTCTGATCCAACTTTGATGTAGTGTCCTTAAAACAAGTCAAAATGAGGCTCAGTAGTGTGTGTGGCCTCCACGTGCCTGTATGACCTCCCTACAATGGCTGGGAATGCTCCTGATGAGGTGGGGATGGTCTCCTGAGGGACCTCCTCCAAGACCTGGACTAAAGCATCCGCCAACTCCTGGACAGCCTGTGGTGCAACGTGGCGTTGGTGGATGGAGCGAGATATGATGTCCCAGATGTGCTGAATTGGATTCAGGTCTGGGGAACGGGCGGGACGGTCCATAGCATCTCAATGCCTTCGTCTTGCAGGAACTGCTGACACTCCAGCCACATGAGGTCTAGCATTGTTTCGCATTAGGAGGAACCCAGGGCCAACCGCACCAGCACATGGTTTCACAAGGGGTCTGAGGATCTCATCTCGGTACCTAATGGCAGTCAGACTACCTCTGGCGAGCACATGGAGGGCTGTGCGGCCCCCCAAAGAAATGCCACCCCACACCATTACTGACCCACTGCCAAACCGGTCATGCTGGAGGATGTTGCAGGCAGCAGAACGTTCTCCATGGCGTCTCCAGACTCTGTCACGTCTGTCACGTGCTCAGTGAGAACCTGCTTTCATCTGTGAAGAGCACAGGGCGCCAGTGGCGAATTTGCCAATCTTGGTGTTCTCTGGGAAATGCCAAACGTCCTGCACGGTGCTGGGCTGTATTCTCAACTCTGCTAAGTGACCGATGAGATCTAAGGCGCAGACATGACATGCTCTGTTTTTAATTGCACAATGTCAAATGGTCTTATTACTTCTGTGTTTTATTAACTGTTGTACGTCCCTACATGTGTGTGCTTCAGTCAGCCACAGACTGATTTCCACCTTGGTGGACAATAAAGATCTATCCTATCCTATTCTATTCTATTCTATTCTAGTTCAGTGCAACTGATTTTGAAGGCCACACCTTTGTCATCTCTTGACAATTTATATGTTCATCTGTAAATGAAGTCATGTGAATTAACAACCCATACTGGTCCATGGAACAGCTGAGTAACCGACTGTCCCTTTGCTTACAGTCCTTAAGAGTTGGGGGGAGGGGGGCGCACATGAAGGGCTTTAAATCCTCCTCTGATCATGATTGTGGTAAAGGGCTCAAACCAGTAACTTTCTCAATATCCAAATATTTACGGACCATTCTGTATCGAGGAAGATTTTAATTTTGGAGAACTGCATTCATCTTTTACTCTGATGGAAAAAGGAATTATTAGAAGTCTGTCAAGAATGAACTGTAGTGCAACGAATGGACTGCAGATTGATGTCCTGCAGTAGATCTGTTAATAGACTGGATCTGCTCTTGATTCTGGGGACAGAATTCTCTGGAAGTATTCTGTGCCCCAGTGTGACTGTCTGCCGTGTGTTTGCAGATGTGAATGACTGCGCGTCTCTGCCCTGTCAGAATGGAGGCACCTGCTTTGATCTTGAAGGGGATTATAGCTGCAAATGCCCCTCGCCCTATGTGGGCAATCACTGCCACCTTCGTGAGTATCAGCCATGCCAAACCCTGACCCAATAGTCACACCTATCCTCTGTATTAGTATTACCCACACCATACATTGGCCACACCCACCCTTACATTGACCATGCCTACCTCTGCAATGGCCCCGCCCTCTCCCACATCAGCCATATCTACCTGCCCATCATCCTCTCCTCCGACCCACACCTGTACTGGCGCTGCCAATGCCTGCATCAACTGTCTACCTGTGACTGAGCCAGAGCCACCGCAAAATCAGCCAACGCCCACCTCAATCATTCATCACTCTCACCCCGCCCCATGTCAGTCACTCCCTCCCTGGCATCACATACTCATACCTCTGTGTCTCAGGTCTAATGGGAGGGGGGGGGGCGACGTGTCTCTGGTCTAACGGGGACGCCCAGCTGCGGGGGGCGACGTGTCTCTGGTCCAACGGGGACGCCTGCCTGGGTGCTGGAAGATTCCTCCTCTTGCCTCCAGTCCTTTTCACAACATCGTTTTGCCAAAATTCTGTTCATTTGGATCTGGTGGCCTACGAGGAGGAAAACCCTAAGTTGTGCTTTTCTAGAATCCCCTCCCAGAAGGCAAACCTAAAGAGGAGGCAGATGTGGATTAATTGCTGAGGATACTAGTGCAGGATGGTAACTGTATTCTGAGAACTAACACAATCAGTGTTTGGTGGTGCTCTAAATAGCTCTCACATTTGCTTGGACAATTACATTTTTGTGCTCCCAAACGACAGCATTTTTGGCCCATCTAGAGTGAGGGTTCAGATAAATGTACGGATAGGTGTCCTGGTGCCAGTCTGAGGGGAAGGGATCGTCAGAAGATGGCCAGCTGTAGGAAATGTTAACATCGATAAAGTGGAGCTCAAGTAACAACTGTAACTTGGCTTGCAGGTTTAATGAGTGCAGCAGGCCTACAGCAGCAGGTGTTTTTCACGGATCGTCAAGGCCTACAAGTCAGATTTTTTTCATAGCTATCGTTGCATTTCTTTACAGAGGTGATCTAAATATCTGTTTGCACACCATTAACTGCTCCAAGGAGGTGGGGTTTTGCCCTCTAGGGCCATGCAGCAGTCAAATGAATAAAAACTGAGAATACTAATTCCTGTCTACAAACTAGTCTGTGGGCCCCCTGGTGTTAAGGAGTTGTTACTGCAAGGGCAGCATTTGGCATCCATCTTCCTCCTGCTGTTTCTCCGTCAGGCTGCGTCTCGCTGCTGGGGATGAAGGGCGGGGGAATCGCGGAGTCTCAGATCTCCGCCTCCTCTGTGCATTACGCCATGCTGGGCCTGCAGCGCTGGGGCCCGGAGCTGGCTCGCCTCGACAACAAGGGCTTAGTCAATGCCTGGACCGCCGCCTCTCACGACAAGAACCCCTGGATAGAGGTCAGAGGGTGCGGGGGGTGACCCTGGGCTGTGTGGGCCTTCCTTGTGCTTGGCCTTGCTCAGCGCGCTTTGCAGTACAGTGGTAAAGATGCTTGCTCAGGAATGCTGTCTGTAGCAGATGAGGGCTACTGTTGGGTCTGAATAACTGGGATGAAATGTATTGCAGGTGAACATGCTGCGGAAAGTTCGCCTGACGGGCATCATTACACAGGGCGCCAGCCGCTTTGGCGCCGCCGAGTTCATCAGGCAGTTCAAGGTGGCGCACAGCTTCGATGGCAGCAGCTACACGGTGTTCAGGGCCGAAGGTCAAAGGCTGGACAAGGTAAGACCCCTGTGTGCATCTGCACAGCAGCCATGTTGGAAAGAGCTTCGCTGGACTGACCCGTTGGGAAAGGCACTGTTTATGGTGCAAGAGTGACCACCACAGCATCGAGTTATGCCGACTGTGTCCGGACGCCTCACAAGAGCAGTGCGTAATTGGCTTCTCCAAGTATGTGACTGGTGCAGCTTGGGCTGGGTGATGAGGTTGTCACAAGTACAATAATTTTTTTTTTTTTAATAATTTTTTGGGGGATTTTTTCCTTTATGTGATCGTCACGCAGAGAGACAGGAGGGTTGGGTAGAAGAATGGGTAAGACGTGCGGCAAATGACCCGAGCCGGAATCGAACCGGGTCGTCGTGGGAAGGCCACAGCCTTTATGGTGCGCGGGCTTAGACTGATATGCCACCGGGCATTTTCCATGAATCAAACCTGTTCTCGCAGTCTTGAACATGACAAACAAAGATCGGAGGGCATTTCACATGCACCCTGGAAGAAACTTGTGCTTTTGAAGCCACCTATTCATCAAAGAGGGTGGACAGCTTCCATCGCCGGTGCATAATTGGCATAATCTAAATCTATTTCTGTGCATTATGTGCCTAACAAAGAATGAAGCAATTTACTTCGCCAACGTACTAATCATGACCAATATGCAGCCTACAGTGGTTAAGAAGTGATGATGAGAAATGGACAGACCTAAAAAGGCTTCTATGTTAGAGTGAAAGAATGCCAATAATCTGAATAATTCACAAAAAAACCCTCTGAATTCCATCTCTCTTGCAAAATTTTTAATGCATATTATTCAAGATTCATAAATGTATTCATTTTAAGATGGCCCTGGTTTTCAAGCATCTAAGAATACAGGACTTCATAATGTGGAAACCATTTTAGGTGTTCGTTGCTTGACTTGATTGATTTTCATATTCGCAAGGAATCGTTGAATATAAGTTTAGAAATTATCTAGGAAATGCAGTTGGGCAAATCTGCGCTGTTTTTATGGTCATTAAATTTTCAAAATACGACAAACAAAAATGTTATCAAGATAAAGTGGTTAAATGGTTTACTGATACAAATTCAAGTGTCTGGTAATAGTGCAAAGTAGATGAAAACGGGGCGAGAGGATGATTAGTCTTCAGACCTTGACGTTGGTCTGTTAAGCACATTGCTGAGAAACTCTGAACTCGCTGAAGTTTTCATTTGGCCTTTAATTTTTGCTGCTGTTAGTTCATGGCTGCAGCAGGTATGATTTGTGAAAATGAAAAGGGGCAAACTTGTCTGTTAGCCGCGTGGCGAGAGTTATTAATGATGCGCTTAAAATTGTGATACATTTATTGCCCAGCCCTAGATTTTTATTTTTATTTTTTAAATTATTAACCTTTATTTAAGCAGGTAATTATCCCATTGAGATGAGGTCTCTTTCGCAGGGGAGATCTGGCCAAGAAAGGCAGCGACACGCGTCTGTAACACAAAATTTAAAACGATGTTCATAACATCGAGAAGTAAAAAGGAGCAGAATGCAGCACAGAAATATACATAATAAATGGCAATCATATAAAACACCAATTTTTTGATCACACATGACAATTAAGTGCAGCAACACTGTCCAATGGATTTATGCTCAAGGTCCGTTAAAATCAAAGTGAAGGCATCATAAGAAATTAATTCTGGCAATTTTTTAAATCATTTTTTGGGGGTGTTCACATGTAAAGGGGCAGCAAATTTTGAATGCTCTCTTTCCAACTCTGTGCGGACACACGGAACAGTCAATTACTGAGTATCTATTGAGCAAAGGCCATCTTGGCTTTGGCTTCTAACGATATATGTACACAAATGTGACCCTCCTGCATCAAACCAGTCACATGGATCGGTTTTTCAAGTATGGGTTTTTGGGCTCATCTGAAAGGGCATTTAATATGAGCCCAAAAACTCAGATTTGACCCATGTGACTGGTTTGGTGCTGGAAGGTCACAAATACGAAGGGTCCAGCCCAAGGAGAGTTTTATAAATATAACCCAACCAATGCAGACCTCTATGTGCATACAAAGATGGCCAATCGGATGCAAGATACACTGCCCGGCCAAAAAAAAAGTCGCTCACTCAAATATTTAGTTGGAACCCCAGTGGCTTTGATTGCAGTACATATTCGTCTCGTCATTGTTTTGACAACTATATGCAATGCCAGAACATTTATCTTATATCAGAAATGCCATAATTTTTGGAGATCTTATCCTCTCGACATAATGGTTGGACCGCTCGGTGGTCTTTCTTGAGTACATCCCAGTAACTTTTAATGTGTTTAAGGTCAGGACTTTGTGGTGGGAAATTTATTTGTGAAAATGATTCCTCATACTTGTTTTTGTCATTCATGGTTTTCTTTGCTAAATACAAGCCAATAACTTGCCCGTTCAGAAATACTGTAACATCTTTTCCACCATCAAGGGATGTGTCTTCCGACATGATTTTTTAAGAAATGAGTAGCAACACGCTTCATCAGTCAGGGTTAAAATGATTATTTCCAGCTGGAACATATTAATAACCGCAATAATGATCCAATTATAGAATTTGTTCATTAGTTTCCAAACGGTGACTTTTTTTTTGGCCGGGCAGTGTACAATGATTGGTGAGACGTTTATATCCAGTGATGAATCTTGCAGCGCAATGATGCACAGAATCCAACGATGGCAAACAGTGGGCAGAAGTACCCTTGTACAACACATCCTCATAGTCTGTCAAAGGCAAGAGGGTTGATAATACAAGATATTTTCTAGCTCTAAATGAAAAAGTGGATTTGTTTCAAAAGTAGAAGCCTTATTTCACCTTTAGCTTGGAAACCAGATTGCCAATGTGAAACTTAAAAGATAATTGTCGATCAATTACAAAGCCCAAGTATTTTTAACTGGGTACCAGTTCAATTACTTCTCCTTGAGTGGTCAAAATGTTTGGAAGATTAGGCAGTAATTCAGCAGAGTTTGCAAATATTGTAAGGCTAGTTTTGTCCAAACAACATCAAATGCGGATTGTAATGATTGAAAGGCAAGTACAACAGATGAGCAACAGTAAATGGTATCCTCGGCATAACCTATCATGCTATGTACAAGTTTTTTCACATATATTGTTGACATAGAGAACAATATTGGCCTTAGAATGGAACCTTGTGGCACACCCTTTTGATACTGTCAGAAAAGAAGAGGCAGATCCTGCCATCTGAACACATTGCATTCTATCAGACAAATAGTTTGCAAACCAAGATGACTCTTGCTTAGATATGCCAATCTGAAGGATATTGGTCAACGGTATCGAATGCTTTTGATAAATCAATAAATGGTGCCATTTTTTTTTTTTTTTTTGCAGTCTGTTGCCCCAATGATGTCAGGACTCATGCCAGTCCTGTCTTTCTACACAACTTACTCCTTAAAAACCTCCATAATCAGATAATATTTCATATTATCTGGTACTCGGGTTAAGCAGGGCTGAGTGTGTCTTTTCAGGGACACAAAGTGCGTTTACATGACGTTGGAGAAAATTGAATTATTGTGTTAGTTTGACTATAACCAGACTTCTAAAATGCATGTAAAACATGTTAGTCTGACTGGAATCGTGCTAAATCGAATTTCTCATAGTACCAATAACACACCCAGATCATGCGGTTAATGGTTGCATTATTCCTCTGTTACGCTTCAATCGAACCTAACTGGACTATGTGCTATGTCCACATTCCTAGTACAGGACTTTGACCCCGAACCCTTGTGGACATGTAGATACCAAACTTCTTAGAACTCTGCGCTCTGACCAGCTAGCAAGTCTGTACTGAACACTCCCAAACCTTGTCTGCTGGGGTAATGGTGCTTGAACTGTAACGCCTGGGGGTCTCTTAACTCCTACCCTTAATTCACATGATTTGTGGAATGACTTTCACGCCATCTGAATTTTCCTTCCACTCGCCATTGGAAAAAACTACACTCTCCCACTTGTCATTACTTCTGACCTGCATCCAACATGTACAGTAGGTGCTAACTTACATAGTTGGAACCATAGACTGTGAATGGATGAACTATGTTAGTTGCTAGCAACTATGCTTCCGGGAAACGCGCTCCAGGGTAGTAGAAAGGGCACAAAGTAGAGCATAGCGGCATTTCAGCCAAGCTAAAGCTAAGGCCATAACCACCGGGGATAGTGTGCATCTCCGTTTACTAAAAGAATGGCGAACAGCCAGTATTAAATGTACAGAGCTGGAAAGTTGCCCATGTTCTCACCACTCGATCTTATACAGTCAATGCATTTGACACACTACTAGCTAGCTGCCAGCTAACTTGGTCTCTGACATTATAGGTCAATCAGAAAAAGATTCCACACGAACAAGCTGAAAGGCATATATTCACCTATTGTAGCGGAGACGAGCATGCTTCAGTCAATAAATCGAATTTCATCCTGCACGTTTACACCGGGAGGACCGTAGTCCGATAGCATGGCCTAATCGAGTTATTACCGTAGCTCGACTTAACTATGCATGTACATGTATTGATAAGCAGAGAGGGAGAGATGGAAAAGTACTGCCCTTATACTCTAACTTAATAGGCTATTTACATAGCTTTGGATTCATAATTAATGGCGTATTTCTGTGATGTAAATTGATAGAATTTTATTCCGGACGTCTTCGAATGAAAGAAAATAAGCAGTAACGTTAGATCGGTAAAGCTTTCAAAAGATAAAAATGACAAATTCCTTATGTATTCCATGGCAGTACTACAACATAAGACACATTGAAAGTCGCCAAATTCCCACCAAATGTTCCAGATATTTTTTCACGAAGTACTGTTGAATTAAACCGATGGGATTCAGTCCATATATAAGGGCTTTTTACATGATAAACATACTAAAGAGCGGAGTTGTTTATTTATTTCGTCATTTAGTTTCATGCTTGTAGCAGACACACACCTTGGCAATGTGGTGGAATTCAAGTGTTTATTTCAATACGACGGACTCTTGACAGTCGTTTTGAAGTCTGTTTTGTCAAGGACCGCTCGCGTCATGGTTAAAATAGGCCAAATCTCTGGAAGTCACAACGCAGCAGCATTGGTTGACTGTGCATGAGACGTGCGTTGCACCCATCCAGTGTGGATGGTCTAACCTGTTAACATGGACGCTGAAATAAAACGCGAGAGGTAACGGCACACAGCAGCGCTGCTCGCGCATCCAGTGTGTCCCAGGCCTAAACGGGTGTGTGAATCATGGAGCTCAGCAATAGGCTGCAGACCAGGAATCAGAACTTTGCAGGAGGCACATTTTTTCCGATATAATCCCCAGTGCAATCCAGACAGTTTATCGTTGATTTTTAAAATTTTTGTTGAGATATTCCACTGCAGAGTGAAGATTCTCGCTTGAAATTAAAATTTAAACACAATAAAAATACGATAAAATATGGTGTGCTAACAAACACAGAGACGTGCGTGCAGCCATCTTTGGTCGATACTTGTCGCATGTTGGATCTGGACTAGTAATTTGAGCTGCTGGACAAGCAGCTGGTTTTGGCCAACAGCATAGTTCATAGCTCAAGCATCATCGGGGTGCTCGTGGGTTCAATTCTTAGCAAGAATATTTCTGGGATTTGTCCGTCTGTATTTTGTGCATTTGAGGTTTGAAATGATGTGAAAAGAAGCGGCCGGTGGACAGGCGCGTTTGAGGAGAACCACAGACTGTCCACCAATGGCCGCATGAGCAGTGTACGAATAAGCTTTTACTTCGTTTTCTGATTGGACGTTCCAGATTTGGGTGGGATTGTAAAGTGCTGTGTGTAACGGTTCTTTTGCAGGTTTTCATGGGGAATACCGATAATGATGGCCCTAAGACCAACCTGTTCGACCCGCCCATCGTGGCGCAGTATATTCGCGTCATCCCCATGGTGTGTCGCAAGGCCTGCACCCTGCGCATGGAGCTGGTCGGCTGCGAATTAAACGGTAAAAAGCTTTTCTGCTCTCCTCTCGTCTCTGACTGTGCCACTGCCAAACGTTTAAATCACTGCACAGCAGCACAGCAGCACTTTCGGCAGCTTAGAGGGGCATTCTGTTCTCCCTCCAGTCAGAAGTTTTTGGACACTTAGTGTCTTTTTGTATGTATTTTTAGTGAAGTAAAAGCAGGTTTAACTGATGTAAACGGGAAAAGATTCGATAAGAAAGGCCAGAAAGGACCTTTTAAGTCACAGGATGTTTGCCTCAACTTTGGATTTGGTTTTAATTAAAAAAAAAAAAAAAAACAATTGGTAAAATTAAAAGATTAGATTAATAATTTCAATTTGCCAATAAGTCTAAGTAGAATAAAAATATGGGATGAATTGGAGAGAATAATCAAGCAGCAAGCAACCCTTCTTTCCAGGAAATTATTATTATTTTTTTTCATTTTTCCATCTATAACTGCTGAAAAATTGTCAGAGTATAACTTTTTGTGTCGCCTGTGAAGCATAGCGCCACATAGGGATCACTTTGTCCGGCGTCTGTCTGTCCGGTAGTCACACTTTCAAACTAAAGCTTCGCAGGCGACACGTGTTCACCTGAACAGTCTAGTTATTAATTGTGTTTACGGCTGGATATTTTCACTGAAGCAGCTCTGGTTGTTGCTTGATCAAACACTCTACCACAGTGGCTCCGTCTGGAAACGGGGCTTCAGCCTTTGTCACAAGGCCACCGCCGTTAACATTTTACGACACTTTTGAGCCTAAATGACATTGGGAAACCTTACACGCTGGCTGCACCGGCGGGGTCTGTGTGGTGATTGGGCTGTTGGTCTGTCCCGTCCCTGACCTCTGCTGCATGCCGCTCATTTTACTCTGTCTGGCTGTTTCTTTCATTCTTTCCTCCTCACTGCCTCTCTCACTGGCCTCATTCTTCCTGGCTTCTTGGTCAGTTGCATGTTGTCCTGTAGAGCTGCGGGCCGCAGCATAAGCTCAGTGGCATGTTCTGGAATGCATCTGAGACCGTGCAGCTGAGCACGACGAGTAACTGACTCAGTGTGATACTTGTGCAGCTTTTAACCTTTTTAACCAAATATTCACCACTGCATGCAGTGCATGTGTGCCTCAAACTGTACGTCAATCACACCAGTCCTGACTCGTCACTGTTCATCAATCACGATAGATTAAATCACACCAGACCTGACTCGTCACTGTTCATCAATCACGTTAGATTAAATCACAACGGTCCTGACTCGTCACTGTTCATCAATCACGATAGATTAAATCACACCAGACCTGACTCGTCACTGTTCATCAATCACGATAGATTAAATCACACCAGTCCTGACTCGTCACTGTTCATCAATCACGATAGATTAAATCACACCAGTCCTGACTCGTCACTGTTCATCAATCACGATAGATTAAATCACACCAGTCCTGACTCGTCACTGTTCATCAATCACGATAGATTAAATCACACCAGTCCTGACTCGTCACTGTTCATCAATCACGATAGATTAAATCACACCAGTCCTGACTCGTCACTGTTCATCAATCACGATAGATTAAATCACACCAGACCTGACTCGTCACTGTTCATCAATCACGATAGATTAAATCACACCAGTCCTGACTCGTCACTGTTCATCAATCACGATAGATTAAATCACACCAGACCTGACTCGTCACTGTTCATCAATCACGATAGATTAAATCACACCAGACCTGACTCGTCACTGTTCATCAATCACGATAGATTAAATCACACCAGTCCTGACTCGTCACTGTTCATCAATCACGATAGATTAAATCACACCAGTCCTGACTCGTCACTGTTCATCAATCACGATAGATTAAATCACACCAGTCCTGACTCGTCACTGTTCATCAATCACGATAGATTAAATCACACCAGACCTGACTCGTCACTGTTCATCAATCACGATAGATTAAATCACACCAGACCTGTCCCGTGGCTCTGCATGCCTGTCCTCGATCTCGGCTGTCTGTGTTTTGCATGCGCCCGTGTCAGCGCCCTGTCCACCTCTCTCTCTCTCTCTCTCTCTCTCTCTCTCTCTCTCTCTCTCTCTCTCTCTCTCTCTCTCTCTCTCTCTCTCTCCCTCTCTCTCTCTCTGCTGTCTTGCTCACAGTGTATTTAAACACGGCAGGTTGCTCTCAGCCTCTGGGCATCAAATCGCGCCTGATCTCAGACCGACAGCTCACAGCTTCCAGCAGCTTCCGCACCTGGGGCATCGATTCATTCACCTGGCAGCCGTATTACGCTCGACTGGACAAACAGGGCAAGACCAATGCATGGGCTCCTGCCACCAACAGCCGCTCTGAATGGCTGCAGGTAGGGCTGCACTCGCGTTCAGGGACTGCATACACTGGCAATGTACAAACCCCTATTCCAAATAAGTTGGGATGCTGTGTAGATTGTAAATAAAAACAGAATGCAATGATTTGCAAATCTCATAAACCCTCTTTTTTTCACAACTAAAAATAGACGACATATCAGATGTTGAAAGTGAAACACACAATTTCATGAGAAATATTTGCTCATTTTGAATTTGATGGCAGCAACACATCTCAAAAAAGTTGGAACAGGGGCAATAAAAGGCTGGAAAAATGAGTGCTACTCAAAAAACAGTTGGAGGAGCATTTTCCAACTAATTAGGTTAATTGGCAACAGGTCAGTAACATGACTGGGTATGAAAAGAGCATTTTAGAGAAGCAGAGTCTCTTAGAAATAAAGATGGACAGATGTCCACCAATCTGCAAAAAACTGCATCTAAAAATGGCATAACAGAGCTGCTGGATAGCTCAGTCGGTAAAGCATCGCGTTGCGAAGCAGAAGTGACCATCACGTCACGGGTTCGATCCCCTCCTCGTACCAGCCGGCAGTGGTCGGCAGCCTTTTCAGAGTAGCGCACAATTGGGAAGGGACTGCCGGGGAGGGAAAATAATAGCTGCCTTGTTCGTGGCTCAGGCGCCTCCTGTTGGCCAGACGGGCGCTCGTCAGGAATTTTCTAAGTCTGTTCATGTTTGGGTATCCTCCGCCCTCGTTCTGAACGTGCGAAGATTCAACCAATGAGTGTATAAGAAGCGGTGGCTGACAGGTGCGTGCTTCGGAGGAGAGCCCCGAACTGTGTACACTCCTGAAGAAATCTCTGCGCAAGAGAGAAGTCCGAAGGTCAATATTGGATGCTTGTGACCTTCGGGCCCTCAGGCGGCACTGCATTAATGACAAGCATGATTCTGCACTGGAATACACTGCATGGGTTCAGGAACAATTCCAGAAATCGTTGTCCGTGAAAACAGTTCGCCGTCCAATCGATAAATGCAAGCTAAAGCTGTGTCATGCAAAGGAGAAGCCATATGTGAGCACGATACAGAAACGCCGCCGTCTTCTCTGGGCCAAAGTTGATCTAAAATAAACTGAGGCAAAATTGAAAATTGTTCTGTGGTCAGATGAATCAAAATTTGAAATACTTGCTGGAAACCACGGATGCCGTGTCATGTGGTCTGTAGAGGAGAGAGACCATCCAGCTTGTTATCAGCGCATAGTTCAAAAGTCAACATCTCTGGTGGTTTTGGGTTGCCTTAGTGCTTATGGTGTGGGCAGCTTACACATCTGGAAAGGCATTATCATTGCTGAAAAGTATATAGAGGTTTTACAACATATGCTTCCATCATGACATCTCCTTTAGGGAAGGCCTCGCATATGTCAGCAAAACAATAACAAACCACATACTGCATCCATCACAGCAGCATTGCTTTGCAGTAGAAGAGTCTGAGTGCTGAACTAGCCTGCCTGCAGTCCAGACCATTCACTAATAGAAAACATTTGGCGCATCATAAAACAAAAAATCTGGCTGAGAAGACCCAGGACTGTTGAGCAGATAGAATCCTACATCAGACAAGAGGGGGACAACATTTCTCTCCCAAATCTCCAGCAACTGGTCTCCTCACTTCCCTGATGTTTATAGACTGATGTTAAAGAAGAGGGGATACTAACAATGGTAAATATGGCCCTATCCCAACTTTTTTTGAGATGTGTTGCTGCCATCAAATTCAAAATAAGCTAATATTTTTCAATGAAATGGTAAGTTGTCTCACTTTCAACATCAGATATAAATGAATAAAATGTCAGTTTGAGATTTGTGAATCATTGCATTGTTTTTATTTACAATTTATACAGCATCCCAACTTTTCTGGAATTGGGTTTGTACCGCTTAGAAATATGAAATGTAAAATTAAAAACAACTGCACGTAATACGGCACTAATGAGTGAACTGGAATTTATTATACAGTGATTAGAATTTATTTACTCTGTTTTCCTCAGTTTTGATTTTAAGTGTCCCAGAACCGTGTTTTCCAAGCGTGTCTCTGGAGAAGCCCTGGAGTAGCCCTGCGCTGCACACACACACACACACACACACACACACACACACACACACACACACACACACACACACACACATCCTTCATTTAATGGATTCAGCCCATCAGCTGAATCAGGTGGAGTTCTGGATAAGTCTGCTGAAGGAAACATGTAAAATGTGCTGGGCAGGGTACTGCCCCAGAGGGGCTGAGAGATGCCTTAGAACTGTGAAGTATTGAGCCTTGTGTATCATCTCTTTTGTATTAAATTTGCGGTGTCATGGGAGTGAGGTCAGATTTTTTTCGCAGTTTTGACTGAACTGTCCACCTGTTGCAGGTGGACATGACAAAGCCAAAGAGGGTGACTGGAGTAATTACTCAAGGAGCAAAAGACTTCGGAGCGGTGCAGTTTGTCTCTGCCTTCAAGGTGGCATACAGCAATAACGGCAAGTCCTGGAGCGTGTTTAAGGACGTGAAGACTGGGACAGACAAGGTCAGTCAAAAGCCTCTGTCCTATAGGTCTCACACTCACATGCAACTTTGCTGTCCACTCTTGCACTCTTTGTCTGTCACTCATTTTTCTGATCTGGAAACTTGGTGCTGCAGTACATGTTTTGCCCACAAGAGGGCTCAGATTTTTCTGTCCAGCCTAGCTGCAGGATAAGTCTTACTGTGTTTTCCCCATAAACTGTGTACAAAAAGATGGGGGAAGCAACCGGCACGTCACCCATTGGTTTCAGCGTAGGAAGCCTTGATTCTAGCAATTTGAAATGCCATTTTGTCATTTTTAGACCAGATGTGATTTCTATTGGACAAGAGAGTGAATAGAAGATCCAGGGAGGAGCGAGGGGTGGAACTATGTGTGGATCTGACCGCATCTGACAAGGACCAGAGGATAGCCATGCCTCTAAAGCATATATGGCTTTATCCTTTATTGTAGTCTATTTGGGACCATATTTTTTTTCAAAATGAACATCATCATATAACTAAGGAGACATAAAAGTTGTGATAAATACCAGAAAATACTATGGAAAATCGTTGTCTGCAGCCGACAGCAAGGGGTATATCCCCGAAATTCCCCAATCCTCAAAGCCCCTTTTTTTAGATTCCCCTTTACTAGACCTACATTATGAGGCAATTTTGAGGTCTATGTAAGTAATTGTTCCAGAGATATGGTTAAAAAACAGATTTTTTCAATATATAGCACCACCTGGTGGCAAACCTAGGAGTGCAGACTTGCCCATAATCTAATCAGTTCATCCTTTCTGCCATATCTACCTATATGCTAAAAATGAGAAGCCAATATAAAGTATCTTGTGAGTTATCGCGCTAAACCATGTGAAACCATGATATCCCCAAAACTCTTATTTCTGGGATATAATGAGAAATCATTATAGGATAAACCTTCAAGATAAACCTTCCTGTCAGGATAAACCTTCCTGTCTCTACACTGTATAACTGTCAAATAAAGGAAAAATTCCCAAAAATAATCTTTTTTTAAAGAAAAATAAATTGGGAAAGTAGGGTCATTTTCTCAGACTTCTATACCATTGAACTTCTTTCTGCAACCACCGACGTCGCCATCTGCTGGCGATTAAATGCAATTTTTAGAGATTTCCGCATGGCCTTCACTTTTCAGACCTGGGCGCTGCGTCCATCTTTTTATACAGTCTGTGGTTTTCCCTTCAGCGGGGGTTACGATGTGTTAATAACCTCAATACTGCAGTCAGGCTGTGCCTACCATGGGATTGAGCCTTTTCCCTCATTGCTGCATTTAAAAAAAAAAAAAAATTAATTATTAAGTAGGGCTTTCAAAAGAGCACGTGGCTGGAAGAGTACAGTTGATGGTGGTGGTGGAGGTGCCCAGAATCAGAGCATTGAGGGTGCTAAGTCCTCCTAGGGGAACTCCCCCAGGAGAATTTTGAAAATTTAAAGCTTTATGATGTATTCTCGTGGCTTTTAGTGTCTAATTTCCTGGATATATGGTGATATGAATTTAGTATGTTGTCTAGTTTCTTTGTTTGTGTGTGTGTGTGTGTGTGTGTGTGTGTGGCGGTAGACGTGCGCATATGCAGCGCTGGGATTCTGCTGCATGGCGAATTGAATGCGTTTATGCGTCTGTGGTATGGATGGTGTTAAACATGAGCGGGATGAACAGTTGCACAATTCATTCAAGATCGTTACTGCATATGTGAGAAACGTGGGGAAAATTTAAACTAATGTTAGGAAATGATGTCGGCTGGAAATGTCTCCCTCACGGCGGTGAGGAGCTTCCGTTTGTGAAGCCTGTAACTTGGCTGCCTGAGTTCTGCTGCCGCCTCTTCCATTTTCCCATGAGAAATTACCCAGCATGCAAGAACTAGGGGGCCTCAGATGAACTCTTGGGGGACGGGGTGTTTTTGTTAGGCTTTGAAAATCTGTTTTTCTCCCCTACCTTCTGACTAGCCTTTAATTTCTCTTTTTTTAAACTTAACTATGGGATGTCAGCCATATGCTGAAGGGTTTGAGTGCAGCTTTACTGAAAGAAGTTGGAATTTTGGCTGTTTAGTGCTGCTCCATGATGGAGAATCTCAGAAGACTTGCTTAACCCTCTCCAGACCAATTTATTATTTTGAGATATGAAAAATATTTTATTCATGGAGAAAAGTTCTTATACACTAGTGGCTGCAGGGGGAACTAACGTTGTATTTTTGCAATACTGAGCTGGATGGGTAACTTAATCAAACCATTTCCCATGTGGTCTTTATATTTTATAGTCAGTCATCAATTGATTTATTGTTGCAAATTTGCAACATGAGCCTGTAGAGGGTTTATAACCCATGGAATATTCTTGTTTCACTCCTTGTCTACATGTTTATTGTCTTTCCAGATTTTTGAAGGCAACAGTGACAACAATGTACACAAGAGGAACATGTTTGAGACGCCGTTCTACGCACGCTTCGTGCGCGTGATCCCTTGGGAATGGCATGAGCGCATCACTCTGCGCATGGAGCTCCTGGGATGTGAGGACTAGAGTCGAGCCCCATTTCTCCCTCTCCATCCTCCACAAGTCTCCTCCCTCGGCCTCACCACGCCCCTTTTCCTGCGCCTCACCCGCCGACTGCCTCAGGTGCAATATGGCATCCAAGCCAACAGGAGGCAGCGGTGATTCTCCCAGCACCCTGTGAGGTTACTGCCCAACGACAGCCATTATATAGCATTTCATGACCTCAAACACATTCTCGATCTCTCGAAAATGGACTCCTGTTTGTTTAATCTGTAATTCCGTGCTTTGAGCCGTTGTCCTACACATTACATCCATCGCTAGCGCCCAGCTTTATGGTGCATATTTCATATGATTTTTCTGTGGCTAAATGACAATTTCACAGCGGACTGGGCCTAAAAACGCTTCACTTCATTGTGAAACTGTCCATTCTGTATCCAAAGATGAGATGTAAATGATTCAAACACCGTATTTGTACTCAGGTTCTGACACACGTGTTACACTCCTGCTGTAGTTTGATGTTGTTATACCGTTGGGGTAGTTGCGTACTTTGAGCAGTTTAACTCTTCTCCCTATTGACTCCCCCCTCCCTTTCCCCATAATGAGTACAAACGATGACCTTGGCAAAATCGGCGAAGGTGACATTTGACGCCTTGTGGGATAAACGCTGTTTTCCATCAATGGGGAGACTTGGGCTAAGGTCCACTGATATAAATGTAGGCATCATGTGTAGTCATTATGGGGGGAAAAGAGTTTAAACTACAGTTATTTTTTTAAGCTGCAGTTAATTTTCACATTTGCTCTGATTAAAAAAATAAATAAATAAAAATCATATAGGGAATTAAATCATTTTTCAATCTGGGTAAAACTGAATTCTCAGTTCGGTGTTCAGACCATCTCGACCCAGTGAAATGTGGCTCATGAGATTTCTGCACGTTTTGGAGAGCACAGATCTGAGCTGCTCATTCAGAAAAAGGACTTGAAACTCGGTTTCCCGAAAAGTTGGGACGCTGCGTAAAATTAAAAACAAAATTCAATGATATGCAAATCATTTAAGCCTTGTGTTAAATTTAAAACCGTATGGTGTCAACAGATCAAAAGTTGAAAGTGAGAAATCTATTGTTCTTTGAAAAAAAATCGGTTCCTTTTTAGCTCATTTGGTCCGACGGACCGGAGGGAGCTGATGGGATCAGGCGGTGGCGTCTGCATCGACATCGGCGTCTGCGTTAACGCTGATCGTCTTCTGCCGACCACTGAAGGGATTGATGAGAAATTAAGTGGGGAGTTGAATATGGATATAAAGATTAAAATTTGTTCAAGGCGTCAAAACTCTATATCAAACATGGCTGTCAGTCGGCCATATTTAAAATTGCATACAGGAGAGCGTTTGAAAGCATTTAAAATGCTGAAATTTTGTACACATACTTTTGAGGACATAAAAATAAAAACCTTAAAGCTGTAGTATACGATCTGAGAATCTGTTGAGAAAAACCTGTTCAACAAAAAGTCGGCTGTATCAGCATCAGTTTTCAGGCCCAAATCCTCCTGGAGCTTCCTCTAGCGGTGAATGGATGACCTGATGTTTACTGGGCTTTGAGTCCTGCGTTGCTGACATTTCCTCTTCATCTCTGCCTTTTCCTCTGCAGACTTGCGCTCTCTCCCAACTTTTGCCGGTGGGGCAGCAGGGGCCGCGTGCTGCTGTCGCTGTCTTTCTTTTCCATTCTACTAGCCCTTGTTGCTAAGCTGCTACTCAGCTACTTCTTCTTCTTCTTCTTCTTCTTCTTCAACATTTGTTGGCGGTTTGTAAACACTCGGTGCATTACTGCCACCAGCTACTTGCTTGTTGCAGAAAGTTTATAACGCGGAAGGGGGCGGGGCGAGGCGGAACGCGGAGCACGGGGAGTCAGAGCAACGTCTCGGGGGCGTGTCAACTACAGCGAGGGGATTGGATGAGTGTAGGATCCGGCCGGATGGCTTACATTGGTCAACGTCTCTGCAGCCACTAGAGTGAATGGATTTTTTTTTTTTTTTTTTGCTCTTCACATTGTGTAAATTGTACTATAGGACCATATGAGATTACTATATGAGGTTATTAATAATGATCAAACTTTCAAATCCTACAGCTTTAACTCTTAATTTGCTACAATACTTCAGCAACACACAAGCCCAACGGCCCACTGGTTACCTCCTCAGTATGAAATGCTGGGTACAGTGATCTGGTGACTGGGGCTTGATATCTCAATGGAGCCGCACTATGAAAAAGCACTGAGCTGTAAAAATTTGACACCCTGAAACATAGAAGCATGATGCTGAATTTTGTTTGAAACTTTTTTTCCTGCACAAATGACTATAGGTGTTTTCATTTTCCCAGTGTGGGCCCCACGCATTAACATACTTACAGTACATGAGCTGAAGCCTGAAATAAACCAAGTGATCTGTCAGAAAAGTTAAGACAGGAGCATCTAAAGACTGGAGAAGTTGTATGATGCTACAAAAATATTCCTTATAGAGCATCTCCCTTAGTTAAGCTAATTCCGTGGTTCTCAGGCTCTGTCCTGGGGGACCGCCGTGTGTGCAGGTTTTCATTCCAACCACAAATGCAACCCTAGAATTTTGTTGTTGTTTAATACATAAATACAGTATGGACATGGGGCCTTCATTTCAGGCATTGCATCTCTCTCATAATGTGACGTTAGAGTGGTTAGTGTTGCTGCCTCACAGCAAGAAGGTTGCGGGTTCAAATCTGGCCTGGGGCCTTTCTGTGTGGAGTTTGCATGTTCTCCCTGTGTTCGCGTGGGTTTCCTCCGGGTACTTGGGTTTCCTCCGGGTACTCCGGTTTCCCCCACCCAGAAAAAACATGCATTATAGAAACACGCCAAACAGAACCCCTGACCAAGGAACTGGCTTTAGAACAGGAGTTGGTCCCCGGGCGCTGCTCTGTGGCTGCCCACTGCTCCTAACTATAGGATGGGTCAAATGTAGAGGATAAATTGCTATCCCACGGGGTTCAATAAAGTATATGCAAATCTAAGAACGAAAATCTCACTAACACAAATCAACAGCTTAAGGAATTCTGGGATTGCAATTGTGGTAGCAGTGAACACCAGCATACGGTCCCCAGGGACCGAGTCTGAGAACCACTGGGTTAATGGGTAACAAGTCAGTAACATGATTGAGTATAAAATGAGCATCCCAGAGAGGCGGAGTCCTTCCGGAGTAAATATAACGGGGGCGCTTCACCACTCCAAAAGACAGCATGGGCAAATGTGACATTGCAAAGAATTTAGGGATTTCATCTACGGTACACAATATCATCAAAGCACTGAGGGAATCTAGTCAAATCTCTGTTCACGAGGGGCAACGCTGAAAGCCAGTATTGAATGGCCTTGATCTTCAGGCCCTCATACGGCACTGCATTAAAAACAGACAGGATCCAGTTCTGAAAATCACCGCATGGACTCCGAAACACGCAGGAAAATCATTGTCTGTGAACATACGTTTGTGGATGCAGTGACAAACTAAGTTAAAACTCTAGCATCTAAACATAAAACCGTATATACGCGAGATCCAGAAACACTGTCGCCGTCTCTGGGCTCAAGCTCATTTAAGAAGCTCTGAGGTGATGTGGGAAAACTGTCCTGTGGTCAGACCAGTCAAACTGTGAAACTCATTTTTGAAATCCTGCACGCCGCTTCCTCCAGGCTAAAATGGAGAGGGGCCAACCGCCTTGTAATCGGCGTACAGTTCAAAAGCCAACATCCGCCATGATGTGGGAGTTCATTAGTGCACATGGGCAAGATAACTGGCACATCTGTGAAGACGACATTAATTCTGAACGATATACAGGTTTTGGACCAACATATGCTGCCATCCAGATCTCTTTTTTTCCGGAAGTTCTTGTTTATTTCAGCAAGACTAAACCACCGAATGCTAAACCACATTCTTCAAGTATTACTACATGGCTCCTGTATAGAAGAGTCTGGCTGCTAGCCTGGCCTGCCTGCTCTCCAGACCATCACCAGCTGAAAACATTTGGCACATTTAAGCTATGAAAACTACTACACAGGAGGCCATGAAGCATATAGCTCATGAAATCTGATTACAAACAAGAATGGGGAAAATGCTTTGGTTTTAAAACTACAGCAGTTGGTCTCCTGAGTTCCTAAATGCTCACAGAGTATAGTTAGACGTGATGCAGCACAGTGGTAAACATTCTGCTGAACCAGATTTTTTGGAAGTATCGCTGGCATCAAATTCAAAATAAGTATATATTTTTAAAAAAACTAAATTTCTCAGTTTAAAGTCTTGATACATTGTCATTTCATGACATTCAATACATTTTTTTAGAAACACTCAATTTGCAACATAGCACTCTGCTTTTATTTACATATTCCACAGCATCCCAACTATTTTGGAAATGGAGTTGTAAACAGCTGGAGCTCAGAATTCATGTGTGCAGCCAACACTCTCTACAATTATAACCCCCCGCGGGTGATGTCATCGCCAGTTTGTAGTACAGATTAGTGACAGTCCCAGTGTGAGGTGCATCGACTACAAACCAGTGATATCGTTGAATGACTCGCCCTGCAAATAATTTTTTTTGTCTTGTGGTTCCTCAAGTTGGGCTTTTTGACCTAAATTGGACCTGGCTGTTGAAGTGGGGCAGAAAGAAGATAAAGTGAAAAGTTTTCTGTTGTGGGACTGAATCTCTGACAGGACTAATGGAAATTGACAGGGTCAGGTTAAAGGTAACGGTGGTAGAATGTGAGGATTCTGCCCCCCCTGCAGTATCTCGGGCAGCACGTCACTGCTGAGGTTATGTTCACACTGAAAATGTACAAGCGTTGTGCTCTGATCGCGTTTTCAACGGCAGACCCTCAGTGTTGGGCTGTTCTGTCTCTCCTCGAGGGAGATCAAAGTTCACCGTTGCAATACTGCAGCCCCATCCCACCAATTGACCAGGATTTGTATTATTTATTTGAAAATGAATAGATTATTTTTGTTGTATTAGTAATCCATTATAACGGTGTATATGATTTATTTTCTTGTCCTCTGAGGTGCACTCTGTTTTATTTTTACTGAAACCAGAAATAAACACATTATATCAGACTGAATTGCCTGATCGCTGTGGGTCTGTAAAAAGCAGTGAACACATGCCTGAACACCTGCAGAAAGAAATCTGCCAAACACCGTAGGCCAACCGCAGCTCCACCATTTTCTACGCAATGGGTTGAATAAAACCATATGGCTAAAGGTCCTACAACCTTCAGATAAACACTAAATTTGGCCAAAAAAGGCGCACTCACTCGTCAGTTTGGAATGATGCCAAACCTGACGTCTCCATGACGTCACCCTCAGAGTTCTGAAAAACCGAAACAAAGCTCTGTTCTAAGCTCACCACTTCTCCCAGCTGTTGCCATCTTGGCAGTGTCCGTCTCCGCCTAACCCCAGGCTAATCCCAAAAAAGGCTGAGAGATGGACTGTTGGAGTTTCAGCAAAGTTGTCTGATGCCCATGTCCCAGACCTTACGCAGTCGTTGCCCTGAAGTTACCCAAATAACGAGGGTAACGAGAGTGCGAGACCAGACTTCCAGCTGAGAGGCTGAGGGATAGAGGCTACTGACAGCATGCGGGGGAGGGTCAAACTGTTTATAGACCAGGAGCGTAGGGACGTGAACTTCGTAGCTTAATACTGCCATTTTTTTTAACACAACCGTATGTTAAAAAATGCGAATAAAGTGTGAATATTTTTTAATGGTCTTAAGTTCCACATTTCAAATGTAGTGGAAACATCACACATTCAATTCCAAATCAAAGCTTTTACAGCTTTGTTCCAATGTTCCAATATATTGCTGAAAATTCTCTAATTGCAAACAAATCCGTAAGCGCGGTCTGAAGGTCTGTTCAGAGACTCAAATTTGCCCAGCTGAGGTGACCGCTGGCAGAGAGAGAACTTTCAAACTCAAATTCAAAATGGACTTTATTGACATGACTAATGTGTACATTTCATATTGCCAAAGCGTAGACGTATACATAACCGAACGCTACACGGCATGCAGCTCTATCTATTCATTTTCCACCGCTTTTCTGGGGTCGGGTCACAGGGGTAACCGACTCAGCAAAGAGGCGCAAGTGTCCCCCTCCCGGGCTACGTCCCCCAACTCTTCATGGGGGACCCCAAGCCGTCCCAAGGCCAGCCGGTAGATGCAGTCCCTCCAGCGGGTCCTGGGTCTGCCTCAGGGCCTCCTCTAAAGGGAGGTATACAAGAGCCTCTCTTTCAAGCTGAGCTCCCTCACCAGGACAGACCGGTACGACGCCTGTGTCACCGTAGATGCTGCAGCGATCCGTCTGTCAAGCTCAGGCTCCATCCTACTCTCTCATGCACAAGACCCCAAGATACTCCTCCGCTTGGTAACAACTCACCCCCCACTCTGAGGGGACAGTCCACCTTTTTCCAGCAAAAAACCATGGCCTCAGATTTGGAGGCATTGATCCTCGTTCAGACTACTTCACACTCGGTGAACTGCTCCAGTGCGCGTTGAAGGTCACAGCGCAATGAAGCCGACAGGACCACATCATCTGCAAACAGCAAAGATGCAATCCGGAGGTGACTAAATTGGACTCCCTCCAAGCCTTAGCATCACCTTGATATCCAGTCCATGAAAATCATGAACACAACCGGTATCAAGCAACACCCTTGGAGTCCAACAACAGGAAACGAGTCTGACTTATGGCTGAAAATGCAGACACAACCCCGGCTTTGGTTGTACAGTGATCGGCAGAGTTGGAGTCGTCTTAATCTTAATCCACCTAATCTGATCTTCATCTAATCAAGGTTAAGTAATCTAATTTTTAATCCAAATTTTCCTTATCTTTAATCTAATCTTCTCTTAATCCACTTCTATCCCCATTTAATCCAATATTTTGGATTAGAATTGGATTAAGGTAGGTATATTCTCCCAAATACATTTATTTCTCTTTCATTCATAATTTAGTACCAACATCATATGAACAACTACTAAATACAGAATTAAAGTGATGGCTCATTTACATAGATTATGCAGATTAGGTCCCGAAATGGCTACCGCAATGTGGAACTTGATCAAGTACCTCAGGCAGGATATCTCTAAAACTTTTTATTACTTTACTCTCTAATTTTTACAGACCATTTACCATTTATGATGATATAGTGCATGTTCTGATCAGAGGGTTTTCAGAAATAATATTTATATGGAAAAATGTGGGTATTTTAGTGGGGTTTTTTTTTTTTTTTTTAATTTAGTATTTATTTTACTTTATTGGGTACCTAATTACCTCAAAATCTAGAGTTACACAAATTATTTCTTCAAAGTGCCCGATCAGTCCATAGACATGCATCTGGTGAATTATATTATATTATATTATATTCCTTATATTCCTAGTTTCACAATGATGGCATGAGAGAAAGTGGAGAAATGGTGTTTGAAGCAATTCTTGGCAGGTAAAAAAATCAACATTTATTGAGAAATTGACAAAAAAACAACAAATGTACATTTTGTGATAGTCCTATGAAGGACACGCACTATGAACTTACTGAAGGTTATTTCATGAAAATGTCAAAATTAAAAAAAAAAGCCTATTTTGGGAGGATATACATAAACACAAATTTTGTGTAATCTTTAATCTTTATCTTTAATAAGGTCCACAATCAACTTTAAAATCTTCTGTTATCAAATCTCAAGTCTGTCAAGTTCCATGTGATGCTACTAATTGATAAAGAAACAAAGAAATCAGGTCCTTTATCCTCTCCTCTCTGTGTTAATATTATAAAAGCAAATCACAAAGACATTATAATGCAACATCTACCGAGTCAAATTTCCTTTCAATCACCTTTGTTACTTGAGTTCATCCAATTCGCCAAAACAAGTGTAAGAATGAAATGTGTTTTTCTTTACGCTTGTATGTGTTAGAAAATGATGGATGTTACATTAATGTCAAGTTCGACAGTTTAATCTGAATTCATCTTAATTTATTCCATTTAAATCCTTTAATCTAAGAAATTTCAATTTAATTTTAAAGTAATCAAATCCAAAACATCCATTTAATCTAATCCAAATCATTTCAATTTAAGCACTCCCAACTCTGGGGATCGGATGGCTCGAACTCAAAAACCCGCACCCCCCACAAGATGCCTACCTCGTTGGGCATGGTCATAAGCCTTCTCCAAGTCCACAAAATGCATGTAGACTTGGACAGCAAACAGTATCTGTTCAAGGGTAAAAAGTTAGTCCACTGTTCCGTGGCTAGAACGGAGGCTGCATTGCTCCTCCTCAATGCAAGGTTTGGCAATCAGGCAGAAGTTTTCTTTCCGGCACCTTGGCATAGGCATTTCCTGGAAGGCTGAGCACTGCGATTGCCCCTGTAGTTGGAACATACTCGCTGGTACCCTTTTTTAAGAAATGGGAACCCCCACCCCAGTCTGCCAGTCCAAGTGTACTGTAATTGACCTCCAGGCCATGTTAAACAAGAATAACAAGGAACAGGAAAATTAACAGAAATGTTAACTCTTAATTTTTTGCTAAAGTACAACCCAACAAATTCCTTGTTTTATCTATTATACAAAGGACATTGGTTTCCTCACTCCAATGACGACAGGATCAAACTACCGCTTATTACCACATCACTGGTCCTGTTACTTTTTTGGCAACGGAATCCTGGATAGAAGTGTTTCCTCATCAGCATAACCGTAAATCAGCTTCTCGGGATCACATGCACGCTCTCAGGAAGCATGAGCCCTCTAATGATGGACACTTTTGAGTCAATCGCACCCATACCGTTGACTCTTGGTTTTTTTTTTTTTTTTTTTGCAACATTCACAAGTGGAACAGATAGAATTTTTTTTGCAACAGAGTCTGGGATAGACACGTTCCCGTATTGGCATACCAGCCAATCAGCTTCTCAGGACGGCATGCATGCTGAACGTGGTCACTGCTTTGGTCACTAACTAGCAAAGGCACTTGCATTGCACTTGGCACTGCTCCACGCCAGGTGTAAAATGTGTTCTGTAAGTGAGTTTCTCAGTATGTGTCTGCCTTCAGCTCAGCAGTTCATATTTGCTTCCAAACCCAAAATGTGGCAAAATTTGTTGGTAGATTCCTTTTTATAAATGCAGAGTTCATTCAGGCGCGGACTGGCCATCGGGAGCACCAGGACATTTCCCGGTGGCCTGATGTCAGCCATCCAGTCAGCTTGACCTGCAATAGGCTAATAATGGGAATGAATCGAACCAAATCCACAAATCAGGCGATCCCTGTGAAATTGAAACCATTACTGCATCCAGCGGCGCACAAAACAGCCGAACGTTACCTGCTTTTCAGACGCTCCTGGAGTAATGGAGCAAACATAACTAATGGTTACCCTGGATGTAACTCCAGTTCTATGAATACATGCGTAGCCGTCTAACGGGCTTCGCTTTGGTTACCCCCACGAGGCTCCGCCTCGGCGCCTGAGAAAGAAAATTGAACTCACCTGCTCCGTAGGAGGGGGTAGCATACTCACCTCCCATAAAGCCCCGGCGTTGCCAGTGCTCGTCTCCCTTTGAAACTCAGCATCCCACACTCGGGGCCACCTGGGCAGGTTGTTAGACGGCTACGCACGTATTCATAGAACTGGAGTTACATCCAGGGTAACTATTAGTTCCATTTCATACGTGCTCCGCCCTCTTACGGGCTTCGCTATTGGTTACTCCTAAGGCGAAGGCCAATAGGGATGGATGTACCCCAGGTGGACCCTGGCCATGCAGATCCCCTCGCAACCACGCGAAACCTGTCCACACCCTGGGGCGCACACCGCCAGTCTGCGTACCCTGCCCCAGGTGGTGGGAAAATAGCCCCCAAACCATTACCGGTGCTGGGAGGGACCCCTCCTCATCAGGCCCCTGGCAGGGCTTGACCGTTGTTATTCCAATAACAGGGCTCGCACCTGTGGGCGGGCACCGGCAGAGTGCTTCGCGTCAGGTTGTGGACCACCAACATCAGCCGTTACTTGAACAAAATTGGGCTTCTCCTGATATCGTTCCCCCCATGTCGGCCTCATCCCCCAGGGTAGGCACACCTGAGTACCACAGCCCGATCATGGTACCAACATAACCACAGCTACTGCTGGATGGGGCTCTCCCCCCAGTGGGTTCTCTCACCCCAATGCTTGGGAGAGGCCATGTCACTTTCCCACGGCACGCCTAACAGCTGCGGGCGGGGCGCCCCAGGTCGGCCATGATCAACTGCTAGTTAGCGCTGGAAGGGGACCCCTCCGGCAGGGTTCCCAAGACCGAATGCGCCACTGAGTCCGCTGTCATATCCCTGAGATATGATCGCGCAAAAGTAGATGTCGATGACCAAGCGGCTGCCCTGCAAATTTCTTCTATCAACACGCCCCTAAGTAGTGCCATAGAGGAAGCAATCCCGCGGGTGGAGTGTGCGGTCAGTCCTGCTGGAGCCACCAGACCTGCCGCTGAATAGGCCCTGCAGATCGCATCACGAATCCAGTGGGCGAGGCGCTGTGTTGACAGAGGGGCCCCCTACGCTTGCCCGCCATAACTCACAAACAGCTGATCCCCCTTCCTGAGGCTCGTGGTTTGCTCCAGGTAAACGCTGATCGCGCGTACGGGGCACAGCCTGTGCATCTTTTCCTGCTCAGTGGTGGCAGGAGGAGGTGGGCAGAGGACCTGTAGTCGAAGGACTGATGATTTAAAAGCTGTGGTTATGACCTTCGGCCGGAATGAAGGGTTTGGACGCAGCTCCACTGACCCTAGGTCCTGTCTTAGTCAGGCAAGACGGGTGCACAGAGACGGCACTCAGTTCACCTACCCTCCTGGCTGACGCCAAAGCCAAGAGGAGGGCCGTCTTAATATACACCAAGTGCAGGTCTGCTTGGTCCAAAGGCTCAAAAGGTGGTCCAGCCAGGCCTCCCAACACCGTGTCCAGGTCCCATTGCGGAATTTCGCGGTGCACAGAGGCCTAATTCTGTGAGCTCCTCTCAAAAACCGCTTTATTAGGGGGTGATCTCTGGCTGTGATGCGGTCCAACCCATCGTGTCCTGCCGCTACTGCCGCAGCAAATACCCCCAGGGTGGAAGCTGCACGGCCCCCCTTGAAGAGAGCCTGCAGGAAATCCAGCACCCCCTGAAGGGGGCATAAACCGTGGGTCTAGGCCTCTCGCCTGACACCAGTTCATAAAAATCTGCCAGCGGGCTGCATAAGCTTTGGATGTAGACGGGGCCCGTGCACATTGAATTGTGGATACTACCGCCTCGGGCAGGCCCAATTCACTCAGTTTCACCCTTTCAATCTCCAGACCATGAGGGGGGCGAGAGTGGCATGTGGCGCCTGTCTCATGGTCGAGGG
Organism: Gymnothorax reevesii; assembly: GCA_029721435.1. NCBI lineage: Eukaryota > Metazoa > Chordata > Actinopteri > Anguilliformes > Muraenidae > Gymnothorax > Gymnothorax reevesii. The sequence continues at coordinate 1,709,487 of CM056588.1, forward strand.
GAGGTCCGGAATCTGCCATGGGCCTACTACCGCCAGCTGGATAAGATCTGGGAACCATCTGGCGTTTGGCCTCATCGGTGCTACCACAAACATGGATAGCTGCTGCTCCCGTACCCTGCAGAGTGATGGCATCAGTAACTGCCAGGGTGGGAATGTGTAAAGCAGGCCGGCGGGCCATACTGGATGAGCCAACGCATCCACCCCCAGTGGAGGGTCGTCGGTGGGTCTCAATGAGAACCAAAGAGGGCACAAGGCGTTCTCCTTGCCTGCGAACAAATCCGCTACTGCCGGGCTTTCAGAGAGCATAGGTGGCGGTCCGCCCAGATTAGAATGGCCGCGGCCAACCTGTGCAGGGCTACCGACCCGACGCCCCCCTGCCTGTTGAGATAGGCCACTACTGTTGTGCTGTCCGATCTCACTAGGACGTGCCTCCCTTCCAACTGTGGGGCAAAATAGTGCAACACTTTCTTAACTGCTATGAGCTCCAGTTGGTTGATATGGCGCTGGGGCCCCAGCCATTTACCTGCGACAGAAGCAGAGCCGCAAGTCCCGCCCCATCCTGTTTGGGAGGCATCTGTGAATACCTGGATATAGTGTGCCACGCACCCCATTCGAACCCCCTCATGGCCCCGGATGGGTGAGGCCCAGAATGTCAGTGCCCGTCGTGCTCGCACCGGTATGCGGAGCATACGCTGTTGGTCCCGCCTTGGGTGCAGACGAAGGCGTATGAACCAGCGCTGCAGGTCTCGCATGTGCAGAAGTCCCAGGCGGACTACTGAATGGGCAGCAGCCATCATTCCCAGCAACAACATGACCCTTACTGCTGGCACTGATACTGCCTCTAAAATGTCCTGGGTCTGGGACAGAATCGCCTCTATTCTGTCCACAGACAGACATGCAGTCATTGACCGCGAGTCCAATTGCAGCCCTAGATACCGCGCTGTTTGACTAGGCTGCAAGGTGCTCTTGTTGTAATTGATGGTAAAACCCAGCTGAGTAATATGCTGCATTACTAGCACCGTGCGGTTGGTTACCATCTGCTCGGAGAGGGCTAGGATCAACCAATCGTCCAGATAGGTCAGGATCCGTACCTCTTCCCGCCGGAGAGGCGCTAACGCTGCCTCCACGCATTTGGAGAAGGTCCGAGGTGCCAGGGAATATCCAAATGGGAGGCGACAGAATTGGACACTTTGATTTTCCACTGCAAAGCGCAGGTACTTCTGATGGCGCGGCAAAATTGGGACATGAAAATAGGCGTCCTTCAGGTCTATTGACGTCATACAGTCACCTGGTCTGACACATTCCAGCAGAGACTTCCCCGTCAGCATCCGGAATGGTCTGTGTACAATGTGAGTGGGATGCGGAGTTTCAAAGGGAGACTAGCATTGGCAACGCCGGAGCTTTATGGGAGGTGAGTATGCTACCCCCTCCTACGGAGCAGGAAGTTCAATTTTCTTTCTCAGGCGCCGAGGCGGAGCCTCGTAGGGGTAACCAATAGCGAAGCCCGTTAGAGGGCGGAGCACGTATGAAATAGAACGGAAATGTGTAGCGGAGACAGAGAGGATGAGAAACACAAAGCACTGGCCACAGAAGCAGCGAAGGCTTTAAAAACTGCCGACATGTTCGTCAGTAGGAGAAACACTCGCTAAAACACACACACACCCATCATAGTTAGATTTCACTTAAAGAGACAATAAACTTTTTAACTTTTTAACTATGGTTATTATATAATTGTATTGTTGTAAGTTTCAATTGAATGAGTTAGATGCAGACAACAATGAACAGGATAAACTCCAACATAATTTTGTTGCTCTTTCTCTCGCTTGGGTCCTTTCCTGTAAAAGTTAAATAAATGGAGGAAGGTTATTAGTCACTCAGTTTCTTTGCCATGTTCCTGTTCAAAATGGAGAAAAGATCTTTCATTAATCATTAATTGCATTTCTTTGGTCATGAAAGCTTTCAGTCACATTTGTTCAGCTCATTTGGAATAAAACTTGGACTTCATGTTACTCCTTTGCAGGGGAGAGCTTGTTAAATGTATGAAGAAAATTTCATGTTTCATCGCACTGCTTAGACATGATGTAAACATGTATTTTATTAAATCATTCATCTCGCCCAACTTCAAAATAGGGGGGAAAAAAACCCTCCGCATCTCTGATCAAGCATAACTCCTTTATTTAAAAAAATTACAACACTCTATATTGTCTTTACTTGATGATAATCAAATTATTTAGTTTTTAATGAGTAACCAATCATTTTCAAGTATTCTTCCGTCATCTCCAAGCTTATACAAAATATGCCGTCTGTTGTGACCGACAGAAGTATCAGATGAGCGACATACCTTTTCTCATAGAGAAATACGTGGGTTTTCACTTTGTTTTATACTCATAGAAGCTCAAGAACTGCAAATTGACAATCAACATTGGGCCCACCATACAAATATTTTAAGAAGATGCCGTGTGTATTTCAAGGAAGTTTCCATAGCCTTCTTACGCATTTACGCCAAGCCACATGAAAACGATCAATATTTTTATCACTGAAGTTCCACAAAGGACAACCATAAAAACTAATGCAAAATAAACAATTCATAATATTGCCGCTACAGCCTCTTTAGTTAAAACACAGTTGGTTCTATAATAGAGCTCATCAACTGCTTTTTAATAACAGGCTTTGTTAAATTATTTTCCATAACTCGACAGAATCCTTCGGCTCCATCACCTCTCCATTCAAACAAACTTATATCAGCATCTCCCCTTGATGTGTTTGGAAATATTATCACATGACTTAAGTGAGTTAAATTTAACACTGTACTCAAGACCAAATTCCTCGCAAATTCCCAGCAAGCGTTTTGCGGCACTGTTTGAAGGCACACCAGTCTCACACAGTCTAATTATTTACAGAAAACTGCTTAGATTTTTTCGCTCTCAGGAGTTCTACAAATATTTGACAAATTCAGATGGAAGAATTTCTTAAAGCTCCACTGGTGTCTTACTCTTGGGCTCCTACTGTCATATATAAGGGCATTTAAATATTGGGCCTAGTCCTGCATCAAATGGTTCATTTTTGTTTTATTCTGAATCTTATATTTTAATATCTCTTATGTCCATTCTATGTTGTTTTTATGTGAAGCTCTCAATACATGTAATCACCTTATTTTAAAGGACTCTGCAATGTATTTCTTTCTAATACATCGATCGTTTTCCCTGATCCTCACCCTTTAATCAAGCAATACAATTAGCCACAACATTAGAAACACTTTCCCACTATGGTGCAATTGCTGTTCACTTTTGCAACTTTGTCCTTCTACAACTCCACAGCCATTAAAATGGCTAAACTCCAGCTCTCTGTTTACCATCCAAATGAATTCCACTTACTTTAGCCATTTTAATGGCTGTGGGTGGTTAAACTCCTGCTTTGACCGACTCCACTTACACCTACTTCACCTACTCGGTCCAACTAATTTCACTTACTCTGATCAACTACACTTACTCTGGCCAACCCTCCAACAATGTTGCACAATGCAGATTTAATGCCTCCATCAGTCATCTCGCGCTTACATGACATGCTTACCAACTGCCAAATCCACTCAGATGACAATAACCAGCTGATGTTCTTACTAGCAAAATCATCATTCTTGCCTCTTTGAGAAACAATGCAAAACATTACAGCTTAAATCACCATATTCAACAGATTCCCTCGTCATCAAACTTCAGACAATTCAACAACTTGCCAGCTGGAGTCAGTTTCACTTGCTCTCCTCTCACCCTAAGGGTTTTTGAACCTCTGCCAACAGATAGTGTTTGGCTACGCACTCCTAAACTAGTATTTTCTCAGAAAATGTTGCCTGATGTTATGTTTTTAACCATCAACTTGTCTAATCAATGATTTCGCTTCTTTAGTTCCATTTGCTTTTTTTGCCTTAAACTACCCCCTTCGGGAAAACCGTATTTCTTTTACCAGAGATTTAATCTGCTCATACTCTCTGAACCATGTTTCTCAGTCTTAATTTTGACAATATTACTGCTTGGCATCGTTCGCATTTTGATTGACTTGTCCCCATTTTAACCTTGACTCTAGTCCCCGACTAGAGAGAACGCGTTCTGTGTCAATGTAGACGTCTCTACAAAGGGATTTTTGTTTTAATACAAAATCCTTAATAACTTTAACCTTTATTGTCCCCGACAATACTCAGAAATACAATGATCAATGTTATCCATTACCCCGACAACCCTTTCAAACTGCCGAAGTCCGGCCTAATGCAATGACCAGTTGCAATTCTGTTTTCACATTTAATGGCAGACTACATCAATCAAAATGACACTGTTCATTTATTTATAAATATATAAGTTTACGACTCACAAAATATTGATGGACCGAATCCAAATTTCGAGTTTGTAGGATCTCAGCAATGGAGGTCACAAAAGCTGGTCCGAGGCGTCCTCGCATCGCTTAAGAGGAAGCGGCATACCAAGACCGGGAAGCCTTTTCGTGCCGAAATGATCAGTCTTGCTAGGTCCGGTCCGATTCCGTCCAGTTCTGAGATCCCACTTCTGACACCAGATTTGTGGAGGCTCAGCTTGAGTCGTAATAAGAGAGTCAAAATTACTTCTGATGGTCAGTTGTTGCAGTATAAGGAGACTGACTGGTTGGGGATTTTATTTTCAACAAGACCCTAAACACCCTAAAGTTGAGCAAGAATTCTCTGTCAGAATGAATCATCTAGTGACATAAAAGTTATGTTTTGGCTGCTCAAAATCCTGATCTTAATCTGATTGAGCATATCTGGGATTTGCTTGATACCAAAATAAATGTGTTTTAACATCAAATGAGTCTCTTTGGAATGAACTTCAAACCGTATAGTAAATTTTTAGCAGGTGAGGAAATTAAAAAAGATGTGAAAAGTAATATAATAATAAGAAGAATAATAATAATAATTCTAATAATAATAAAAGAATAATACATTTATTTATAGAGCACCTCTCAAGTAATACAGGAAAGTGCTTCATAGGTAAAATATTATGTACATAAAAGCAATAGAACAAAATGGGGAAAAACAGGGAATTACATGACACAAAATCACACCAGTGCAATAAAAGAATTTCAGCAGTAAAAGAGAGCCTATAACAGTGAGTCTTTAAAAGAGGATAGACTCAGCATTCCTAATATTATTCGGGAGGAGATTCCAGAGTCTTGAAGCTTTAACTTGAAAGTTCTATCAACTTTTGTTTTTAACTTAGACTCTGGCACAGCCAATAATGCTTGCTTTGAGGACAATGTACGAGGTCTATAAGGATTTAAAAGCTCTCATACACTCTGGCGACATACTATGGAATGCTTTACAGGTGATCAATGAAATTCTTAAATTCTTTGGCAGATTGTGCAATGATGCTGAAATTGTGGGCTCTTCTTGTTTTAGTGAGCAAACGTGCAGCTGAATTTTGAACCACTTGTAGTTTGTCCAATGATTTCTCATTCAGAGAGGTAAAAAAAAAGGGTAGCAGTAGTCCAATCCTGATTAAATAAAAGCATGAATATTTTTTTCAGTATCCTCTTAAGACAGAACAGATCTTATTTTAGCTAAATTATGGAGCTGCAAATATGACTGCACAAGCTTCCTGACATGGAGCTCTAGTTTGAGATCAGAATCAAAAATCACATCAATGGCCTAATATTTGTAGCAAGAGCTCCTAGAGATGATTGAATTTCATCTGACACTAACTTTGGACCAAGTATTATGACTTCTGTTTGTGGCGGAGTTTCTCAGCTTGTGTTGTGATATGAGAGTCTTGGAGCAGGTTAAAAGAAACATGATCAACAGTTTATTGCAATGTAATTCTGCAGAATGAGAGAGCGAATGGGACTCTGTGTCCACAGCAGCCAGAGGTCAGTCTCTGCTGAATAATTTTCACAAGCAATTATTATACCCTTCTAGCCAAGCATATTTTAAGCAATCAATCACAAAATTACACAAATATTTTATTTTTTGAAGATTTCTGCTCTAGGGATGTGCTTGGAGGAGTCCCATCTTGTGCTTAAGGGCTCAGTTTCAAGGCCTGGTACAGATAGCAAGATAACAGAATTGTTTCTAAGTTGGGACATTTCCCAGACATGATTACAAAACTCCTATCCAGGTGCAGCACCCCTCCCATCAGTACTTTCCCACAGCCTAAAGCTGAGAGCAAAATAAGCATTTACTTTTCTAACAAGTATACAGTTTTACTGCTTAAAAAATAATATAATGTAATAAAATCGAAGTGCACGAAACACTACAACAATGAATTTTAAAACTGTAACAGTAACAACACTGTTTAATTTGAATTCAACTGCAAAAAATGATTTGCCAACCAATTGTGAACATCAGCTAAACAGTCATGCAACACTGACACACTGCTGAAACCAGTAGGCTTCACTGAAAGATAACTGCATGTCATCAGCATGACAATGAAAAGATATTTTATGCTGACGAATAATCGAACCCAGAGGTAAGTATAAGTAGAAAATAATACAGGCCCAAGTATGGAGCCTTGAGGTAAGCCTAAAGTGGGCAGTGCAGATGATGATACTTTTGTACATAATCACCAAGGGAAACCAAAAATGTCTGTGACAGATATGAGGAAAACCATTTCAATACAGACCCAGAGAGCCCAACCCAATTTCTGAGCCTATCAAGCATGAATACATGATCAAGTGTATCAAAGGCAGTACTTATATCCAACAGCACCAGTAATGAGTCACCAGAGTCAGCATTCATCAAGAGGTCATTTGTGACCCTGAGAGCTGTTTCTGTGCCGTGTCCCTGTCTAAAGCGGGACTGAAATCTCTCAAAAATATACTCAGCAACAAAAGTTCTGGTGACACCAATTTTCATGAGTTGTTCAGAAGAAAAAAAATGTCTGGTGTTCAAATCTGTTATGAAAATAAGTCACACAAACATACCCGCTGCAGAAAAGCATGCCTTCAATACAAAAGGTGACTTTTATGCAAACATCATCCATTTGATGATCTAAACTTGGGTATAAAAGCACTTGTCGCAGGGATTCGATATGCATTGTTCCTGCTTGTGTCGACAACTGCCACACGGAAAAAACAACGTTTCCACCCTTACTTGAAGTTTGAAGATGCTATGCCTATCTGAAAATTTACGTCTTCGAGCCATTGGTATGCTTGAAGCAGGATCATCTCAACGGGATGTCGCAAGACAATTAACGTCCACAGAAACACCATTTGGACTTAATGGCAGCGTTTGCAAGAAACAAATGCTGTCAGAGACGGGCCTCAATGCGGCAAGCCATCCGTCAGACAGGATTGTTGGATTCAAACCACACAGCTGCGAAATCGGTTCCAGCCTGCAACAGTCACTGACAGAACCATCCCAGGACTTCGACGAATATCGGCACAGACTGTATATTACTGCCTCAGACATTTTGGGGTTGTTGCCAGAAGATCTGCTAAATGTCTGATCTTGACCCACAATCACTGACGATTAAGTCTCCAGTGGTGCAGGCAGCGTAAAAGTTGGACCACAATTCAGTGGAGACTGGTGCTGTTCACTGACGAGTTTCGTTTCAACCTCAGCCACAATGATGGACGCAGATGTGTTTACTGACGTCAAGGTGAACGTTACACTGAACACTGTCATGGAGCAAGACCCTTTCAGAGGTGGCAGTGTTATGGTATGGGGTGGGATCACAGCTAGACAGAGAACCCGATTGTTACTGGTTGATGGCAACCTCACTGGACAGAGTTACCGTGACTAGTTAATCCATCCCATTGTTCTGCCATTTTTGCGTTGACATGGCCCTGGCGTTCTCTTGACCGCCTGACCACATGTGGCTTGAGTTGTGCAACAAACACTTCAACAGATCAAAGTGAATGTGATCCCTTGGACTGCGCACTCTCCAGATCTCTCTCCAATCGAGCACACGTGAAATGAGATCGAACAGCGTCTCCGACGTTTACCATATGCCCCAGAGACACTCCAGGAACTTTGTGACAGGCTTGCACAGAAATGGACTGGTACCCCACAGGATTTAGTGAGACATCTGATTCATTCCATGTGAAGATGATGTGTTGCTTGCATCGAAGCCAGAGGGGGACTCACGCGTTACTGATGGGTGAATTGTCATTTACGCTTGTCCATGTTTCCCATGTCATGATGTCATAACTGTAACTGATATGGCTTATTAAACCTGTGAACTTGTAACAGGAGTCTGTTCTCTATTGGAACCACAAATTATTTTTAGATTTAGGGGTGTACCTTATTTAAGATTCAATTTTATACAGGGTCACAGGAACTTTTGTTGCAGAGTATATTATTTTTTTCTGCCACTACTAAAAGTTTCTTTGCTACCACTTTTTCCAAAACTTTTGAAATAAAAGGCAGTTTAGAACTTGGTCGAAAGTTAAGAATTGCTGGATTAAGATTTAGTTTTTAAAGAAGCAATTGAATGCAGACAATCTTAAAATAATCAGGGACACAGCCAGTAAAGAGAAAACTGTTCACCACAGAAAGCAGGTCAGGGCCAAAAGCCAACATTACATCTTTAAGGAGCCTGGTGGGTATAATATCGAAGGGACTGGAGGAGGGTTTCATACGTGACACACTATCTGTTATATCTGACGTAGAAATTGGTGTGAAACAACTCAAGTTCAAGCGAGAACACGATACATTAAAAGGAACAGGAGTGATACGAGACCTTAAAATTGCTATCTTGTCAATAAAAAAAGTTCAAAAAACTTATGACAATCAGCGGGATTGAAGCCGATGTGACAGCAGTTGGAGGGTTCACAAGATGGTCAATTGTTTTGAATAAAAATCTTATTATTAATAATTTCGAGCATTTTTAATTTCTAGATTAAAGTTTAACAGGCTTTTCATGTGCACGTTAAGGACAATTTGTTTAGTGGCCTCCATTTCTGTTCCGTCTTTCTGCATTCCTTCTTAAGGCTGCGGACTTAATCATTTATCCAAAGCTATTCTGTTGCACAGGCGCTGTTCTAATTTTGAAAGGCGCAACAACATTAAGGATTGACAAGCACATTTTATTAAATAAGTTTAGCATTTCTTTGCTACCTGGAATGTGCGCTATATTAATGCAAGCAATAGAAAATATAGCCGAAAATTTCGAGCCCGTATGCGAGGTTAACATATGAGAATGAAAAGATTGCTTCAATTTGGTTTGAGCTACAGGATCATGCTGAATCACTTTAGTGGACTCTAAACTGTTCGCCAAACCTCCCAATTTAGTATCATTTGCAAATCTAACTAATTTGTTTTCAATATTCCTATCAAGGTCATTTCTGTAGATGAGGAACAACAAGGGTCCCAACACTGATCCCTGAGGGACGCCACTCCCCACCACACCTAGCTCAGATGAGATACCACTGACCACCACTCTTTGTGTTCTGTCCTGTAACCAGTTCTGAATCCACTCCAGAATACCTCCTGTAACTCCAACCGAGCGGATTTTAAAAATTTGCCTCTCCTGCGGTACTGTATCAAATGCTTTCTGAAAATCCAAGTATATGAAGTCATAAGCCCTGCTCTGATCATAAGTCTTCGTTATGGCTCCGCAAAGAATTCCAGGTTTGTTAGCCATGACCTTCTGTTACGGAAACCATGTTGGCTATCCCTCAAGATTCTATGTTCAAGATATGATTCCAGCTCATTTTTTGTGATAGTTTAACTTGCATTGTATGCAAAATTTTGGAATCTGACTGACCTGCAATTTCCTGGTTCAGTATGGTTTCCTTTCTTATATATTGGTATTGTATTACCCTGCTTCCAATCATTTGGCATTTCTCCAGTTTGTATGACCATCTGAGGATAGCTGAGAGCAGTTTCCTCAATGTATTTTCAATGTCCAAGCCAAGCAAAGGTTGAAAAAAATCTAGCATTTTAGTGGATTTTGACATCTTGCTCGCAATGTGAAACGCACATGATGGCCCATGTGTCACAATTGATTCCATGAGTGATGTCACAGCTCTTGGTGCTGTTCACAGTGCTGTTCAAAGATGGCTGCTAAAAGCCTGTTTTACATCCATGATGACTTTATTCTACGATCATCTCCGGGTGGAAAATGTTGATCGTTAGAGAGAGTATTTCATGCCCTTTTGGATAATACCAAATACGACAATTTTTTATAAAGTTTCAAATCAATATATGTCCATTTTAACTGAAATTTGGTCATTTCAGCAATTTGTTTGTTCGTTTTCTTTGCTTTACGCAGGTGAATAATTTGAACCTTCTGAAACAGAATAACATCTTTTCCAAGAACACATGATGCGTCTTCTGACATGGTGGTTTAAGAAGTTTAATTAACTTCTTGCCAACTGAAACATATTGATCCCTGCAATTATTATCCAGTGTAAGGCAGCACCCGTTTGTTTACTTCAATCCAGGTGGTGCCTTTTTTTGGCCAGACACTGTAAGTAAACAATGTTGTTCGCTTCAAGAGTATTTTTTTAAAAGACTTTTTTTTTTTTTTTTTGGATTTTCTCTTTTACCAGAGAGACATTCAGTAGAGAGAGACAGGAAAGTTGGTGTTGTTGTTGGGGAATGGGGAAGACATGCAGCAAATGTCCTGAGCCGGAATCGAACTCGGGTCGCCACAGGAAGGACTCTGCCTTTACCGTGCGCGCGACGAGACCGATGTGCCACCGGGGCACCCTTCAAGAGTATTTTTTAACCAAGAAAATTGTTTTAATTTATCCTCACTTGCAAAGACTCTGACTTTGAAATAAATTTTAAAAAATCAATATCATTGCCCAGAGCTGATGAGGGCAAATAAATAAATAACCATGTACCCTAATTAGCACAAATATAACAAGGAAGCAAAGCAGGATAGTCAAGGGGGACAATGACCTACAGGTCAGTGTTATAATGAATTGATAAGCAAACAAATAAATCAAATTATGCATCAAACCATTCACCTTAACACATGGAGTTCAGCTGTCAAATTATAATTTCATCACAACTCAGTGCAACATCTGAGAAATGTTGACTACTGTCACAAAATACGTTTGCGGTATCAAAAGCTCTTTTCAGGTGATGAAATACAGCCTTGACAGCTCCCACTCGCAAGTAATGATATCCATGAAAAACATTTCTCTTTCAGAGGAATTCGTCGCTCACACCTCCATTTAAAATGCTATTGCAGGAGTTGGGGCGTGAGTTGGGGATCCAGTGGATTACTTGGCCATCTTCCAGCACATCAGAGCCCCAGTTAGGACCCCAGCAGCGAAAATGGTGATCTTGTTCCAGGTGTGTAGACTTTTCAACAGGCCCTCCTGTAAGGACCCGACACAAAGTTATAATTTTAGTCAACAGCCATTTCAAAAACACTCACACTAACAACTTTAACCCCAGAAATGCCTATGTGCCCAAGAAATTACCTATATGGGCTGACTACGGTGGCTGACACAGGTCACAACAAATGCAAACGCCACAACATGAATGCAAAAGTTTACAACAAACAAAAAACGCCACAACACCAGAGCAAAAGTTCGCAACACGAATGCAAACGCCACAACACGAAAGCAAAATTTTACAACAAACGCAAAAGTTCACAACACGAAAGCAAAAGCCTCAACAAAAGTGACTCTCGGGCTACTATTCCAGACGGCCCAAGTGACCAACAGGAAGTTTGTTTCGGGAGATTTCAATGAAGCAGGACAAGTAAGGGAAAGTAAGTAGTACGTTAGCTGTAATAATCACCACTTTCTGACTGCTATAAATCATCCGTATTGTACTGTTGAGTGTGTTTATGTTTGAGCGTGTCCACAGCGCTGGTCATCATATGTGCAACACCTGCAAAGAAAAATAAACCTTTCTATATTCCAAAAACTTCTGATTTTGTTAGAAGTACATAACCTACGCAACAGAGAACAATGCATCTTTTGCATGGAACTATCGATTTACGCTTCATGTTTATTGAAAATGGGCTTAAAATTGATATTCCTGCCACATGAGTCATCATTGAACCACAAAGCCTAATGTTCACACAGAGGAAGATGTATTAAGTTAGTTTAGGGTTTGGGCACTTCTATAGGAGATAATCAAATGAAGGGTTCTTTCTCAACATTGGGTAGTCGGCATTGACAACTCCATCTTTTTGTCATTTGCAAGCAGCTGCATCATTTCATTTTATGTCCCAACTGACTACTGTGCAGAAAAAAGAAGAAACTTCATTCAGGTTACTAGAACTTAGTAGTGCTAAAGCCGCATGGAAAAGTCTTTTTCCAGGAAGTCTACCATAAAGCAGGCAAATTGGATTAAATATGTGTGGTGGACGGACATTGTGGGGCAGTGGACATGTGATGGACAGACACTGTGGGATAGTTTTATGATCATCAGTGAAATCCACAACAAACAAAAAATAGTATTGTATGTAATGGATGTTTTATTCAGAAAAGAAACAACTTGAACACTGTGCACACATCCGGCACCCCTCAACATGACTGCCTGGCCTCAGCTTCTCAGACAGTTAAGAGATTATTATTATTACATTATTTTGAATAAACACAGAGACACAAATGAGGAAATTAAAAAACTACTCTGTTAACTTCAATGACCACATTAACACCAAACGGGTGAAAGGGCTCAGGTGGATCAAAGTACATCTTATCACAGCATTGTTCAAACTACTGTTGTGATGGACTGACATTGCGGGACAGTCCCACATTGGGAATTTGTCACACGACAAATTGAAATCCAATCCTGAATTAACATTTGAGACAATTATGGTATCAGTTAGTACTAGTATCAGTTCATCTTAGTAGAAAACAGTCTTATAAAACTAACAACCTCAATTATGTCATCATAAAATGTAAAAAAAATTGTTTAAAGAATTGTTTTGGCTTCAGGCTTGGTTTTGGTCAGCTCATCCAAACCTCTGGGGTGACTGTTGGATTTAGGGTCTGCGACTAACCCCATTGGTTTGGGTGAATGGACCAAGACCTCCATCTTCCTTTCAAATTCCTATAAATGGAAAAATATAGTTTCACCAAAACTACCCAAGAATTCAGAGCCATATTGTGAGAGAACGACACTTCTGAGATACTTGGTGGAGTTGACATCCCAGAATGGCATGAAATTTGGCAGAATGGTGCCCATATATGTGTAACAGAAAATCCAGGAGTTTGTGCTCACAATTTTTATCGATTTGGCTGCAGCACCACCTAGAAGTGGACTAGTCAGGTACCAAATTGAGCATTTTTGAGGAAAAATACTCATTTTTGAAGGAATATCGTGGATAAATGCTTCAATGTGCCAAAGAAGTTATGTTTGTATTTGATACTGGGATGCCCAAATTTTTTAAATGTGAAAGTGCCACCTGGTGAACATGTTGGTTATACATGCAATGAGAATGTATAAGAAATGTGTGACCAAAGGGAAAAAATATTTTTACAAATTCAGGCTTATTTTGATTTTTTAAACCAGACCAGTGCCAAACTCATCTTACCAGTTTCCTTTTCAGACATTAAAGGTGAGAAAAAGTTTGCAGTATTTAGTCTGGCACTTTTTTGGTTTTTTGAGATGGGTGCGGGCAAATTTTTTTTCTGTTTGTACAGTGAGGCCCAACCCTGCTCCTGCAGTACCCCTGTCATGCACATTTTATAGGTCTCCCTAATTTAACACACCTGATTCAGCTGATCAGCTCATTAGTTGAGTACCTAATGACCTGATCTGGGTGTGTTGAATCAAGGAGACATCTGAAACATGCAGGGCAGGGGGACTCCAGGAACAGGCTTGGGAAACACTGTTATATATCACTGGAAAGTAGAGTTCATTACGGATCCACTGGTATCCAAATTAACACTATACTAGACTTGTAGATAAGGTTTTTACACAGGTAAACTGATGCTCTTTTTCAAATGTTACATTTTTTTTTGCCAGAAAATGGTCATATTTTGGATGATAAATGGTTGCTGTAGGGACACAGAACTGCACTGTACCTACAATTGTCTTTGCTGCTAGATGGCATTGGGTGCGAAATAAATTGACCCAAATTTGTCACAAGAAGTGGGTTTTAACTTCTCGAAAGCTTCAAAAAGTTGTAAACAGGAATTGATGCCCAGAATTGTGAATACGCTCCTATGTATATTTATGTAATCTGCCAGTTAACGTCAGGTTTGCAGTGGAGCTAATTACGCTAACTTTAGTCCAAATTTACCACTGTGGGTAATGGAAAAGTTAGTCTTTCAGACATAATTTCAAAGCTGTGTCAGGTGGTCATGAACAGTTTGAGAAGCAGTGCCATAACGTTATATTGTATTCTTCAATTATGCCCCCTTTGTTACCAGGTTATTATGGTGTATGCAGACAAGTCAGGCATAAATTAGCAATTGTCGTATTACAGACCAGCTTGATAGGCTTAAACTAGCTTTTGCATTGCCCTTCAAGCTACAGCTAATGCCAATTACAGTAGAATACGTTACGTAATTTCAGTATTATTTAATTTAGCCTTTATTATACCGGGGAGTCCCATCGCGACAAATAAAATATACAGACCTGGCCAAACATTATCCTGTTCAAAACCTAACAACCACTCCAAGAGAAAACACAAACAAGCCACAATCTAATTTTCAAGCTCATGTCAAATATGAAGAAAAAAAAGAAAAAAGCAGCATGCAGATGTAAGAGAGCTTCTTATATCCTGTTACGGCCCCAATTCGTTATGACATATCAGACAGCAGGGGATGACAGACAAAATTTAAACAGATTTAATTAAACAAAGACTGACAACTAACCTACAATTTATACTACTGATCAATATTGACATATACAAGAAAATAAATATTTACAGTCCCTTTGGTGGGGTTGCTTGGTGATGTCCTGGGTGAGGAAAATGCTCCAACACAGGCAAAAATCCTCAAAAAGCTTCACAGGTCTTGAAAAGAGTGACAGGTCTGGTCACATGTATCCTTCTCCTTGTAATTTCTCCTACTACTTTACTGTCTCAATTTTTTTCCCTTATATACTCTTTTCCAGCCCCCTCTCACCTTTTAGACTTTTTTCAATTCTCTGGGACTTTCCCTCTCAGACATGCCCAGGACATGCCCAAACCTAGCTCCAGACTGGCTTAACAAAAGTCAATACTGCCATCTAGTGGCTTCTTTTTTTTCCCCACATTACAATCCCAACATTTAATTGCTGCAATTTAGCTACCACTTCTGACAAGATGCGATGCATAACCCGGTCAGCATTCATTCTGCAAATACAACGCGGACAACAATTCCGCAACCGCGCCGACTTAGGAGACAGGAAGTGTGACCAATTTCTTACAATGGGGGACTATGGGGGATGAGGAGCCTCGCTAAACTGTCTTTGTTTGACTTGCTCAAGGATTTTTTCATATGGTCCTGCTTCATTGAAAACTCCCGAAAACAACTTCATGTCGGTGACTTTGTCTGTCGTGAATATAGTCCTAGAGTCACTTCCGTTGTGGCTTTTGCTTTCGTGTTGTGAACTTCTGCGTTTGTGTTTGTCATAAACTTTGGCATTTGTGTGGTGACATTTGCGATTGTTGTGACCTGTGTTGGCCACCATAGATAACATTGCTTTCATCCATATTGTACTGCAAAAATTGAGTTTAATGACAGAGAAAATGCTTCTGACATATCTTCAACCCAAACTTACAAACTACTCTAAATATACAGTATGTCCTTATTATTGTCCTTATTATTTGATGGGCGACTTTATTTTGAGTCTTGCATACCTGTATTCTATGGCTCATTCTTGTGAAAAGACATTGTAAGGATAAATTCTTTACTGATGACTGTTGCATAAGTTCTAAAATATTGAAATAAAGCTCAGTTATTCATTTATAGGCCAGTGAAGTCAGACATAGACCCAAAACAGCCTAACTTTAAGCATCTGAATGTGCATGTAGGACAGGTGGCATGGGGTTAAAATTTTTTTTGGAGGAACAAATATGTGTGAAGTGCATTTGTGAACTTAATTTGATATTTGTTTCTTGTGCATGAGATATGCAACAGCTAAGGGGTCATTCCATATGAACTCAACCAAATCTTCCATGGGCACCAGCTCAAATTTGGCTCAAATTTATTTTGGGGGTAAAACTATGTTCAAGATGAACACATACAAAATTTTAGTGTCCTACTCCAAGGGGTTTCAAAGATTTGGCCCCCCAAAAATCGAGGGCCATGCCCAAGCCAATCCCAAACATTAATTTATAGGGATTTTGGAGGCCAATAATATTTGGAACAAATCATAGCTATGGGCTGAAAATTGCTATCCAGGGTAATTTGGGTGCAGGATTTCAGATTCTTTTGTCAAAAATTACCTTTCTTTTGATTTTCAAAATATTGGCCTCTCAAATATGAAAATTTTTATTAGTGGAAATCAAAAATTCAGTTTTCAAGGGCCCCCTATGAGGCCAGGATCCCTTACAGAGGCTAAATTGAGCTGTATTCCTTATATTTGAGAGGACAGGTCTGTCTGTACAAGGAGGATTGACTGCACCCAAGGCATAATAGTATAGTTAGGAGACCCCGAAAAGGGTCCGGGCTGAAAAAGTCACACTTTTGCCAATTTTGGATTAGCAAGTTCACCATGTGGGCAGTTACTTATGGTAATGAAACTTGTTCCACATAAATATATATATCTTGACTTTATTTCTTCAAAATTACAAGGTGTTTTCCCATCTCCTTCAGCACATGGCGGTTGGCAGCACCACATGATGCTGCAGATGGTGACCCGATTACTGGGAAATTCAAGCAGCTCAGTGGGCAGCAATAGTGATGCAATAAGCTGGGCACAAATGACATGTATTACATGGGTCCTAAGGCAACACTTCGCTTCTTAATGCAATATATATTAGTTAGACTTCCTAAAAAACGCCTATAAAAACATCTTGTGTTTCTCAGTTAAATTGGCTATGAGAGATTCTAGAAACAATGTCCATACTTGATGTTTCTTGTTTTACTGACCATTTACTTTAAGTTTTGTGTTTCTACTCCTTGTCCCGTATTGGTTTCCGTGCTTGAATATGTATGGTAATTTTCAGTCTGTTTTGTAAATACGCATCATTTTGAGGTCTAAGATGAGCTAGCTATTGGATATTTTTAGGTTAGAGAGAACTTTTGAGGTACTTTTAAATCTTTGTAACATAAAAATCATGTTAGTCATTTAAACTTGCTTAAACTTAAAAATGCTTTAATTCTTGAAAAATGCCATTTTCACCGTATGTTTATTGCCTTAAGCCACAGAGAAATGAGTGTTTTCATACAAAACCTTTTTCTACTCTCAATCAAAGGTGTTTCAACCCTTCAGATCACTTGTAAGTCTATATCATCAATCACTTCCTAGTATTATCTTCCAAAATCAGACCTTTCTACACAAAATGTCAATTTTCGAGTGGGGAAAATAGAGCTGAAAATATTTTATCATTTAGAAAATAGCGATCATATGATGTTCAAACTTTGCAAGTTATCTATTAGGTAATCTATTCTCAAATTGGAAGAGCTAGAAAAAAGTTTGGAGATAATCAGAGGTCATGCAACAAAATCTTCTCAGATTTGTTGAAAATAGATGGAATGACTCTATGGTAATAAGAAACTGGCCTAGTTGGGCTGAACCGCCTGTTCTTGCTGCTCATGTTATGTTTTGTTATGTTACGTTAAAAAATAAATGAAAAATGTGAGACTGCGATTGTTGGTGAGCCAAAGACCATTTCACATAGAATTCTCTTATTACTCGCTTGCTCACGAGAATTACTCCGGCTTTGAATACTTTCTATGTAGCAATTCTATCTCAAATTAATGAAATTCACCCAATAATCATCCCCGACTATGGCCCAGTCAGCTTTAATTGATTAATTAATTTCATTTCTGTTTATTGACATTTTTCATTTTACAAATGTTAGGAAAAACATATAAAAGCATACAAAAGTAGAATTCTCTTCGCTGTCCTGTTATCCCTCCCCACCCCAACATTCCACCAGGCTGGCCCTCACAGGGACATCCTGCACAGCTAAAGACATGGCATATATATCACAGTCTCAAGTGCGCACATATACCTGTACATGTACCTAGGTCATTGTTTTAAATATAGAGTAATTATCATAGACCACTCTTAATTAAGCTGTTACTCTCCCAAGTGAGGATATAGAACAGCTTAATATGCATACCTTCAATACATACTGTAATGTGGAAAAAAGCCACTGGATGGCAGTATTCACTTTTTTTTTTTTGTTAAGCCCAGTCTGGAGCTAGGTTTGGGCATGTCCTGGGCATGTCTGAGAGGGGAATGTCCCAGAGAAAAAAAAAAAAGTCTAAAAGGTGGGAGGGGGCTGGAAAAGAGTATATAAAGAGAAAAATTGAGAGAGTAAAGTAGTAGGAGAAATTGCAAGCAGAAGGATACATGTGACCAGACCTGTCACTCTTTTCAAGACCTGTGTAGCTTTTTGTGGTTTTTTGCCTGTGTTGGAGCATTTTCCTCAGAACATCACCGAGCAACCCCACCTCGAAGGGACTGTATATATATTTTTTTCTTGTATATAATCAATCTTGGTCAGTAATATAAATTGTAGCTTGGTTGTTAGTTTGGTTTTATTAAATCTGTTAAAGTTCGTACAATTTCGTCTGTCATCCCTTGCTGGCGTAAATGTCATAAAAAATTGGGGCCATAACAATACAAATACAGTATGCAAACAGGCATCCACACATGAAAGCAAATATATACAACCCCAATTCCGAAATAGTTGGCATGAAGTGAAAATTGTGAATAAAATCAAAATGCAATGAATTTCAGATGACATGAGCCAATATTTTATTTCCAATAGAACATAGATAACATTTCAGATGTGGAAACGGAGACATTTTAGATTTTTATCTACAAAATGAGCATATTTTAATTTTCTGGCTGCAACAGGTCTCAAAAAAGTTGGTACAGAAGTAAAAAAAGGGCTGAAAAAGCAATTAATATATAAGAGAATATAATACAAAAGAGAACATTTAACAAGTAATTAAGTTACCTGGAATCAGGTATGTAACATGATTGGCTATAAAAGGGATGTCTTAGGCAGAGTCTCTCTGAAGTAAAGATGGCCTGAGGCTCTCTAACCCATGAAGGCTTGCGTAGAAAAATTGTAGACTACTTTAAAAACAATGTTCCTCAACATCAAATTGCAAAGGCTTCGAATGTCTCATCATCGACAGTGCATAACATCATCAAAAGATTCAGAGAAACTGGAAAAATCTCTGTGCGTATGGGACAAGGCCGAAGACCTTTACTGGATGCTCAGGGCCCTCAGACGCCACTGCATCACTCAACGGCATGATTCTGTCATTGACATTACTAAATGGGCCCAGGAATACTTCAAGACACCAATGTCTGTATTTTGAGTATTTCAGCTGGACAATGCAAAATCACAGCTATTACAACAGCATGGCTTCGTAGTAGAAGAGTCCGTGTGCTGAACTGGCCTGCCTGCAGTCCTGATCTTTCACCGATTGAGAACATTTGGCACATAATTCAAGGAAAAGTCTGCCAAAAGAGACCCAAAACTCTCCAGCAGCTGGAAGCCTGTATTAAACAAGAGTGGGATCTAATTCCAATGGCTAAACAGAAGAAACTTGTCTCCTCAATGCCCAGACGCCTCCACTCAGTGTTAAAAAGAAGAGGGGATGCTACACCATGGTAAACAAGCCCCTGTCCCAACTTTTTTCAGACCGGTAACAGCCATCAAATTTGAAATAATTTTGTTGATAAAATTGTGAAATTTCTCAGTTTCAACATTTGCTATGTTATCTCTGTTCTATTGTGAATAAAACACTGGCTGGTGTTGTCATGGTTTTGCACTGGGACCATGTACCCATAAGCAAATGATGGGACCCAAATGCACAAGCTGAGTAAAACATGAAAGGTCTCTTAATTAAATACATAAAAGAACACAATAGGGGAGCAGCAGCATAAATACCCACCAGGGACCTCCTTCACAAAATGCTGCTGCACAGGACTAAGGCGCAGCCACCCCTTAAATAACAAACCTTCACCTCCACCTTAACGAGCCACACCTGTTGCCCGTTAAGGTGGAGGCGAAGAATGCAGCAGGGGGAGGGACTGCAAGGACAAACCCTTACAGGTATGATTAGAAAGTCATTGCGTTTTGATTTTATTCACAATTTACATTTTGTCCCAACTATTTCGGAATTGGGGTTGTACAAAAAAAAAAGAAAAAAGGGGGGGGCAGCACTAAGTAAAATGTATGAACTCTCCCAGTCTGCTATTTGAGTTGGGTTATCATAGTAGGGAAGCAAGCGCCCCCAGACTCTTTCAGATTTACCTGAATCTCCCTTCACTGTATATTTAACTTTTTCGATTTTCTTCTTCTTTAAGCCATCCTGTATGTGAAGGTGGCACCGATCTCTTCCACTGAAGAAGGACGAGACGCCGAGGGAGCAGAGGGGTAAAAGCGACTACATTACACATTTCAGTTGTCCTCAATCCAAACGCAATAATAGGATGGGCGTCAATTGTCATTTTGTAAATATCACTAAAGGATTCAATGATCTTTTTCCAAAAAATTACAGACTAGGGCACGACCAAAACATGAGCAAACAAGTTGGCGGGGCAGCCTAACACCGGTCACAGGAGGGATCTATATTTGGGTAAATCCTTACCAGTTTTTCTTTTGTGAAATGGAGGCGATGTATTTTGAATTGTATTAAACCATGTCTCGCACATGGTGAGGAAGAGTGCACTAAATCAAGGATTGAAGTCCACTTCTGCAAGGGATATTCCCAAGTCTTGCTCCCAAATTGTTTTACAGTGGTAAACAAGCCTGGACGAGAACACATGGTTATTTTGCCACTACGCACAATGAGGAGGATGGTGAGAGAAATAAAAAGTTCTCCAAAGCTCACTGTTAAAGAATTGCAACAAATTGTAGCATCTTGGGGTCACAAAGTCTCCAAAACAACCATCAGGCGCCATCTATATGCCAACAAGCTGTTTTGGAGGCATGTACGGAAAAAAGCTTTTCTCACTCACAATCATAAACGCAAACGTCAGGAGTTCGCTAAGAGGTACTGGGACTTCAACTGGGACCGTGTGCTTTGGTCAGATGAGACCAAGATAGAGTGTTTGTTGCCAGAAAGCTCTAAGTGGGTCTGGCAGAACAAAAAAGATGAGAATGCAGAAAAGCACTTCATGCCCACTGTGAAGTATGGGGGAGGATCGGTGATGCTGTGGGCCTGTTTCTCTTCCAGAGGCCCTGAGAACCTTGTTAGGGTGCATGGCATCATGAACGCTTTGAAATACCAGGACATTTTAAATCAAAATCTGGTGGCCTCTGCCCGAAAGCTGAAGATGGGTCATCACTGGGTCTTTCAGCAAGATAATGACCCTGAACACGTGGCCAAATCTACACAGAAATGGTTCACCAGACACGGAATCAAGCTCCTCCCATGGCCATCTCAGTCCCCAGACCTCAACCCCATTGAAAACCTGTGGAGTGAGCTGAAGAGGAGAGTGCAGAGGAGAGGACCCAGGCCAAACTGCGGGCAAATAGTGAGTTGATATAAAACAGAGATGATGCCAAAAAACCATGAATCAAATGTAATTTCATTGATACACCAGCGGAGCCATAACCCCTGCTGAAAGACACACCATAGAAGAAATATTACTATGATACAACATGTTGAAATCGGAGGATTTGAGGAGATCTTGAACTGCATGACTGCATCAGAAGACTGTAGTTTACTGGCTAATTGCTTTGTCAGAGACTCCTACATATCTGTTTCCTCCTCTTGTCAAGTATTTGAGGACCAACTTGTTTTGAGATTTAATTAGTTTTTTCATATTCAGCCACTAATCACTGTCAGTTTCAAAAATTAACGGATGCGATAGATAAGCACTTTAGGATTCTAATCCAACAATGAGCAGATGGCATGATGACGTACGTGCAAGGCATTACGGGATTGAAGCGGCTTCACGGTATCTTGCTTTGTGCACTAACAAAGTGTAGCAGATGAGCTGATTAAGGTTTAGTTGAACATGTGAAGTTGCATCATACCAAATTAATATGCAAAAACGCATTGCACAGTTCTGAACAATCCAGCAGGACTGCACATAGCTTTTTCCGTTAGCTGACTAACCAAGCTAGCTAGCACAATATAATTATTACCGATTCAGTCAAAGCTTCATGAAGGCTCGATGTCACCAATAGGTATGCAAGCGATGTTCGTTTTGTATTTCTGGCTCAGTTTCAGTGTATTGTACCAACGTTACTAGCGCAAACCTTCATTTCACATCTGCTGTTGCAAGCTAGCTAGCTACAGAGCTACATGAAAATGTTGGCGCTGAGCAGCCCGTCTTTCATTTAGCTGGCTATTGTAGACATAAATTATTCCTATCCAGCCAGCATAATTTAAGCATTGTCTCAACTAGCTAGCCAAGTCACATTCTCTTGACAGATCCTGACTTTATAAGCAGCACTTCAGCCAGGTTGCGTCATACTTGATTAATATGTAAGAAGACACTGCATCGCTGAGTCCTGTGCAATCCACTTAGATTGTATGTTGCTGTTGATACAAATGAGACGGAATTGTATGTATCAGTATGTGCATTAAACAACATAACTACAATGAATATTTTCAGGACGGTATCTTTGCACCAGTGCAGCATGCAATTCAGTTGGTAATACAATACTAACAGCCGCCACCATTTTTGTCTTTATGAAACCCCCTTTCAATCCCACAATTCCATGTGCAGACTGTTACATCATGTCATCGATCCATGGGTTCATATCTCATTTTTGACCTGGTACTGATTCTCCTTCTGTGGTCTCCTGTGAAATTACTGAAGCTGCAATGTGTGGGGCTTGCTGTGCACATATAAATTATTACAGCACCTGTTCTTTTCTTCCATGTAGAAGAACTTTTTTAAAGACATATTTAAATTTACAGAGTTATACTTTTTTATGATGTTACTCTAAATGCCTCGTTCCATATTTTGTGTGAGAACTGCTTCTGCAGCTCTCTGACCCTATGCATTATACCTTAGTAACCCTGACCTTGAAATTTCAATAAAAAAGAACAAGAATAATTCAGGCTGCAAGCAGCGTTGGACGGGTCCTCGTCCACCAGCGCACGTCGATGTGGGGGCAAGATTCTCAACCATTCTCAACCATCGGACAGTGCGTGACTGAGTAAAATGTTATATCTTGAGTTGAGTGTAAACCCCTCAACTGAAATACATTTTTCTTTTGTAAATTGGAATTATGACCCATGCGACTTGGTCAAAGTTTCTTAAACAGATTTTATCACTGCTGTGTATTGTGGAAACTTCCCCCATTCATGAACTGAGCGAAGGGAGATGACCCATGTGATCTTACTGTCACCTGGTGGTCAGAATGTGTAGCACCACAAAGAAAAACACTCAATAGGAATAATAATAAAGAAATGAATGAATGGTTCTTCCACATAAATCCTACACTGCTGAGATTTTGGGAGCATGTCCACTGAACAGAGATGAAACTGTCAGACGCTGCAACCTACGGTGAATTCAGAAGTCTGTCACCCTATATTTTTCAAAATATGAAATTCATAACGTCAATTTCTCAGGAAATATTCTTTAAAATGATACCACGCTTGGCATATACTTTCTGAAAATGGAGCTTATGAAGTATACCAAAGGACATTATGATGCGTTAAACGGTGTGTCCACAGTAAGACAGTATAAATTACTGTACAGTGTACTATGTACATAAAATTTTTAATTTCAAGAAGTCTTGTATAAATTTTCACCAAAACAAGTGACAACTCAAAAGATGGTACAGGAATGACATCTGAATTTTTTCAGAATTTTATGACATTGCAACAGGCCGTGGTGATTGCGAAAGTCCCATGTCCGTGTATTTCGGTGGCGCTAGAGAGCCATTTTGGCTCCTTTATGGAGAATGTTTACGTTTAAAAAATTTTTAAAGGCACTATGAATTCATTGCAAAATTAAGTTAGTTTCTGAGCATGTTTAAGGGGTCAAATTTAGGTTGGAAATCGCGTACGCATTGAAAAAGGCAGTCAAAGTGACTGGGGACTCCAACTTTGATGGCTCATAAAATTCAAACCTTGCAAGTAATGACAAAGTTGAAGAGTAGTTTTCATCGGCAGTGTCCTTTGTCATCCATTAGCATTTGGAGCTGATACCGTGAACGCCCTTAAAGGAGTTCTCGGTTGTTCGAGGGCAAATTTAGGCCAAATTTAGGGGCAAATAGCAATTTTGATATGAAAATTACGGACTTCCTGTTCAATTTAGGTCAGGGGTGTTGATTGTTAATTTTTAGGTCTTGATGAGATGAACAATACAGTTTTGGTTCCATCTCTCTATAACTTTCCTACTGGTCGTGGTGGCCGTCTAAGTGCCAATTTAATGATTCTGGGTGGCGCTAGAGAGCCATTTTGGCACCTTTGGGGATAATGTTTATGTTTTATTAAATTTTTCGCCAGACATGAGGTGCGTGCCAAATTTGGTGAGTTTTTCAGCGTGTTTAGGGGGTCAAATTTAAGCTCAAATAGGCGTAAGAAGAAAGAATAAAGAATAATAAGAAAAAAACGAGAAGAACAATGGGGTCCTCGCAGGCCTTTGGGGCTCGGACCCTAACTGGGTCACAACGAAAGTAGAAATATGTGATATAATGCTGTACAGTCCTGACACCTTCTGTTATAAAAATAAACATTATCAGTAGTATTAGCAGTTGTGTGAGTAATCGTAGTGTTAGTATTGGTAGTAGCAGCAGCAATAGTACCAGGAGTAACTCACCCATCCGCCATGATTTCTGATCCAAGAGTATATGTCCTCCCTAATATATTGTAAAACCCAGGCTATGATTTTACGGATGATCTCGAGGTGCCGCTGCGTCAGAGCCTGAAACAGAAAAATGAAGTAGCCAGAGCTTCCATATACTACTGAAATATAAATGCAGACCAAAGCAGACCAATCAAATGTAAAAATCTACCGGAACTGAAGTCTCTAGAAATAGCAGAGTCTGATGAAACTTCTCCAAAAACTGTTCCTTAGACCTTTAAGTGTCAGTAAATCTTCAGGAGAAAGGTATTTCAGCTCAAGGGAATTTCACATTGGACTCAAACAACTATCCCTACAAACTACACAGAATATGCAGTTTCATTGCACATTCTACTAAAATAATGTAGTTCATTGATAATGTGAATGTAATTTTACAGAAAAAACTTGAAACCTGCAGGAGATACAAAGTTTCTATTGCAGTGATGAAACTTCAGAGTTATGAAACTGATCAATCCGCTGAAAGTGGAAATCCCCTGGGGGGGGGGGGGGGGGTAGGGTGCGCGGCCTCGATCGGTCTCACACCTGTCCTCCTATAGAGATCATCAACTTTCAGAGGCTGATCACATTCACAGTTCATACTTACACCAGCGAAAGATAATGCGACACACTAAGCATATAACCTATGTAATCGTGAGCCAGGATATCTTAATATTGCAATAAACTCATGCCAACCACTATCTGATGGATAGATGCAACAAGAAAATTGTGAAGTTCCGCGCAGGAATACATGCTTCGAAACCTCTTTCCACCCCGAATTAAAATGTTCAAATGCGAGTCACAGCCGTAGTTTATCAAGAGGCCCATGGGCCTTAACGGTCACCTGAGTTGAATAAAAACGGATTTATTGGTGTCAATGAACCAAGTATACGCAAAATGATCATTTTCCAATATAAAGTATCGTAAATTCCATCCCCTCCCCAGGGGCAAACATTGAGACTGGGGGCCATGAAATTAACAATTTTGATAAAGCATTTCATCGATGAATCTCTTAAGGCAAAGGAACATTGCTTGGGCTAAAGCTAGATCGTCAAATTCACCTGCTGATTGGTGTGCCTTCAGAGCCCTGAGGAATAAATCTACTCTGCAAATTAGGAATGCCAAATCAAAGTATTATTTGAATTCTATCTCTGATAATCTTAATAATCCCACAAAATTTTGGAAACAAGTTAACTCTCGATTTGGCTCAGTGGTCTCCTCAGGTATCCCTGAGCGTATTGTATCTGACTCCTTAGAAATAAATGATAAAGATGATATTGTTCAGCACTTTAATAGGCATTTTATATCATCTGGATCTGTCAATAGAAGCACTGAATCCAAGTTAAGAGACAAAGCTGTGAATGCTGCGCCATCTGCAAGCACAGGTCCAGTTGGAGCTCCTTTTACCCTTAGACCCATTTCCACTGGAGAAATTGCTAAGGCTCTGAAAGCAATTGACCTTAAGAAATCTCCTGGGCCAGATGGTCTGCATCCTTACTTTTTGAAACTCGCAGCTGATTATATTGCTGAACCTATTACATATATTTTTAATCTCAGTCTTCAGTCAAACATTATTCCCAAAATATGGAAAACAGCCTTTGTGCTACCTCTCCTTAAAGGTGGGGATCCATCAGATCTGAATAACTATCGACCCATCTCCAATTTATCCATCTTATCAAAGATTCTAGAATCTCAGGTCAATTCTCAACTAAAACAGTTTTTGGCAGAAAAGAGCATCTAAGTGAATTTCAATCTGGCTTTAGATCTGGTCACAGCACCATCACAGCAGCCATGTTGTTTATAAATGATGTTACCAATGCTCTGGACAAAAAACAGGCTTGTGCTGCCCTTTTTATTGATTTGAGTAAGGCATTTGACTCTGTTGACCACCAACTTTTGCTAAACCGCCTCAGTTGTATTGGTGTATTTGAAACAGCTATAAATTGGTTCAGGAATTACCTAATGAATAGGACCCAATGTGTTTCTGTACATGGCCACTTATCAAGCCTGATGGAGGTCACAAAAGGTGTCCCTCAAGGCTCAATTTTAGCTCCCCTTTTATTTTCGGTTTTTATTAACGATATCTGTAAAAATTTAAATAACTGTAAAGTACACCTCTATGCAGATGATACGGTACTCTATTCATCTGCCCCCTCATTAAGGCAGGCAGTGACTCAGCTTCAGTCTGCCTTCACTCAGGTGCAGGACTCATTGCATGACTTGGAGCTCGTCTTGAATGCCAAAAAAACTAAATGTATGATGTTTTCTAGAATGCAGTCTCAGTCACAACTGACTCTTAGTATTCAAACATTGGGAGGGGATATTATTGAAAGAGTATCATACTACAAGTACTTGGGTATTTGGATTGATGAAAAGCTTTCATTTAAAGAACACATTGACAGGCTTGTAAAGAAACTAAAAGTTCGATTAGGTTTCTATTATCGTAACAAAGCTTGTTTTGACTTTGAGGCTCGGAAAATAATTGTACAAGCCACCTTTCTGAATGTTTTAGATTATGGTGACATCATTTACATGAACGCATCCTCCCTTTCTTTACGCAGTCTGGATTGTATGTATCATAGTGCACTACGCTTCATAACAAACTCACAATACCGCACACACCACTGTAAACTCTATAATCTTGTTTCATGGCCTTCTTTAAGCTTAAGGAGACGGCGTCATTGGTTTATTTTTATATATAAGGCCATATTGGGTAAATTACCTCCTTACCTCAGTAGACTTTTTACCCCACTCAGCAACCACTATCAGCTTCGTTCCACAAAAAGGTTACTTTACCAGGTACCTCGGATTTCCTCAGTTCTTGGCAAAAGTGCCTTTTCCTATTTTGCTCCTTGGTCATGGAATAACCTCCAAAATACTCAACAGTTGAACAATTTAGTCTCCTTGGGTGTGTTTAAGCATAGGCTAAGATTGTATATAAATGAGGTGTGCAGTTGTTGTCCGTAGGTTTGTATTTTGTTAAATTATTGTATTTTGTCACTCCTGTTGTTTACACCTTTGTAATTTTAAGTGAAATGGTGAGCTGTCTTGGCCAGGTCTCCCTCAAAAAAGAGATTTTGAATCTCAAGGGATTTTTCCTGGTTAAGTAAAGGTTAAATAAAATAAATAAAAATGAAGAGTATTGGTTTCCAGCCTCTCTCGGTCTGGAGAAGAAGATTGCTGAAATTTTTGGCAATATGACCCCATTTGGGCCCCACCCCTCAGCCCCTGGGGAGGAGACAGGGTGAAAAATGTCATAGTATCAAACTGTCATCTCATGGTTATAATGCCGATCAGGTTTGAATGATTTCCAGTAGAAAATGAACAAAATATACACAAAAGTATCATTTTCTTGTGAGGATTTACGAAATGGACCACACGCGAGAACCAATAAAATACAAAATGGAGGCTTTATTTCTGAAGGGGGAAACCCCCAACAGAGCAGGCAACAGTACAGAGTCCACAATCCTTAATCAGAAACCAAAGGGCGTCATCCAGAATCGTAAACAGGGCACCAATCACAAAAATCAAAGTCAGGCAAAAAAGGTTCGAAACACAAGAAGGCGGCGAAGCACAGGGAGTAGGCAAAAATCGAATGTCAAGGATGGTCCAGTCAGAAAGATAATCACAATGGGCACAGGGCGAAATGAACGTGGCACAAGTAAGCATGAGAGAAAGATCTGACAAAGCAGGGCTGTGAAGAGACATCTAATATACACTTCAGGGAGGTCACATGATCACAGAACACAGGTGGAAGCAGTCAGACTGATTACAAGGGAGCAACACATTAGGAAGAACCTGATCACATGAAATTGGCAGAAGCCAAAACGCGACAAGGATCACGGGACCTATAAAAACCTATAGACAATAATACAACTCCAGTCAAGGAGTTCTACCGTGCACAGATACTAAGAGAAAGGAAAGCATAAGGTGTGGAGATTCCACTGAAATGCAGCAGCGAAGATTTGGGAGAGACAAGGGGCAGAGATTAGAACAGGGCGAGTGCTGAGAGCTTGTTAATCAATTAGCAAGTGCAGCTATACTATCCCGAGAGCTCATAAGTAAGTTAGTCTTATATACAATGTCAGTCTTGGTTAGTGAATTAAAAATAGGCGTGCAATGCACGGAATATCCCTCAGCCCGATGTCAAAGTTTTTGGAGACGCCCGCCCGCCTGTCGCCCGCCCAACCGCACGAAGAATAGCAATACCCCGTCAGCCTTGAGGGCTGAGGGGTAACAAAAACGACAAACTGTTGGTGTGTGTTAGTAATATAGAAAAAGCAAGGAGAAGGAAGTAAATGAGATGGGGAAGGAAGATTGAAACCAGAAACCATTAAATCACCCGAAGGAGTGAGACGCACCACTGGGGCTGTGAGCAAAGACAAGACCAAAGACCAGACAGGGGGAGACATGCATGGACAATGCAATGAAAGTGCAATGCATGGAAAAATCGAAACATGGACTGGAATAAAACTATGGCTATAAGTAAAACATGGAAAATCAAAACTAAGACAATACATGAATGAAAAAGCAACCAATACATAATACTAAAGAATGGTCAGACAGGGCGAGGAATCGAACCAGAATCACAACATTTCCTAGATGAACTTCAGTAAATTTCACCCCCTCCCCATCACACTAACTATTATAAACTCCATTTCCTGCTGAGGAAAGTTACCAACTTTGACAATTTTTACAATTGTCTTTAGTTTGTAAAGTGAAATGAGAGTATAAATTAAGGTTGCGTTTGCTCAACGTGGTGAATGTGACCTAAATCATGTGTTTGTCTGAACGTGACACAAATTTGATTTTTTTCCGATTCAGTGGGGAAACAAAAATCGGATTTGAAGCAGCAGGTAAGTGTTAACACAAGTAGCTCCATTCAATCTTAAGTGCGTTACAGTTGATGTTTACACAATAAGCTGATCTATGGTAGCTTGTTTATTGACTAACTCCATGCCTGGAAGAGGCCCGACAGGATGACATCATTGTCAATCCTCTTTACGGCACCTGAATGTGCTGCAAATTAACCCAAGATCACATTCTAAGAATTGCACTTATTTACTTTTAGCACTGTCGTGCATAGCAGTCAGGTCCTGCATTTTGATGAGTAGATTGTAAAACTAAAGTGAAAGTTAAAGGCCATCCTTCAGAGTCACTCTGAACAGCTCTATAAATACGACCCCGGAGTGATTTAGTACACAACTGCACACGCACGCACGCGCACACACACACACACACACACACGCGCGCACGCACAAACACACACACACACACACACACACACACAGACACACACACATAAACATGACCTTACCTTATATATGAGTTTGTAAGCAAAATGAAAAAGAGCAACCACCCTTCCCCAGTTAATTCCTTCAGAGAAAATCTCCCTGGCCACAGAGAAAAACACCTCTTGCGCAGAATCCAGATCGACCTCGTCTATGATGCTGAGAAAACAGGGAGACAGAAGAACAGAGCAAGAATCTAGTCATGAAATTCAATTCATTCAAAAACGATGGGTCAAAGCTGGTCCAGGCAGCCGAGGAACTGGAGTCTACCCCAGAGTATATACCCCAGAGTATATCACAGTCTACCCCAGAGTATATACCCCAGAGTATATCACAGTCTACCCCAGAGTATATACCCCAGAGTATATCACAGTCTACCCCAGAGTATATACCCCAGAGTATATCCCCTAGAGTATATCACAGTCTCCCCCAGAGTATATACCCCACAGTATATCACAGTCTACCCCAGAGTATATACCCCAGAGTATATCACAGTCTACCCCAGAGTTTATCCCCTAGAGTACATCACAGAATACCCCAGAGTACATCACAGTCTATATCACAGTCTACCCAGAGTATATACCCCAGAGTATATCACAGTCTACCCCAGAGTATATACCCCAGAGTATATATCACAGTCTACCCCAGAGTATATACCCCAGAGTATATATCACAGTCTACCCCAGAGTATATACCCCAGAGTATATCACAATCTACCCGAGTATATACCCCAGAGTATATACCCCAGAGTATATCACAGTCTACCACAGAGTATATACCCCAGAGTATATCACAGTCTACCCCAGAGTATATACCCCAGAGTAAATATCTCAGTCTACCCCAGAGTATATACCCCAGAGTATATCACAGTTTACCCCAGAGTATATACCCCAGAGTATATCACAGTCTACCCCAGAGTATATACCCCAGAGTATATCACAGTCTACCCCAGAGTATACACCCCAGAGTATATCACAGTCTACCCCAGAGTATATACCCCAGAGTATATCACAGTCTACCCCAGAGTATATACCCTAGAGTATATCACAGTCTACCCCAGAGTATATACCCCAGAGTATATCACAGTCTACCCCAGAGTATATCCCCTAGAGTATATCACAGTCTCCCCCAGAGTATATACCCCACAGTATATCACAGTCTACCCCAGAGTATATCACAGTCTACCCCAGAGTATATATCACAGTCTACCCCAGAGTATATCCCCTAGAGTACATCACAGAATACCCCAGAGTATATACCCCAGAGTACATCACAGTCTATATCACAGTCTACCCAGAGTATATACCCCAGAGTATATCACAGTCTACCCCAGAGTATATACCCCAGAGTATATATCACAGTCTACCCCAGAGTATATACCCCAGAGTATATCACAATCTACCCGAGTATATACCCCAGAGTATATACCCCACAGTATATCACAGTCTACCACAGAGTATATACCCCAGAGTACATCAGTCTACCCCAGAGTATATACCCCAGAGTATATCACAGTCTACCACAGAGTATATACCCCAGAGTATATCACAGTCTACCCCAGAGTATATACCCCAGAGTAAATATCTCAGTCTACCCCAGAGTATATACCCCAGAGTATATCACAGTTTACCCCAGAGTATATACCCCAGAGTATATCACAGTCTACCCCAGAGTATATACCCCATAGTATATCACAGTCTACCCCAGAGTATATACCCCAGAGTATATCACAGTCTACCCCAGAGTATATACCCCAGAGTATATCACAGTCTATCCCAGAGTATATACCCCAGAGTATATCACAGTCTACCCCAGACTATATATCACAGTCTACCCCAGAGTATATCCCCTACGGTATATCACAGTCTACCCCAGAGTATATACCCCAGAGTATATCACAGTCTACCCCAGAGTATATACCCCAGGGCTTGACATTTGACTTTTTCAGGCACTTGTGCTTTGGACAGGTAAATTTACCTTTCATTTGTCCTGGCTCAAAAGTCACATGTCCGGGTATGATTGACAAAATTTGATTTTTTATGCCCTGGGAATCGAAGATTTGGGGGCATATTGTTTTTGGCCTGTCTGTCTGTCTGTTCAACTGTTTACTATCAAATTACACTTTGAATGCAGGACTTTTACTTTAATGAAGTTATTTCTCAACATGATGCCATTAACGTCAGAAAATTTATTAAACATTTTTCCCCAACCAATCATAAGTGCACAGGTGATTTGGCCTAACCACATAATAAAAACTGGCATGTTTGGGTTGCTGCCTCTGCATTAGTCATTTAAAATTTTAATTACTAGAACTACCAATTCATAGACCGATAGACCTGGGCAGTGAGGTTTCGGAGGTGAAATCCCAATGATATTCAGTGACTAGGATTGCGATAATCAACAATAATGTCGTAAACATCGAGGGCAGATTGACCACTGGCTAGGAGACCGTACTAAAACAATGATATCTGCTCCTGTAGAAACTACAAGTTTGCATGAAATCAACCGTGTTTTGGGGGGGAAAAAAGTTTTAAATATTTCACGGATAAGAACTGCTTTAGAACTGCCACAATCCTACGCTGTTGTCTTGGAATCGTTTAATAAACCCGCAAATGTCTCCATCAACTAGTGAGTTTGGTCAGTAACGAACGAAGTACTGGCGATGTCACTAAATTCAAACAATATCAAACGCTAAATGAATAAGAATGAATAAGACACATTTCTTTGCTTGGTTGTCCATTACCAATTGGGGTGTGTACTCACTTTTGTTGCCACCCATTTTGGAAATAGTGACTGTTTGTTCAGTTATTTGGACAGTGCAGTAAATTGACACTGCTACACATATTGTACAATGACTACTCTAGAAAATACTCAAGTTTTATTTCTGTAACGCTGTCTCTTGAAATGATATCACCAATTAATTGTCAAAATGTGAGGGGTGTACTCACTTTTGTGAGATACTGTATTTCTCAAATTTTTTTAAAGTATTGTTTGTGCATTGCCATTCAGGGGTGCCAGTAATTGTGAAGCACATTGAACCTGATTACTGGGATTTGCTCTGGGCTCAGAAAAAAAAAAATCAAGAAAGGGACAGCATGCTCTGTAATGTAGGAAAATACACATTTGTGAAAATAATTGTGACTGCCCTGCTAATGAATAACTCTCCTACCGATTCAGTTTGGGGTCGTTGTTCAGGTCATCTGCGATCCTCCTTAATTGTGCCACAATTTCTTTAACCTGAGGTTCCTGTCCTTCTTCATGTCTCCCACCCAGATTCTCAGGAACCAGGTGCATTTCTGGATCGTCTCTGTGTGCGCTGTCAATTACAAATCTAGAAAAATACATATTTTGCTTCAGTATTAAAGACAACATGTACAGATGATCTTTCATGGTGCTTCTGTTTAATAACTGAGAAGTTACCCTCTGAAAACCACTGCTCCGAGTTCCATGATTCTGTCATCAACAGTGTCTGAAATAAAAAAAATAAAAAACATAATAGGTAAATATAAGACTCCATCATAAATGTGTAAGGGTATTGTTGATGTGGGACAAATTTGCGCTCTTTTTACTAAATGCTGTATATTTTGTGCTCGGTTTGGTTTATGTTACACTACTTTATTAAAGAGGCGCTGCATACTTGAATGCGTTCTTTGAGCTGTTAACAAAATCATATGGCTGCACAGTAATAAAATAAATCAATGCTGGTGCTTATTTTGATATTTCTTTGCAACTGTATAAAAATATGATTTTTTCTGGGGTTGAAAATTGCTTAACCTCTAAAGCTCTGAGCCCAAACCTCAGGTCCCCGCTCGAAAATGACATACCCAAAACATTTAAAGAATATCTCTGCAACTGCAAGGCCTATATGACTAATCTTGGCATCATATCAAAGGTACAACACTTGTGAGATTATGGTAGAAGTGTGAACGTCAGTATAACTGTTACTGAGTCTGAATAAATGAAGATGGTACATCGCATAATTGAATAAATTCATTTCCATCCACCAAAATTGTACTTTATTAGACTGAATATATCCCTTTTAAAATTATGTAGCTGCAGTCTGAAACCTCTAATAAACGAGAGCACAACATCTCACCATTATCTCTGCCAAATTTTATTCCAATCAAGTAAATTAGAGCAATATTAGAAAGGTTTTAGTTCAGGAATTCCAAGGAGGCACCTCAAAATTGGCAAATGGACATTTTTTGGGCACATTTTGGGCATTCTGTGCCATTTGAGGTTTCTCAGGTACCAAACTGTAAAATTCATTTAATTTCACAACAGGCAAACTTTCCCTCTAATTACAGCCTTTATTTATTTATATATATTTTTTAATTGCAACCAGTCCAGTATACATTTTCCCATTCAAAACAATACATGCCAAGGAAATGAAGTTTGACTCCACTGCAGCACATTTCTTTTCAATAACACAAGCAAATAAACAAAGGTTCACAACAGTGTATCGCCTAAATCTCCACCCAGCACTATGCCCTGGTGTGGCTACCTGGAGGAGATCAGAGAGCTTTCTACTGCATCTAATGTATGTAGTGGCAATTTGTAGCTCATACAACCCCACTCCAAAAAAAGTGAACTATCCCTTTAAAGGCAATGCTAAATGATAGAAAGTGGTGATAAATTATGAAATTTGGCCTTGTTTTTATCAAATTACCACCATTTTAATCAGATCACATGAGAATTTATCCTCCCGTTATTCAATACATTTGTATTTTCATCAAGTCATGTCAGAGTTTCTCTCAAGTTTCTAAATTCACAAACATTTTCATCACTTGTGTTTTCAATTCACATGCATTTTCATCGCATCAATTTCTATCATTTGATTTTTGTTACTTTGAAGCCTCATACTGATTTTTTTTAAGTGAAGGTAAAAGCGCCAGATCTGTTTTTTGCAGTTGCTAAGCAACGCTCCTATCGCTCACTTTGTAAACATTCT
Source organism: Gymnothorax reevesii (assembly GCA_029721435.1). Lineage (NCBI taxonomy): Eukaryota > Metazoa > Chordata > Actinopteri > Anguilliformes > Muraenidae > Gymnothorax > Gymnothorax reevesii. Next base: position 1,744,534 of record CM056588.1, read on the forward strand.
GAACCATGTTAATAGCAGTGGCAAACCATTCTCACCGCAAAACTTGTCTTTTAAATGACAGATAAGTGGTGACACATGCTTTGATCTGAGGGAGAAATGAAACTGTTGGCAAAATGGAAGAACTTTTGTGAGATTCCTTATAGGGCCAAGGCAGTGCTACCAGTCACAAAAGATTGCTACCATTTCTGTTTACAATGAAACCTGATATAAAATAGAACTCTACTTACAAGGATAAAAGTTATGCATTATGTAAAATTCTTGGTGCGGGTAAATTGGTTTATCCACCCTGGATTTTCTCCCTGCTAGAGTACCCACCCTGGAATTCCAGACTGCCCTCAATACCATCCACCCTGGAATTCCAGAGGTCTCGAAAGGGGGGACGGTACAGATTTTTTTTTGTGAATGCCCAATCTTCACTGGTTTACTAAAAGTAGATTATTTCGCCGGGGTGTGGGGCACTTGCGCTTTCCAAAATCGTGGTATCCCTGGGATATTGCCTGCTTATATAGGCCGCGACCTCTTAACAATCTTGCAAATTCCCCTTCCCCCAAATAATTTTATTCCTCTAGGAGTAAACATTTGTGTAGCTGTAGTTTACAGAGATGCCAAGGCTTAGGCGTGCGTTTCTCCTCTGAGTGACATTCACGTTTCTGTGCTGTAGTCAGCAATTATTCAATCAAAGCGCACTGAAGAAATTCACTCGCGGAATTTAAGTCATTATGCATCAAGTTAATCAGCATCGCGTGCATTACGGTAGATTTCCCCACTAACACGTAAGACCTACGCCGAATGCGTGAGACTTTGCATCTCTGAGTTAAGTGAATATACCGGTTCATTGAAATCACGTGGTTTGCATTTTAATGAGGTCCTTTTGCGCTCTGTGAACGAGTGCTTACCGACAAGGGAGAACCTGCTCTGCATCAGTTTGGGTTAAATAACTTTCCAGCTATAACACTAGTCACTACTGTAACTATCCTGTGGAAGGCTCGCCTATTCGCTCAGTTAATCAAGTGGTGACTGTTTTGGCCAGGCAATGTATCTCAGTCACAAAACCTGAAAGTTACGATCTAATTTCATATTCCAACACTGCAAATCACAGATTTGTGACCATTAAATTAGGTGTAGCAAAGACCTAAAACCGGCTACGCCTCTCATAGCCTACCATACACTCCTGGTATTTTATTATTCGGATATCACGCGAATAATACCATTTTCCCGATGTCCCGCTGATAAGTTTGTTTGCTGAAAATCTCTCTCTCTCTCTCAAGTTGGTTTGCTGAAGCTAAGAATTAAAAATGCTTTATGACAACTTGGTTAAACCAACTGAAACCCAATCGTTCATTCACTTACGTTGTATCCAATTTAGTTACAGCTAGTGAATTACCTTCTCCACCAGTCGCTCCCAGTTGGTTATTCTCCATTCTGCATCAATGAAAACCACTCTGTGTTGACTTTAATGATTAATGGACAAATTATTCTTTAGTCCGGACCGGAAAATGTAACACTGCACCCTATAACATGTAGGTTGACAGAATTCAACGAGACTTCGCTGAGTGCACAAACTTCGCCCGTCGAACATGACAGCTTTCAAACTTTAAACTAGGAAATGCCTTAGTTTCGGTTTTAGGAAGACGTCATACACCTGACATAACTCAGGCGAAACGCCAAGCCTTGCGGATACAAACAGTAAAATATATGGGTGCATTTATGTACGTTAATGTGTCATTTTCGTCCCAGCCGAATAGGTTGTGGAACACTTACCAAAATATTCGGTCATCTTAAGTGCTTTAAGTGCTTATAATTAACTTCATCATAAGGGTGCTGCTTATCCCATTCAATTGCAGTTGGAAGTAGCTTGAGGTACGTTCACCCGTACCGGACCGTTGTTAATTAAGGACAGCAGTATCGAAACAATTTGGTTAGATTCGAGGGCTGCCCCTCTTGGGTTACCTTTAGGGCCACAGTTCGGCATTGGCATGGTAAACCAGTGCGGTGAATAACTAAATGGCTCTGGGTAGAACTCTCACGACTAAAAGTAATGCGCAAATACAATAGAGAGCACGGTAGCAAAGTCACGTGACTTAACTTCTGTGGAAGAACCGGTGTTCAGACAGTTTGTGCTGCCTTGTCAAAAAAAAGCTACCGTACAACAAAGCGATCGCAAAGTCTTTGCTTTCGCCTAAATATTCCAATATCAATCACTTTTCAGTAGTAACTTTATTTGTTAGCTTATTATAACATAAGCAGATGGTACAATGAGTTGGATAAGTTTGTTTTTAGGTATATGCCCAAATACGTCATTATCATCTAATTTCTGCATTTTCAGGAAAACCCAGCGCGTACATGCAAATTATATATATATATATATATATATATATATATATATATATTATATATGTAGAAAGGCGCACTAAAAAAAATCTATTTTTATGATTTTTGAGGATATTTAAGATACGAGGGAAGAAACTCGTAAGACTTTAGGTTTGCGCAAGCGCAGAACCGCGAGGTGACATATTTGGATTGGAAGCAAAATTTGACAGAACACCGGCGTGGGAAAAGAAGTAGCCAGGTTTGTTCAACGAAACCAAACATGCATTTTATTAATACAAACTATGTTTATAATTTAATAGCAATCAAGTTTTTTCATTTTATTTATTTTCTACGTTAGTATTTAGTGCTGAAACACGTCCGTTTATGACAGCAATAAGTCCTGGCAAGTTCTCAATCTTTAACCTTTATTGACGCGTTTTCCAATTATCATAATTGGCAACCGAAGATACTCTCCATATGCGATCTAACAGCGATGAAATCATGGGTTAAATTCAGTAGAGTTGCGGAACAAGATCCGAGTTGCACAAAACTTCCGTTAAAAACAATTATTAGTCCTGACCTGTTCTCAGTCATTTTCATAATTACCGGAACGTTCACTCCGAGAGCACGCCAGTTAACTGGTGCTGCTTGTTCTCCCCGATTGGGTTAGACGGATGAATGATTGTCGGGCTCTCGGAGTGAAGTTCTGTTAATTATGAAAATGACTGAGGACAGGTCAGGACTAATAATTGTTTTAAACGGAAGCTTTGTGCAACCCAATTCTCTGTTCTTGTTTTGCAACTGTAGGCTACACTGAATTTAGCCCATGTTAGATCGCATATGGAGAGAAACCGTGTCTTCTGTTACACTGGGTGAGTTATATAGGTGAAGAGTTGCAACTGATCCCCTACGATGACGTTACAGTAGTGTAACAATGCGGAAGAAAGGGCAGATTTTACTTCGGAAATGAGCAATGAATAACCATCAGAATTGGTATGTTGAGCTGTACAAAGAGGAGAAAAATGAATAGGGGAAAATATTATTCATGTACTTCAAAAAATCTGTGGAAAATAACTTGCATACTACAAACCCCAACTTCAGTGAAGTTGGGACATTGTGTAAAACAGGAATTAAAAACAGAATACAATGATTTGCAAATCCTTTTCAACCTATATTCAGTTGAGGACACTACAAAGACAATATATTTAATGTTCAAACTGATAAACTTATTGTTTTTTTTTTTTTTTATATTCACTGATTTTGAATTTGATGCCTGCAACAAAAAAGCTGGGACAGTATGCTTACCACTGTTACATCACCTTTCCTTTTAACAACATGCAATAAGTGTTTTGGAACTGAGGACACTAATTGTAGAAGCTTTGTAGGTAGAATTCTTTCCCATTCTTGCTTGGTGTACGACGTCAGTTTTTCAACAGTCCGGGATCTCTGTTATCGTATTTTGTGCTTCATAGCGCGTCACACATTTTCAATGGCAGACAGGTCTGAGGGCAGGCCAGTCTATTACCCACACTCTTTTATAAACCCCAATTCCAATGAAGTTGGGACATTGTGTAGAAGGTCAATATAAACAGAATATAATGATTTTCAATCCTTTTTGACCTATATTCAATTGAGTACATTACAAAGACAAAATATTTAATGTTCAAACTGATAAACTTCATTGCTTTCTTGGAAATATTCAATCATTTTGAATTTGATGCCTGCAAAACGTTCCAAAAAAGCTGGGACAGGGGCATGGTAACCACTGTGCTACATCCCCTTTCCTTTTAACAACACTCAATAAGCATTTGGAAACTTAGTCGGTATAATTCTTTCCCATTCTTGCTTGTTGTATAACTTCAGTTGCTCAACAGTCCGGAGTCTCCATTGTCGCAATTTGCACTTAATAATATTCCACACATTTTCAATGTAAGACAGGTCAGGATTGCAGGCAGGCCAGTCTATTACCTGCACTCTCTTGCTGCGAAGTCATGCTGTTGCAGCACCTACAGAATGTGACTTGGCATTGTCTTGCTGAAATAGGGATGTCCCTGAAAAAGATGTCACCTGGATGGCAGCATATGTTGCTCCAAAGCCTGCATGTACCTTTCAGTATTAATGGTGCCTTCACAGATATCCAATGGTGCATTTCCACTGCATGGCACCGGCTATACTCTACTCGGTACCAGGAACTTTTGTGGGGTTGCTTTTCCATTACAGGATAGTACCGCCTCCGTGGTACCAGCTTGTCGTTGCGACACAGCATGTTACTGCTGCGACTGCATCCTCAGTTATATCAAGTTTACTTTTATTCCATCAATTCTGTTGAATATTTATGTGTTTAAATCAGGGCACGTGCACTACCAACACCTGGTTATGGCACTAAAGTCTGTGAGTGTTTAATTGTAATTTCTGATCGACATTGTCCTGATGCGTAGGATCGCAGCTGGAGTTGTGTCCGAGTACCACCTAAAACGCAAAGCTATGATATCCGTAATGATATTCGTAAAAGGCATAGAGCATTGATCAAAAAAGGCAATATATTCTTCAGGCATTTGTGCACCATCAGTATTCCATAATGTAACTACAACCCCAGGCAAAAAAATAGGGAATCGCCACACGCCGAGGATGTTAATTTACCTTCTTTCCTTTATAACAAAGAAGCAAATAAGACATGACAAAACAATTATTGTTTATTGTTGGGAGACAGAATTTTTGGGTGTTGGCAATATGAGGTGAGCCAGACGATTTGGTCAATGGGTCATGAATGTGCATTAGGTGATAAAGAGAAGCCATCAGGTCCTGAAAGGACATATCGCCTATTTGCCACTCCCAGCTGGGATCTCCGTTTGTCTTCAGTCCCAACAGGACAATAGGCACCAGCACCTTTTAATTGGAAGCTCCGTATGCCCACTTATGGTTCAGGAGAGGCCCAATTGTAGAGTACTGCCTTTTATCAACGTGTAAACCCTGGAACCAATCAGCAACAACTTCTGATAACATTAAAGAAGTCATATGCAAATGTCTGTACTTTAACATGTATAAAGTTTCTTACAAAATGAAGGAATTTTAGAACTTTGCATCACGCTGTTGTTCTCACGGCCGGCTGTGTAATAAACTCTTTCTTGCTTTTTGACACGAACAATCGGACTCTGCTTCTTCATCGGGACAATGTTCTTGGTTTTTTATTAATTTACCAACATTATTATCTTGACATTCAGGCTTCACAAAACATTTCACTTTGAAATTGAAGGCAAAACACGTTGCAAATGCACAAATAGCAGGAGATGGCAGAGTATTAGAATTTATCGCTTGACGAAGGTTAAGACAAAAATGATTAGTCAACACCTGTTATTTTTCTGTGCAATTTTCTTTAACCAGGGGTAGCATCTCATAACTTTCTCAAAAGGAATTATTCAGGGGAACGTGACACAGTACCGTCACTTAATTCCGCCACGAACGGGGTCACAGGCAAAGAGAAACACATTGCATGAATGTAGCTGCTTTGGTGAACAAGCAAACCCATGTTTGAAAGGTAAGGCAACGCATAGTATATTGCACATGAAGCCGAAAACGATATAAGTCGATGATCATAATAACTACGCTAATCTTAAGACTCGTTAATCTAACTCGAATGAAATGTCCTGAGGTTGACTACGGAGTCGTCTTTCACAGTGACTATTCTCTCTGACCAATCAGTGAGCAGCAATGTTGCACGTCACATTTTAGTACCTGCTAGTACCTGGTCGACCATTTTTTGGAACCCCAGGAGAGTAGGTATCTGAAAAAGTACCAACTAGTACCTAGTACCAGATACTTTTTCCTAATGGAAAAGCAAAAAAGTAGAGTAGAGCCGGTACTGTGTAGAGGAAAGGCGCCACAAGTTACCTGTACCATGGGCAACAACACATCCCCATATCACCACAGATGCTGGCTTTTGGACTTTGCACTGATAACAATCTGGATGGTCCTTTTCCTCTTTTGCCTGGAGGGCATGACGTCCATGATTTCAAAAAGCAATTTGAAATGTGGACTTGTCAGACCACAGCACACTTTTCCACTTTGCGTCAGTCCATCTCAGATGAGCATGAGCCCAAAGAAGCCGGCGGAAATTCTTGGTGTTGTCGATAATATGGCTTTTGCTTTGCATGGTGGAATTTTAACTTGCACTTGTAGATGTAGCAATGAACTGTGTTAGCTGACAATGGTTTTCCGAAGTGTTGCTGAGCCCACATGGTAATATCCTTTACAGAATGATGTCGGTTTTTCATGCAGTGCCCCCGAGGGACCGACGGTCACGGGCGTTCAGTGTTGGTTTTCAGCCTTGCTGCTTACATGTAGAGATTTCTCCGAATTTTCTGAATCTTTTGATGATATTATGGACTGTGGATGGTGAAATCTCTAAATTCCTTGCAATTGCACGTTGAGTAAACGTTGTTCTTAAACTGTTGGACCAGTTGTGCGCAAAGTGGAACCTCACCCCATGTTTGCTTGAGATCGCCTGAGCCTTTCGGGGATGCTCCATTTACACCTAATCATGACACTCACCTGTTTCCTATTAATCTGTTTACCTGTGGAATGTTCCAAACAGGTGCGTTTTGAGCATTCCTCAACTTTCCCAGTCTTTTGTTGCCCCTGTCCCAGCTTTTTGGAATGTGTTGCAGGCATCAAATTCAAAATGAATATTTCCAAAAAAACCTAAAGGTTATCTGTTTGAACATGAAATATCTTGTCTTTGTAGTGCATCCAATTGATTATAGGTCAAAGAGGATTTGCAAATTATTGTATTCTGTTTTTATTCACACTAGTGAACTACCCGTGGCGTGCAAAAAATTGACCTTTGACCTTGAACTTTCAAAAAACTAACCCCTCAAGGACAATTCCAGGGACAACCTACATAGACCCACCAAGTTTGGTGAAGATCCGTTAGAGGACCTCGGAGGAGTAGGGGAACAAACAGACAGACAAACAGACAAACGTTCCTCAAATTATAGTATGATAGTATGATTCATGACACTCACCTGTTTCCAATCAACCTGTTTATCTGTGGAATGTTCCAAACAGGTGTTTTTTGAGAATTCCTCAACTTTCCAGGTCTTTTGTTGCCCTTGTCCCACCTTTTTTTAAAATGTGTTGCGGTCATCAAATTCAAAATGAGTGAATATTTTTTTAAAAAATCAATAATGTTTATCAGTTTGAACATTAAATATCTTGTCTTTGTTGTGTACTCATTTGAAGATAGGTCAAAAAGGATTTGCAAATCATTGTGTCCTGTTTTTATTCACGTTTTACATAATGTCCCAACTTCATTGGAACTGGGGTTTGTATACTGACCTGGGGCCAAGCAATCAAAATCCTCCTAATAATGAGATTCTGTGCTGTTATTTTTTAGTGGTGTGGCCCCCCCTGTAGGCCTAACACGAGATTACTCCACCCCTTGAGCTAAACTGAAGAGAACTCCAGCCCAATAACAGGCCAACACAGGTTCTTTGAAAAAAATATATAAAAATACAATTTTTATTGTTCTCCTTTATTAAATCAGGTTTTGCTAGGGTTGTCAGTTAGTTCATAGACAATACATTAAATAAACACGGGGGACACCAAGCCATTGTTTGAGAGCCACTAAAACACAAACTAACAGGGGCCTGTCTTCTTCAATACCACACATGGGAAGAGCATAAACCTTATACACACACTAAGAGTTCATTATCTCAGCACTGCAAAAGCACAACTTGGGCTCATTCCAAGGTTCACACAGCCCCATACCTTATGAGTCAGAGGTGAAGTGCTTTTAGTGAAAAGAAACAGCCAACCTGTCACACTCCAAGATAGGGCTCACCAGTACTAAGGCTATTGAGTAATACTACGGAGAGGGGGGAATAACAATGTTATAGAAAATAAACAAACAAAGAAAAGATAAACCCTCTAACCTGTGGCTCACAATATCCTCCTAACCACAGACACGACTAGCCGGCCCAGGCTAGAGGGGAGAAAAGAAAAAAAAAACACAACATAAATGTTCGATCTAAAAGCAGCACCTGAACAATCAATCAAATAGAGAACAACAGCTGACAATATAATGTAGCTTGTGTGCTTCAATATGCTTCTTTAAAAAAAAAAAAAAAGACAAAGCAAAGGAGATAATGAAGTGTTTGCCACCACAGCTGATTCACATTAAAAACAAACTTTAAACAAGCTCAGTAGCTAATATTAAAAATACGCCACCAAAGGCTATTCAGTGTAAAAAAACAAAGCAGCTTTATACTAGCATATGTGCAATATGCTTGTAACAATAACGTTTCCTAGCAGGCTCGCCCCTTCTGCTAAGGTACAAGAACGGCGAAGTTCTTCCCCTTCCCAAGCCAAATGTAGATATGAATTAAAATGTACCTTCGCTGACTAAACTGCTACACCAGGGGAGCGATGCACCCGGCATCTACACACTGCCAGCAAACCACTGGAGGACACATACACACCCACACTCAAAAATGAGATGCTGCCATCAGTTAAATACAAACACCCCCAAACGTTACACAGCTGATGTGCTGGGCATCGTAACTTCTTCCCCACTCATTGCTCCAGGTAACACTGATGTGGCATATAAGACGGTCGCAGCCCCGCAATCAGGAAGACGGCTCAATATAATCCCACCGGTATCCACTCAATACACACTGCCCGAACTGAAGAAAGAGTCACTTAGTGCCCTTAAAACTCCAAAAAAAACTGAAGTGAGAAAAAAAAAAGAAATATCCACCCCTACCGTGCAGCAAAGATGGCATCCAAGAAGACTGCTACACTCCAAACACGAACAGCAATGGACAGCTACTGGAATAAGGACCCAAGGTGTCTATAGCTATACCTGTCTAATTAGAAACCAATTCCAGGCTATGACGTAACCCAGACAGAAGTGAGCCCAACAGCTCCCTACAACATCAGTCCCCCTGCTACAGAGGTTTCAGACTGCAACTCAACAAATTCACAAGGGATAGAAGTAAAACTGCGTTAGGTGTGTCGCGGTCACGTTTGTCTAGGGATATGATTCCATTTATAAAAGAAGGCAGGCTGGCCTGGACTGGTGAATCTGGAAGGAAAGCCGGGACTTACCTCCCTTCGCGACGGCACCGTAGCATTCCAGGACCAGCTCAAGCCGCTGCTCCGCCGGCGAATAGCTTTGCGTCGTTCGGTTCTTGAGTTCAGTGTAGTTAGGTAGACCATTTACCTCAAGCACGGCAGTAGTGGTTGACAAAGTAAAAAAATAAGGCGTATACGGGCGGTTTGGAAGCGAACGTTTAGTGAAGGTATCCTCCACCTCAGGGCTCTGGCACATCGCCCCAGAAACCTTTAATTTTGGCCATTTAAAAAGGACACCCCTCCCATTACCAACCACTGCCCAATCAGGACACAAAGCATCATCCCGATTTCTCCAACCATTCACCAATCACAGAGCACAACCGCCATGCCACTAAATGTGTGTTACCTATGCCTACATTTTTCTACAAAAGAGGAGCTACTAGTGTTTCTATTATTATGCCTCGTTCCCGGATCCGAGGGCATAACAGGTGCGAAATGAGATCATTCATTTATGCTTTATTCTATCTCCTTTTACTCTGACTCAGTGACATATATCGTGATTTTTACACCAGGGCAGAAATCCCAAATGGTTATTCAAATGGACCAAGCAGTCGCAGAGATACACTCATTTCATTTTGGGCTCGACATTTTTGTAAAAGAGGCTCAGGGCTTAAGGGCTTAACTGAGTAGTTGCTTGGTATTTAACAGGCTAATGTGTGTGGCTAATAAATAACATATATCAGGATTTATATTGGAATTGCCTGGAGACGCCTGTCAAAAAATAATATTACAATTTGATGGCAGGCATGAGACCATCATTTACCACCGTTGTCTATTTTCCAAAGAAATGTACTGATGGAGGTAGTGGGCATGATGAAATGCAACCCTGCTGCTATTCACCAACGACGTTGTTTACCTACACATGTTCTGCATATGTGCTGCCTATATAACAAATTACACAACCAAGCAATGAAAAAAGCTTGTAATTTAGACAGTAACATTTACTTACCTGTCGAGAAGAAAGCAGGCAACTTAAACAGAGTCCTGTTGAAAGTCTTTCTCCTTCATTAGCTCTTTCCACCTGGGAAAAGCTACCCTGATGTTTACCCTCGTTTTTTTGAAGTTGCCTTTTTCATTCCCTTTTTTCGTTTTTTCACGACGGGGATTCCTTTTCCTGTGGCTCGGCATAAGTATGATCCTCCATTATGAACTGAAGTGCAGTGCAGGCTTTCAAATTTTCCAGGGCAAGTGACAAGCGCCTCTCGCTGATCTCCTTCTTTGTTTCAGTCAGGCTGGCACCAAACAAAAATGCATTGTGGCTAATTAGCTAGTACCAGTTAGTGCTTTCTGTCCCTCTCAGCGATAGTAGTTTTTCAAAATGGCAGAATGACATGGAATTATCCTTGAACTTACCTGTGCAATGTAAAAATAGATAAGAAATTCTTCGCTTACGAGGATAAGTCAGATTATTGGCAGAGGTAATATTACACCATTAATAACATATAAATGAATGAAGACATTGATTTTAGCCAATAAATTACTTAAAACACTACTCAGTGTCCCTTGAAAATCATTTCTGGACTTTGGGTCGATCAGTTATTGAGGCTGAATATTCCTTAATGAATTTGTGATCATGACAGTGAATACCATAGATGATAAGCGCAAAGTTTCAGTAAGATTCAACATACAGACTGTTGGCTTATTTTGTGTTTTATAAAATAGACTTATAGGGCTTCAAACTGACTGTAAAATGAAAATTGCCCAAACACTCCCAGTGTGTTTGACAATGACGACTGTGGCAACCACTCTTTAGCTGCCCCTCACGCCAGATCTACCCATCAGGCCATGCAACGCCCACTCAGGGCCAGCCGTAAGGGCAACTCTGCTGTCTTGTGGCTCGAAAAAATGACGACAGATCTCCACTGGGCTACATATCAATAACAACCTGAAACTCATTATCTTTATGTTATATTGTCTGTTTTTATGGTTAAATAGTCATGCAAAGAGGGCAGATCTCCAACGCATTCTGATTGAGTGAGCAACTAGGAAATATTACGATTGCTTTATACAGTATAATTAATACAGCAGCATTGATCGCTATGGGACATGTCATTTAGACGCGTGGAGGAAGCAAATGAAATGTGATACATCCAATGGAGCCGCTGATTTAATAACTCACCAGGTGAAAATGGTACCAGGGTGTTTATGATCCGAGTCACTGCGAAATTCATTGAGTTTTTCAATGGTATCACCCTTCCCGTAAATTCGGCACCTCCCTAGAAGCCCTTTCCTAACGTAAAAGAGCAATCAGCATCGTTGCTCATTCTTTGCTAGCAAATTTAATTCACTTTAAAATAGTGTTCCTTATGTCAAGGGTGACATGAGCAAGTTACAATCTGAAATTAATCAGTTAATATGTGCTGAGAGTAATACAGATAGTACATGTGTACATGGTGTTCATAGCATCACAGTGTCTGACATTATTGATGGTGTTAATAAACTTAAATGTAATAAGAGGGATGGTTCCTCAGATCTTGTAACTGATCATATAATTTATAGTAGTCACAAACTGTATGTTGTACTATCCATTTTGTATACAGCAATGAGCTTGGTTTCACACCTGATGGTATGTCAGATGGCACTATGGTACCCATCCCTAAGAGTAAGTGGTCAAATTTAACAGTGTCAGCTAACTTTCGTGCCATCACTTTAGGTAGTGTTGTTCGTAAATTACTTGATGTTATTATCCTCTTTAAGGAAAGCAATAAGTTATGTACCAGCAGTTTACAATTTGGGTGTAAAGATCAATACAGTTGACTCCGACAACATTCTAGCTTCTAAAATCTCTCAGTTCAATATTCATTTTGATGTTTCCAGTGATGCAACGGTTCGTGGTATTCAAATGAGTCATCATCAGCTGACCATGCAGACGGCCTGAATGTCAATGGGAAATTTATTTTGGATGTTTGATGTTTGTAAAAATGTCCAACCCTTATATTCCTTTCTGAAATGAATTTTACGTCGATCACATCGCGAGATTGTTTTAAAGGAACAGTCCACCGTAATTTCATAATGAAATATGTTTTTCTATGAAATGAGACGAGATGATACGTACCTCTCCGTTTCAGATTAATGCTGCGATTTGATATTGCTGGCAAATGACCATGGTATAAGCGGGGTAATCAACTCGAAGGTGAGCATTCCACGGTTTTAATGCTCTTCGCGGAGGCAACGTGCATTAAAACCGTGGAATGCACACCTTCTCGTTAATTATCCCTTACTTGTAATTTTCTGCAAGCTCTGGCTTCCTGACTGCGTACCAAGTAGTGCAGTGCAGTCACGTTGGTTGTATTTACGGAAGTAGGGGGGGTCGTGGGAGAGAAAAGAAATCAGAAGTGAAGGTATCAATGCGCTGTCGAAGCGCGCAGAAGGCGTTACTACGCCTGTCATTATAGTACGCACTTCCCACAGCATAGAAAAAGCCACTTTTGGATTTGCGTCCCCGAACCCGAACTCATGTCACTGGTCATATAAACCTTTGTAAACAGGAAAAACGTGGAAGACTTTGGTCGCATCTAACTACAGCCCTGAAAAATACCGTTGACCACAATGAGTCAAGCTACAAATGCTAACAGGAGTGGCAGCGCGTCTGGCTGACTGGGTGGTCGCTCAAAGCTCGGAGAGGTACGTATCATCTCGTCTCATTTCATAGAAAAACATATTTCACTATGAAATTACGGTGGACTGTTCCTTTAAAGACAAGTCGAAATTGAAGTGAGAAGGTTTAATATGCAAATGACCTGCATTCTGACCTTATGAACTTAAACACCTATAACAGAAAAATGGCTGAAGCAAAAATTCTGAAAAAAAAAAATCACACATGATTGTGGTGACATCATGTGTGTTGTCAAATTATTCAGTGAAGTTTGATGAAACATTGGATGAAATAAAAAAATGTATTAATATTGAATAATGTACAGTAAAATACAACTCCTTGCCGTGGACAAATCGTTTGATCAATCAAAACACCATTTGGGCAGCTACATATACTTCATGTAGACAATGTATGTGCCTAGTTTGGTATCATTTGAATGAATATTTACTGAGATTTTGACATGTCAACAAATTAATTTTTATATTTAAAAAAAATAGAGTGACGAACTTCTGATTTGACCATAGATAGCGGCAAATGAAAGTTTTGGCTCTAATCGGTGAACATTCTCCCAAAATTTCAGCCTCATAGGGCATACAAGTGATTTTTTATGACTTTTTCAAGATCTCCACGTGGAATGCGTGCAAATTTAGACGTTTGTTAATAAACCATGCCCACTTTTTCCAATAATCACAAAATTTGACATATTCACTCAGGAGTGTTTGCACTCTGTCCTCACCAAATTTCATAAGATTCTGAGCAGCAAATTTTCAGATATAAACTGTCACATTTGTAGCGCCCCTTATCGGGCAATTGGAATGCACCTTCAGGTGTAGGATCAGTTGGTAAACATTAAAAAGTTAATCAAATTTCAAGTAGGTATCTATATGTATTCTCGAGTTGTGATGCCTTTTGTGCAAGACACTGGAAATCTGTAAACTTCTTCTGTAAACTCATTAATCCCAAAAGGAAATCTTCGCCTTAATTCATTGCTAACTGAGACAGAACACCCAGATATCGCTGCAAGAGCTATGCAATGACAGCCAATTATATATGAAGCACGCTCTTGAGCAAGAGAAAAGTGTCTATTCCTTAAAGCGGACACTCATTGAAACTCCTAAAGCAGGTCAAATTATACCTCTATCGAGAGCTAAAGGTGTACTGAACACGATAAAAGTACTTTTACAGCACCACCTCACCTCAGAAAAGAAATATAATCAATAAAAGTCACCCTTCCATTCACCCGGCAAGTCTCAAATTGGCAACGGAATGGCTTAAATTTTGGTGACGTCACAAGTTGTACAATTCGTACGGTACTCAGATGCAGCCCAGATAGAACACGGTAATTACGCCATCCTTCACCCCCATACCATTTATGCATCGGAATTCTTTCATCGCATAATGCGCCTCAATTTGTGTCATCAACGTACGTACGTATTTCACAGTACCGAAGTATTCACGGAAATAATTTTGCTGACAAAATAAGGCGTGCACTGTCATACTCGTTAGTGAGCTAGTTGGCTAAGGTGATATGGAACTTTACAATGTTATGTCTGGCACACCAATGTATTTGGCTAGATTGCAAACTGGCCATTGACCTGAAATGGACAGCGCACCGATAGCTTGTACTTAGCTAGCTTGCTATTATGATTATTGTAATGGCAAATCAGACAGCAAGGGATGACAGACAAAATTTTAGATCTTAAACTGATTTAATTATACATAGACTGACAATTAACCTACAATTTATACTACTGACCAAGATTGACATATACAAGAAAAAAATATTTACAGTCCCTTGAGATGGGGTTGCTTGGTGATGTTCCGGGTGAGGAAAATGCTCCAACACAGGCAGAAATCCACAAAAAAAACTTCACAGGTCTTGAAAAGAGTGACAGGTCTGGTGAAATGTATCCTTCTGCTTGCAATTTCTCCTACTACTTTACTCTCTCAATTTTCCTCCTTATATACTCTTTTGCAGACCCCTCCCACCTTTTAGACTTTTTTCAATTCTCTGGGACTTTCCCTCTCAGACATGCCCAAAACGTAGCTCCAGACTGGGCTTAAAGGAATCGTTCACCCAAAAATGAAATTCAGTCATTATCGACTTACCCTCATGCTGATGAGAAGTCCGGTGTAGTTTTTTGGATTGTAGCAGAAGATGTACTTTCGTTGAAACGGGTTTGTGTGTAAAAGTTCCCACATTAAACGAGGTAAGACAATATGTTCCGGAGGTGTAACTTTAGTTGCTTCAGAGGCAGAGAGAAACTCCCTTTATTTTCTCCCTTTTCCCCCTGTAACAGTTTGGTGAGCAAACAGCCAAATTAAGTCGCTAATCTGGTCAAACAAAAGTGACAGGGTTTTTGGGATTTTTTTTCTCTTGGGAGCAAAGTAAATTAAACTTTAGCACTAAATAATTACCGAGCCAAGTAAAATTGTATGATTTACAAAGTAAAACGGAGTTGTTTCAAGGACTGCTATGTTTACCTGGTTTTTCTGTAGCTGATTTAGTTAAACTTCAGCAAGCTTTTCAACGACATGAATTTATCAAATTACCTAGATATCTAGATAGCAATAACCTGGGTTGGTTTCATACTTGGTCCCTTGCCTTTTTTTGCTGCTGCAGACAAACAGACAGACAGACAGACAACCGGACTGGTGCAAAACAATATGCCCCCGAATCAATAACAAACCAAACTTGGATCCCAGTAACCTCAGTAACGACAGGCCCATCTCCAACCTCCCCTTTATGAACAAGGTGTTTGAACAAGTAGTTTTTAATCAACTGACAACTTTCCTGAATGAAAATACTATTTTAGAGAAGTTTCAGTCAGGTTCCAGGTCAATGTACAGCACTGAGACTGCTTTAACTAAAATAATTAATGATCTTCGATTGAGTGCAGATGCAAACTTGGTTTCAATTCTCATTGAATCTGCTCTCCCCTGTACACTCCTGCTCTCTCCCGTACACTCCTGCTCTCTCCCATACACTCCTGCTCTCTCCTCTCCCATACACTCCTGCTCTCTCCTGTACACTCCTGCTCTCTCCCATACACTCCTGCTCTCCCCTGTACACTCCTGCTCTCTCCCATACACTCCTACTCTCTCCCATACACTCCTGCTCTCCCCTGTACACTCCTGCTCTCTCCCATACACTCCTACTCTCTCCCATACACTCCTGCTCTCTCCTGTACACTCCTGCTCTCTCCCGTACACACCTACTCTCTCCCATACACTCCTGCTCTCCCCTGTACACTCCTGCTCTCTCCCATACACTCCTACTCTCTCCCATACACTCCTGCTCTCTCCTGTACACTCCTGCTCTCTCCCATACACTCCTACTCTCTCCCATACACTCCTGCTCTCTCCCGTACACTCCTACTCTCTCCCATACACTCCTGCTCTCCCCTGTACACTCCTGCTCTCTCCCATACACTCCTGCTCTCTCCTGTACACTCCTGCTCTCTCCTGTACACTCCTGCTCTCTCCCATACACTCCTACTCTCTCCCATACACTCCTGCTCTCTCCCGTACACTCCTGCTCTCCCCTGTACACTCCTACTCTCTCCCATACACTCCTGCTCTCTCCCGTACACTCCTGCTCTCTCCCGTACACTCCTGCTCTCTCCCATACACTCCTACTCTCTCCCATACACTCCTGCTCTCTCCCGTACACACCTGCTCTCTCCCGTACACTCCTGCTCTCTCCCGTACACTCCTGCTCTCTCCCGTACACTCCTGCTCTCTCTCATACACACCTGCTCTCTCCCGTACACTCCTGCTCTCCCCTGTACACTCCTACTCTCTCCCATACACTCCTGCTCTCTCCCATACACTCCTACTCTCTCCCATACACTCCTGCTCTCTCCCATACACTCCTACTCTCTCCCATACACTCCTACTCTCTCCCATACACTCCTGCTCTCCCCTGTACACTCCTACTCTCTCCCATACACTCCTGCTCTCTCCCGTACACTCCTGCTCTCTCCCATACACTCCTACTCTCTCCCATACACTCCTACTCTCTCCCATACACTCCTGCTCTCCCCTGTACACTCCTACTCTCTCCCATACACTCCTGCTCTCTCCCGTACACTCCTGCTCTCTCCCGTACACTCCTGCTCTCTCCCGTACACTCCTGCTCTCTCCCATACACTCCTGCTCTCTCCCATACACTCCTACTCTCTCCTGTACACTCCTACTCTCTCCCATACACTCCTGCTCTCCCCTGTACACTCCTACTCTCTCCCATACACTCCTGCTCTCCCCTGTACACTCCTACTCTCTCCCATACACTCCTGCTCTCTCCCATACACTCCTACTCTCTCCCATACACTCCTACTCTCTCCCATACACTCCTGCTCTCTCCCGTACACTCCTACTCTCTCCCATACACTCCTGCTCTCCCCTGTACACTCCTGCTCTCTCCCGTACACTCTTACTCTCTCCCATACACTCCTGCTCTCTCCCATACACTCCTACTCTCTCCCATACACTCCTGCTCTCCCCTGTACACTCCTGCTCTCTCCCGTACACTCCTACTCTCTCCCATACACTCCTGCTCTCTCCTGTACACTCCTACTCTCTCCCATACACTCCTGCTCTCCCCTGTACACTCCTGCTCTCTCCCGTACACTCCTACTCTCTCCCATACACTCCTGCTCTCTCCCATACACTCCTACTCTCTCCCATACACTCCTGCTCTCTCCCATACACTCCTACTCTCTCCCATACACTCCTCCTCCCACCCGTACACTGCTGCTCTCCCCTGTACACTCCTACTCTCTCCCATACCCTCCTGCTCTCTCCCGTACACTCCTGCTCTCTCCCGTACACTCCTGCTCTCTCCCGTACACTCCTACTCTCTCCCATACACTCCTGCTCTCTCCCATACACTCCTACTCTCTCCCATACACTCCTGCTCTCTCCCGTACACACCTGCTCTCTCCCGTACACTCCTACTCTCTCCCATACACTCCTGCTCTCTCCCATACACTCCTGCTCTCTCCCGTACACTCCTACTCTCTCCCATACACTCCTGCTCTCCCCTGTACACTCCTACTCTCTCCCATACACTCCTGCTCTCTCCCGTACACTCCTGCTCTCTCCCGTACACTCCTGCTCTCTCCCATACACTCCTGCTCTCTCCCATACACTCCTACTCTCTCCTGTACACTCCTACTCTCTCCCATACACTCCTGCTCTCCCCTGTACACTCCTACTCTCTCCCATACACTCCTGCTCTCCCCTGTACACTCCTACCCTCTCCCATACACTCCTGCTCTCTCCCATACACTCCTACTCTCTCCCATACACTCCTACTCTCTCCCATACACTCCTGCTCTCTCCCGTACACACCTGCTCTCTCCCGTACACTCCTACTCTCTCCCATACACTCCTGCTCTCCCCTGTACACTCCTGCTCTCTCCCGTACACTCCTACTCTCTCCCATACACTCCTGCTCTCTCCCATACACTCCTACTCTCTCCCATACACTCCTGCTCTCTCCCGTACACACCTGCTCTCTCCCGTACACTCCTACTCTCTCCCATACACTCCTGCTCTCTCCCATACACTCCTACTCTCTCCCATACACTCCTGCTCTCTCCCGTACACACCTGCTCTCTCCCGTACACTCCTACTCTCTCCCATACACTCCTGCTCTCCCCTGTACACTCCTACTCTCTCCCGTACACTCCTGCTCTCTCCCGTACACTCCTGCTCTCTCCCGTACACTCCTGCTCTCTCCCGTACACTCCTGCTCTCCCCTGTACACTCCTGCTCTCTCCCGTACACTCCTGCTCTCTCCCGTACACTCCTGCTCTCTCCTCTCCCGTACACTCCTGCTCTCTCCCATACACTCCTGCTCTCTCCTCTCCCGTACACTCCTGCTCTCTCCCATACACTCCTGCTCTCTCCTCTCCCGTACACTCCTGCTCTCTCCCATACACTCCTGCTCTCTCCCGTACACTCCTGCTCTCTCCCATACACTCCTGCTCTCTCCCGTACACTCCTGCTCTCTCCCATACACTCCTGCTCTCTCCCATACACTCCTGCTCTCTCCCGTACACTCCTGCTCTCTCCCATACACTCCTGCTCTCTCCCGTACACTCCTGCTCTCTCCCGTACACTCCTGCTCTCTCCCGTACACTCCTGCTCTCTCCTCTCCCGTACACTCCTGCTCTCTCCCATACACTCCTGCTCTCTCCTCTCCCATACCCTCCTGCTCTCTCCCATACACTCCTGCTCTCTCCCGTACACTCCTGCTCTCTCTCATACACTCCTGCTCTCTCCCATACACTCCTGCTCTCTCCTGTGCACTCCTGCTCTCTCCTGTACACTCCTGCTCTCTCCTCTCCCGTACACTCCTGCTCTCTCCCATCCACTCCTCCTCCCTCCTGTGCACTCCTGCTCTCTCACGTGCACTCCTGCTCTCTCCCGTCCTCTCCTGCTCTCCCCTGTACACTCCTGCTCTCTCCCATACACTCCTGCTCTCTCCTGTGCACTCCTGCTCTCTCCTCTCCCGTACACTCCTGCTCTCTCCCGTACACTCCTGCTCTCTCCTCTCCCGTACACTCCTGCTCTCTCCCATACACTCCTGCTCTCTCCTGTACACTCCTGCTCTCTCCCGTACACTCCTGCTCTCTCCCATACACTCCTGCTCTCTCCTGTGCACTCCTGCTCTCTCCTGTACACTCCTGCTCTCTCCTCTCCCGTACACTCCTGCTCTCTCCTGTACACTCCTGCTCTCTCCCGTACACTCCTGCTCTCTCCCATACACTCCTGCTCTCTCCCGTACACTCCTGCTCTCTCCCATACACTCCTGCTCTCTCCCGTACACTCCTGCTCTCTCCCTTACACTCCTGCTCTCTCCCGTACACTCCTGCTCTCTCCCGTACACTCCTGCTCTCTCCTGTACACTCCTGCTCTCTCCCGTACACTCCTGCTCTCTCCTGTACACTCCTGCTCTCTCCCGTACACTCCTGCTCTCTCCCGTACACTCCTGCTCTCTCCTGTACACTCCTGCTCTCTCCTGTACACTCCTGCTCTCTCCCGTACACTCCTGCTCTCTCCCGTACACTCCTGCTCTCTCCCGTACACTCCTGCTCTCTCCTGTACACTCCTGCTCTCTCCGGTACACTCGTGCTCTCTCCTGTACACTCCTACTCTCTCCCATACACTCCTGCTCTCTCCCGTACACTCCTGCTCTCTCCCGTACACTCCTGCTCTCTCCCATACACTCCTGCTCTCTCCCGTACACTCCTGCTCTCTCCTCTCCCGTACACTCCTGCTCTCTCCCGTACACTCCTGCTCTCTCCTGTACACTCCTGCTCTCACCCGTACACTCCTGCTCTCTCCCATACACTCCTGCTCTCTCCCGTACACTCCTGCTCTCTCCCGTACACTCCTGCTCTCCTCTGTACACTCCTGCTCTCTCCCGTACACTCCTGCTCTCTCCCGTACACTCCTGCTCTCTCCCATACACTCCTGCTTTCTCTCATACACTCCTGCTCTCTCCCGTACACTCCTGCTCTCCCCTGTACACTCCTCCCGTCTCTCATACACTCCTGCCTTCTCCCATACACTCCTGCTCTCTCCCGTACACTCCTGCTCTCTCCCATACACTCCTGCTCTCTCCTCTCCCGTACACTCCTGCTCTCTCCCATACACTCCTGCTCTCTCCCGTACACTCCTGCTCTCTCCCGTACACTCCTGCTCTCTCCCATACACACCTGCTCTCTCCCGTACACTCCTGCTCTCCCCTGTACACTCCTACTCTCTCCCGTACACTCCTGCTCTCTCCCGTACACTCCTGCTCTCTCCCGTACACTCCTGCTCTCTCCCATACACTCCTGCTCTCTCCCGTACACTCCTGCTCTCTCCTGTACACTCCTGCCCTCTCCCATACACTCCTGCTCTCTCCTGTACACTCCTCCTCTCTCCCATACACTCCTGCTCTCTCCTGTACCCTCCTGCTCTCTCCCGTACACTCCTGCTCTCTCTCGTACACTCCTGCTCTCTCCCGTACACTCCTGCTCTCTCCCGTACACTCCTGCTCTCTCCTCTCCCATACACTCCTGCTCTCTCTCGTACACTCCTGCTCTCTCCCGTACACTCCTGCTCTCTCCTGTACACTCCTGCTCTCTCCCGTACACTCCTGCTCTCTCCCATACACTCCTGCTCTCTCCTGTACACTCCTGCTCTCTCCCGTACACTCCTGCTCTCTCTCGTACACTCCTGCTCTCTCCTGTACACTCCTGCTCTCTCCCGTACACACCTGCTCTCTCCCGTACACTCCTGCTCTCTCCCGTACACTCCTGCTCTCTCCTGTACACTCCTGCTCTCTCCCATACACTCCTGCTCTCTCCTGTACACTGCTGCTCTCTCCCGTACACTCCTGCTCTCTCCTCTCCCATACACTCCTGCTCTCTCTCATACACTCCTGCTCTCTCCCGTACACTCCTGCTCTCTCCTGTACACTCCTGCTCTCTCCCATACACTCCTGCTCTCTCCCGTACACTCCTGCTCTCTCTCGTACACCCCTGCTCTCTCCCGTACACTCCTGCTCTCTCCCATACACACCTGCTCTCTCCCGTACACTCCTGCTCTCTCCTGTACACTCCTGCTCTCTCCCGTACACTCCTGCTCTCTCCCATACACTCCTGCTCTCTCCCGTACACACCTGCTCTCTCCCGTACACACCTGCTCTCTCCCGTACACTCCTGCTCTCTCCCGTACACTCCTGCTCTCTCCTCTCCCATACACTCCTGCTCTCTCTCATACACTCCTGCTCTCTCCCGTACACTCCTGCTCTCTCCTGTACACTCCTGCTCTCTCCCGTACACTCCTGCTCTCTCCTGTACACTCCTGCTCTCTCCTCTCCCGTACACTCCTGCTCTCTCCTGTACACTCCTGCTCTCTCCCGTACACTCCTGCTCTCTCCCATACACTCCTGCTCTCTCCCGTACACACCTGCTCTCTCCCGTACACTCCTGCTCTCTCCCGTACACACCTGCTCTCTCCCGTACACTCCTGCTCTCTCCCGTACACTCCTGCTCTCTCCTCTCCCATACACTCCTGCTCTCTCTCATACACTCCTGCTCTCTCCTGTACACTCCTGCTCTCTCCTGTACACTCCTGCTCTCTCCCGTACACTCCTGCTCTCTCCCTTACACTCCTGCTCTCTCCTCTCCCATACACTCCTGCTCTCTCTCATACACTCCTGCTCTCTCCCGTACACTCCTGCTCTCTCCTGTACACTCCTGCTCTCTCCCATACACTCCTGCTCTCTCCCGTACACTCCTGCTCTCTCTCGTACACCCCTGCTCTCTCCCGTACACTCCTGCTCTCTCCCATACACACCTGCTCTCTCCCGTACACTCCTGCTCTCTCCCGTACACTCCTGCTCTCTCCCATACACTCCTGCTCTCTCCCGTACACACCTGCTCTCTCCCGTACACTCCTGCTCTCTCCCGTACACACCTGCTCTCTCCCGTACACTCCTGCTCTCTCCCGTACACTCCTGCTCTCTCCTCTCCCATACACTCCTGCTCTCTCTCATACACTCCTGCTCTCTCCCGTACACTCCTGCTCTCTCCTGTACACTCCTGCTCTCTCCCATACACTCCTGCTCTCTCCCGTACACTCCTGCTCTCTCTCGTACACTCCTGCTCTCTCCCATACACTCCTGCTCTCTCCCGTACTCTTCTGCTCTCTCCCGTACACTCCTGCTCTCTCCCATACACTCCTGCTCTCTCTCATACACACCTGCTCTCTCCCGTACACTCCTGCTCTCTCCTGTACATTCCTGCTCTCTCCCATACACTCCTGCTCTCTCCCATACACTCCTGCTCTCTCCCGTACACACCTGCTCTCTCCCGTACACTCCTGCTCTCTCCCGTACACTCCTGCTCTCTCCTCTCCCATACACTCCTGCTCTCTCTCATACACTCCTGCTCTCTCCCGTACACTCCTGCTCTCTCCTGTACACTCCTGCTCTCTCCCGTACACTCCTGCTCTCTCCTGTACACTCCTGCTCTCTCCTGTGCACTCCTGCTCTCTCCCGTACACTCCTGCTCTCTCCCATACACTCCTGCTCTCTCCCGTACACTCCTGCTCTCTCCCATACACTCCTGCTCTCTCCCGTACACTCCTGCTCTCTCCCATACACTCCTGCTCTCTCCCGTACACTCCTGCTCTCTCCCGTACACTCCTGCTCTCTCCCATACACTCCTGCTCTCTCCCGTACACTCCTGCTCTCTCCCGTACAGCCCTGCTCTCTCCTGTACACTCCTGCTCTCTCCCATACACTCCTACTCTCTCCCGTACACTCCTGCTCTCTCCCGTACACACCTGCTCTCTCCCGTACACTCCTGCTCTCTCCCCTACACCCCTGCTCTATCCTCTCCCGTACACACCTGCTCTCTCCTCTACCCTCCTGCTCTCTCCCATACACTCCTGCTCTCTCCCGTACACTCCTGCTCTCTCCTGTACACTCCTGCTCTCTCCCGTACACACCTGCTCTCTCCCGTACACTCCTGCTCTCTCCCGTACACACCTGCTCTCTCCCGTACACTCCTGCTCTCTCCCATACACTCCTGCTCTCTCCTGTACACTCCTGCTCTCTCCCATACACTCCTGCTCTCTCCCGTACACTCCTGTTCTCTCCCGTACACACCTGCTTTCTCCTGTACCCTCCTGCTCTCTCCCCTCCACTCCTGCTCTCTCCCGTACACTCCTGCTCTCTCCCGTACACACCTGCTCTCTCCCGTACACCTCTGCTCTCTCCCGTACACTCCTGCTCTCTCCTCTCCCGTACACACCTGCTCTCTCCTGTACACTCCTGCTCTCTCCCATACACTCCTGCTCTCTCCCGTACACTCCTGCTCTCTCCCGTACACTTCTGCTCTCTCCTGTACACTCCTGCTCTCTCCCATACACTCCTGCTCTCTCCTGTACACTCCTGCTCTCTCCCGTACACTCCTGCATTCCACAATGAAAAACTTCCCTGAGCTGCGCACTGTAGTGTCGGGTTCCTAAGGCCCCGTGGAGACTGGTAGAGTCTCCGATTAGCCTGACATGCGTTTATTTCGGCAGCGGGAGAAGCTGGAGTGCCCAGCGGGATCCCATACTCACACGGAGAGAGTATGCAAAATTTTCTGCAGTCTGCAATAATTCTTTTGCAGAAATACCAAAGTGGCCGATGAGTGTTTGTACATGTTAGGGCAAAAAACACAAGTCTCATAAAAGCTGAAACATATCAGCTATGTGTTAAAACTTTTTTCATATTTTATAAAAGCAAATTCTATACATTATATTCTCTTAAAAATAATACAAATTTGTCAAAAAATGATAAGTTTTAAATCTCAAGCCACATTTTGAGAACACTCCCAGAGCCGAAAGGCCACGCCCCCTGACTTAGAAAAATGTAAGATCCTGGTTACATGGTTTGTAGGAGGAGGACGAACGTAAGAGCAGTGCTGTTGTAGACGGAGACATGTGTCTTTATGTTCCGGGCTATTATTAGCACCAGCCCTCCTTAGCTCAGCTCAAGTGACAGACAGGTCAAATAGGGCGGTGCTGGGTCAGTGACAGACAGGTCAGATAGGGAGGTGCTGGGTCAGAGATGCGGCTCTGTACCATGCAGGGGTGGAGGGATGAGCAGTCAGAAATGGCAGGAAATGCACCTGAGAGCAACGCGGCCTCGTCACAGAACAGCCCCGAGCCCAGAAACTTCCTGAGGGATGTGATATTTCATCGAAAATTTCAAGTGAGTGCACACATGGGTAGAAGCACAGGGAGTCTCTAGCTTGGCTGCTGGTTGTTGGCATTAAATGGGACGGTATCCACAGTTTCGGAAGATTTCTGTGTTGTGTTGTGATGAGCCTTCGCTGCACGGCCAAGTTTGGTCAATTCTGCCAAATTTGGAATCAGTTTAAGTCATATTTTTTCCACACTTTTAAAAACACGAGTACCTTTTGTCTGTTGTGCAATATGTTCATGAATTGAATAGCAGGTAATTGCAATTGCAATATTTTATTACATAAAATTTTATATGCTGCTCAGTGTCTCTGTTTTGAACATATATTCAAACGGGGAGAGGCTGGCTGTTTCGCACGTAGTCTAGTTTAACTTTCTGAACTTATGCTGTTCCTGCCTTGAAGAAATTGCCTGGATTATTTGTTGTTTTATGCAATATTCTTGAGATCTCTCTTAAATGAAAATGGTCATGTAGGCCTTCACTGATTTTCTTATTAAACAATATTACAAAGATCATCATGATTATTCAGCAGGTAGCAGCATTTTGCTGACTACTCTAGCATATGGTGTTGACATACCCGAAAGAAGAACTGTGAAACAAGACCCGGCTCTAAAGCAACTACACTGAGGGTGCCAGCGGTCTCGGTTTTCCTCCATGCAGGCTAATCACTAAGCAGCGGTAGTATCTGTGCACAACAGGCAGCGTATTGGCTGAGAGACACCCAATCCTATTGGTCACAAACCAGACACGCTGTCCATATAAGCTTTGTTGATTTATTGTGAACTTCGATCTCACTTTTACAGCAGAAAGTTTTAAACACAGATCAAGCAGGTTGCTATGTTTAACATTAATAATCAAAAATCGGCAATTGTTTGGATTCAAGCTTCAAAGAATTCAACCACTTTTAAATTGACATTGGAGAAATGGGTCAAATTCATCCTTCAACAATATATCCAAAGACAGCACATTTCAGTTACTTTTGGTGTCATATTCTAGCTGTAATGCATTCAATGAATCATCACTTCATGTTGACGTTGTCCTGTGAAAGCCTGTCTACCATGGAAGGCTTGTTACAGAAATAAGTTTTGTGTTCACTTTTAGGGTCATTACATGCTAAGTTACCTGAAAATGAGAGAGTTGTGCCAGAGGTCCCCGTGGATTTTGCTGAAAAAATTACAAAAAATTCCTTGAAATGTTTTATGAAGAAATCCAAAGGGATAATCAAGAGAAATAATAGTTTTTGAGTTATGGCATTGGCAAAATAGGGTGTCATGGCCCTGTTTAGTATCCATGATATGCTTTTTCTGTTTGGGAGCATTTTTTGAAACTTATGGACCTAAAATTTGGTACTTTGGGTGATTCTAACCCAGTCTTACTGAAGACGTCATCAGACAGAGTATGTAATGCACCATTCTCCTGATACAGCCATGACAGAAGTGATTTTTGAGTAGACCCTTTTTTCATTTTTCCAGCCTCCCTAATAAAGAACTGTTGCCATAAGGCTCCAGAAGTTCTTATTTCACAACATATGGGACAGCGGCTGTGAGCAGCAGGAACATGTAAAGTTTTGTCAGAGAGTAAATAAATGTTTTGTGGGTACCTGAAGTTTGTCACGGGTGCAAAGAAAATTTCTTTACCCCCTGTTAGGGTAGCGGGTACACCATGTAGCCAATTATTCATTGTAATAAAATTTCTCCCATGCAAGAATCTTTTATCGAACTCTGATCAACTTTTTATCAATGCTTCATTCCTGAACAGACTGAATATTTGAAATCTGATCCATTCTCAACAAAAAGGCACTACATAGTGTACCTCCCATGTACTACATCGTGGACTATTGTGCATTTACCTTAAAGATAGAATTGAGAAAATGAATATTAGATGAATCTAAATCTTTTAATTCAATCAATAACTTGGGAGGCAACTGTTTGTATTGTGTAATATTTCAATTAAGGTTTCAATTATTTTTTTCTCTGCAAGTTGAGAGACTCTCAAGCTGTGAGTGTGTTTTTCAACTTGTGAGAATGTGCTAAACAGTCATGAGCAGAATTGGCACCATTGATAAAAATGGAAGAAAAAAAAGGTTGACTGGATGTTATAAACATCTTAGTTAATAATGCAAAAAATGAGTTAATTGATATGAAAAAGCAATATTTTTTATTTTATCCTTTTATTTTGATACCTTTATTCCCAATTTCATTATTTGTCATAAGCAACTTAATGACAAATATTTCGTGAAACACAAAGGTGTCAAAATGATTAATTATTAAAATAATTACCTCTCCTTGTTTGGCACTGGGTGATAATGACAGCCAGGCCCATGACTCCTTCCCCATGATGTCAGGTTAGGTTTGAGCTGGGGTTCCCCACCCTTATTGTGGCCTGAATCGGTGCAAACATGAAACAAATCGTGAACAGATGATTAAATTTATCATGCATCCCAGCATAAAAACAGCTTTTGAACCCTTTGTTGCATTGTGGTCGCTAAAGTGGCTCATCCCACCCACCGCCCCTATTTGGGAAAGAGGAAAAGATTCATGCGACAAAGGGTTCATTGTTATTCTACAAAGATAATAAATGTTTTAGTTGAATGTATTTTCTCACCAGAATGTGACATTGAGGGCCAGTTCTATATAAAAAGATAAATAGATATTAAAATGGCCCTCGCCCTCCGGTCCGATCGCCTCGCTTGCGACCGCTGGGGCCACTCAACAACGACAGGACAGCTTATCTTGTCTTTTAGTGCACAATTTCCAATTGCCAAATTTTTTTTGATTGTGTCAAAATTATTTTTTTCCTCCCATTCCAAAAATATAGGGGGCGCTGGAGAACCATTTTCCATATCAGTGTGTTCGGGTTGTCATTCCGTACAGATGTTACGTTGGATCCAACTCAATCCGACACTGTATGTGTGAGACATGCATACTTTTATACTTGTGAAAATGGCCGCTTCATTGCAATCTCATCAAAGCCACGCCCAACATTTTATTAAAAATGTAAATAGTAACTTTTGACCACATGTGTGTTTAGGTGAGTTTCACCAAGTTTGGTACAAATTGGATGAAAACCCTAGGAGGAGATGTTGAAAGTATGCGGGGTGTGATTTCATATGTCCACCCTTCCGCCCAACATGGCCGACTTCCAGTTGGGTTTAGGGTCGGGCCATTATGTATTTTTTAACTTGGCCCAACATTGGCTTTGTCTCTACCAAGTTTCATTTTTCTACGTGGACAAAAGTTTGGGGCGGGCTCCCATTAGCGAATTGTATTTTGATTTTTGACTGGGCGTGGCCAAGTCCTTTTTCAATATTTTTTCTTGGGGACTTCAAATAAGAAAATTGTTCACCAGGCTTGAATTTTTGGTCAAATAAAATTGACTTTTCGTTAATGTACAAGGGGTCAAATTTGCGTTCAAAGAGCGGAAAGGATAATAATAATAATAACGGAACAATGCGGTTTTGTTTATCAGTCTTTCCCTTTTTGTCACTGGAGGCACATGAGCACATGTTAGTGAGACCCCTGGACTTATGTTCAGTGTTAGTGAGACCCCTGGACTTATGTTCAGTGTTAGTGAGACCCCTGGACTTATGTTCAGTGTTAGTGAGACCCCTGGACTTATGTTCAGTGTTAGTGAGACCCCTGGATTTATGTGCCGGTTAGTGAGACCCCTGGATTTATGTGCTGTGTTAGTGAGACCCCTGGATTTATGTGCTGTGTTAGTGAGACCCCTGGATTTATGTGCTGTGTTAGTGAGACCCCTGGACTTATGTTCAGTGTTAGTGAGACCCCTGGATTTATGTTCATTGTTAGTGAGACCCCTGGACTTATGTTCAGTGTTAGTGAGACCCCTGGATTTATGTTCATTGTTAGTGAGACCCCTGGACTTATGTTCAGTGTTAGTGAGACCCCTGGACTTATGTTCAGTGTTAGTGAGACCCCTGGACTTATGTGCTGTGTTAGTGAGACCCCTG
Source organism: Gymnothorax reevesii (assembly GCA_029721435.1). Classification (NCBI taxonomy): domain Eukaryota; kingdom Metazoa; phylum Chordata; class Actinopteri; order Anguilliformes; family Muraenidae; genus Gymnothorax; species Gymnothorax reevesii. The sequence goes on from CM056588.1 coordinate 1,773,298, forward strand.
GACTTATGTTCAGTGTTAGTGAGACCCCTGGACTTATGGTCAGTGTTAGTGAGACCCCTGGACTTATGTTCAGTGTTAGTGAGACCCCTGGACTTATGTGCTGTGTTAGTGAGACCCCTGGACTTATGTTCAGTGTTAGTGAGACCCCTGGACTTATGTTCAGTGTTAGTGAGACCCCTGGACTTATGTTCAGTGTTAGTGAGACCCCTGGACTTATGTGCTGTGTTAGTGAGACCCCTGGATTTATGTGCTGCGTTAGTGAGACCCCTGGACTTATGTTCAGTGTTAGTGAGACCCCTGGATTTATGTGCTGTGTTAGTGAGATCCCTGGATTTATGTGCTGTGTTAGTGAGACCCCTGGATTTATGTGCTGTGTTAGTGAGACCCCTGGATTTATGTGCTGTGTTAGTGAGACCCCTGGACTTATGTTCAGTGTTAGTGAGACCCCTGGAGTTATGTTCTGTGTTCGTGAGACCCCTGGATTTATGTGCTGTGTTAGTGAGACCCCTGGACTTATGTTCAGTGTTAGTGAGACCCCTGGATTTATGTGCTGTGTTAGTGAGACCCCTGGACTTATGTTCAGTGTTAGTGAGACCCCTGGATTTATGTGCTGTGTTAGTGAGACCCCTGGACTTATGTTCAGTGTTAGTGAGACCCCTGGACTTATGTTCAGTGTAAGTGAGACCCCTGGACTTATGTTCAGTGTTAGTGAGACCCCAGGACTTATGTTCAGCGTTAGTGAGACCCCTGGATTTATGTGCTGTGTTAGTGAGACCCCTGGATTTATGTGCTGTGTTAGTGAGACCCCTGGACTTATGTTCAGTGTTAGTGAGACCCCTGGACTTATGTGCTGTGTTAGTGAGACCCCTGGATTTATGTGCTGTGTTAGTGAGACCCCTGGACTTATGTTCAGTGTTAGTGAGACCCCTGGATTTATGTTCAGTGTTAGTGAGACCCCTGGACTTATGTTCAGTGTTAGTGAGACCCCTGGACTTATGTGCTGTGTTAGTGAGACCCCTGGACTTATGTTCAGTGTTAGTGAGACCCCTGGAATTATGTGCTGTGTTAGTGAGACCCCTGGACTTATGTTCAGTGTTAGTGAGACCCCTGGACTTATGTTCAGTGTTAATGAGACCCCTGGACTTATGTGCTGTGTTAGTGAGACCCCTGGACTTATGTTCAGTGTAAGTGAGACCCCTGGATTTATGTGCTGTGTAAGTGAGACCCCTGGATTTATGTGCTGTGTTAGTGAGACCCCTGGACTTATGTGCTGTGTTAGTGAGACCCCTGGATTTATGTGCTGCGTTAGTGAGACCCCTGGACTTATGTTCAGTGTTAGTGAGACCCCTGGATTTATGTGCTGTGTTAGTGAGACCCCTGGACTTATGTTCAGTGTTAGTGAGACCCCTGGATTTATGTGCTGTGTTAGTGAGACCCCTGGACTTATGTTCAGAGTTAGTGAGACCCCTGGACTTATGTTCAGTGTTAGTGAGACCCCTGGACTTATGTTCAGTGTTAGTGAGACCCCTGGAATTATGTGCTGTGTTAGTGAGACCCCTGGATTTATGTGCTGCGTTAGTGAGACCCCTGGACTTATGTTCAGTGTTAGTGAGACCCCTGGATTTATGTGCTGTGTTAGTGAGACCCCTGGATTTATGTGCTGTGTTAGTGAGACCCCTGGACTTATGTGCTGTGTTAGTGAGACCCCTGGATTTATGTGCTGCGTTAGTGAGACCCCTGGACTTATGTTCAGTGTTAGTGAGACCCCTGGATTTATGTGCTGTGTTAGTGAGACCCCTGGACTTATGTTCAGTGTTAGTGAGACCCCTGGAGTTATGTTCTGTGTTCATGAGACCCCTGGATTTATGTGCTGTGTTAGTGAGACCCCTGGACTTATGTTCAGTGTTAGTGAGACCCCTGGATTTATGTGCTGTGTTAGTGAGACCCCTGGACTTATGTTCAGTGTTAGTGAGACCCCTGGATTTATGTGCTGTGTTAGTGAGACCCCTGGACTTATGTTCAGTGTTAGTGAGACCCCTGGATTTATGTTCAGTGTTAGTGAGACCCCTGGACTTATGTTCTGCGTTACTGAGACCCCTGGACTTATGTTCTGTGTTCGTGAGACCCCTGGAGTTGTTTGCAGGCCCCAGGATCATCATACTGAGGCGTTATGGTCGACAGTGAGAGACTGAGTTTGATTCCTGACATCAACTCAGCTTCTGAGGGCTGTGGCACATTGTACACTGGGCTGGCTTTTGGTGTGCTTCGAATTAATGCCCATGTCAACCATGCAGCCTGTTACACTGCACACTGAAGCGAAGCGGATGGAAGGGCTGTGCTTTGCACACTCATGAGGTGCACGGAGGACAGGAAGTTGAGGACTAGATATGAGTTAAGTTAAACAGTTAGAATATATGTAATTTTTCACTGTAGGTTGTTCTGCCAAAGATTTATCATATATGCAATGGGTTTTTGATTTGACCTAAATTTAAAGGTTATATAGGTCAAAGGTCATAAAATGTGCCGATTTTGTTTCAGCGCCATAGTGCCCTCCGTTCTCCACAGATCCTTTTTATACTTTATATGCATGTATATGGGCCCAAGATCATGAGTTCGATTTTGGGCATGCTGCGATTCTTCGTTTTGCCACCAGGCGGCTTTTTCTGCAGAAATTCAAACAGCTGTAGCTCCCTTATTCTATGAGCTAAGATGCTCAATTTTTTACTGTAGGTTTTTCTGCAAGGATTCATCATACGTGTGATGGGTTTTTTCATTTGCCATAATTTAAAAGGTTATATAGGTCAAAGGTCATTAAATGTGCCTATTTTGTTTCAGTGCCATAGTGCCCTCAGTTCTCAACTGATCCTTTTAATTTAATTTATTTTTATTTATTTAACCTTTGTTTAACCAGGTTAGTCCCATTGAGATTAAAAACCTCTTTTTCAAGAGAGATCTGGCCAAGACAGGCAGCAGCAAAAAACACCAAGTTACAGACAAGAGAAACGACGCACAATTTGCAAAACACAACATTTGGGTTTAAAATAGCATCATCAAGGAGTCAAATCTGAGAAGCAAAATTCACTCAGCTGAGCTAAAACAATGACATCCAATAGATTCTGCCTCCATGTATTTCATTTTAGATTTAAAAACATTTAAGGACACCAGCTCCTTGAGCCTTAATTCATTCTGCAACAGATTCCAGGCTGAGGGTGCAGAATACCCAAAAGCTCTCTTCCCAATTTCGGTTCGCACGTTTGGGACAGAGAGCATAAGAAAGTCCTGAGAACGCAAAGAAGCTTAAGTTTAGTCTTATCTGCATTTACAACAAGTTTCAGTTCATGCAGTGTATTTTGAATGGCTACAAAGACATTTTGCAAGTGTTTAACTGCTTGAGCAAGAGATGCATCACAGCAGTACACAATGGTGTCATCAGCATAAAAATGCAATGTTGCACTTGACACATTTTGGCCAAGATTATTTACATAGAGAGTAAATCAAAGTGGACCTAGCACAGAGCCCTGCGGCACACCCTTGTGGACAGATATGATATCTGAACATACACCATCAAATCGAATGCACTGTGACCGACCGCTAAGATAGTTAGAAAACCAAGCAACAGCTTCATCTGAGAGTCCTGAGCTCAAAAGTCTAAATTTTAAAACATCATGGTCGACAGTGTCCAAAGCTTTGGATAAATCGATAAAAAGTGCAGCACAGTGTTGTTTTTTGTCAAGCGCTATGGAAAAGTCATTCACCACTTTCAGTGCAGCTGTAACAGTGCTATGCCTTTTTCTGAAACCTGATTGATAAGGTGACAAAATATCATTGGTGTGTAAAAACTCCTTTAACTGGTCACTCACATGAGATTCAAGAATTTTAGCCAGTGCTGACAAATTTGATATAGGCCTATAGCTGTTTAAAATACAAAAACTTGGGTCACCCCCTTTCAACAAAGGAAGGACAAAGGCAGACTTCCAAATGCTTGGAATTTCCTTAGTAACCACTGCTATAAAATCAGCTGCCAGCTTCAGGACAAAATATTTTATATTTTATATGCATGTATATGGGCCAAAGATCTAGCCATAGTTTGGGCATGCTGCGATTCTTGGTTTGGCCACCATGCTTAAATTTTTACTGCAGGTTGTTCTGCCAAGGGTTCATCATATATGTAATGGGTTTTAGATTTGACCTAAATTTCAAGGTTATGTAGGTCAAAGGTCGTAAAATGCACAGATTTTGTTTCACTGCAATAATGCTTTCAGTTTTCAACTGATCCTTTTCATATTTTATATGCATGTATATGGGCCCAAGATCTAGCCCCAGTTTGTTTTTGGGTGTGCTGCAATTCTCGGTTTGACCATTTTTCTGCAAAACTTCAAACAACTCTAGCTCCCTTATTCTACGGACTAAGATGCAAAAATTTTTTGCCCGCTTGGCCAAAAGGCCCAAGGGGATTATGCTGTGCTCGGGGTCTTTAGTGATGGTCTATAGTGTGTCCCTGCGTAAACTTTTGGCTTGTCTACGCTGTAATGTCTTCAGTTTTTCACCGATCCTTTTAATATTTTATATGTGTATGTAGCGTCATACACATATAAAATATGAAAAGACCAAGCTAGACCAAATTTGATTTTGAGCCCAATTGGACCAATACTTTCACCAACAGGGGGCGTTCCATTTGGGCCACGTGTGGCCAAGCAGGTACAGTGGCTTTTCCAAGCAAGGGCCGGAATCGGTTGGACACCTCAAGCTCCTCTAGTGGTCTTCTGGATAGACATGGCGGCGTCCAGTGGCCGCAGCGCTGGGTTGGATGTCAAATTGGTGAAAACATTGTGTTGCCTCTTGTGTCAAGACACAAAGAAGCGTCGCCACACATAGACATTTGGAAGATCAGTTTTGCCTCCATTTTTAGGTGGTGATGTAGTGCGCGGATCTAGACAACTGCGTAAATCGGTCTCCCGGCAAAAGAATTGTCAGGCTGAGCAGCATATCAGCTTTCTGTCACATATCTGAGGCTTGATGAAGAGTAGCGGAATCTGTTGAGAAGTTCCGAGTGCACCTGCCAATATGGCTGCAGATAAAACTGAGCACAGAGAGCACAGAGAGCATGCGCTAAGGGCAACGCCCACTTTAGGAGACCTAAGCGACCAAAAAAATCCCATTCAGGACATGCTGCACATTCAGCATTGGTAGCAATAGAGTTTCATGGACTAGCGCAATTCTGAAGCCAGAAAGTGTTCACAGGCTGGTATTCCTGGCAAAGAGCCTAACTTGTTAGGCTAGTTTTGAGCTCCACTTTGTTTGTTTTATTGCATTGATAAATTATTCAGCCTATTGTATTTATATATATATATATATATATATATATATATTTTTTTTTTTTTTTTTTTTTTTGCAGCAACACACAGAAAGGGTTTTTTGGGAGGGTTTTATTTCTAATATACTCAGCAACAAAAGTTTCTGTGACACCAATATTGTTAATTATTTTTCATAACGCAATTATGAAATTGTCATACATGGTGATATCAGACTGAAACAGTACACGTAAACACAACATTGAAATGGAAATCATGAAAATGCGAGAAAATGACTTTGCACGTGAAAATGTGCGTAAATCATGCTTGTGGAAGGCAATAAAAGAGGAGAATTTTTGGAATGTTCACATTGTGCCTGATGAACGACGGAAGCATCACTTATCGAAAACACAGCCATTTCGGATCAGGAACTCTACCCTCTAAATGCCAAGACTGTCTGAAAATGATCGGTGGAGGGCCATTGGGATGATTGAATCCGGAACCTCGCAGAGGGAAGTTGCTCATCGCCTGAATGTCCACCGAAACACCATTTGGAACTTATGGCAGCGTCATCAGCAGACAAGACATGTCAGAGACCGTCCTCGCAGCGGCCGTCCACGAGTAACCACTCCCAGACAGGACAACTGGATTCAAACAACCCATCTCCGAAATCGATTCCAACCTGCAACCATAACTGCAAGAACGATACCTGGTTTGAGGCGACTGTCTGCACAGACAATCCGTCGCCGTCTCCGTCATTTTGGCATTGTCCCACGTCGGCCAGCAAGACGTCCAATACTCACAGTACAACACCGACGACTGCGTCTACAGTGGGCACAACAACATCGACGGTGGATCCAACGTCAGTGGGATCTTGTACTCTTTACTGATGAATCAAGATTCATGCTTAACCGATGTGATGGTCGTTTATGTGTATACCGTCGACGTGGAGAACGTTATGCCAACAACTGTGTTCAGGAATTTGATCGTTTTGGAGGTGGTAGTGTCATGATTTGGGGAGGGATCACGGCTAGAAACAGAACAGATTTGCTTGTTATTGATGGAAATCTGACAGGTCAAAGATATCGCGATGAAGTGCTACGGCCATTGGTGGTACCGTTTTTGATGCAACATGGTCCCGGAATAACGCTGCAACATGATAACGCCAGACCACACGTTGCAAGGATTGTACAGCAGTATCTGATGCAACAACATGTCAATGTCCTGCCATGGCCAGCCAGATCCCCAGGCATGTCCCCAATCGAGCATCTTTGGGACGAGATGGATCGACGTTTGCGGCGGTTGGATAACCCGCCAGCTACACTCCAGGAATTGCGACAACGTCTACGTCAGATTTGGAATGACATCCCACAGCAATTTCTGGCACATCTGATTCGGTCCATGCGCCGGAGATGCGTTGCTTGCATCATGGCACGATTAAGTCACACCCGGTATTGAAGTGTGAAGGTCACAATTGGTTAGACGTCAGACAAGTGCTTCATGACGCATGAAAATGACATTTTTCGTTTTGAGTGACGTTGGCACTGAAAAGTCAGTGTTTCTCCTGTTAAATAAACATATTGATTACATTGAGATCTTTGCGTGTCATTTATAACATACACATAAATGGTGTCACAGAAACTTTTGTTGCTGAGTATATTATTGAGCTTGTCATTTTTCTAAGAGTGAAATCCCTCGACACCTGAGGGCAGAATAAAAGTGCAGTGTGTTCATCACACTGTTATGCTGCGCTCTTGTTTCTGCGCCACATCCTCTGTGGGTCAATTTCTGATACGTCTGTTAGATCAGATGTAATGTTCATTTCAGACTGTCAAAAAAATTTAGTTAATAAAACAGTAAATATGAAAAAACTTATCATAAACATAGTCAAAATATCCGTTGCTTATCAGATAAAGGTTGCTCAGCAAGGGTTTGTTCAATGCAAAAGGACAGTGTGGCTGGTACTTAGGACTGAATCAATGAATCACATGAAATTTACTAATTAACTTATATCATGGCGAAGACTACTCCTCTAAAAAATAGGCCTGTATTTATTTCATTTTATTTAGAGACAAATTAGCCATGTTGTGATTCTGTTTCCGCTTGTTATGTTTGAGTTCTGTGCCTGGCTATGCCATGTTGTTTGATTCTGTGCTTAGTGACCACTGCATATGTCTGACTATTCTTAGGATTGTGTTTTGGTAATTTAGATTTCTTGCTTTATTATTTTTCATGTTCAGATCATTTAGTTTCCATGCCATGTTTTCACTTCCATGCTTTGCACTTTGTCTCCCCTGTCTTGTCAGGTGTGTATCTTTGCTCACGGTCCCTTGTCTTGCGTGCCACTCATTCGGATGATTTATTGGTTTCTGGGTTTCAATCTTCTTTCATTATCTCGTGTTCTTCCTTCCTCTCTCTTTTACTGTCTTACTAACACATACTAACAGTTTATTGTTTTTGATAATTACTAACCACACTAATCTTGTATATTTTTACTAACTTTCTAACATGCACTCGGGATTGTATAGCTGCACATACTAATTGACTAACGATCTCTCAGCAGTCGCTCAATTCTAATCTCCGCCTCCTTGCCTATCCCTAATTATCTCTGCTGCAAGTTTCTGTGGATTTCCACTTATACTTTGTGCTTTCCTTTTCTTTTATCTTGGCACTTTAGAACTCCTTAACCGGAGCTGTTGTTTTGTACTTTGGTTTGTCTTGTGATCCCTGTCTGCGTTTTAGCTACAGCCAAATTCATGTAATTAGTTTATTCCTCATGTGTCTCTCCCTGATCATTCTTACCATTGATTGCACCTGTTCTCCCTGGTCATGTGTTTACCCCGGGTGTGTATATAAGATGTCTGTTTGGTTCACTTTCTTGTCAGATCGTTCTCCCTAGTTTTCTTGTGCCACGTTTTTCGCCTTGATTTCTCAGTGTTTATCTTTCTGACTGGACCGTCCTTGATATCGAGCTTTGCCTATTCCCTGTACTTTTGCCACATTCTTGTTTTTTGACCTCTTTTGTCTGACTACGATTTTTGTTATTGGTGCCCTGTGTATGACTCTGGATTTCGCCCTTTGGATTCTGATTTTGGATTGCGGACGTTGTACTGTTGCCAGCTCTGTTGGGGAAATAAAGCCTCCTTTTTGTATTCTACTGGTTGTCGCACTTGGTTCATTTTGTAAATTCCAACAAGCCAATAAAAAACTGTTCATTAATTTCCATCCTTGCCGTCTCAAATCAAAGCCTATTCAAAAATGAATCTTTTTATCATTATCACCTCCGGACCATTACAGGCAACATATAGGCTCGGTCTAAATTGTTTTGAAAAAATTGATTGTCAATCAGGCATAGTATGTGGAAACAGGTTGACAAAATCCAGGAATAAAATGTGAAGTCGCTGCCTCCACTGACAACACACATCTGTCGAAAAGATTTTTTTTATATCTCCCCCCACACTTCTCGCCGAATGCTGCATTTTTGTATTCAATTAAATTCTGTTCGTTTTGCACAAAAAACAATTGAGATTGACTCAAAGCATTTTACACAATAAAGGGCCAGAACCTGATGGAAGGTGCAGTCACTGCTTGCACAAAATGGCAATAATCAGGTGGGGACTCACACAGACAGGTGTGATGAGTGAGGTAGGGACTCACACAGACAGGTGTGGTGAGTGAGGTGGGGACTCACACAGACAGGTGTGATGAGTGAGGTGGGGACTCACACAGACAGGTGTGATGAGTGAGGTGGGGGCTCACACAGACAGGTGTGATGAGAAAGGTGGGGACTCACACAGACAGGTGTGGTGAGTGAGGTGGGGACTCACACAGACAGGTGTGGTGAGTGAGGTGGGGACTCACACAGACAGGTGTGATGAGTGAGGTGGGGACTCACACAGACAGGTGTGGTGAGTGAGGTGGGGACTCACACAGACAGGTGTGATGAGTGAGGTGGGGACTCACACAGACAGGTGTGATGAGTGAGGTGGGGACTCACACAGACAGGTGTGGTGAGTGAGGTGGGGACTCACACAGACAGGTGTGATGAGTGAGGTGGGGGCTCACACAGACAGGTGTGATGAGTGAGGTGGGCACTCACACAGACAGGTGTGATGAGTGAGGTGGGGGCTCACACAGACAGGTGTGGTGAGTGAGGTGGGGACTCACATAGACAGGTGTGGTGAGTGAGGTGGGGGCTCACACAGACAGGTGTGATGAGTGAGGTGGGGACTCACACAGACAGGTGTGATGAGTGAGGTGGGGACTCACACAGACAGGTGTGGTGAGTGAGGTGGGGACTCATACAGACAGGTGTGATGAGTGAGGTGGGGACTCACACAGACCGGTGTGATGAGTGAGGTGGGGGCTCACACAGACAGGTGTGATGAGTGAGGTGGGGACTCACGGACAGGTGTGGTGAGAGAGGTGGGGACTCACACAGACAGGTGTGGTGAGTGAGGTGGGGGCTCACACAGACAGGTGTGATGAGTGAGGTGGGGACTCACACAGACAGGTGTGATGAGTGAGGTGGGGACTCACACAGACAGGTGTGATGAGTGAGGTGGGGGCTCACACGGACAGGTGTGATGAGTGAGGTGAGGACTCACACGGACAGGTGTGATGAGTGAGGTGGGGGCTCACAGAGATAGGTGTGATGAGTGAGGTGGGGGCTCACAGAGATAGGTGTGATGAGTGAGGTGGGGACTCACACAGACAGGTGTGATGAGTGAGGTGGGGGCTCACACAGACAGGTGTGATGAGTGAGGTGGGGACTCACACAGACAGGTGTGATGAGTGAGGTGGGGACTCACACAGACAGGTGTGATGAGTGAGGTGGGGACTCACACAGACAGGTGTGGTGAGTGAGGTGGGGACTCACACAGACAGGTGTGATGAGTGAGGTGGGGGCTCACACAGACAGGTGTGATGAGTGAGGTGGGGACTCACACAGACAGGTGTGATGAGTGAGGTGGGGGCTCACACAGACAGGTGTGGTGAGTGAGGTGGGGGCTCACACTGACAGGTGTGATGAGTGAGGTGGGGACTCACACAGACAGGTGTGATGAGTGAGGTGGGGGCTCACACAGACAGGTGTGGTGAGTGAGGTGGGGGCTCACACTGACAGGTGTGATGAGTGAGGTGGGGGCTCACACAGACAGGTCTGATGACAAGCACCTCCTCTCTCTGTTCCAGCTACTGAAGGCTCTGACCCCAGAGGAGAACACACGCTGCAGGCAGGGTCAGTATTTCCAGGATGGCCAGCGTCGTGTGGACTATGTACTGACGTACCCGCTGAAGAAGCCCAGGGCACACTTCTCATTTCGCTCCTCTCGCCTCACCAATAATGCCCTCACCCGCAGCCTGAGGCGGAGCTTGCGCCCTGACCCCTCACCTCCGGCCCCTCGGGCCCCTCCTGACCCTGAGACGGCCGCCGATCATTCCAGCCCTGACTACCATGAGGATGACAAGCGCCTTCACCGGGAGGAGTTTGAGCAGAACCTGAAAGACTTGGGTCTGGAGCTGGAGAAGGATGAGGATGTGAGTGTGTGAGATTTTTTGGATAATGAGAAGAATATTGGGGAGACTGGGGTCTGATAAGCAATGAGGACCAATGTGCCATCTCACATATTTACACTCAGTAGATGTCAAAGCTGCTTAAAGGAGACAATATAGTGAGATGGTTCATCCGTCAATGACCCATCTCACTGTTTACGCAGCTCTGACATCTATTGATTACCAATATGTGATATGGTACATTGGTCCTCATTGCTTATCAGACCCCAGTGTCCCCTACTTGTGGAATATTCTAGAGCCGGGGTGTCAAACTGGTCCATAAAAGGGCTGCAGGTTTTCAATCCAACCAAGCAGAAGCGCATCTGATACAACTAATTTAATAAACTGATCTCAGCCTGCACAGTTGATTAGTTATATCATGTGCCTCTGCTCATTTCGAATGGAAACTTGCTGCCTCTTGGCCTGTTTGCAGACCAGTTTGATACCCCTGTTCTAGAAAATGATGACAGCAGTGCACGGACTCAGTGAGACAAGAAATTTTTTGTGCTGAAGAAAGATATTTAAAAAAATCAAATGCCAGTGTTTTATTATCTCAGCAGCTCAAGGAGTTTGGTAGACCCATTGGTACGTTCACTGCACCATTTTGTGCAATCTAGGGTAGAATATTTCCTGATAGTGGAAAGACTGTTCTGTTATAATAAGGTATATTTCAGACATTGCTGGGTTGGTGACTTATTCTTGTTCCTTATAAGGTGTGGAAAGTGTTTGTTCAAGGCTGCAAGCTCAGAAGTGGGAACTGCTGGCTTCTCATTGCAGGGTGAATGTTCTGACCATTAAATAAGCAGTTCCTTTTATAAGTATGTGTGCTGACTTGTGTGCAATTAAAAATGGGCAATTACTGGTGAGCACTGATTTCCAACTGCACCTATATTGATAAACTCATGCTAAATTCAACCAGAAAAGCATTAATTCATATTGAATTTCATGCGTCGAGTTAATTTGTGTTAAATATATGATTATTTTATTGTTTGACATTGGGCCATTTTGAGGGATGTTAAGAGTTTGGGGAGCCACCAGAAGAGCTGTCTTATTTGGCTCTGAAAAATAGATAATACTGAATTTCATGCTCAGATGAAGAAAACTTGTGGTCAAGGAGTTTATGATCCCAGAAATGAATAGTTTTAACCGCCAGCCATTTTTCAATTCTAAGTATTATTTATTTACCACTTCAATGCTGAATTTTCATGAAGATTTTTTATAATTGCAGAGCTTTTTCTCCATCAAAATCATGAAAATAAACTGAAATATGATGGAATTCTAAATGCTACAAGTGTCTTGACTCATTTGAGCTATTCTTTTCCTGCATGTGAAGCTGCAATCTTAAATTACAAAGCCTTGTTACAGCTGATAATGTAATAACGGGCCAATAATGTAATAACTGCCTGATAATGCAATAACTACCCAATAATGTAATCATTTTGACAAAAAAATGTAATGGCTGCCTGCCCGATAATGTAATAACATTTTGACCGATAATGTGATAAAAAGTGTCAGCCAGCTAATGTAATAACTCTCAACCAATAATGTAATGACACAGCGCCAAAGGAAGGGGACTTCGAGAGAAGGACTATTGGGGAATCGGGGGCTGGGATGTCAGGCAGGGGCAGGACCAGAGACTAGGAGTGTGGGGTGGGCACCGAGGGATGGGGTGAGGTGATGGCAAATGAACCTATGAGCAGGACCTGAAGGACAGGAAATGGGCGGCCATGAAGGGAGGAGTGTTGCCAGATCCATCGAGCCAAAACACTGCGGGCATGAGTGGTGACAGTGTTGCCAGATCCATCGAGCCAAAACACTGCGGGCGTGAGTAGTTGACAGTGTTGCCAGATTATCGAGCCCAATTCATGTGAGCAGGAAGCATGAAATTTGGATCAGACGAGCTGGTAGCAGGCGAAGTAGGATGCGCTGTTGGATCAGATGCAGGGGCAGCAGAAACAAGCGTCATGGGTGGCGAAAGCTGACAAGATGGCAAATGGGGCCTGGCTACTGGGCTATAGCCCGGGGTCTTTTCTTACGCTAAAAAATAAGACGAGTATGAACTTTGAGTTCTTGCAACCACTGAGTCTTTAGCCTACAATATAATATTGTTATTGTAATTTATTTGCGGTGTGCGTTGGTAAGTTACCGTAGTTACGGAGACGCTTATGTGTCTGTATCGTTCTCATAAAAGCCTCCTCCCGGAAGCCCGGAAACTTTATAAGCCAATTTAAGATCTTTGCTCCCACTAATTTCATGATGCCTGAAATGTGCCATTTGTGAGCAGCTAGTCGCGCAGCCAAAAAAAAGAGGATCTGAGAAAAACATAAAACGATAAATTTAACATTTACTTATTAGATATACAGCGCCCTCCGTAATTATTGGCACCCCTGGTTAAGATGTGTTAAAAGCCTTAAAATAAATTCAATTTTTATTGCAGAGGCATACTCTCACACTAAAAATTGTAGAAAAATGTAACCTTCAACTCAAGTGAATTTTAAGGGAAAAAAATCCCTGACTAAGAAATAATTATTTTTCATTAAATCACCTGTTCCACAATTATTGGTACCCCTAACAATTCCTAGGAATTAAATGTAATTAAAGTATTTCTGTCATTTCTACAGTAGTTTACAAAGTTGATCAGAGTATCTAGGAACATTTAATTAGTAATTCATCACTTCCTGTTTCCCTGGGGTATAAATATGACGTGACACAGAGGCCATTTCTCTTATCCATTCTTCAACATGGGAGAGACAAAGGAACACACCATTCAAGTAAGGCAGATGTTTGTCAAGAAAATAGCCACTTGCCTGTACCCGCCCATATCTACTGTCAGAGAATCATTAAGAAGTTTAAAACAACTGGAGCAGTAGTAAACAAGCCTGGACGAGGACGCATGGTTATTTTGCCACCACGCGCAGTGAGGAGGATGGTAAGAGAAATAAAAAGTTCTGAAAGAATACATCATATTCTATGGTGTCTAATGAGGCCAGAGACAATAATTTAGAAAAATTGTCAGTCTGTGTGCACTGTGTCTCTCAAAAAAAATGGTAAATATAAATTAACATTTTTTGGCTTTAAATGATTTGGGAGGGCTTTAAAACAGGCTCTACAGCAGGGTCATTTGTCTTTGAAATGTGAAATTTTAGGCCAATACACTGAATTTGATTTAATCCAGGTGTGAGTCTTCATTATACCATTGAAAAATGTGCACCGAATCACGTCCTGTCTTTGGGGCTCAGCCCCTGGTGTTTCAAATGTCTATATACGCCCCTGTTAACAGGTTTGAATTGGACTAGAGGGATAAAAATGCCTCTGCACAATTTTTATGTGTATTTTACAGACTATTTCATAACCTATTGAAACTTCTCAAAAGTTCTCCCACGTGGAAATTATTTTCACGTAGAAATGTTCCCGAGTACTTCAAAATTTTCCCGGAACTGCCTCACTCGCCTGCAACTATGCCCTGAAAACAAAAATGCCGTGTTGGACGTGCCCGCATTGTGATTAGTCAGATTATTATTTCACGTTCATCGCCTGGTCGGAGCAAGTGGGGCCTTGGCGAGGGGACCGGGAGCCAGCCGGTGGTGAATGCAGGTCTAAGAAGTGGAGGCTCCGTCGTTGTTGAGAGATTTTAGAGCTTGTGTTATGAAATCATGTTTTTTAATTTATTAGTTTATTTGAAAAGGGACAGTGAACATTAATTGAAACTGTAAAAACAAATGTAAATGTACCCGAGTTAGCTAGAGGCTAATTTTTATCAGTAGGCCCTCTGCCTGATGTTAAAAGGCATCCTATACAAAGAAAGTAGCAACAAAATACCACATATAAAAAGGTAACATATTACCTGCACCTCTAGTAGCCCTGAAGATCTGAAGTTTATGAGGAGCTGAACCATGCAAGATCTTATAAACCAGACAGATGTTTTTGAACATGATAAGGTTTTCCCAGCTCAGCAGTTAATACTTATTCAAAATATGACAATGATGAAATCCGTATGGTTTCTTGTCTAATATTTTAAGTGCTTGTTTACATAATAATTCTATTTATATCACACTTGTGGTATTTGCAGTAGACCAACTTGTCAGACAATATGTGATGGGGGAGAGAACCATCGAAAAGAAATATACCTTGGCTGCTTTGGAAGGAAGGAAGTCCCTGATGTATCTGAAGTTTGATGAGCTGAATTTAACTTCATTCCTGAGTTTCTTAATGTGAGTTTTGAAGCTGAGGTTTGAATCTATATGCAGTCCTAGGTATCTGTAGTCTTTAACCACCTGTGCCCTCTCTCCAGAGATGAAAACATCTACTTTCCCGTTTGTGTTTTTTTTTTTTGAGAAAAACATATATGTTGTTTTAGAGAAGTTAAGTTGCAGACAAGACAGTTTAAGCCAATCTGTGATCAATAACATAGCATCGGTTAATTTTGTTGCAGCCTCCTCTGGTGTTTTTCCATGACTGAGGATAAGTGTGTCCTCAGCATACATTATTATATCACAGTTGTCACATACAGATGGTAGATCATTAATGTACATGCTGAACAGTATTGGACCAAGAACTGAGCCCTGTGGCACACCGGTTGATAATCGCAGAGGGTTAGAGTTATGATTTTCCATTCTAACCAGTTGGGAGCGAGAGATCATGTAGGATTTTAGGAGATTGATAAATTCCACGGAGAGATTGAAGTTCTGGAATTTGTTCAGCAGAATTGAGTGGTTAACAGCGTCAAATGCTTTCCGCAGGTCCAGGAAATGGCCGTTTCTGTTGAATGATTAGCTCTCAATCATTGGATGCAGACAGAAGGAGCTGTTTTTGAGGTGATTAGTGATTTGCTTGACAACCAGTTTTTATACCTTTGATACAGTGGGTAAGATGCTAACAGGCCTTTAATTGGAGGTCAGGAGTGGGTCATTGCCTTTGAAAATGGGAATGACAGTAGTCAATTTCCATAATTCAGGGAATTTCGCCTGACTCAGTGAGATATTTATAATGTGTATTAGTGGACCAATTATTGATGAAATGATTTATTTTATCATAAGTATGTCCATGCCATAAAAATCTTTTGCTCTTGAAGCCTTGAGAGATGTAGTCACTTTTGCTATTTCAGACCCAGATACTAGTCTTGGACGTAATGGGGGTTCAACTGTACTACTGTTACCAGTAGTGATGGTGTGTACATAGCTTGGCTTAGTGGGAAAACTCTGTGCTATACACTCAATTGATTCAACAAAGTAGTTGTTAAGTGCCTGTGCCACATCAGCTGGATTCTATAGAATTTTATTCATGACCTTTAATTGAATAGTTTTTTCGTGGAAACGTTTTTACGGTCAGTTTGTTGATTTGACTATACAGGGCCTTTGAATCACCATGACAGATTTCAATGATCGTGAGGAAAATGTCTGCTTTTGCTTTTCTCAGTTGCTTTCTCACTCTGTTCCTTAACATTGTGAATTTCTGTCTGTCACTGGTTAGTTTGGACTTAGTGGCAACTTTAAGGGCATTGTCTTGATCCTTCATCAGCTGTTTTACAATATCAACAAGTAACGAAGTGTTTACAGACATTTATTTCGGGGCTTATTGGGTTGTTTCTCATGGTTGGAGACGTAATTCTCTCCCTCACCAAGTCAGCAACAAATAAAATCCCTTCATAGTCGGTCCGATATCTTTTCAACAACTGCGCATCATTCACAATTTCCAAGTCATTCCTTCTTTCAACAGCAGCAGCAGCCATTTTCCGATTCTTTGTGAATAGGTTTTAGTGAGTTGTGAGTCCTCTTGACTACTTTTAAGCTCTCCCAGACTTAGGAGCTACTTTTAGGCGTAAAATGCTTTGTGAGTAACACTTCGTAAAATAGATTAGAACTGACACGCCCATTTTTTTGGGAGTTTCTCCTAAATCCGGCCGTAAGGACCTTTTTTTTATATGCTTTGTGAATACGGGCCCAGATGTTTAAAGTGAAACATTTTATCATTTCATGAAATATATTTGCTCATTTTGAATTTGCTGGTAACATGGCAAAAGTTAGGAGAGGGGCTACAAAAGGCTGTAAAAGAAAACAAAATGTTTTCCTATCTGTTCTTGATGTAAAACCAGACGTGTACTTAGTAGGTGCACGAGAAGCTAACCATTAAGCGAACACTCAGGCTACCTGTTCTCACTTTGTGCCTTGTTTTCCTGACGCAACTCCCAAACCCTTCTGGGTACTTTTCAATTCTCAGGGTAGACCAGGGATAGTCTTTTCCAGAATGAGCCGGTGTGGGTGCAGGCTGTCATTGTAACCAACCCATCACACACCTGATTCTACTAATCAACCCTTAAAGCTTTTGCCTTCGACCCTTCATTAGTAGAATCAGGAGTGAAACTTCACGGTTCCAATGAAAATCCATTCAGGAAAAGAGTAAGAATGTATGTATTACGTAGATAGATAGATAGATAGATAGATAGATAGAATGGTTAATTACGAAGGTAACAAGCTTATGACAAAGGAAAGAACCTGTAAGAAAAGAGGGGGTGAAATACTCTTTGTGAATGTAAATCTTTATGTGCAAGAAATTCCTGAGATCAAACATCTCTCGCTGTTTGAGTCTATTTGAGTCTGGTTAATAGGGCAACATGACACAGGTGTCAACAGAGGAGGGTGCTACTGACTGCCAGCTTCTGATGGTGTAGTAAATGCAATGCACTTTTAGAATTTAAGGCAATTTAAGAGTTTTTTTTTATGGGTGACGTTGATAACCCTGCTATCGATTGGAAAATGGGAAAAGGACAGGGTGATGGCAAGGATGCATTGCTGGATTTTGATGTGCAATATGATTTATTGTGTCACAGGCAAAAACTCCTGGGGTGGGCTTTCTGAAGATTCACGCCCCGTGGCACATACTTTGTCGAGAGGCGGAGTTCATGAAGCTGAAGATGCCGACCAGAAAAGTAGGACTGTTTTACCTGCTTTACCGTGTTAAACTGTTTTAAACCTGTTTTACATGTGAGCTACTCTACACTCCATTTGTAAGCTGTGTGTGCTCCTTATGACTCCATCGGTTCTGTCTAAGAGCTGCTTATAATTCCTATCTGTGATGCTTGGGAGCTTCTTTTAATTCCACCAGTTCTCCCTGTGAGCTGCTAATGCTGCATCCATTTTCCGTGTGAGCAGCTTGTGACTCAGCTTCTTCCCCTGTGAGCTGCTTTCAACTCCATCTCTTCTCCCCGTGCTCTGGTCATGACTCCCACCTGTTCCACCTGAAAGCTTCCCATGACTCCCACCTGTTCTACCTGCGAGCTGTTAAAACTACCACCTGTTCCCCCTTTGCACTCCTTTTAACTCCTCCTGTATTCCCTGTGAGCTGCTTCTAACGCCTCCTGTATTCCCTGTGAGCTTTTTTCACTGCTCCTGTATTTTCTGTGAGCTGCTTTTAACTCCTACTGTATTCCCTGTGAGCTGCTTCTTACTCCAAGTTTTTTTTTGTGAGCTGCTCTTCACTCTGTGTCCGATATTGTACCTCTCTCATCCAATGTTATGATTGCTCTGGACCTTTTTCAATTTGACTTCAGGTTTATGAAGTGAAGCAAGGAAATGAACTACTACAGAAGATCAGCGCCTTCATCAGGAAAGTGACAGAACCACTGCAGCCCAACGTCGAAGAAACCAGGAAAAGAGACAATGTCAAGCATCTGTTCCATGCTTTCTCTAGAGAGAAACAGCACCTGTAAGCAGTTAAAGATGGTATTGTTTCAGAAAATCAGCAGCGCAGATTCCATCTTGCATCAGTATCTACAATTTGAGATTGAGTATCTATTTTCTTTTTTTTGTTTGTTGACAAGGAACAATGAATAATTTATTCGCATCTCAAGAATGGTTGGCCACTCTAAAGGAGCTCTACAGAATCGCTTACAGTTGCTTAAGTGTGTTTCTGCACACAAATATGAGTCCCTTTCCGCCACAATAATTTTCATCAGTTTCCCAATTAGTGAATCATTGTTGTCTAAATTTCCCCAGGGCCCTCATTATTACATTTTAATGTGGTGCCATTATTTATCAGCGCTGCGGCGTGAGAGTTCGAGATTTCCCATGAGTATAAAGTCGCCTCGTTCCCTCCGACATTGTGTTTGGTCATGAGTGAGAAGAGGAAAAGTATGAAACATCACCTCGAACAGCAGGTGTTCCGCCCTCTGTTTTGTCCTCCCAAAATGATCTGTGCAGTTGTACGCCTTACACTGCAGCATATCTTATCACAAAGTTATCCACAAACGCAAAAAAATCTGAACAATAGCACACACTTGCAGTGGCGTAGCCAGAACTGAAAATTGGTGGGGCTCAGAACAGCCCTTTACAACAATTACTAGTCCTGGCTTGTTGTCTCTCCCGCCATCGCAAAGCACGAAGCGGGGGACACAGTATACAGCTTCGTCCGTCCCTCTGTTCGTTCATTCATATGCAATATCTTAAGCAGTGCTGGACCTATTTCGCTCATATTTGGCACCAACAAGTACAAAGTATTTCTTCAACCAGAAAGCCGATAAAATTCTGTACATTTGCTGTGCATCTTCTGACACCAATACCTTCATTGATCATAAATTGAACAGTTCATTTGCAAAAAAAAAAACCAATCACTGTAAGCATATCAATTATGGATACTTTTGTCAGTCTGACACAGTAGGTTCTGTCTATTTGCTGTACATATTCTGTACCATTTACGGAATCCTGTGATCACCCAATACAGGAAAATTTTCATATGTTGGCTTATAGTACATGTTCTGTGGTATGAATGGATATGCATTCACGCAATATGAGTAATTCCTTCTATTGCTGTGGGCTTTATTCTCCTTATATTTAGGGAACTGGCTAATCCAGTTGGATTGATTAGTCCAAACCAATTTTGTCACAGCTAACAGCACACCAATCTAAATGCACCATACTGTTGCTTCTACGGAATTTAAATAAATCAAATTGCTCCGACGCTGAATAATCGATTAAGCCATTCAGTCAACTTGAACACAATCCAAGGCATGTTTTTCTTTGTCTGAAAAAAAAATTGAAGAAAAATGTACCAAAACATAGTGGAGAATTGGCTATATGAGTGACCAATAAACCATTAACCCCCATGTGTTCCAACCAGTGGTGGCTGGTGAACTGGCGATAGGGGAGGCTCAAAACAATCCCTTACTAGACGTATGTCGATGGCACGCCATCGTAAATCTCCGTGCTCTGCCACGAATGTTATGGGAGTAGTAGTAATGTGTCAGTTCACTGAACTGCCATTCTACTGTACAAATGATAATCTGCTTGTTGCAGTGACAAAGCACTGATACTAATCAGAGTTATAGCCATGTGATATAGTTGGTTAGTTGGATAGAGTACTTTTTGAGTGTCTGCTGAGGGCATAAATTACTGCTCATTTTGAAATGAGAGTATTATGAAAGGAAAGGACGTACGGTACCGCGATTGGCGCACCTGACAATATTTGACCTCAAAAACTTTCAAAATTAGATCAAATGAAAAACCCTTCTGATATGTGTAAGGGTCATCCCATGCACCTCCCATAAAAATTTGAGCGTCCAAGCTCAATACATATGGAACTTCTGGCCATTTTTCAATTTTCACAAAAAGGCCCCTGGTGGCCAGAAGAGGAAATTAATTTAAATTCTAAACACGTTGTGCCCCCCTCTGGGACACTGCCTCACACACGCACCAAAGTTTAAGGTTGATTGGTCTAACGGCCTAGGAGGAGTTACTGTTTCGGACGGATGGACAGACCCACAGACAGATCTCCTCGCTTTTTTGGAAGTGCGGAGATACACTGAACAAAAATATAAACGCACCACCGGATGTTTTGTGAATTTTATTACTTATGGGATAATGTGAACCTCAGCAAATTTTGCGACATGATAAAGACATCTATACTGATCATATTGATGTCCGTTACACCTTGATACACGCTCAATCAAAAGTTTGGCAACAGTGTTAACAGGGCAGGGGTGGATACCATAAATTTCACAGTTTAGTATTGCGTATGACCGCCACGTGCATCTCTCAACGCGACACATCTCCTACGCATGGAGTTTACCAGAGTGTCTATGGTGGCCTGTGGAATGTTGTTCCACTCCTCCTGGAGCGCTATCCGGAGTTGCCGGACATTACCTGGGACTGGAACACGGTCCCGGATACGCCGATCCAGAGTATCCCAAACGTGTTCTATGGGCGACATGTTGGGCGAATATGCAGGCCAGTTCAGCACCTGAACGCTCTGAGCTGTGAGGAACTGGGTGCAGACCCTAGCGACATGAGGACGGGCGTTATCATGCTGGAACGTGACATTATGCTGTTGGACAAACTGTACTACAGTTGGTGCGAGGATCTCATCACGGTACCTTTGGGTGTTCAAGTTGCCATCGATGAAATGCAATGGAGTTCTCTGTCTGTGTGTAATCCCTGCCCACACCATGACACCGCCTCCGCCATGGGCAACTCTCCGGGCAACATTTGTGTCAGCAAACCGTTCACCGACACGGCGCCACACACAACTTCTCCCATCCGAGTGATACAAGTTGAATTTTGGTTCATCTGTGAACAGCACATTTCTCCATCGTGCCAAGGGCCACCGAAAGTGTGCGTTAGCCCATGCGAGACGATTCTGGTGGCGTACGTCTGTGAGGTCCAGCCCACGGCGAGGGCGTCGAGCATGCAGTTCTGCGTCTCGGAGGCGGTTGCGAACTGTTTGAGCAGAGATTCGTCTATTGTTCAGACCGACTGTCTCATCGGCCGTGCATGTCGCTGGTCTGAAACGTTTGCGCAAGTGCACCAGGCAGATGTGACGATCCTGAGCAGGGGTGGTCACACGTGGACGACGCCGATGAGGCCTGTTCGAGGCCTGTGCTTCCAGTCTGTCGGAAACGCTGTCGTAGAGGAACTATGGTACTGTAGTGAACATTCAGCCGTGCAGCGACCCCTCTGATGGACATTCCAGCATTCAGCATGCCAGTGGCAGCTCCCACTTAATTTGAGACATCTGAGGCATGGCTGCGTCTGACAAAATCCAACATTTTGGTGTGGCCTTTTATAGTCCCCGGCCCAAGGTTTGTCTGAGTACTGCTCATTCTGTCTGAGCAGTGTCTGGGTACACCGCACTCGTTTACTCATACCAATCATTACACCGGTGCAAAAAATACTCAACGTCTGAGCTGAACTCAAATTTTAAACATCAATCAATGGAAACATTCCTTTTGCAAATGAAAACAAATATATTTAGTATTTCATAAAGGCATACTTGTAATGGTGCCAATATTCCAAGTGGGGCGTTTATATTTTTGTTCAATGTAATAATAATAATAAAAATCAATGATTGGCCGCGACTTGTTTTCAATCATTCATTTAAATTACCATTATAGAAACTCAGAAACATAAAACTCAGAACATTATCAGATGTGGCCAGTTTTCATTTATAACGCATTCCTGTGAAGTCTTTCACATTTGTTGTGAGTTTAAGTGGCGTATTTATGCTCCTCTGCTGTAGTCAGCAATTATTCAATCAACGCGTAGGTATGAGAGTCTCGCACGGAATTGAAGTCCGGGTTAGTGGTTAGCATTGCTGCCTCACAACAAGAAGGTCGTGGGTTCGAATCTGGCCTGGGGTCTTTCTGTGTGGAGTTTGCATGTGTGCCCTGCGATGGATTGGCAAGCTGTTCAGGGTGGGTCCCTCCGGCTCGCTCCGCGACTCTAGTGAGGAATAAGCGGGTATAGAAGACGAATGAAACACATGCATTGCTTCCAACCCCTGAGTAAAGAAAAGCGTGAGAAGTCCGGTGTCATGATTGGTGTTACAAATGACAACTGGCCACATCTGATAATGTTGAGAGCTTTCTGAGTTTTTGTAATGGTAATCTGAACGAATTATTGAAAACAGATTGTGATCAATCATTAATTTTAACTTAAGGGATTGTTTTGAGCCTCCCTTATTGTCAGTTCACCAGCCGCCACTGCTTTCAACCAGAATATTACCGGCCTGCAATGCATCGCAAACCAAAGAATACTGATCTGCCATGTGTCTTTAACCAGCGGAGAGCTGTACTGCCATATTTCTTTATTCAGGGGATTTCTGACCTACCAAGCTTCTCTAATCAATACAGTAGTGCCTGCAAGGGGTCTCTAACCAGTGTAGCACTAACATGTCATTTGTCAATTGTCCAGTAGAGCATTGAACTTCCATGTCACTCTATCCAGGAGACCTATCATTACCTTCATTCCGCAGTATATTTACCTGTCATTGGTTTATCACCGGTGGAACATTGACCTGTCATGTGTCGCTCACCTGAGTACTATGGAGCCACTTTTCTAACCTTTCTTTCTTGTCTTTCATATCCACAGGTTTGATCTGTCAGACAGAGACTCTTTCTTTGACAGTAAAACACGAAGTTCGATAGTAAGTATGAGCACTCTATCCAAATGATCGGCATAATAGATCCATATCCCACCATAGGTCCATATCATATGGGCTCTTATACTTTTTACTGGGGCCAGAGGAAATCTATGGGACTAAGTTCTTTTTGATGCAATGTCCACAGAGTATATGTTTAAATCAGATTCATTATATATGTCTTAAATTACCAACAGAATGAACATGACACAGCATTTTTTAAATTAAAATAGCAAGGCTGCAAAGAAAGGGCTGTGCGGTCGCTACTCATTTGACGCATAAGATTAGACAAATGGTGTATGGCCTATAGTACAATTCCAGTGAAGTTGGGACATTGTGTAAAACGTGAATAAAAACCGGATACATCAACCGATATTCACCTGAGTACACTACAAAGAAAGGGTATTTCATGTTCAAACTGATAAACTTAATTGTTTTTTTTTTTTTGGAAATATTCACTCAGCTTAAATTTGATGCCTCCAACACGTTCCAGTGGAGCTACTTCTCTGGATGCCAACTTAAGGGGACTTACAGTTAAGCAAACATTTTTCCAAGATATTAACTTTTTAAACTAAGAATTATTATCAAAATAATTCTATTAGAAATTGCGACTTAAAGGGGACCTATTATGCTGACCCTTCTTTCAATACATATTAGTAATGTTATAATGTTAGTTGTCTATACTCAACCTCTGAAAATTTTCTAAACATAAGATGCAGGGATTTTGCCGTAATCCAAGAATGTGATTTCGTGAACATGATTTCCTCTCTGAACAGATCATCCTGAGATCTTCACGAGATCTGGGCAAAACCTGACGTCAGGTTGTGTCGTCCAATTAGTACAGACCAAGTCAGAGCCAATCACGGCGCTGGACCTGCCCACACTGGAAACTATTCTAGCAGGCACTAACAACCACAAATCATACTATGCCTTAGTCGCGTCTACACTTTTGGAAACACAAAAGAAGAACCGCGGATCATTTGAGGTGCAATTTTGTCAGTATCTCTCCCAAAGCTGCATGTCCGTTTACTTTTGGATGCAAAGAAAAACACCAATTTCTATTCCAAAAGAGGATGCCACCAGAAATCAGTGGGTAGCTTTTTTTGTTTGCTGGCAGCAAACAGCCACGGCCAAAGGGAACGTTAGCTGTTTAACTCCTGGTGTGAAACGGTTAATGACCCTGCTTTATGGCCAAGTGCCATTACTGAACAGGTCAAGTCGAGATGGTTAGTAGGGAAGCGGCTGCTTTTCAAAATCGAAGTGAAAAGTAGCCTGCCTCAAATAGGGATAGGACCATGGGGGGCATCACTAGGAGTTTCACAAATTCCTTAATCAAATGCTCTCTACCTAATGGCCAGTCTGTGACTAGGCAGAGGCTACTTTACTCCCCTTCATCTGGTTGCATCTTTTGTTTTGCTAGCAAACTGTTTTCAAGTAAGCACAATGCGTTTGTCCACGGGTTTTCTGATTGGAAACATTCTGAGCGTATCGGTGAGCATGAGAGGAGTGAGGAGTGAGTGAGGAGCATAGGGCTTGCATGTTAGCATTACACAGTCGCTCCAAAAACACAGGAAGAGTTGATTCTGATCTTGCCAAACAAATTGATGCAGAGAGGCAATACTGGTGGGAAGTTTTGAAAAGAGTTGTTGCTGTAATTCAGTTTTTCGGGGAGAGGGGCCTTGCTTTCAGGGGAGATGATGAGCGGTTGGGATCACCTCACAATGGTAATTTCTTGGGGATTGTCGAACTGTTGGTCAAATTTGACCCTTTTCTAGCTGACCATCTCCAAAGGTTTGGAGGCAAGGGCAAAGGCTCTGTGTCCTACCTCTCATCCACAATCTGTGAGGAATTTATCCACTTAATGGGAGAAAGAACAAAGGAAGCAATTATCAGCGAGATTAAAGAGGCCAAATACTTCTCTGTTATCGTTGACTCCACTCCAGACCTTGCTCATGTGGACCAACTCACTTTTATTTTCAGGTTTGTAAATAATGGTGGAGAAGTAGTTGAGCGTTTTCTGGCATTTGAGCCTATTGAAAATCATAGTGGGAACAGTTTGGCTGAGTGTGTTGTTGCAATGGTGGAGAACCTGGGCCTAGACTTAACTGTCGAGGCCAGTCTTATGACAATGCAAGTAATATGTCAGGAAAGTACAATGGAGTCCAAGCTCATCTGAAATGAATAAACCCATTGATTTGTTATGTCCCCTGTGCAACACATTCATTGAATTTAGTCGGTGTCAATGCTGTTGACAGTAGCCTAGAAGCTGGCCGTTTCTTTGACTTTCTGCCATCAATGTACACATTTTGTGCCTCGTCAACACACAGGTGGGGAAAGGTGTTCCGTGATACAGATGTGAAACTCACACTGAAATCTTTGTCAGCTATTCGCTGGAGTTCAAGAGCTGAATCAACAAAGGCTCTTTGGAAATATTATGCACAATTGAGAGAGGCAGTGAACAATGTTTCCAAAGATTCAAAGAAGAAACGTGAAACTAGAAGCGAGGCCTCTGCACTCTGTGGCAAGCTGGACACCCCAGAGATAGCTTTCATTGCACACTTTTGGGATACAATACTGCAGCGGTTCCAAGCCACGAGCCTGCAGTTGCAGAAACATGACATTGACATGCACACAGCTACACAGCTTCTCCTTTCACTTCATGACTTTGTGGCAGCACAGAGAGACAATTTTGCCTTTTTTGTAGGGTCAGCTTTAAATGTTACCGATTCAGCCTCCCAAGACTACAGACATGACCTCCAGCGCGCAAAGAAGCGCAAATGTATGGATGATGAAAGTGTTGAATTTAGTGAAAAAGAAAAGTTTCGGATTGAAACGTTCGGTGTTCTAATAGACAAACTTGTGTCCTGTCTTAACCATCGGTTAACTGCATACACAGACTTGACCAATCTTTTTCATGTTCTTTTCATGCCTGATAATATGTCCAACAGTGAGCTCACTTTTAGGGCCGAATCTCTTGCTGCAGCATATTCCACTGATCTGACCATGAGCTTGGCAGATGAACTTGTTCAGTACAAATCACTCATTTCAGAAGAGCAAAAATGCCCAAATACAATGCTAAAGACCATGGTAAATTTGGATTTACAGTCCACTTTCCAAATGTTCACATACCACTCAGACTGTTTTTGACCCTGCCAATAACAAACTGTGAAGGGGAACGGTCATTCTCCAGACTGGCTCGAATTAAAAATGAGCTCAGAATGAAAATGTGCCAAAATCAGTTGAATTCACTCTCCCCTCTAGCAATAGAATCAGAGTTTGTTCGACAGCTCAACTTTGATGAGTTAGTGGACGACTTTGCAAGAAGGAAGAGCAGAAAGAAACCTTTGTAGAATCCTTAGGTACGGTAGGTTGGCGCAGGGGTGGGGGTGGGGGGGGGCCTTTGCAAACTCCTGGCCCCGGGGCTCAGACCCCCCATAATCCGGCCCTGCCCAAACACGCCTTCTTTGCCACTTTCGCCGGAAGGAGGGACCGAGGCGTGAAAGAGGTGTACTTGCTCCAGGCCATGTCGGGCACAAAATTGCAACATAGGCCTGGGCTGCGTTCCAATCTGAAAAAATGCTTACTTCGTCGTGTTCACTCACCCTCCAATCAAGGGGGAAATCCCCGAAAAATCCTGGATGTAAGATGGCATCCACTTGTAGGGTCATTTCAATCCAGTTTTGGAGGAAAGAGTGCATTTTCATTTGCTCAACCCATATGGAAAAGATATAGATACATTTTATAAAGTTTTTATCTCTTTTATCTGAAACTTGTAAGTTACACATAAGACTGTCAAACCAGATATAAAATCCTTAGTAAAATTATGCAATATGAAATTTGTATGATTTGGGAACTTATAAGAACAATATTTGGTAGTAATTCCACATACAATATCCTTATTAGATGTGTGTAATGTCAAACTTGTATTCGTTGGACAACCATCAGTGAAACTAACATCTTACAAGTATTATAGAAAACACTTACAAGACTTATGTGAGCTCCCACATATATAAGACATACAAATAAAACATCATTTTACAATAAAATTACATGGAAAAGTGATAGGGAATCAGTCGACACCAGAAGCGGGAAAAGGGAATGAGGATTTATTATAAACAAAACAAAACAGGCACGAGGGCCAACAAAAAACTTGGCCCAAAGGGTTGCAAAAAACAAACTGAGGTAAGCTACACAGAGCTATAAACAATAAATGCAAAAGGCAAAAAACAAAAAGGCACTGGAAACTCCAGGCAAGAAGCACAAGAAAAATAAATAACCAGACTATATATAAATTCGAAAAACAAGAGGCTGGGACAAGACTGAAACTAGAAATGCTAGGGAATCTTGACAACAAGAACTTGGCTACACTTGCACATGCAATGAGACGCGAGACACTGTCTGCCAGCCAACTTCCACCGCATCCAGATAAAGGCTCAGTAATCAAGGACACATGAGGGGCAACACCTGGAGAAGCAGAAACAAGAGGCATGGCAAGATCAAGACATGGACAGAGATTGGATGACATGACCTGCTCATTAAGAAAATGAGCGTGCTCAGCTTAAGTACCAATTAAGTATGCAGTTTGGAAGCAAGCATGAATGTTAACAGAAAAGCACAGCAAGATCTTGAAATAGCAAAGCAGGAATCATGACAATAAACTCCCTGTCTAAATTAGTAATATTAGTAATGTGCCTATCTAAGAATTACACCACCCAGTGAGTGTTAGTAAATGTTAGTAACTTAAAAACAGTTAATTGCCAATTAAGCTTAGAGAGGCCCGAATCCAGCACAGCATGGAAGGAAGGGGAAATACCAAAGCCAACCAGAGCTCAGAAATGTGCAACAACGAAGGCACGGGGCGGAACGCAGACAAGCGGTGGAGTGGCATGGCAGACCTGGCAAAAACAAAAACATGGAAAAGTAAAAACATGGACATGGAAACATGAAATGCAAAAACTGTGACATGAACTATGAAACTATGAACTATGGAATCTTGATACATGGAACTGTTAAAACCATGAATAATACTGTTCTGGCCAAAGGCCAGAACCCCGGAACACAACAGAAAAGCACAAGATGAATTTTAAAAAACTGGGTTTTGACATTTAATAATCACAAGAGCTTAAAAACCTGACCCCTTAACTTTGGATAAATAACACAGAAAATACAGTTGTGCTGCTGCAACTCAATCAACATTATCCACCTGGAAGTAAATTCTTTTTATGTTACGATGTCACTCTGATTGGCTTTACTCATTATGGGGAAATTGTTATAAGTGAACGGGTCTTGGCCCCGCTCAGTTTTGCTCATGTTCATACAGTAGTAGAATAGAAGAATTTCCACAGTAGAGGTACCAGTAAAAACTCAGTTTTGTTAACTGTCAAGAAATAGGGTGGAAAAATCTGAGAAATTTACATACTCTGACTGAATATTAGCATTATTTCACTGTAACAATGTTCGCTGCTAATAAAGTCTGTTAAATTAAAAGGTTTGTCTAACAGCCATATTTTCAGTATTACAAATATTGAAAAACTGCATTTACAGATTGCATTTATGTAACTGGAATGAAATTGTAATGGTAGAAATTAGTTGTCCGGGATGCTGACCAGGCAGTCTGTGCCATGCTAGTTTTAACTCAGTTTGATCCAATTGCAGTCAGTATAGGGTCAAATTAAGTCATTTCACTTCAGTATGTGATTCATATGTTTTTACTATATACACTTGTATGAAATTGTATAAAGTCATACATAAAAAGTATGTATTTTATGTATTGCTATTGTAAATTTCATAGGCTAAAATATAAGAATTCTTATAGAAAAACATAAAGAAAACATAGTTTATGATGACATCATATCCCATAACATACAAAAAACTTGTATGTAATGGTACATATTAATATATGTTTTTTATACTGATTTAGTCATTTTAATTAGATGACATATAATAAACTTATATAAAATATATAAAGAAAGCATCATTTCCCTACAAATTATATAGTTTTTACATGCAGAAAACCTATATATAATGGTATCTTTTCATATATGAAAAACGTATGTCTTTAAAACAGACATATAATTAAAAACTACAAAGTTTATGTGAAACATGTATGGAAAACATAATTTTCCATTCAATTTCCCTATAGACCACATACGTACTTTTTACTTGATTCATACTTAATTCTTTTTATTATCCTGTATGAAAAGAATGCAAAAGTGGCCACTTTCAAGAGTTTATCATAGTATAAGCCTTATAAGATGCACAATATATATAAAACATTAAGATTTACTAATATAGGTGATGGAAACTTCTTATAAGTTTTTACTATACTCAGCAACAAAAGTTTCTGTGACACCATTTATGTGTATGTTATAAATGACACGCAAAGATCTCAATGCAATCAATATGTTTATTTATCAGGAGAAACACTGACTTTTCAGTGCCAACGTCACTCAAAACGAAAAATGTCATTTTCATGCGTCATGAAGCACTTGTCTGACGTCTAACCAATTGTGACCTTCACACTTCAATACCGGGTATGACTTCCTCGTGCCATGATGCAAGCAACGCATCTCCGGCGCATGGACCGAATCAGATGTGCCAGAAATTGCTGTGGGATGTCATTCCAAATCTGACGTAGACGTTGTCGCAATTCCTGGAGTGTAGCTGGCGGGTTATCCAACCGCCGCAAACGTCGATCCATCTCGTCCCAAAGATGCTCGATTGGGGACATGTCTGGGGATCTGGCTGGCCATGGCAGGACATTGACATGTTGTTGCATCAGATACTGCTGTACAATCCTTGCAACGTGTGGTCTGGCGTTATCATGTTGCAGCGTTATTCCGGGACCATGTTGCATCAAAAACGGTACCACCAATGGCCGTAGCACTTCATCGCGATATCTTTGACCTGTCAGATTTCCATCAATAACAAGCAAATCTGTTCTGTTTCTAGCCGTGATCCCTCCCCAAATCATGACACTACCACCTCCAAAACGATCAAATTCCTGAACACAGTTGTTGGCATAACGTTCTCCACGTCGACGGTATACACGTAAATGACCATCACATCGGTTAAGCATGAATCTTGATTTATCAGTGAAGAGTACAAGATCCCACTGACGTTGGATCCACCGTCGATGTTGTTGTGCCCACTGTAGACGCAGTCGTCGGTGTTGTACTGTGAGTATTGGACGTCTTGCTGGCCGACGTGGGACAATGCCAGAATGACGGAGACGGCGACGGATTGTCTGTGCAGACAGTCGCCTCAAACCAGGTATCGTTCTTGCAGTTATGGTTGCAGGTTGGAATCGATTTCGGAGATGGGTTGTTCGAATCCAGTTGTCCTGTCTGGGAGTGGTTACTCGTGGACGGCCGCTGCGAGGACGGTCTCTGACATGTCTTGTCTGCTGATGACGCTGCCATAAGTTCCAAATGGTGTTTCGGTGGACATTCAGGCGATGAGCAACTTCCCTCTGCGAGGTTCCGGATTCAATCATCCCAATGGCCCTCCACCGATCATTTTCAGACAGTCTTGGCATTTAGAGGGTAGAGTTCCTGATCCGAAATGGCTGTGTTTTCGATAAGTGATGCTTCCGTCGTTCATCAGGCACAATGTGAACATTCCAAAAATTCTCCTCTTTTATTGCCATCCACAAGCATGATTTACGCACATTTTCACGTGCAAAGTCATTTTCTCGCATTTTCATGATTTCCATTTCAATGTTGTGTTTACGTGTACTGTTTCAGTCTGATATCACCATGTATGACAATTTCATAATTGCGTTATGAAAAATAATTAACAATATTGGTGTCACAGAAACTTTTGTTGCTGAGTATATTTCTTTTCTATATGGGAAGCTCTCGATTATCCTCCCTCAAATGAGGCCAACAACGAACATCCCTCCAAGCTTTGATATTGCCCAGAATGCTTTGCTCATTCTCCCTCGGTAAAAATTTCATGTCTGCCATTTTTTTCTGCTGGCAAAAGGGGGAACTGTGGCAGGGAAAGTACCATCCAAATGTAAAAATTGTGTACGAGTATTGTTTAATTTATGACAGAGTTATGTGCAAATAGCAAAGTTTGGGGGTGAGGGGCATCGGTTTCACATTATTTTTTAAGCTTTTGACTTTATATTCATTTTGCTGTAGCTAGCCTACAGCATCCGCAAGGACTGTTGCGTAGCTAAAAGCCGCTTTCACACCAGACGAGAAACGAATTTTTCACGCGACAGATTACATTCAAAGTCAATGCAAAGACGCGAATGCACGCGAAACACTTGTATTCACGTCTTTGCGTTGACTTTGAATGCAATGTGTCATGCAAAAAATTGTTTCAAGTCTGGGGTGAAAGCAGCTTTATTTTCCCATACAACAGTCACAAGTGCGGCAGCAATGAAACGAGCACGCCGTCTTCTACTTGCCATAAAGATGCAATGCGCTTCTTCGTGAACTGTAAAAGGTAAAACGTACAGGCCAGTAACTCAGTCGGCTCCATGGTGACACAAACTTCCCACTGGCATGTTGACAAACGTCAAAGTGCGGAAGAAACGTAGCGAGGATGGTTCCGATCCGATTTCCCACAACCCTCCCCCGAAGTCCCCTCTATTGCCCTCCCTCGCTTGGGAAGGGCTTACTCGCCTGCTACGTCATTCGGAGGGCTCACTCGAGTGGAGGGAAGAAGTGAAGGGAGTGTCTCATTTCGGATTGGAACGCAGCCCT
This sequence comes from Gymnothorax reevesii, assembly GCA_029721435.1. Classification (NCBI taxonomy): domain Eukaryota; kingdom Metazoa; phylum Chordata; class Actinopteri; order Anguilliformes; family Muraenidae; genus Gymnothorax; species Gymnothorax reevesii. The sequence goes on from CM056588.1 coordinate 1,805,264, forward strand.
GGACACACCCTGTTGGCGCAGCGGACTCCCATTCGCTGCGCCTGCACCGCGCCTGCTCTAGACCAGGCTACGAATTTAGAGCCCATTGTGTTTTGATTTTATTCACAATTTACACTTTGTCCCAACTATTTCAGTATTGGGGTTGTATTTACATTTAACCCAGTACTCCAAAATTTGGAAATGGGGTTGTACAAGTCTTGGAGTTCATTAGCATATGTTCATCTAGTATATCTCTGATCAGTGCAAAAAAGGTCGGCTAAAAGCAAAACTCTTATTTTTAGTTTAAAATTTTACGGCAATGATACTAATAGGCGGTGTTGGGGAAGTTGCTCTAAAATGTGATATATCACATATTGCATGATATCACATATTGCATGTCACCTTTCATAGAAAATTATAAGTTACATTCCAATATAACTTTCTATTGCTGTAAGTAAGAACTGTTTGTGAAACTATTTAAAATTGAATTATTGATTTTGTCCAGGCATATCCGATATGCGGCTTTTGTAGCTATAGCCTTTTACCACAGTATACCAGTTTATGTGGCTTTTCTCTGATTTAATAACTGGAAATCATTCTTTTTTGAGGAATTACTTTTCCTAGTGTGCATCTGATGGTGCATCCAAAATGATTAGATTAATTTGAAAAAATGAAAAGTTGCTTTCGCAGAGCTTATTATTTTATTACTTAAAGGTAAACTGAGCAGGATGTTTTGACTCATCCAAAAATAATTCCTCACAGTCATTGCTTATGACCCACCACAAATGTATAGTGGTGTCTGTATCTACAGAGACCCAGCTGTTTGCCAGTATTTTTACATTTTCCTTAGTACAGGACTTTTCTGGGAGTCAGCCTTTGGTCAGTCGGTGTGCAATTCCCAGCCAATCGTAGCGCACCGGGTGTGTGGGTGGGACATTTCTGGAATAAGTTACTTAATTAATATACTACCCCTAACACAGCAAACTTGAATAAAAACATTTTTGTTTGCTCTTTGGTCCTTAATTTCCCCACTTTATCAGTGAACCCAAAAAATGGTTTTAGTTTTTATGCCCCCGCCCTCCAGAGAGGAAAGGGGGCATTTTGTTGACACCATGTCCGTCCGTCCGTCCGTCATCCGTTTCCGTGGGATAACTATAGAATCCCTCGTCGGATTGATGCCATTTCTTCATGGTGTATTGGGAGTGTCTAGAGGAAGGTTCCTTTCCAAAACCAGCGTTGTGTGATATCTAATATGGCCGCCACAGCAGCCATCTCAATATGCCCTTGATCAACATACAGGCGGGGGTGTATGCCACGCTCTGCGCTGCTCTTGTTATTCAATGGTTTTATTCACTAATGTTTCGAAATATCACCTCTTAAATTCATTAGCTATACACAAATGTATAAAGTGTATTTGCTCTCTGTGGCGGCCATCATTCGGAGTTTGTGAATCAATTTTTTTTTGTCCTTGGCAGGTTTATGAAGTGTTGAAACGCACAAGATGTGTTAAAGCGAAGTACAGTCTGGGTAAGCTTCACCTCATGCTAATCAATACCTAACCTACTCATTCTGTGTTAGTCATAATGCATGAGTTACCAACACCCCCTTCTCTTTACGATCCATTCTACGACATATCTTATTATCCTGTAATGCATGGGTTAGCCATACCCCTCTACAATTAAACACCCAATTAGCTATCCAATGTCAGACCTACTGGGCTGTGCAGTCCTTTGCACCTCACATTACATTTACATTTACATCTGGCTTTAGGTGTTTACTCGTTGTTTTCCCCATTAGTGTTGCTGAAGATAAAAGGTAAATTTTAATTTCCAAATGCTAATTTTGAAAAAATAGGACCATTGGCCCTGTAACTCTTTGGCCCTACAACTGAGCCAATTGTTTAGCATTTCTGAGAAAAGCTTTTTAGAGATTCAATGGTGCATGAATACGCATATTAAAATATATGAACTGAATCTGGCCACTGGTTTCAATAAAGATTATTGTGAAAGATTATCCCATGATGAGTAAATAGGGAAAATTTAATTACTTTTGTAGAATAAAATTCATTAAAAATAAAAAAATTATTTTTTTTAAAAAATTGTGAATAATCGCCCCTAGGAAGCTCAATACCAAGTTTGAAGTAAAGTAAAGTTTCGAAGAAGAGGATTTTTTTAAAGATTTTGCTAACCGATGACGATCTCAACCACGATCATGACTATGACGCTGGACACCACCGGATCACAAAAGCTCATGGCCAATTGGCCGGTGAGCTACAAAAACAGTTTTATGAATAAATATTTGTAATTCATTAAAAACAGTTGACACACAGTCTTGACAGAGCCCTGATGTCAACATCATCGTGGCTGTTTGCAATTACTTGTAGGGATACTTGCAAGTGAGGCAGTCAGACTTCAGAATAATGTTAGTTTTTCACTCCGCTTTGAACAAACAAAAAGCCAATCATCTTATAAAACTATAGCACCACAGGGCTGTGTCCCCAATTTTTAGGCAAAGTGCAGTCACACCAAATTTTGGTTTGATTCAGTTTTTAGCAGTTTACAGCTCTTTATGAGAAACTTTTGATTTTCAATTATTTTTGCAAGCATGTTTGCCCTACGAAATTACTCTAAATGTGCAGAAGACTTTTGCTCAGCTCTTTATTCTTTCCTAGTGTTTAATAAGGCATGAGCAAATCATGCCCATATCCTGCCCCACAGCAAATCTAGTCCTTTTTCATGTTCAGTGATCTGTAACAGTACAAATTATATTCAGTTCAATTCTCCCATTTTGCTTGCAGTCCAAATTCGAGACTGAAATATATAGTGTATGCAAATGGTAGATGGTTTTTTAGAATATGTGAGGATTGTGAAACTGCAACTTACTAAAGGAACTGTGTCACAATTACTGGGCATGCTCAGAACTTTGAAAACTACCAGTACAAACACTCTGCAGCGATGCGAATCATATTTGCTGATGCTCATAGCCGTCGGCCACTGATGTGCATTTTCTTATTAAAATGACTTGCACGTCTACAGAACCGGAAGCATGCAGCCTTTGTGTGAATGATTAGGAAGCTGCTAATAAATATTAAGTTAAAGTAGCAGACCAAGGCAGATCTCCATGATAACCTTTCATTTTGCGCACAAATTTTGTCAGCTAAGTAGCTAGCTATTTACCTCGCTTCATTTAGATAGCATCATCAAAAAATTAGCCAAATTACTTGCTTACGTTCCCTGCTTCACTATCTCTGCTATGCTTCTTAGCTGGCTACACAGATCACAGGCCACAAAAACCTTTTATTTCACATGCAACTTTGTTCGCGAAGTTAGCTGGCCAGCTAGCTAAATGTTTTCTTAATTCCTTTGAAGAAAATCATTAGACAACTGGTTGAATAGCTAGCTAACGTTAACTAAATAGCAATCGTGGCCACGCTACTTTGCTAGCTGCTCAGATATCCATGAGAACTTTTTATTTCACATGCAAATTTTGTTGGTTAAGTATTCACTTGGCCAGCTAACAGTTCATTTAAAGTTAATCAAACGACTAGCCAAATTTCTAGATAACGTTAGCCCCGTAGCTACTGTAATTATGGAAGCTTCGAAACTAGCTATGGAGATATCCCTGAAGAAGAGATATTCTTCCTCTATCATTGTTGGGGGTTTTTTCATAATCCTTTGGCAAAAGTGCAAAAATAGTGCTTTGAATCCTCAAATTTCCTATAAAACTCCTTCATATAAAAAGCTTAATGCTCAAGTCACTAAAATATAAAAATATAATGCAAAACGAAGAAGGATTGGCAAGGATGGAATCAGATTATGATTTTTCAGTCAAGAAGATTCATTTTCTCGGGATGTAAGTTCTGAGCATGTGTAGTAAGCGTGACATAGCTCCCATAAGAAAATGTTATGTGATGCATGAACATGAATTGTGATGCAAAGGACTGTCCATAGGATTTATAATTACGCACAATTTTGGCATTTTTTCCAGGAATTACCAGTCTGCTTGGTCATGGAGTTTACATCGCTGCTTACCCCTTACATGATGTGAGTATGAAAGAATTTGATTCATTGTCTTTAGGCTAATAGTGGGACTGTAAAGAATGATGAAGTTCTGCACTGATTTGGTGAATCAAATTGGGAAGAAATCAAACAGTTTAAAGTTGGCAAGAATGTCCCAATGGATGATACAATGCTGTGAAAAAGTATTGACCCCCATCCCAATTTCTTCTGTTTTTGCATATTAGATCATTAAACTAATTATAATTTCAGACAAAGATAGACGGAATAAACACAAAATGCAATTTTTATCTAATAATTCCATCTATTCGACCCTACCTGGCTTGATTTGAAAAAGCAATTGCCCCCTGAGTTAATGAACCAACTTATAACACAAATTCTGTTGATAATTGGGGTTAGTTCTAAGAGACATTTCCAGCCATGATTGCTGCTAGCCCTAATGAGTTGAGACATACCTTAAATAGAATTGTCAGGCAATATGAAGATGGCCAAAAGTGGCACACAATGCCATGATCTAAAGAAATTTAGGAACAAGTGACACACCAAGTTGTTGACATCAGCCTGGAAAGGGTTCCAAAGCCTAAGGTGCTGGTACTCCAGCTAACCGCAGTGAGAGCCATTATTGACGAATGGAGGTAACATTCTTAGTAATGAAGCCTCCTAGGAACAGTAGGTCCACCAAAATATTTCCAGAAGTTCATTGACAGCTCATTTAGGAAGTCACCAAAGAACCCAAATTGATATCTTTAGAAATGCAGCCCTCAATTGCCTCAGTTAAGGGCAATCTTCATCATTCCATAATAACAAAGACCAGGTGAAAATAGCATCCACGGGAAAGCTGGAAGGCAAAAAACTTCTGCTAAGCAAAAAGAACACAAAGACTTGTCTTATATTTGCCCAAAAACATTTTGGATCAATCACAACGTCCAGACCCATCATACGATTTGCAGAGGAGTCACATGACACAGAAAATGGCAGCACCCGCGCTAAATCCTCGGCCAGGATGTCTGATACAGTTTCTGTATCATGTCACTCGTCTGCACATCATATGAAGGGTCGGCACGTTGTGATCGGTCAAGCACGTGTAACATTGCAGCAGGTAGCCCCCACATGGTGAGTAACTTACTCGCGCAACGCGAAAATATCTAGCATGCTAAATACGCTGCTGTACTGTTACGCGAGGAAGTTACGCAGCATAAACCATCTCCACACGGTGCAACATCGCCTGATGTAGTATACACGTGTATCACTTGCCTCAGGCAAAGTTGCACCATCTGGGGCAGGCACATGCTTGCATTTGTAGATTGCATGGCAAAATGTGGTCTCAGAGAATGATTTCTGGAAGTGTTCTTGAGCCCATGCCGTGTATTCCATTGCAGAATCATTCCTGTTTTTAGTCAATCAATCAATCAATCACCTTTATTGCAGGGAAGTCTGAGACTAAGGTTTCTTTTGCAGGGGAGCCCTGATTCCAATAAAACAAATACAACAGTAGTGTATTTGTTGCCACCTGAGGGCCCGAAGATAAGGAGCATCCAATATTGACCTTCGGACTTGTCCCTTGTGCACAGACATTTCTCCTGATTCTCTAAATCTTTTGATAATATTTACTTTATATCCCCATTCCACACAGCTATTCTAGCTACCGTTCTAAGCCCTCCTCAGGACAGCTGCCTCTACCGATCAGACGCTAGAACATCTAAGCATTCTTGCGTTCCAGTAGTGATAGGTTAACGACCATGACGATGCCGTAGGGTTCTAATACAGCTCATGTACCGACCATGTAAGGTCCATACAACGTGTCAATAATGATCTTTACCGTTTTAGCACCGATCACTAGCGTTCCAGCTACGTTCCTTTCAGATCTCACACCGTTGCTGTACTAAGTGTACCGTCTTCTACTGTTCATTACCGATTTCACAGCGACCATAGCGTGCTGTTAGAAATTCATTAAGGATCCAGTATCCATGTCCATGTCACTTTGCGCTTCTTGCAACGAGGATTAGGCGATTAAACATTGAAAGGTGAGGTTACCATCGGTGGACCACTACTGGATAAGACATTTTATATTGAAATTCCAAGCTAAAGATACATGTTTCCATTCATCCGTAGACACTTCACACAATTTAAGTCCGAAACTCTGAGGTTAAGAGGTTAAAGTGCATTTAGACTTAGGTAGACGGCTACAAACATTAACCTTTACCGTTTCGCATGTGTTGTACATGTGGGCCAAAGATGGGTGATGAGCCAATAACCTCAACAAACGTCAAGGTGAAGAAATGGTATGGCCCACTTTAGGGGTGTCTGAAATCATATTACAAGATTCTTCCAGGCAGGAATATAAGAAATACATTGTAATATTTATGATGACACTTACAATAAGAACAAATGTTTTGAACCCCCAACCTGTTGTTTTTACTTCTTTTGGGATGGTTCAAGTCTTAATTAGGGGGGTCAGACCCCTCCCAATCCCGCCGTAATTCGAACTGTAATCAGGAAGTCTCCACTATGGCGATTCCAGGAGCCCTGTCATGCAGGGACGGCTCTGTATCTGGGACACCACTCAGCCCAATTCCAACCATGATGAAGCCATAAAGCCTTTTTTTAAAAATGACTCTACCATGAAGAAGACAGGAGCCCTGCTAAGCAGATGCTCCTATATCATGGGTAACTGCTAAGCGCAGTCTTCACCATGATGAGATTGTAAACCATGTTACGCAAAGACCCCTTGATAGTGAAGTGTCCAGCGCAGTCACCACAACGATGAGGACATGAACCCGGTTAATTACGGACTCTGAAGACCAAATGCTTATTGAGACATACTGTCAGCATAATTTATACTGTATATGCATTCCAAAGACCTTAGAAATAACTAATAATTACATACTCCCCTTTAACAGCCACTCAGTGTGTTTGCATGTGTGCTATATTATTAGTGCAACACATTTTTCATATTAATTACAGTTACTCACTCGTACACAGATTTGATGTTTAATTTTAGTTTTTGCCTTGCAGAGCCTGCACACCATTGTGTGTGTGTGTGTGTGTGCCTGCGTGCGTGCGTATGCGTAGGAGTGTGTGTGTGTGTGTGTGTGTGTGTGTGTGCGTAGGTGTGTGTGTGTGTGCGTAGGAGTGTGCGTGTGAGTGTGTGCGTGTGTGTGTGTGCGCGCATGCGTGTGTGTGTGTGTGTGCGTGTGTGTAGGAGTGTGTGTGTGAGTGTGTGCGTAGGAGTGTGTGTGTGTGTGTGTGTGCGTGTGTGAGTGTGTATGGGTAGGAGTGTGTGTGGCTTGCGAGACTAATGGTGCTCCCCATTAGTGTCCAGGCCAGAGAGGGTCAAAGCCAGATGACCAATCTGATTTCCATGAATTGAGTTAGGAAATTACTACAAAATCCTTTGTTGGAAGCCCCTTCCCCCCCTGGTCATCGCGCCTGCTGCTTTTCATTGCAGTGTAATTTGAGGCAGCCTGGGAGTAGTGTTTGTTCAGAACATCAGATTTTTGCTACATCATAAGCAATGGAATCTAAAGAGGTGCTTGATAAGAAAGAGGCCTCAATGAAATTGCCGAATGCTACAAAAGTTAATTTTATCAGAATTTGACCTTCCAGGGCTATTCTTGCAAAGTGCTCTGATTTTAAAGTGGTGAAACCAACATTTATCAGAAAGTACTCTTTAATAAAAGTTGATCAACTCTAATTTGACTAAGTGTTTGCATGTATGTATAACATGACACAGTACAGAACCAAATCAAGAAAAAAAAGGAATTTGTTCCAAATTATATGGAGCTCACTGTATATACAGAGCTGTAAGGCTAGACTGCAGATATGGGACAGCTTTGTGAACTGTTAAATTCATGTATGATCCAGCTTGAGGATGTGTTGTTAGCTGATACCACTGTCATTATTGCAGGGGGATATTGACGGTGAAAACGCCGAGCCCAACGACAGGAAGGTAACAAATATGCTCATCCAGCGCTGAATGCAAACCAGTAATGTTCTAGTGCACCGTTATAGCACTGTTTCTATTTCTCTGCTCACTGCAGTGCTACAGCATTTTCACTGCCTGCCACCTGCTCAATGCAGCAGCACTGTTCTACTGCCACTGTTTAGAGCAGTCTTAGAGCTTCACCATCTCTTTCCAGTACTGAGTCATTGCACAGTTCACTGTCGCTGTCTAGTACAAAGTTACGGCAGTGCAGCGGTCTCTGTCCAGTACAACGTTAGTCCACACTCTCTGCAGGACAGTTTTATATTACAGTTTTACTGCCTTTTTGGAGCAGTGTCACAGCACAGTTTTGCGGTCTCTGTGTTCTGCAGAGAGATAGCACAGTCTACAAGCTCAGTGCAGTACAGTGTTGAAGAGTGTCGACCCATTGCAGTGTTACAGCCAGAGGTGTATAATCCAGGAGTCAGAAAGTAAAAATCCTACCATATTTTCATTCCACCCGTAAACTCCTGTCGGCAGATTTCACTTGTTAGTTTTACCTCCCAGCTGAAGAATAGGGCCAACTGACAGGTCTTTTGTGGCTGCAACAATACCCTGGGATGGACTTTTACTTTCTGAACCTGGATTATACACCTATGTGTATAATGTATTTATGACCACACTGCATTTCATGACACCTCCTAGAAATATTAAAACGAACACATTTCAATGATAAACCTACCTGGTCCGCCATCTTCGATTTCCTTCACTGGAAGCAGCCATTGAGTCATTGTTACCAGGGCCTCACTCTGAGCGCAAGCCCAAGGAGGCACATGCACCAGGCTGAATTGATTATTGCTTCTCTTTGACTCTTTTCTCCAACCCTGAATTCAGCCATTGCCCTTTTTGTATTGATTTTGTCTTTCTGGATTTTTGACCCATTTTTGTATGGCCACGTCTTCTGTGTTTGGATGCCCTGGGTATGACCCACTGCTTTGGAATTCGTCTACGACCTTTTGCCTACAGTCTATGTACCGTCACACCTCTGTTTTTGTGGCTCTGACCCCGGCCTGTCTTGTCGACAATCAAAGGCATACGTTTTTTGGATTCCCTCTCTCGCTTGCGGTTCTGAACGTACCGTCACAGTCAAGTCCAGTGTTATAGCAGTTTTACTGTCTGTCAGCAGTTCCATATTTGGGACAGTAAGTAAAACCTAAACAGCGAGCGGTAGTTTGTAAATCCCTTTGTAACTAGTATTCAATTGAATAAAGTAAAAAGGCAAAATAAGTAATGTTGAATTCATCAATCTTATTGTTTTTCAAGAATGAGCAGCAATTTTGAAATGTGGTGCCTGCAGCATTTTTGCCACTGTGCATCATTACCTCACATTTCAAAAACTCACACTTGTCATCTTAGAACTATGGACCCCAATTATTGGCATTTGAAAAGCAGACTGCTTTCCCTTTCTCGGCTGCTGTAGGAATTCAGTTGGTAAACACTTCGTTGTTTTACGTTATCCTTCAGGAACCACCACACGTGTGGTGGGGGTGGCAGGTCCCGGCTGCGGTAATGCCCACACTCTGTGGCAGAGGCCAAGCTGTTGCAGTGCATACAGAGTGTGGCTTGGGGTCATGCCGCTGGAGCAAGCAGGGGCATCCCTGAAGAAGACAAAGTTGATGTTGTTGTTTTGAAATGCACGTGTCCCCTCACATCAATTTTGCCTTCACAGACGCCCAAGTAGCCAACACACAGTGCAGTAATGCAGTCCTAAACCATGATGGACAACGACTTTTAAACAATTCACTGAACTGTCGGGATAGTCCTTCTGCTCTTTGGCCCTGATAAAATTGTCAATTATTGACGTAAACAATTTTAATTTTGTACTCGACAGACTACAGCACTGTTCTCCATTTCCCCGTGAATCCATTTCAGATGAGCTTAAACGCAAATTGTTATCCCGTTTTCGTCCTCAGGAGTCAGAGTCCGCCGAGCGCTCAGTATGGTTTACACTTGAGAGCTCATCCTCTTCTGCACGGCTGACTTCTCAGCCACGGCGAGTTAAGGCTCCTTCTCAAGCTTTTTGACCTTTTACAGCAGATCAGCAACTACTTTAATGACTTCATCCAAACTCGAAATCTCCTGTTCGTTGTCCTCAGCACCTGCAGGTGTTTCGTTATTCTCGTCAGATTTATCGTCAGCTTTCCTTGTTTGGATAAATATCTTATTGAGGTCCCTAGTAGTAGATTTATTCGCCAAACTATATCCTGACTGGATAATGTCTGCGACAGCTCTACGCTTTGCCTGCCTATAAACACAGCGCAGGCCGCTAAACTGGGAGAACTCTAGAGTGATTTGTGCATGTCACAGAGATCAGCCGTTCCTTTCTTCTCAAGACCAGCCTGGATATCCTTGAGGGAATATTGATAAATATGCATTAAGTTCTCGCTAAAACGTTAGACCATAGCCTTGCCCTTTACATCAGACAACTAAGACAGGGTGTGTCACGTTCCCGACACAATGTTAGCACCGGCTGTTCCATTGGCTTGATCGCCGGTTTTGCCTCAGTCCATGGAGTTCGATGGAAACTTCGTAACTCCCAGAGCAGAGCCATAGGTCACAGTGTCACCATGCAATGCTTAGATGCGGCACAGCCCATCTGGTAATCCCTCGCAGAGCAGGGCCATGTTTGGTTAAAAACTTAAAAATAACATCCCGGCAAATGTTGATGTAACCTACTCAGCTTTGATTTTGCATAAATTATCAACTGAATAACTCAGTCACACAGTCATCAAACTGAAGGCAAGCAGCTTACATGGTCACTATACTGCCGGATAGACTCCCAGAGAATAAAGGCCAGGAATATGGTTAAATATTGTTTTTAAACTAGGAAAGTACTCCTTTACAATCAAGCAATAAGTTTTAACCAAAGTCCAGCATCTGATATTTAATTTCAACAATACGTATGCTTAAAGGTCCCCTATTATGCTGATCCTTCTTTTAATAAATATAAGTAATCTTATAATGTTGGACGTCCATAGTCTGTAAAGTTTCTATACATAAGATACAGGGCTTTTGCCATAATCCGAGAACGTGATTTCCTGAACGTGATTTCCTCTCTGAACAGCTCATCCCGAGATCTTCACAAGATCTGGGAAAAACCTGATGTCAGGTTTATGCGTTCAATCAGGACAGAACTGGCCAGAGCCAATCGCAGCGCTGGATCTGCCCACCCTGGAATTTATTCTACCAGGCACAAACAAGACCAAATCATTTAACGTGGAGATTTATCAGTATGTCGACTAAAGCTGTTTGTATGTGTTTTTTTTTTTGGATGCGAAAAAAAGCACAACTATTTTCTCTTCCAAAGGACTGCGCAACCAGAAATCAGTGGGTAGTTTTTTTTCTTTGCTGGCAGCAAACAGCGACACTCAAAGGGAACGTTTGCTGTTTGCGCTCGGCATTTCACCGAAGACAGCTTTTTCAATTAAGGATAGTTCAACGCTGGATATGCATTTCAGCTGCTTTTCAAACCTGGAGCAGTTGCATTGATCAAGCGCTTAGAGCCACAAGCTGTAATTAACGATATAACAGCAATTAATGTAAGTGAAGCTAACATGCTACGGGTGGCTAGCAGGACCGCTAACAATAGTTAGCACTAACAACTGGCTTCAAACACAGGCTTGGTAAAATATCTAAAGAGAAAGCCTGGATTGGTAGCAACTGTCGTACCATTTGTGTTGCTTTACTGCATAAGCCTACCTAATGTGATGGCCTGTTGAATGTGGCTGTAGCTTTGCGGCTAACATAGCTAAGTTACTGTAGCTAATGTTTGTGTCCTAAATATGCAAGAGTAATATCAGGAGACATTCACCAGAAAGTGTATGACCATAAATCTCATTTGAAGCCAACTTTTTATAATTGTTTGTAATTTGGATGCTAAGTACAACTGTTCACGGTAACGGAAATTACTGTCTGTAAAACCTGTATTCCAGGGTAACATTTGTTTCTTGTCTTTGTTCTGAATGCTCACTTACTAGCTGCTGCATGTTAGTTTGCATGCCGTGCTACTTAACCAGGAGCATTTTTTAACTTATATGCAGCAATTCCAGTATGCTTGTGTTACTTCGGTAAGCATCAATGTGGCTGTTTCATCATAACGTTGCCTGATTGTAGCCACTACAGTTGAAGCTAACTGGAGAGGTGCTGTATGTGTCTGCAAAGTTGGGCTGAAAAGGCTGCAGTTGGACCAGACGTGGGCTTTGCGGAACTTACGCTACATGTTTGGGTTTGTTTACTGCTGCTGTGAAACGATCGTTTCACTGATCCATGACCGGGGTCAGCCGAGTACTTTTCCGTGGTGTGGGCTAGCTCTCTGGTCTTACCACGGTGAAAGCAATCGCGAAACACACTGTAATGTGTCTGGTATAACACATGATTTCTCTGCATTACCCTGGGAGAATTTTCATCATCCTTTGAAAATTGATCTGGCTAATAAAAAGCCGAAAAAGAAGTGGAGGTCTGATTCGGATTTCCATTAGAAGTTATCGATTCGCAAGTACAACATAAGCAACACTTACGCCGTTTGTGTGCTTTTGCTGCGAGCTCATTTAGTAGCTTGGTGTCGGAATTGTGTTTTGTTTTGGTAGAAGTGGTTAACAGGAGCTTTTAGCAAAGTTTCCTCGGATAGCTTAGTGGGTAAATAACATGATTATATAATAGTACAGCTACAATCACATGCATGCAAGGCGAGACAGTACGAGCAAAGAACTGAAATTTCAACTTGCCACTCATGGACATCTTGCTGTAAACGTGGCTGCAATACTTCAGTTTCTATTTCCTCCCATTCGGGGTCAGATTCGGGATCAAAAAAGTACATCTCACAGCAATAGATGCCGCAGACAGCAGTCCTGAAATACCTGCCGTCTTGGTTTCCTGTTTTTTCGGGTCTGCACCCTCCCTCGGAGTCGAAGCGGAAAGGCAGCCAATTCGAGCAATGCCTCATAAGTGTAGCCTCCCCGCCCACTGAAAACAGCTTGTGTTTCAGGCCAGTACAGACAGGGAGAGAAAAGAGGTCTCACTAGGCATGGATGTGAGTGGTTTTTTTTGTAACTGAATTCTTTACATTATTATAAAGACCCATTGAACATATTTTAAATGACTAAATACAGCATAATATGGGATCTTTTAAATGTAAAAAAAGGAGAATTACAAATGGCTGCTCACAATCAGGATGTAGAACTTTTCCCTGATGTGTTACAGAAATTATGAATAAAAGTACAGTTTTTTGGGGTTCCTGTATAGACTAACGGCTTGTGTAAAAATTGGATTAACCCATTAATGACCATTGTCTAACACTGTAAACCCTGATAGTGTGATGAACTCAAATGGTTTGTGGAAACTGATTTTCTCAAAAAATTTGTGTTGGCCAACTTAATTGCACTGTGTGGAAGTGACTAACAGAAAATGATCGAAAGTTTTTTTGTTTTTTTTTTTAAATGTTTTTAAGAGCTGTGAACACAAATCATTAAGTTGGCATACTCAATTTTTTTGAGGTAACTGGTGTCCACAAAACATTTGAATTCACCTCACTTGTTAGGGTTGACAGTGTATTTTTGGGATGCGGCACATTTTAACCTCTGTAACCCAAGTGAATGCTGTGACTAGGCTGCTGCAGGTTAATCAAGGGAAGTAACTTGCATCCAGGAAAAGTGCTGATGAGAGTAGTCTTCCTTTACAGCAGTGGTGGGGGCCGCCAGTTGCATGAATTTCTTGAATCTGTGAAAGCAAGAAGCAATGCTCTAAAGGTGAGTGTGCCATTTTTTCTGAGCCATATTTCTATTCAACACTATAAACAAAAATTGGAGATTACATCATTATTTACATATGTTTTTCTCGGAATTACGACTTTTTTATGCTTTAAATGATCTGAGTACATTTGTAAGGGGACATACATATTTGGGGTCCTCAATGACAAAATAATAATTTTTCACCAGAATTTAAGCGTAACACATTTATTGTACACTGTACCCAATAATAAAATGTTTCTTTTACTTCCAAATGAAATTTGGGCATTAATGGGTTAATATCCTTTAACTAGGAGATGAGATATAATTCTTCTTCCAGATGAGCCCCTTTTCATTTGGTCACTAAAGACTCTTAATTTTTCCGGTAAAATGCTGGTGTGATATCTCCCAATGGCTGAGTAAACAGATCAACGCCAATTTTAAATGCCTCAGTGATATCAAGCACAGCACAGCAGGGTCTCGGGAGGCACGGGGGACACGGGGGACACGTCCCACGCAGCTTTGAAAAGACGGCGATCCGTTCCCCTCACTTTGATTAGGAAAAAATACTTAGGCAACGCTAAATAAGACCTTTGACAAACTGGTCACTTCCCCACTAGTTAAAGCCATGTCAAGAGATGACACTATCTCGCATTTGCGCTGCTAGTAAGTAACAGTTACGTATCAAAAATTTTTTATCATTTTACGTAGTTTGACAATAATCATAAACTAGACTACGCACTTCAGTAGGCTGTCTCCCCTTCGCCCTGTATGTAATGTTAGATAGTTTGTGGGCGATCAACCAACTGAACTGCTGCTGCTAGTACTCAACTCATTTCCACTTACAACAAAATCTGGGCCGAGTTCAATTTCGGGTGCAGTGGGCACAGTGGCTTTGCCCTTATTTTTTTAAACGATTTCCCCAAACCCCATTTATTCTCATTCTTGCTTTGTTAAAATGTAATTTTTCATGTTAATACTAATAGTCGACAGTAAGGGCAAACTAATTTGCAAATGACTGTTTTCTGGTTTCAGTAACTGTAAATCAAGAACCAGTATCTCCTCACATAATTTGTAACAGTACAGTTGCCTATTATCAATAAATGTTAATGTCAAACAAATTGAGGAGAATGCCTGTTATATTGGTGGTTTGTTGGCAATTTCATACCAGACAATGATGTGGACCTAATCATTTGATCAATCATATGAACAAGTGTACATGCTGATTCGTGTTAACTCTTGGTCATCCATGGCTTCACAAACTGTTAATCCCATGTTATCTTTAGAGGGTTAAACCATTCCCCCAAACAATGTAGAATAACCCAATCAAAATGGTAAAAGTAGGATTCTATAACCTTGAAAGTCCAGACCTCCCAGAGAGCAAGAGGGCAGTGGACCACTGGAGGTAAATCTGGCGTTTCGCTGGTGTTTTGCTCATCGGTTTGAGGGTGGTCCCAGGGTGGGCTACCAACAAAAACCAACAGTTTTGCCAATTTTGATTGGAAAAAAAAACTATTAAATCATTCATTTATACTTCTTAATTCATTGTAATAACAAGTAATGTTATTTTCATAATATTCAGGCAAGGTAAAAATATGATGGCACATGGTGTTCAGACAGTGGGCCAGAAATGGCGGTGCAGGATCTGTAAATCTGATTTTGCCATCTAGGCTTTACCCCCCCCCCCCCCCCCCCCCTTATCTCCTGCGCCCCACTCCAATCAATTTCAATGCGCCACGTGCATTTCAGAAGTGCAAACTTAGATGGAATGTTGATCGCTATCGCTGCAACTTAGTATGACTAGTGAAGAAAAGGACTGGTGCGGATGTTGTCATGCTACTATGCACAAGTGAAGACACTTCCAGGACTGTGGAGATAAATGGTATTGGCTGTATTCCCAATCAGTCATGCAAGCGCATCAAATAAGCAATGGCTCTTTGTGGAAATAAGCAGTTACGTCAAAGACATAAAAGGAACGAGACACCCACCGAAGAGCAATTCCCTGAATCAGCTGCGTGACGAGTGGCAGGTCCTGAGGCTATTTACTCTGAAGGGAGAAGTGAATGTGCGCACAGATTATGACAAATTCTTTCACCCCATCATCGGCAAAGTAAATACTTGACTCGCTTTTCACATGCCACGTATCCTCCTAACATTCTGACACTGAGTTTGAATGAAAAAAAAAAAAAACAAATCAGGAGCAAATGAACTTTTTCCGAGACCTCCGTCTCATAGCTTCGCACTCCCCTGAGATCTGGCGGCACATATCTCTTCTTTTGTGTGGGGTTCATTTCAGATATTAAGCTAGGGGCCAAAAACAAGTGGAAAAATGGGCCACAAACATTGAATTAGTCGGGTGTCTAGTGTTCTACTAATATGATGTTTACTGCCATTTTTGTCTCAGGTCTCCTTTAAGGCTTGTTATTGGCCTGCATGGTCTTACAATAAAAAACTGTCACCTAATGGTGTGGCATGCTCATCATTGGGCTTTAATTGTGTTTTTGCATCTGTTTTTTTTTTTTTTAAATGAAGGAGGAAAACATCAATAAAAAAATGAGGCTGAGGATTAGGCACAGCTGGCACAGTGTCCGAGGACATGTGAATGATGTCATGTATGCAACTCTATCCAGCCAATCTGATGTAGACACAGAATAATAGCAATCAATAATTCCCTAGCTGACAGCTTTTCATTTTTTTTTTGAAGGGGGAGAAATCTGACATTTGATACAGAAATGTATGTTGTAATTTTTGTAAAATGTAATTCTTTGTTGTGCTTTACAGCTCCTGTATGAAGAGTGGGCCAGCTATAGTGTCTTCTACAAGTATCAGCCCATTGACCTGATCAGGTGAGAGCGCAGCGCTTCTGACTGAAGCCAGCAGAGTTACAACCCAAATGTGGAAAAAGCTCAGACAGTGAGGGAAATGCGCTTAAAAACGGAAAAGAGTGATTTTTTAATTTATTTTGACTAATATTTCACTGCAAACACTATTAAGAAAAGCTATTTAATGCTGTAATGTGAAAAAAGAAGCCACTAGATGGCAGTATTGACATTTTTCTCTGTTAAGCTCAGTTTGGAGCTATGGTTTTGGGCATGTCCTGGGCATGTCTGAGAGGGAAAGTCCCAGAGAATTGAAAAAAAGTCTAAAAGGTGGGAGGGGGCTGGAAAAGAGTATATAAGGAGAAAAATTGAGAGAGTAAAGTAGTAGGAGGAATTGTAAGGAGAAGGATACATGTGACCAGACCTGTCACTCTTTTCAAGACCTGTGAAGCTTTTTGAGGATTTTTGCCTGCGTTGGAGCATTTTCCTGTCCCAGAACATCGCACAAAGAAACCCCATCTCAGTTACCACAGGGACTGTAAAAATTTCTTTTTTTTGTTATTATCAATCTTGGTCAATTTTTGTTTGTTTAATTAAATCTGTTAAAGTTTAAAAATTTTGTCTGTCATCCCTTGCTGTCTGATATGTTATAACAAATTGGGGCCATAACAATGCTTTATCTAGTCAGCTTCATTTTCGGGTTAAACATTCAAATAATTATGTTATTTCAAACAGCTGATGTCATGGCGCAGGTCCAGCTTGGTAAAACAGTGAAAGCCTCGGAGGCTGTAGAATGCCAGGTCCATCAGAGGAGGACGGAGCGACTTCTGACTATAATAGAGTTGGGCCTTTGGTAATCAATGCAGGGACACAGAGGTCTGTCATTTTTAGCGACAAAGAAGAGGCCAGCACTGGCTGGTAATAATGATTCTGGAAGCCCGGTTATGTGCTTTTCAGTAATGTCATTAAATGATGAGGGAACAGACCATACCTGGCAATGAAACTGACTTTCAGTCAATGGGGCACTTACTTTTGTTTTACGCTACTGAAAATGGAGAAGTACGCGTCAAAATGGCAGCAATTTCTAACAGTTAATGCAATATTTTGGTGAAACCCCTTGAATTAATGCTGAAAGCCTGCTTTTTAGTCACTTCAGTTCGGATTGTTTAAAATCCACTGTAGTTGTGTGCAAAATAGGCAAAAAAATGAAAGTTGTGTCACTGTCCAGATACTTCTGGACCTCTCCTGTTTACAGTATTTTGCATGATAATAATAATGATAATACTCATAGTTTTCTTTGGCCATTATCAGACCTATCAATGTATAACAGTAACGATTGCATCCACATATCCATCCATCCATTCTCTAAACCGCTTCTTCCTCGCGAGGGTGGCGGGGAGCTGTCGCCTCAGCTGGCTGTGGGTGAGAGGCAGGGACTGAGCATGCCCAGTGTGGCACTCTATCACAGGGCACTCACGTCATTCAAACAACATTCAATCACATATTTATACCTATGGGCAATTTATAGTCTTCAATTAGCATGACATGCTTTTCTTTTGACTGTGGGAGGAAACCAGTGAACCCAGAGGAAACCCACACAAACCCACAGGAACACAGGCAAACTCAGGCCTGAGCACAGAGGCGACTGCAGTCAACCATCATACAGTGGAAATGGTATTGTGGTGGGACGAATCAATATTTGAGGTGGTTTTTTTTTTTTTTTGAAGAAATGGATGTTGTGTGCTCTGGACCAATGAAGAAAAGGACCACCCAGGTTTTTACAAGCAACAAGTCCAAAAGCCATGCACTGCCATTGCAAGGGGTTGTGTCAGCGCCCGTGGCTGAGGTAACTGTCTTGCACATCTGTGAGGGGACCGTTAATGCTAAAATGTTTACTGAGATTTTGGAACATGTGCTGCCTTCAAGACCACATCTTTTCTAGGGATGTTCATGTATTTTCCAAAATGACAACGCAAAGCTGCATTCTGCACGCAAGACGAAAGGCACGGCTGCCTAAGAAGAGGGTGTGGGTGCTGAAATTGCCCGTCTGAAGTCCTGAAATGTTGCAAACAGAGAACATGTAGCGCACTTAGAATAAAAAAGTGAGGCGATGAAGACACTAAGAATAAAAAAATGAGGCAATGAAGACCCAGTACTGTCACGAGCCTTAAAATTTGTTTGCTAGGGGACTGGGACAAGATCACACCTGAAACATTTCATCGTTGGCATCTTCAGTCCCTGATAGTATTCTGTGTTCTGAAAGGGAATAGGAATATTACAAATTGGTAAATACATTATGCTTCCAACTTTTTTTGAAATATGTCGCAAGAATCAAAACTGATATGTTTTTATTTTGAAAAATCAATAAAATTCTTGGGGTGAAACAACAAATGATGTGCTGTTATTTTGCTTTCATTGAATTAACAGAAAAAACTCACAAATTATGTCTTTAAGGTTTGATTTCAATTTCAGATACAGTCCAAACATTTTCTCATTTGGGGTTGGACATGTTTAGTTTTAAATTACCAGTGTGCATGTTTATCTCCTTACTGGCAGCATAACTATTTAACTTCTGACTGCCAGGTTACAGTTTTATCTTATAAGTGCTAGTTTATGTGTCTATTTGCTGAGTACCAGTGTGCATGTTAATGTCCCAAAAACAATTTGTTATGACCCCAATTTGTTATGACATATCGGACAGCAAGGGATGACAGACAAAATTTTAAAACTTAAACAGATTTAATTAAACAAAGCACTGACCAAGATTGAAAATAATAAAGAAAATGAGATAAGTACAGTACCTTGAGATGGAGTAGCTTTTTTGCGATGTCTTGGGGCAGAAAAATGCTCCAACACAGGCAAAAATCCACAAAACGATCTTCACAGGTCTTGTACAGAGTGACAGGTCTGGTAAAATGTATCCTTCCACTATTTCTCCTACTACTTTACTCTCTCAATTTTTCTCCTTATATACTCTTTTGCAGCCCCTCCCACATTTTTTTCCCTCTGGGACTTTCCCCTCTCAGACATGCTCAGGACATGCCCAAAACCTAGCTCCAGACTGGCTTAACAAAAAAATGTCAATACTGCCATCTAGAGGCTTTTTTTTTCCTCATTACAAATTCAAGACAAAGTACATCATGTCCCAAAAGTTCATGCACCACAGAAAAAGTCAACTCAGATTGGGAATGTTCAACAGAATGCATTTAATCAAAAGCCAGTGCATAACCCCCTGCATCTTAATTACTGCCCTCAGCCTGTGGGGCATAGAATGCACTTAGTTGTTTAGAACAGAAGCTCAAAGTTGCCCCCCCTCCCACACAGCCCTCGCGCTGAGCTGCTTCATGGTGGTAGGGGATGGGCAGTGGAAGCCCCGACTGTTCAGGATACCCCAGGAGTTCTCAATCGGGCTGAGGTCCGGCGAGTTGGGTGGCCGTTCCTCTCTGCGCAGAAAGCCAGGAAGCTGCTCAGAACACCATGGCTGAGTTGAACGAGCAGTATGCGCGGGGGCACCATCTCCCACCATGACCATTTTCGCACGACTGTTGAACATCTTCCTAGTAGTGACGGGGCCCAATTTCTTTTCTCTGGTGAGTATGGGAAGCAGCACCGGCTGGAGAATGTTCTTGACATTATACTCAGCATTGATGGTGGTGCCCTGGGGTAGAACATGCAACTCTGACAGCCCTGAAGATGACATCGCCCCCAGACCATGCAATGGGTGCTGAACTTGACTTGTTCAGAGGGTGGCACTTTCTTTGGATCATCGGTGTAGATGCGGTCGTTTCAGCTGTTGGGAGTTGGGAATAAGTAGAGTGGGCACTCATCAGAGAACACCCAGTTTTCCCAGTGTCTTGGGGTCATTGTGGCAAACTTCTCTGTAAAAGCCAGAGCTTCTCCTTTTGCATTTTGGTAAGGTGAGGAATCCACCACCTTCTGTACGCTCTCAGACCCAGTTTCTCAGTCAGAAAACGATGGATGGTACTCTTAGAGACTGCTTCCCAAGATTCTTCAGCCTTTGACTGAGTCTGCGGCAGGATTGGTGTCTCTTTTCCTTAGTCTTTCGGACGAGGTCCTTGGCCCTGGACCTCAGGACTGAGAGGCTCCTGCGGGGGCCCGTCTTCAAGGGAGTCACAACTCTGGTGTCTCTGCCACCACTTCTTCGCCCATCGTCTGCTTATGCAGAGGTCCTGAGCTCCTCCCTGCAGGTGATCCCTGCCCTGCGCAAATCAATGACTTCAGCACAGACCTGAGGCTCTAAAAGAGCAACCTTTCCAGGTTTTTGTTTGGCCATCATAGCAGCACTACCAAAAAGGTTCTCTCCGTGACAGTTCTCTCTTGGTTCCTTGGTCAACCAAGAATTCTGTAGACCTCTTGCAAACTATAAACAACCTCACAACACCTGGCTGACAAGGTGCAACCCATTTTGGAGACAGACATGTTGCCTATTGGGGTGCATGAACTTTTGGGACACGGTGTATGCCATGTTTTGCTACACTAACAGTCAAAAGTTTTAGGACACCCCAATTTTTCCAGTTTTTTATTGAAAATTATGCCGTTTCAGTCCAACAAATAGCTTGAAATGGTACAAAGGTAAGTGCTGAGCTGTCAGAAGTTTTAAACAAAAGGTAAGGTTACCCAGATTTTTTGTACGCTGTTAAGTAGGTGAAAGGATGGTTCCTCAGTTTGTGACATCATCAGCAGCATCGCCACCCGCAGTCTCAGCCCTGAAATGAGATGTGTCGTTTGCAACGCCTCACTCCATCATCAGATCAGTGGTGGTTGCTGGTCATTTGAAAGTATTAAGCAGAGAAATGTGGATCAAGGCCGTCTAAGGGGTCTGGAGAGATGCTCCCTGGGGAATTTATTTTTTGCAAAAACATGTCTAGTGGTCAGTTCTGGTGACTTTTTTGGACTATTACATTGAAAATATGTGCACTTAAGGGGTCTTCAGGGTAAAATGTAGAAATAACCATTATAATGTAAAAACTAAGAAATAAACATACTCAACATGATTTTAACCTCATAAAATGTACAGTACAGTAAAATTTACATGGTTGCCATGGAAATGGCACTTTAATGACAAAATCTGAAAATATTTTGTGGCACTGATATTTCAATAATCCATGGTCAGATTTTAGTTAGTTAGTTAGTCTCATATGAAAGGTGTAAGATGGTTCAATGAAAGGACATTGGATTTATTTTGTTTAGAAAATTTTTGAATAGTTAATGAGCTCTGTTATGCAACCATAACAAAAATCGCTATCATCAACTTGCTTCATTTTCAAAATTAACCCCCTAGGGATGCACCTATCTAGAAAATCCTATATCACTCCATAGATCTCCAACAGATAAAAGTTCAAGTCAATCAGATGAATATTAATGATTTTATGAATGCTTTAAGGTTGACAATCTGTCAAAATTGTGATTTTCGGTAATTTGTATTTAAAGTCACAAGTAACAATTGAGGCAGAGGAAAAAGATAGATTCCTGGTGTTTACTGGCAGCTCGCGCCATTCCTTTATTTATTTTATCATTTTGTGAAAATCAAAAATATTGAAATTATCGGAAAAAAATTGAAATTTATACCCTGAAGACCCCTTAAATAAGGTGCACAGGAGTAAACAGTCAAATTGTAATTGGCTTTATAGCAGAAGCCTGTGATTTTGTGTCTTTCAGAAAGTACTTTGGAGAGAAGATTGGCCTGTACTTTGCCTGGTTGGGGGTGTACACCCAGATGCTAATCCCCGCCTCCTTAGTGGGCGTCACCGTTTTCCTGTATGGCTGTGCCACCGTGGATGAGGACATTCCCAGGTCAGCTCACTAACCCACTATGCTCAGTACAGTTTTATATTTTACAGCTTAGTTTTATGAATATGTAAAAGAGAGAAACAAAGCTTTCTACCCAGAATTATTTTCTGACTGAAGAAATAGGGGTCACAAATGGAACTGAGCCACATTTTACAAAACTACAGGGCAATGGTTCCCAAACTCAGCCTTGGTGCCCCCCTGTGTATGCAGGTTTTTGTTCCATCCACAATTACAGTTACACAAATACAGAGGTAACGAGTCATTCATTTTTCTTGATTTCTTTTCATGTTTGAGACATTTCATCATTTTACACCCTTTTGACAAAACAAAGCAATGCATTTCAAGCCCAAATAACACTTATTTTGTGATTGTTTAGCAATATTCAAAGTAAGGAAGCCAGGCCAAGGGGGCAAATTTTTTATCATCAAAATCAAGACTGTGGCAAATCAATGAACTGCTAATTTGGTTTCTGAGCACTGGTGTTTAAGTTCTTTCCAAATTGTTTTCCTAAAACCTAAAAAGTAGGTTTGAGGCATTATAAGTTGCTTTGTCAATGAATTCTTAATTGCCTGATTACATGATTAGTTTTGTGTCCCCTTCTCCACAGTTTTAACATTTGGAAGTGAATGAATTTTTTTTATTTCATAAGTCACAATTTTTCCCTCTTTTTTGCTACATAAAACCTTTCGCAGTATAGTACAGTTTCACTATGGAGCTCTTCTAGGCATATATATCCATTATGTTTTTGGTCCGACCGCCGCTGCACTATGTGTTAACACGATAACTTCAGTAATATTTCAAGAAGAAATTTCAAGTTTTGCATATCGGTAAGTATCATAAAGAGGAAGAACTGATTCGATTTTGGACAATTTACGATTTCTAGATTGGCCACCAGGGGCCAAAAACTGATTTACGTGTTAACGCGATAACTGCAGTAATATGTCAATTACAAATTCCAAGTTTTGCATATAAGTAAGTATCATAAAGAGGAAGAACTGATTCGATTTTGGACAATTTACAATTTCTAGATTGGCCACCAGGGGCCAAAAACTGAAAAAATCACTGCTTTTATCATATCTCTGGAAATATTTGTCCGATTGACCTCAAATCAAGTGCAAATGAAAGGTCATGACCTGAGGATGTGTCCCATGATGACATTATACCTGTTTGGTTCAAAATTTTGACACAAGGTGGAGCTTTGTCGCATAAAATTCACAATTTTTGCCATATGTTTGGAACTATTTGTCCAATTGACATGAAACTATGTGCAACTGCAAGGTCATGACCTCACAACGTGTCACATGATGACATCATACCTGTATGGTTCAATATTTTGCCACCAGGTGGCGCTTTGTGATGGAAAATTACCATTTTGGCCATATCTTCAGAACCATTTGTCCGATTGACCTGAAATTAAGTTCAAATGAAAGTCTATTCAAGGTCTATTCAAGGATTGGGGGCGTTCGAGGACATACCCCCAGCCGTCGCCTCTGACAGCATAAGCCTAGTTATGACACTTGAAAGGGTAAATTAATTTAATGACAAATTTTTAAGAAGAATTAGAGACTGTAAAATTCCAGGATTGCTATTGTAGTTGGAACAAAAACCAGCATACACGGGGGGGCGGCCCAGGACCGAGTTTGGGAACCAAAGTAGCATTTTTCATGTAATATCCCTGGCAAAAATTGTTGAATCAACACTCTTAGAGGATGTTCATCCAGCTTAGCAAATAGAAAAATGGCAGATTGGTCACAATTTTTCATTAGCTTAACATTCAGGCTTAATGAAGCACAGCACGAACAAATTAGAAAAGAATTTTTTATATAAATTTTTTTCATAAATTATAAGAAAAAATTATAGACTCACTAATGTTTAGGAAAAAATATTTGAAGCATGAACTTCATCAATGAAAAATAATATTCACCATCAAACTGGTTCCAGCTTTCTCAAATATTGGTTGACAGATCAGCTTTACAGGATGGGGCCTTGTCACGGACCTTTTTTTTTTTCCAATTTCCACCATATGACATTTTCTGTGGTTTACCCATATGTTTTTCCTCTATAACCATCCAGTTTTGTTTATTCTTGCACTAAATTTTAGACACAGCTGACTGGGAAAAGCCAAAGTCTTTTGAACGTTTCCATGTTGAGTTTCCTTCTTGGAGCGGTTTTATAATCATTTCCATTGTTTCAATTTCTGCTCTCTTGTTGGAGCCATGGTTCCTCTCAATCAGTCAAGTCCACCAGCTCGTTTACCACTCCCAGGGCCCGTCCACGGGCCGTCAGGGAAGATAAAAACAAGAACAGCTTTCAATTTACTTTAGGTACGCCTTAGATAGGCATTTTTTTGGCAAATGTTGCCGGAGTGGTAAGGGGTTTTTTCTCTTTTCTCTTCAGAATAATTTGCATAATCTCTTTTCTACTGGCATTGAAATGTGAATTAAAAGGTGATTCCATACTTTTTTCCTCAACATTGAGGTGTGTTTCATGAAGCTTAAATGTTCAGCTAATAAACAAAAATTACTTTGTATCACATGTACAATTTGCTTATTTCTCATGAAGAAAAAAAGCTGGATCGATGGGTAGTGATTAAAAAATTTTTGCCAGGGGATGTAGAGTGCTCACGCTATGGAATAGCTTCCCAGATCATGCAGGGCAGGCAGAAATGCTGGAGGTCAAAGATCAAATTTAACACAGTACTGGATACATACTAATTCTTAAGCATTCTAATTGTTTAATACAATTTAGTAAGAGGAATATATCAAGCTTTGTTGAGAGAAGTTGCCTGTTTCAGTCCTGCTTTGTGACAAAATGACAATATTGTGTCAGATAGAAGCTGCTGAGTTACTGGAGCATAAAATAAGCAGAATTTTGTTGCAACCCAAATCAGATTCTGTAGTGAGGACCACAGCAGTTTACAGTTGGGCTGACCAGCCTGTTCTCGCCACTCATGTTGTTATGTTATGTTATGTTATGTTACGTTACGTTAAAAGCGTTGTGTTCAACCCGTGGTTTGGTAAGTTGATGTTGATGAGCTGATCTCACAGCATGTCCCGCCAGCACAGTATTTCTGTGTCATTGCACGGAGAGACCATGCAAAGGGTGATAACCCAGGGTCGGCCAATTTTGCCGATATTTGGTATATGCATGCACCTTGTCAAATTATGAATGAACCTACAATATGAGCATCATCCATTTGGTTTTGCTGGAGTAATCACCTAAAAATTGATTTTGATCGATTCTGGACCATTTTTGAAGGATTTTGAAGGGGTTAATTTGGGTCATCCGCTACAGAAAACGGCTTAATCTTCAACATTTCCCCTGTGTGTGAGTGTTGCCCATAGGATGCCAACCAAACTGCTGGGAATGATCATAGAATATTTCCAAATATGGCAGTTATGCGTTGAGATATTTCCCCTACCCCAAAATTTGGAATCGTGTAAAGGCCTATTCGACAGTTTATACGTCATCTGCCACAGTCATCTGAGTAGAAATGATGAACTATGGTGGAAATGGTGGCTAATGACTTGCTCTTTCATAATCAGAAATAAAAAAAACTTGTCGCTCTACTCAGTACTTCGTAGTAGCACAAGAAATGAGGAGTATATTTCATTGTTTTATAGTGCTGCCACCTATATGCAATAGAGGGAACTACAAACCTGTAAATATTAATAATACATTTTATTTATAAGCACCTTTCAGAGCAGTCAAGGACACTTTACAAAGATAAAACAAAAACAATACAACAACAGATAAAATTTACACAATAAAACAGTACAATGCGGTTACAGAGAGAACGCCATCTTGAACAGGTGAGTTTTGAGTCTGGATTTAAACAGAGGAAGAGAGTTGATGTTTCGGATGTCCGGTGGGAGTGAATTCCAGAGTTTAGGGGCAGAGCGGCTGAAAGCTGCTCCCCGTGGTACTGAGGCAGACGGAGGGCACAGTGAAGTGGATGGAGGAGGAGGATCTGAGGGAGCGGGAGGAGGTGGCAGTGTGGAGGAGATCTGACACATAAGGAGGGGCGAGGCTGTGAAAGGCCTTAAATGTGTACTGAAGGATTTTCACTGCTGCTCTGAGTTTAACCAGGAGCCAGTGGAGTTGCTGTAAAATGGGGGTAATGTGGTGAAATGAGGGGGTTTGGTGATGATGCGAGCAGCTGAATCCTGGACCCTTTGAAGCTTACGGAGGGATTTGTAAGGGAGACCGAAGAGGAGAGGGTTACAGAGGGCAGTGCGGGAGGTGAGAGGGCTGTGAACGAGGACCGTGGTGTGGGGGCTGAGGGAGGGGCGGAGACGATTAATGCCGCGCAGATGGGAATATGCAGAGCGAGTAATAACACCGATGTGGGAATGGAATGATAATGAGCTGTGGAGGATGACGCCCAGACTCTTAACCTGAGGGGAGGGGACACTGAGGAACGGTCAACTTTGAGGGAAAAACTGTCAACTTTGGATAATGTAGATTTTGTACCGATGAGGAGGATTTCAGTTTTGTCACAGTTTAGTTCTAGGAAGTTTGAGGTGAGCCAGGATTTTATTTCAGATAAGCAGGTGGTGGGGGGGCATATGGGGGGGTGGAATTAATACGGGACAAGCAACAGCACCAATGCTTTTTCCTTCCCTGGCCTTAACCATTCAATTATTATGCCAAGACATGAAAACTAAGTGTATTCTATCATAAATATGGTCGTTTCCCTGGGATAGGGGTGTGCTGACATTTCTCAATGCACAACCCAATATTCCGTAAACCTTTCATATGGCCCAGAGTGTCTTTGACTTACTACTTACTGTATGAACAGATTGGCAACAACCCAATATAGACCTGAACACCTTGTTTTCGCTTGTTTTAAACTTTAGAGTTAGTCAAAATAGAGTCGAGAGAGTGCAATAATGAGGCGGTCCCAGACTTAACCATGTTAGCAGGAGAGGCGCCACTTTCTGTAACCCAACACTTCAAGAATGACTGGCCTTGAATGGCAGCAGCTACCAGACCAGCATGAGGAAGCAATGAACAAAAAGACTAAAAATTCTGTTGAAATTTATCTGTATTTAGTAACACATACATACAGCAGTGTTGGGCCCAACAGGTCCTGTAACTCCACAGAAAGGATAATGCTTGTATACCCAAGTCTAGCCAAAAATCATGATAGTGGTACCATAGACAATCACAGCAAGAATGAAGAAAACTTCACTATACAACTGAAGTATCCACGATGTCAGCCAGTAGGCATGGTATAGAATTCATGTGAACCCTTTCAGAGAGTTCACAGATCCACCTGTTTGATGACCTCTGGCCACAGTCGCAATTGTGCTGTCATGAAGGAGGCTAACAGGTGCTGTTCATCTTACGGACTATCAGTATTATCCTTGGTCGAGTGGCCACACTTCTGCTGGACAGAGAGATGGGAGAATTAGCATGAAACCTGCTGGGTAGTTCGCCAGTCCTCTTTCACAAAGCAGGCTTTGATTTTTCTTAGCCAGTGACCCAGGGTTTTCCTTCCTCTCAGTGTCTACTCCTCTCATCAGCCTCGTGGTTGATCGGGCTACTTTGTGTCGGATCGGATAATGATGTGGCTGCATCAATGCATGTGACTGTGAATTGTCATGGGATTTGTTCAAATGTAAGCCTAGGCCTTGGCTTAGCTAGTATCTACCTGATCCAGTTGGCAGTTAAAACGTTCCAAATATCAAAAATTTATTTTGATGTTGATGTCTGTATTGCGTGTTCTTGAAATGGCCGACGATCTGAATGGTGGAGGGGGTGCTGGCACTTCCACGACAGCTTCCAGTCAAGGTCAAGCTTGTATCTATGTACTGGACAGGTATTAATGTCAACAGCATGGAATTGCCCAGCAAACAGTGCGGTGACATCACACTCCTTCTCCAGTGGCAGTCGTTGGCCCTCTCTCCATGTACTCATCTAGGAGGAACTTTAAGCCCCGAAAGATGGCATTGAATAGACTTGTCTCACTTTCTCAAAGCAATACAACTATTCTCTTTTGGATATTTCTTCATTACACCTCATGCAATGACAGGAGAGACATTGAAAAACCTGCATTTTACCACCATAGTGGCCTGGGATTCGTCACTGCCAGCAGCCATGGCTGCCATTTTGAAACTAGCTGTTTCAAAGCTGTCAGGTGTCAATAACAGGGGCAGTCCAACACTGCTGCTGCCATGGAGCCAGTCGAGAAGCAGGTGGGAGGTGCTGGTGGGGCTGTTTAAATGAGGGATGACCTCGACTTGCCTCTCCATGGGCTAGCTGGCATTTTTAAGTCATCCGTGGTCATATCCAGCCACAAAACATGGTATTATGGCTTTTGGACAAGTATAAGGACATGAGGTCGATCAAGGTGCTCTGTATCAAAACTGAAATAAGCGGCAAGAAATTTTTTTTTTTAATGATCAAATGACACTTGGAGTTGCTCCTCTAGGAAAACTGTCGCCCAACTAAATGAGGCAGTGATATTAGCATGTAAATATGTAATTATTTTATGATTTTTAGGGTTAACCTTTCTTAAAGGGGTTAAAATACCCATAATAGCCCTGCAGTAAGCAACATTTTATATTTTTAATTGAAAGACTAGAATGTCTGCTGCAGTTTACATTTAAGTAAAGTCTGTCTTTATAGTCAGATATTGTGCTAAAAATTGGCAAAGTTTGTCAATTTCATCATAATTTGCTTAAGAAGATGCATTGGAAGGGTTAATTGCCCCTAAGGCCTGAACAATGATTATTCACCGAACAGTTTTACAAGCCTTTAGTCTAGCCCAGGACCAGTCTATGGTAGGAATTCAAATAAAATCCGTTGACTTCGCAGGTTATCACTCTTTGCATATTTTGCATGGTCTATCCATGCTATGACACTTAAAGGGTTGTGTTCAGATGGTGTTTTGGGGTGTAATTGTAGATGATCCAGTCTTGCAGCTTGGTGCAGAGAGTTGTGTTGAAATGGAGGTTTGGTGCACAAAGGTTGGTTCCTTTGTGGTGCAGCATGGAGATCTGCGACCCGCGGAACAACATCACCATGTGCCCCCTGTGTGACCGCGCTTGCAGCTACTGGAGCCTGAGCACAGCGTGTGCCACAGCCCGAGCCAGCCACCTCTTCGACAACCCCACCACTGTCCTCTTCTCCATCTTTATGGCCCTATGGGGTGAGCTCTGAGTGAAGAGTCAGTACCTGACATGCAGATACACACTAACTCAAAATCATACTCATGGATCAGAGTTTCAGCCTGAGCCTGACGGGACCCGGAAAACCCTTTCGAAGAGGGATGAGCCTCAGTAACTGGACGGCTGGGGCTCAGGCTGCACAGAAATAGAAGTCACTCTCTGTATTTACAGGAGACTTATCCGCAGTTTCACACAAGAGTCAGAGTTATCCATTACGCTGAGCTCCAATTCAGGAATCAATCAATCCTCAAGACTTTTTTCACTTGTTAAAATGCAGCTATTTACTTTATCCACTGAACATCTCCTGTAACAAAATAAACAAGTGTTGCTGGGCAAAACAAACCTTGCTGGGTAGCAATTTTTTTAATTTGGCATCTCCAATCCCACCCGAATCTGGAATGGCCAATTGGGGAACGATGTACAAAGCTTGCTCGTATGCGACCCCCTGCTGCCAACTCAGGATAGTGAGACAGTTCACGGCTCTCCTCCGAAGCACGTGCCTGTCTGCCACTGATTCTTATACACTCATTGGTTGAATCTTCGTAAGTTCAGAACGAGGGCGGAGGATACCCGGACATGAACCAACCCGGAGTCTTCCTGACGAGCACCCGTCTGGCCATCAGGAGGCGCTGGAGCAACGAACAAAGCTGATATATTATATACCCAAATCCGGCAGTCCCTTCCCAATTTGAAACCCTGTAGCGTGATAGCCAATTGTGCGCTACTCTGAAAAAGCTGCCAAACCCTGCCGGTGTGTACGCCGGGGCTCGAACGTGGTGATCGACGTGGTGATCACCTCTGCACTGCAGAGCAGTGCCTTAACCGCGTCAGCCACCCGGCAGCTCGGGTAGCAATTATTTTTGTGCTTTAGCTTTTGATTCGATAGCCCTCTGAATATCCGCAACCTTGAGTTTGACCCTTTGAGGTCACTCAAGTTCTAAGCTCATGGTACCAAAGAAAGGCCATATGTGACTTCCTGTATGTCGATAAAAGGAAATATCTCTCTATCTGCAACCATTTTCAAATTATTACCCACTGAAAATTTGTAACATTCAGTTTGACCTTTCAAGGTCACTCAAGGTCAAAGATTATAGTACCAAATGAAAGCCCATATGTAACTTCCTATGTGTTGATAATAACAAACACCTCTGTCTCTCGAGCCGTTTTTGAGTTATAATGGAAATAAGCAATGACCTTGACCTCCCTGAGATTTAACCCTCATCTGCTGAGAAAACTATGAGAGACACCTTATCATGTAGCACATGAGTGGCAGCAGAATTGAAAGATGCACCTTTTGCATTTTGTTTAAAGTTGAGATGATCGTTTTTACCAAAATTATTGCAAAATATTGTAAAATATTGTAAAATATTTTGACCTTTACAGTGACCTTGACCTTGACCCAATGACCTCCAAAATTTATAGAGGCCAATTCTGGACTAAATGCTTATCTATCTTGAAAGTTTCATGAAGATTGGTCCTACCGTTTTGCTGTGATGTTGATAAGAATGGAAAAAATAAAGAAAGAAAGAAAGCCCACCAAATACATTATCTCGCCCCCTAAACTCCATCCCGGATGAGGTAGAAAAGTTTTAATACAGAGTTCAGTCGAAAAAAAGAATAACTAGAAAAGCACTCAGGGAGTGCAGACCTCCGCCAGGAGGCAGCAAAACCCAAAAGCACGGCGATCGGAACTCCGGCCCATTTGAAAGATTTGAAATCTTGAACTTTGGCGTATATCTCAGCTGTACTTTGGCCTAGATATGCCAAAATTTAATCACCTGTTCCTTGTCCTAATACCCATCTTCTCTGAAAATTTTCAAAATCCGTGCATTACTTTTTGAGTTTTGTTGTTCACAATCGGACAAACAAACAAACAAACAAACAAACAGGGGCGAAAACATAACCTCCGGCCCAACTTCGTTTGCGGAGGTAATTATGTGCCAGCGGGGCTTCTGACGAGAGGAATTTAAATGAGCGAGGAAACAAACAGCTTGGCAGGGTGATTTTGATTACCCTACTGTAACCCCTTTGATAGTCCCCCCAGGAATCTGCGGAGAAAAAGTGTTGATTCCGCGGAGAACATTCCTGATTCTGCGGAGAGGAATTCTTGATTCCGTGGCTTGAAAGTTGATTTTCCGCGGGCATTAAAAAAAACCCCGAAAATGACCAGTTATAAAGCAAATTTATGTAATGATGAAGCAATAATTCTCTTATGAAATTATTTGCAATACCAAAACACTGCGAAACATTGTGGTTATAAAATAATCAACATCAATATTCTTTTTGTCCCTCTTGAGCAGATTTATTTGCATAACTTATAAAGTGCAAAACATTTCACCAAACTATGGGTGAACAAGGCTTAGTAACTGAACAAGTGCCAAAGATCAAAGTAAAGATTTAAACAAAGTGTACACTATTCACTGTATCCTCAGGATATTGTAAACGTAACTGCATACCATAGACTGTATAAAAAGATCGATGAAGCTACCGTGATGTCACCCATTGGTTCGAAGATGAAGAAGTGAATCGAAGATCCGGGGAGGAACATGGCTCTGGATCTGACCGTATCGAACGAGGACCAGAGGATAGCCACGTCCTAGAAGCATATTCTGGCTTTATACTTTATTCTAGTTTATATGGCACCATAATTCACAAAAATGAACGTCATGATATATCGAAGGAGATCTGAAACTAACATAAAATGATGTGAAAAATCATTATTTGAATGAAACATCAGGTGGGAAAGTAGGATAATTTTCTCATAGACTTCTATTGCGCTGAACTTCTTTCTGCAACCACTGACGTCGCCATCTGCTGGCCATTAAATAGAATGCCATTCTACGGTACTTCCACATGGGCTTCTTTTTTCAGATCAGGGCTCTGCGTCCATCTTTTTATATAGTTTATGCTGCATACAGCAGAAAAAAATCATTTTCCGTAACCGGCAGCACCAGCTGTGAGTCTTAGATCCCGTTTATCTGACCGGAACATCTAGCGGCCGGGATGAAAAATACACGTAAAATATAATATTCTGCACCTCGCCCTATATTCCGCGGACTGCTTTGATTTCTGCGGAGGGCTTTGAAATCTGCGGTAAATTCCGTGATCGCGGAATCGCGGATTCCTGGGGGGACTACTTTGATAATATCCAATAGGAGTGAAATGAACTTGCTTCTGCTTTAGGGACAGTGAGGCTGGGAAAGGCATGGATCAACGGGGATGACATAAGAACAAAAACTACTGTTGGTGAAAACCAGATTGTTGACATCTCATCCTTGAGGGCCAAGTTGGATGTATCGAAGAAAAAGGATTATTTATAAATGGTGACCACGATTTCATCTGTCGCTTGAATGCTATAATCAGGGTTCTGCCCAGGATGGTCGGAGTGCTGGTTGGAGAATTTGCTGTATGTGAGTGCGTGCAATCTCCAATCCCACCCGAATCTGTAATGCCTAACTGGCGAACTATGTACAAAGCTTGCTCGTATGCGTCCCCTTGCTGCCAACTCAGGATAGTGAAGACAGTTCACGGCTCTCCTCCGAAGCACGTGCCCGTCAACCACTGCCTCTTATACACTCATTGGTTGAATCTTTGCAAGTTCAGAACTAGGGCGGAGGATACCCGGACATGAACAAACTTTGAATCTTCCTGACAAGCACCCGTCTGGCCAACAGGAGGCGCTTGAGCAACGAACAAAGCTGTTTATTTATATCCCCTTCCCCGGCAGTCCCTTCCCAATTTGAATCCCTGTAGTGCAATGGCCAATCATGCGCTACGCTGAAAAAGCTGCCGACCACTGCCGGTTGGTACGACTGCGGCTCGAACCCCCGACGTAATAGTCACTTTTGCACTGCAACGCAGTGCCTTAACCGAGTGAGCTATCCGGCACCTTTGTTCCAACTTCTAAGGTTGCTTTGTCTGTCAGCAAAACTTTAAATTGTAATGAGCACATTTCAAACAAAATATGGAGTCAGAAATTTGATAACAAAAGCCAGACAACCAAGCTGCAGGCGTCAAATTAATTCAAATTGATTTTGAGATAATTGTAAGCAGTGGGTTGATCCTTGCTGGACTCTGACCCACTAATGAAAACATATGAAACACTCAGAACATTTTTTATATACTGAGCAACAGAAGAAAAGAAAATTAATGCAAGACTGACCAGAAACTAAGAATATGGAAAATTATTATAAAAAAGATTATTTATTATTCGCGCATACACATACTCTAATTTCTATGAACATTTATCTTTGTGTTGCAGTCACTTCTGCTGGGTGACCATGCAAGTTCATTCACTAACTTGCTAACCTGCGTTTCCCACACAGTATTCACACAGTATTTGGCATGATATGCCTTGTCTTTAATGTTCCCCTAACAGCTATGAAGTTGAAATAAATGAGCTGCATTAAAGAGGCATCTTTGCCCCAAACAGCTGCTATGTTCCTGGAGCACTGGAAGAGGAAACAGATCGGACTCAACTATAAATGGGATCTCACTGGTTTCGATGAGGACGAGGTGAGGCAAGACTGTTTTTACTTGCTTTTGCTGTAAACACATTGACAGAAAAAATTTGAAATATGTATAATAGTACCAAAACTGAAGAATAAATGAATTACTTCATACAAAACAAATGAACAGCTCATGTTTGTGAATCAATATGAATTGATATACTATAAGTATAGTTCATCCCAGTTGATATATTGGTATATTAGAGGCCATTTTGCATTTGAAATATAATAGCAAGACAAAGAGTCTACAAGGTATGGATTGATTATCAGTTCAATGCTTATATTATCAGAATATCAATAATGAGAGCGAACTGGTGATTCGTATAAGTAATGTACAGTAGTGTGCAGTGATGATTATACTCTTAAAGAAATGACGATAAATCAGAAACCAAGAGCTATTCAAGTATTTATGTCATTTACTATTAGATCATATAGGTAAAAATAAGGAAACGCATAACAATATATAGTAAAAACAAAAATAATAGTATCTTTTTGAGATAAAAAGTCAATATGAAGTACGGACATTCTTCGTTTTGATAACAGAATTTAATCTTTCAGGCATAGTTAGATAACATAACGTCACACGAGTGGCGAGAACAGGCAGTTCAGCCCAGCTAGGCCCGCCATTTTCCTATTACTAAAGTGGATCTAACACTTCAGATAGTTGATGACTAAATGGTATCTAACGCTAAATCAAGCCTGCTCTTGAAAACTCCCAAGGCTTCTGCCTCAACAATATGGTCAGGCAAGCTATTTCACTCTAAGATTACTCTCTGCATGCAAATTTTTTTCCTAATATCAGTGCTAAGTTTACTTTTGGCCATCTTCCAACTTCCTCGAGTTCTACTAACCAAACTTGGCCTAAGTAATTCCACATATCACTTTGTTAATCTCTTGAAAATATTTAAAAACCTCAATCAGACCACCCTTAAGTCTCATTTTCCAAAGACTGAAGAGATTAAGGATCTTCGGCTTCTTCTATTAGCGTTCATCTTTTATTCTTGGAATTAACTTTGTGGCACTTCTCTGAACTTTTCCTTGAGCCTCAATATCTTTCTTAAAGTATGGTCCCCAGAACTGTACCAAATACTCAAGATGTGGTCTGACGAATGTGTTGTACAGGAGAAGCGCAAAAATTACTGGCACCCCTGACTGGCAATGCACAAACAATTCCTTAAAAATTCTAAAAAATATATTTATTGATTAACTCTAAATAACAACATGTGAAAAATACTGTATGATATTAATGTTTCATTGGAACCAACCAAAATCATTTACTGATTTAATTAAAAATCTGTTTCCTACAAATCAAGGTTCCACAATCAATGGCACCCTTAAAGGTAAAAATTAAACCTTTTATCTAAGTAATTTTTTTGTCTAAGTAATAAGGAATAATATTAAGCCAGTACATTACTTCCTGTTTCACAAGGGTATGAACATGAGGGAACACACATGCAATAGCCCTTTGTCATCCAACACCATGAAAAAATGTAATGGCTGTAATAAGATTCACAAACTGAGCACTGTCAGGGCAATTGTTTGAAAATTCCAAATATATGGAATTGTTGAAAACCTCAAGGGTAGAGGCTGCAACTGCATTTTGCCCCCCAGGTTACTGAAGAGGACGGTGAGAGAATCAACTAAATCCCCAAGAATGATCACTGTGAAGGAATTGCAGGCCTTGATGGCACGTTGGGGTCACCAGGTTCCAAATAGCACCATCAGGCGCCACCTCTAAACCACAGGCTCTTTGGAGGTGTTTTAAGAAGAAAGCCTTTTCTGACCAGAGGACACCGAAGCAAGCGCTTGGAGTTTGCTCGACATCTTTTAAATTATGACTGGAACCAGGAGCTTTGGTCAGATGAGGACAAAATGGCATGTTTTGGTGAGATACAGCATTGGAATGTTTGGTGTCGAAACAGAGACGCATACAAGGGGAAGCACCTCATACCCACAGTGAAATAATATGGTGGGTCAGTCATGTTTTGGGGCTGTTTTAATTCAAGAGGCCCAGGGACACTGGTTAAGATTAGTGGCATATTGAATTCTACCGAGTATCAGGATATTTTGGCTGATAGTCTGGTTGCCTCCGCCAGAAGGCTGGGACTTGGCCGTAAGGAGACGTTCCAACAAGACAATGACCCAAAGCACACCTCAAGATCCATACGGAGATGGTTCTGTGATGACAAAATCAATGTTCTGCAAGGGCCGTCTCAGTCACCAGACCATAATCCACTTGAAAGCCTGTGAGATGAGTTGAAGAGGGCAGTTGATAAACACAAACCCATGAATATGAAGGATCCTGAAAGGTTTTGCTCGGAGGTTCGGTCCAAAATCCCCCCAAATGTGAGCCTTAATCTTGCCAAAAATTACAGGAAAAGCCTCAATGCTGTTATCCTTGCAAGAGGTGGTTGCACAAAACACTAATTGAAGGGTGTCTATAATTATGAAACCTTGACTTTAATGAAATTTATTTTGTGTTACATGATTGTTATGATTTTGGTTGTTTCCATTGAACATACATGTTTATATTCCCTTTGTATATGTTATATATATATATATATATATATATATATATATATAGTATTGTTTGTGCATGGCCTGTTTGGCAATCAGAGGTAATTTTGCTGAATAGTGTTGCCTCAAACCAGTTTAAACACATTTTTTAGCATCAATAATCATGGAATGGGCTTTGAAACATGCATTAAGGCAATGCAACACCTTTGCGACACCTTTCCACTGTTATAAAAAAAATTATGTTTTGAGTGGTGACGTTTATTATCCTAAGTATTCCCTCAGTATTCTTATGGGAATTTTTTTTTTTTTGTTCTCATTGCCTGCAATGGTATTTTTCAAAATGTTTTCACCAGAAATGATTGAGAAGTAAGACATTAGGACCCGTTTCAGATGGAAGTGGTGGTGTATAATCATCACTGCACACTGCTGTAAATGTGTTTGAGAAGGAACATTATGAACAACAAATTGCAGAAAACTGCACCTGCATCTGTGGTTTAGGTTGGCTACTGCATATACATAACAGCCATTCCTGCCTATCAGATTTCTTGATATATTTTTTGTTTGACATTATGTTTTATGACCCAGGATCAGCTGAGGGCTGAATACGAGATCAGCATCATGCAGAAATCCCTTCGGAAGGAGCAGACGCACGGCAGGGTAGGAACAGCAGCGGTTTCTCTACGCTGCTGATCTGGGTTTTCTAAGCTGGAGCTCTGTTCTCATTATACTGCTGCTGTCTTTAGTTTTGGCTACTGCTGGGGTTTCTCTAAATTGCCACTCTTGTCTGAAAACTGCTGCTCAGGGGTTTGTATCCAAAAAGTTTAGTTGCTAACGAACCCCTTGTTTCTTTAAGCTGGGCTGCTGTGGTTCTGATAAGTGTCTGCTCTTGTTTCTGAAAATACTGCGTTGGTTTCTCTCAGCCGCTCCAAGCAGCTAATCTTGCCTCACAGCAAGAAGGTTGTGGGTTCAAATCCGGCCTGGGGCCTTTCTGTTTGGAGTTTGTCCAAAGACATGCATATCAGGCTAATTGGAGACACTAAATTGCCCTTAGGTTGGTGAATGGTTTGTGTGCCCTGTGATGGATTGGCAAGCTGTTCAGGGTGGGTACCTGCCTTTGCCCGTAGTCAGCTGGGATAGGCTCCAGCTCGCCCCGTGACCCTATTGAGGAATTAGCGGGTATAGAAGATGGATGTGTTTGTTCCACTGATATGGTGCTGTGTTCTTGTTCTTGTTCCTGCCTGTTAGAGGTTGCTGGCGCCAGAGGAGGAGCCTGCAAACAAGTGGAAGGAAACTGTTCAGGCCGCCCTGGCAGGGCTGAAACTGGTACGGTCATGTAAAAGCAGGGCTGAAACTGGTACGGTCATGTAAAAGCAGGGCTGAAACTGGTACGGTCATGTAAAAGCAGGGCTGAAACTGGTACGGTCATGTAAAAGCAGGGCTGAAACTGGTACGGTCATGTAAAAGCAGGGCTGAAACTGGTACGGTCATGTAAAAGCAGGGCTGAAACTGGTACGGTCATGTAAAAGCAGGGCTGAAACTGGTACGGTCATGTAAAAGCAGGGCTGAAACTGGTACGGTCATGTAAAAGCAGGGCTGAAACTGGTACGGTCATGTAAAAGCAGGGCTGAAACTGGTACGGTCATGTAAAAGCAGGGCTGAAACTGGTACAGTCATGTAAAAGCAGGGCTGAAACTGATACGGTCATGTAAAAGCAGGGCTGAAACTGGTACAGTCATGTAAAAGCAGGGCTGAAACTGGTACAGTCATGTAAAAGCAGGGCTGAAACTGGTACGGTCATGTAAAAGCAGGGCTGAAACTGGTACGGTCATGTAAAAGCAGGGCTGAAACTGGTACGGTCATGTAAAAGCAGGGCTGAAACTGGTACGGTCATGTAAAAGCAGGGCTGAAACTGGTACAGTCATGTAAAAGCAGGGCTGAAACTGGTACTGTCATGTAAAAGCAGGGCTGAAACTGGTACGGTCATGTAAAAGCAGGGCTGAAACTGGTACGGTCATGTAAAAGCAGGGCTGAAACTGGTACAGTCATGTCAAAGCAGGGCTGAAACTGGTACGGTCATGTAATTACCTCCATCTTTCACTGGCCAGTCAAGATAGACGTTTTGAGAGCCTAGAGGGGCCACTCTACAATTCAATGCAGAATTCAAAAACCACTCTCACACCACTTTGACATTTGGCGGTATGGAAAAGGATGGTGCAATTTTTTGATGTTCTACTAAGGTTTGCATTAAAACTTTCTATGATATACTTTCTGTGATGATAACTGCGGTTCTGAATGGGGACATTTTCTCTTGGTTGTCCTTTTTTTCAAATTTAACAGAATGCAACATTTGCGCTGAGAATGGGCCATTCAGTCCAGCTAGGCTCACCATTATCCTATCACTGAAGTGAACACAACAATTCCAATACTTAAGGCCTAGATGGCATCCTGCACTATAGTAAAGCAGTTTCTACCTCTACGATATGCCCAGATATTCCACACTATGATCACTCTCTGCATGAAAATGTATTTCCTAATATCAGTGCTAAATTTACCCCTGGCTAACCTCCATTTTTGACCTCAAGTTTTGCAAACAGAACTTAGCCAAAGAAATCTTGCATAGTTAACTTTGTTAAAATCTTTAATGTATTTAAAGGCCTTCATCAGATTTACCCAAAGATGGCTTTTACTATTACTACAGAGATTTTTTATTCTTCAGCCTGTCCTCATAACTTCTATGTTTTATACCAGGAAATAATTTTGTAGCTCTTCTTTGAAACTTTTCTAAAGCCTCTATGCCCTTCTTGTAGTATGGTCCCCAAACTGCATACAATAATCAAAGTGTGGTCTGACAAAAGTATTGTACAAGAGAAGTATTACCTCCATATATTTAGACTCTTCTGGCAAAATCTTCATCCCATTGGCCATTTTAATTGCCACAGCACAGTGTATTGAACCTGTAAGAGACTCGTCTACAATCACCACCAGATTTTTTTCAAATAGAGTGCATTCCAGTTTTAAACGTGTAATAATCCTGTCTAATGGTTTTATGTCTGACCTGGAGAACTTTTCTCATATGTCTACATTAAATTTCATTTGCCACATTTCTGTCCACTTTTGCATTGAATCTAAATCATCCTGAATCAATTTAGTAAACTCTACACTGTTCGCAAAATCTCCTGATTTGGTATCATCAACAAATTTGACTAATTTTCGTACAGTGGTTATTAATGTAGATGAGGAGGCGCAGGGGTCCCAACACCAATCCTGAAAGACTCCTCTTCCCACAATGCCCAGGTCGGATAAGATCCTACAAAGCACAACTCTGCCTGTTGTGAAGGCAATAACAAGGCTAACCACATTAGCAACAACATAAATTAGTTTGCTACATGCTAGCAGATTCCAGGACTATAAATGGAGTAACATACAGGTAACAATGGTAATACCTACGCCAAGTTAAATATCTACTCAGTATAATGAATACTTAAGACGACTCACGTCTCACTCATGTATACTTTGTAGAAAAGAAACTACCAATGAGGGAAAAAAATGGATCATAAGCAAATATCCCATTGCAAGACCACCAACACAGAAGGGGAGGGGAGCACTAGCTTGTGTGCTTACCAATTTAAGCTAACAAAAATGATCTAAACAAGTGAGTTAAGCATTTTATGAGTTAAGTCTATACAGACTTTGGTTTGTAATGTGAATAGAGCCCACTAGATGGCAGCATTTTTTTTTCTTAAACCCAGACTGGAGCTTTGTTTGGACATGTTTCGGACATGTCTGGAGCAAGTCCCAGAAAATTAAAAAAAAAAAGAGCTCTGAATGTGGGAGGGGTCTGCAAAAGAGTATATAAGGGGGAGAATTGAGACAGTAAAGTAGTACGAGAAATTGCAAGGAGAAGGATAAATGTGACCAGACCTGTCATTCTGTTCAAGACCTGTGAAGCTTTTAGTGGATTTTTGCCTGTTTTAGAGCATTTTCCTCACCCAGGACATCACCAAGCCACCCCACCAAAGAGACTGTAAATATTTCTGTTTTTTGTATTCAATCTTGGTCAGTATATTAGTTAGATGTTAGTTATTTTTTTTGTTAAAAATTAAATGTGTTCAAGTTCTAAAATTTTTGTGTCATCCTTCGCTGTTGTGTAAATGTAATAACAAATTGGGGCCATAACAGGTTAAACTCAAAAATACTCTCACAGCCTCTCATTGGCTAAGTGAGATAAAAAGGGATGAAAATAAAGTGAGGCCTGGTTTTTTTTTTTTGTTTTTTTTGTTTGTTTGGTTGCATTCTCGATATTTGAAGCATTGTACAGCTTTACAGAATAATCTAAGTCATAATGTCTTTACTCCATATGGGTAATTCCTTTATTTTACATTGGTTTTGTGCACAGGGTGTCTTTCACTTTAGCTGAAAATTTGGATGAGACAAAAGTCTTTATTTTGCCTCCTGTGCAGCAGAAGGCATGAACTACGCAATACAAAACAAACAGGAAACAAGATCGTTTGATTAAATTCTATTGGTAATACAGACTTTTGGCATTAGCAGCAGCATTAATGTATTACAGTCAGAAAACAAACAGGTATCAAGCGTCCTCACTGCGAAGTGCTGGGTGTAACAATAAAACAGCACTAAGTTAGAGTTGGTGCACAAAACCACGCAAAAGACATAAAACGCAACACAAGCATGTTGTTACAAGATCTCACACCAGGTCAAGACTCGGTCTCGGTCGAGTCTCGGTCTTGTATATCTTATATAGGTACTCGGTCTTATATACGCACTGCGACCACTCAGTGGCGATTACGCATGGAGGCGAATGATGATTAATGGAATGAGGAACGCAGGGCGCGGTTTAATACACCGGTGAGCTGAGGGCTGGAGGCGTGGCCTCACAGAATGACCGAACCAGTTTTAAATATTTCTCAAAAATTTACGAACAGATTTTGAGAGTGACAAAGCTGTTGTCAGATCTAATTAAATAGGTACCAGTTCTAATATCAGAGGTGCTGGAACCTGTTGTGACAGAATCCAGCACAAACGCAGCCCTGGTCAGTGTTTAGGCCACAGTGTACATTTAGTGATATACTAATGATCAATTTTGTTTTTCAGACGGAAAAAGAGAAGCTGACTTGTACAGACAGGTGTCCAGCCTATATGACCACCCTGGTGATGATGCTGCTAATGGTGGGTGTTTGTTTGGTTCCTCTTTCACCTCAAAAAAATAATGTGGTCTTGCTGCTTGGAAATTTGCATATTTTAAAGTAACTGCAGTGAGAGAGAAGAGTAGGTTTGAACAAATCAAAAGTCATTCTCCCTCTCTCTCTCTGTCACTGTCTCTCTTCCGCTCAGATTAGTGTCACCTTTGCCATTCTGTTCGGAATAATTCTGTACCGCATCTCCACTAAAGCAGCGCTACACCTGAGCTCCAGCGTCATGGCCCGATCTCACGTTCGTTTGATGGTCCTCACAACCGCGGCTGTCATCAACCTGGTGGCCATTCTCATCCTGGACGAGGTGTATGGCTCAGTCGCCCGCTGGCTCACCGTCCTCGGTCAGTACGGCAGCATCGGTCACTGATGATGCGAGACTATGCGGCCAATAGCCTGGCCTTAGGACTGGAGTTATTTCCATGGTGCTGCGCTCCGGCTGGCCGCTGCTCTCAAGTAATTTGGGAAAGTGAAATGCAGAGAACAAATTACCCCCCAGGGTTCAATGAAGCATCTAACCTGTCCGTGTCATGTGCCTCTGAAGGGGTGGGGCAAAGGGGAGATGAAATTGAAATTAAAATCTACATTGGTCTTGCACGCACCCTGGGTGGTCACAAAGGGCAGTATAAAACGACTTTAGATCGGACCCAGTTAGGCTGCATCAGAAGCGGCCTAAATCCTTGGCGCAGGATGAAGGGGCCGGCAGAGAGCTCCTGTCGTACCATCATGTTTAGCGCTGTGGCGCTGCTCAAAGCTCATGCAACCGCATGTACTGGAACAACTAAACATCCAAAGTACTTTTCCAAAATACTGTTGCCTCAAACCAGTTTAAACACATTTTTTTTGTCATGAATAATCATGGATTGAGGCTTCAAACATTCAGGCTACGCAAGAGTCAAAAAAAAAAATTACCTCCTCCTTTCAATTGCCATGAAAATGTGAGTTTTCAGTGTTTTTGTGTTTTACCCATGTGTTCACCTCAACATAATTGTTGAAATAATTTTTTTGCCCTCATCGCCAACAATAGTATTTCTCAGTACATTCTTGTCTAAAGATTATAGGGAAGTAATACAAGCCCCAGTGCCAATGAAGTTGGGACGTTGTGTAAAACCCGAATAACAACAGAATGCAATGATTTGCAAATCTTATAAACCCATTTTATTCACAAAGGAACATAGGCAACATATCTGATATTGAAAGGGAGACATTTTACCATTTCATGAAAAACATCAGCTCATTTTGATTTTGATGGCAACGACACATACCAAAAAAGTTGAGACAGGGGCAACAAAAGGCTGGAAAAATTGTGAAAGGTACTAATAAAAACTGCTGGAGGTGCATTTTACAGATAATTTGGTTAATTGGCAACAGATCAGTAACATCACTGGGTATGAAAAGAGCATTTTAGAGAGGCAGAGTCTCTCTGAATTAAAGATGGGCAGAGGTTCACCAATCTGTGAAAAATGAGTCTAAAAATTGTAAGACAATTTTAGAAAAATGTCCCTCAATATAAAATTGCAAAGACTTTGAATATCCCACCATCTAAAGTACATAATATAATCTAAAGATTCAGAGAATCTGGAGAAATCTCTGTGCGCAAAGGACCAGGCCGAAGGTCAGTATTGGCCGCTTGTGATCTTCGGGCCCTCAGGTGGCACTGCATTAAAAACTGACATAATTCTGTGCAATCCATAAATGCAAGTTAAATCTGTATCATGCAAAGAAGAAGCCATATGT
Source organism: Gymnothorax reevesii (assembly GCA_029721435.1). NCBI lineage: Eukaryota > Metazoa > Chordata > Actinopteri > Anguilliformes > Muraenidae > Gymnothorax > Gymnothorax reevesii. Next base: position 1,848,741 of record CM056588.1, read on the forward strand.
GAACACGGTCCGAAATGCCATCATCTTCTCTGGGCTAAGGCTAATTTAAAATGGACTGAGGCTAAATAAAAAACTGTTCTATGGACAGATGAATCAAAATTTGAAATTATTTTTGGAAACCACGGACGCCATGTCGTGCGGACGAAAGAGGAGAGGGAGCGTCCAGTTTTTTTTATCAGCGCTCAGTTCAAAAGTTTGCACCTCTGATGGTATCGGGTTACATTAGTGCCTATGGCATGGGCAGCTTACACATCTGAATAGGCATTATCAGTGCTAAAAAGTATTTAGTGGTTTCACAAGATCTCTTTCAGAGAAGCCCTTGCATATGTGAGGGAGACAATGCTAACCCACATACTGCATCCATCACAACAGTCTGGCTTCGTTGAAGAAGAGTCCGGGTGCTGAAATGGTCTGCCTGCAGCCCAGACCTTTCACCAATAGAAAACATTTGGCGCATTATAAAATGAAAAATCTGGCTAAGAAAACCCAGGGCTGTTGAGCAGCTAGAATCCCACAGCAGACAAGAGTGGGACAACATCCCTCTTCCAAAACTCCAGAAATTCGTCCGTGATTTCACAAAGTGACGTATCTCTGTTTTTACCAATTCTGAGAAATTCAACTCGAAAATTCTGGAATATTTACAGTCCCCTGGCAGAGGCTCAATCTATTGACATGGCATGATTCTCTTAATCTTAACAGCTGCATACATGAAGATAATGGGGTGAACAGCAACATCTGGATCTGTGACCTAATTATCCAATAAATTTAAATATAAGGAAATACGTCACTTTGTGAAATAGTGGATCGGTACTGATATGAGATATGTCTGCAATATGCCAGTTTGAGAAATTGTAAAATATTAGGAACTGCCAAGGTTATGATATACGTCAGTTGCTGTTTCATGAAATAAGAGGCTCAGTAACTTTATCACTCAGTGTGTACCGCCAGCACAATAAACATATAATCTATAAAACTCAACACAAGATTGTCATACAGTATCCCGCAGTGACTGTTTCCTGTTAACCCTACCAGGGTTATTAACACTTCATAATTTCTCCTGATGTCCTTCCTTGAAATCCAGTGCAACAGTGCTGATCAAAAATAAATGTGAATTATTTGGGAATCGTTTAGAATCCCTCCAATGTGGAATGGGTAACCATTCTAAAATGTATTTGTCATCGACTGGTACAGAAGTTTATCACTTTTGAAAATCACATTGTAAACTAGAAACCACTACCAATGAAACCACTACCAAACTAAGCTGGCTATTGAATCTCACAGTTACATGCATGATACTTTTCAATGTGGCAGTCCAAGATAGAAAGCAATGTGGTCAGGGTTCTTGATCGGTTCATTGATTGGTTCATTGAACCACTGCAGAACCTCAGCAAATCTTTATATTTCCGCTGTGGGAATGGGGCTTAACAACAAATGGGGCTTATATATGAGATATCTGGTTGTGCACCATAAATTCCTGGGAGAAATTATATTTTTAAAAGTGTTAACCCAAGCTAGAGCTCCTACACTGAGTGAACAATGGAAAAGACAGCAAAACTTATAAATGTAAATAAATTTAAATTATACTAAAAGCGCTCTTGCAACCTCTTGCCTCATACGGCCATATTGGGCCCATGATAACTTTCAACACAAGACAGCCCAATGCTTTTGCATGGGAATAAAGACACAGCCATGGCACGAAGCACTGATGCGAAAGAGGTTCGTTGGTAAAAATCACCACCTTCTTTGGGAGGACTGATCATGCAGTAGGCGAGGCCTATTGGACCTTTCAAATAGAACAGGCTCTTTTTAAATAGAACCTGCTTTCCTTTTAAATCGGATTGGAAGTTCATCTTGATTACAAATTTAAAAATTACACACTACAATGAACCCTGCCAGTTTTCTAGAACCGTGGTTTTGCTAAATCTGTGGCTTTGGTGCTGGAAATGCGTATACTACAAGAATGTAGATGTGATGGGTACTGGCAGCGGACACCAGGAGCAGAGGCCAGAGATAAAAGGCAACACACAGTGTGCTGAGAGACTAAAAACAGATGAAATGACGAGACTCGCGCTACCAACGGACCTGACACCGGTCGTGGTAGAAAACAGGCGAGCTCGAGGAAAACAAAAGAACAGGGAAATAAACCAAAGATTCCCTTACTCACTAACACTAATCCTGTTATGCAACTAAGTCCCTGACAATAATCTCTCAAGAGACCTTACCAGCTAAAGCGCCAAAGCAACACTGACACTCTAGCAACGGGAGCGAGGCGAAATAGGAGCTTAAATAGAGTCCGGGCCACGCCCCCAATCAATGCCAGCTGACCCAGGAATCCGATAGGGAGCAAACGATATCGTCCTGGACGAGAGCAACATAGAAAGCTCTCAATACCTCCAAACCATGACAGTAGATTCTGAAGACACACTCAAGTCATAAAACCTACATTTGATGACCAAAGCGCATAACCTCCCATCTGCTGAATTTTTCTGATTGGCGGATTTCACTGTGGATGAGCAGCCTTCCTTGTTCTCATCATCCAAAGTGAAATCAGAAAACTTCTGCAGATGGGAGGTTTTGCGCTTTGGTCATCGAGTAGCAGGCTAGAGCTCACCCAGCCATGAGGTCACTGAGGTACCTGGCTAACATATTGTAGCTGCGCATTAGATATCAATGACAAGTTAAACTCCTTTAACTGAGGTTCAGTCAGGAAAACTCACGTTTGAATAAAATGGAACAATTTATTCATGGGTGTAAGCATTACATTGTATTTTGGCGGCAGTTCTACTCTGGAGGAATGTCCTACCTAGGCACAGCAAGCATACAAACATAGTCATGAACAGAAATCAAAATCCCCCCGATGTGAGCAGAACCAAACAGGTGGAGGCTGGGGTGGAGGTGGCAAGCAAAAAACCAAACAGCATGTTGCACAGCATGAAAAGTCATTTCAAACAGCAGCGGAAGTAATAGAGCTTGACGTCTTTCAAATAGACCGCTGTATGACCTCATGTGATGTGTCTCCTCCAATCGTGTGCCTGCTGATGCTGACGTGCTGGTAGCTTACAGGCTGCTGTCTGCTGATGCAGCTCTTCTCCAGTTTCCTGCCTGAACTAGTTACACTCATAATAGGGAGACGCAACAATTTGTAAAATAAAGGATTTTATATTGTTGACATGCATGAAATTGTGATGTTTCATCAAATGGTAACGAGGTTAGATATCAAATCGAAACCCAGACTAAACAAAAGACCTCGCCCCCAGGACCACGTCACTTTGTGAAATCACCGACAAATTGGTCTCCTCACCTCACAGACATTTAGAGGCTGTTGTTAAAAGAAGAAAGGATGCTACACAATGGTAAACATGGCACTGTCCCAACTTTTTTGAGATGTGTTGCTGCATCAAAATGAGCTGATATTTTTTATGAAATAGTAACATGTCTCACTTTCAACATCTCATATGTTGTCTATGTTCTATTGTGAATAAAATGGGGGTTTGTGAGATTTGCAAATCATTGCATTCTGTTCTTGTTCACGGTTTACATAACGTTTTGCATATTAGGACCCCTTTGAGACGAAAGTGGTGGTGTATAATCATCACCGCACGCTAATGTATGTGAAAAACTGAATTCACTCTTCTCTGAGGCTCCTGTTCGTTCTTACAGAGGTGCCAAAGACGGACCGGAGTTTTGAGGAGCGACTGATCTATAAGGCCTTCATCCTGAAGTGTGTGAACGCCTTCACCCCCATCATATACATCGCGTTCTTCCGTGGCAGGTGTGTGACTACAACCCCTGGCAAAAATTATGGAATCACCGCACTAAGAGGATGTTTATGCAGATTTACTTCATGAGAAGAAAACAAATAGCAGATATGACAAAAAATATTTTTTGTTTATGAGCTTAACATTCAGGCTTCATGAAACACACCTCAGACAAATTAAATAATTTTAAATACTGCCATTTTTTCTACTGGATTTCTTTTTAAAATGCCAATTACGAGATGATTGCATTTTTTTTTTTTTTTACCAACATTGATTCTAGATTTTTTCTTCTACTTAATTACGAAAAAAATTCCATTAATCAAAGTAACTTACTGTAATTTGTTTGAGGTTTGTTTCATGAAGCCTGCATGTTAAGCTCATAAACATTAATTGTTTTGTGTCATATCTGCAATTTTTTAAAATAATTTGCTATGCAGTAATAAGGCTGGTTGAACATCTTCTATGAGCGGTGATTCCGTAATCGGCCAGGGGTTGTAATAACGAGAGACCCATCTGCAGCAAAGCCCCGAGAGAGTCTGTCTAACTCTGCCGCAGTGTGACTTCCTGCCAAATCTCCTGATCCTCTTTTCTGTTGCCTGTGTCTTTACAGACTGGTTGGTCACCCAGGAAGTTACTTATATGTGTTTGGATCATACCGAATGGAAGAGGTAAACAAATATCCAAACTGACAGGTTTAAAGACCAGTCTTTGTGTGCTGTGAGTGTTTATACTGCTAAAACAAATAACACCTGTAACACATGCAAAATATCCAGTGTGATTAGAACTGTGTGCGTATGAGCGTGTGCGTGTGTGTGTAACATGTTGAGCACATGCCAAATATGCTGTTGGTCCTCTCCTTGCTCTCTCTTCATGGGGCTGTCTGATGAAGCTCTGTGTGTGTAACACAGCTCTCTCTTCTGCAGTGTGTTCATGGAGGCTGTCTGATGGAGCTCTGTGTGTGAAACACAGCTCTCTCCTCTGCAGTGTGTTCATGGAGGCTGTCTGATGGAGCTCTGTGTGTGTAACACAGCTCTCTCCTCTGCAGTGAGCTCATGGAGGCTGTCTGATGGAGCTCTCTGTGTGTAACACAGCTCTCTCTTCTGCAGTCTGCTCATGGGGGCTGTCTGATGGAGCTCTGTGTGTGTAACACAGCTCTCTCTTCTGCAGTGTGCTCATGGAGGCTGTCTGATGGAGCTCTCTGTGTGTAACACAGCTCTCTCTTCTGCAGTGTGCTCATGGGGGCTGTCTGATGGAGCTCTGTGTGTGTAACACAGCTCTCTCTTCTGCAGTGTGCTCATGGGGGCTGTCTGATGGAGCTCTGTGTGTGTAACTCAGCTCTCTCCTCTGCAGTGTGCTCATGGGGGCTGTCTGATGGAGCTCTGTGTGTGTAACACAGCTCTCTCTTCTGCAGTGTGCTCATGGAGGCTGTCTGATGGAGCTCTGTGTGTGTAACACAGCTCTCTCTTCTGCAGTGTGCTCATGGGAGCTGTCTGATGGAGCTCTGTGTGTGTAACACAGCTCTCTCTTCTGCAGTGTGCTCATGGAGGCTGTCTGATGGAGCTCTGTGTGTGTAACACAGCTCTCTCTTCTGCAGTGTGCTCATGGGAGCTGTCTGATGGAGCTCTGTGTGTGTAACTCAGCTCTCTCTACTGCAGTGTGCTCATGGGGGCTGTCTGATGGAGCTCTGTGTGTGTAACTCAGCTCTCTCTTCTGCAGTGAGCTCATGGGGGCTGTCTGATGGAGCTCTGTGTGTGTAACTCAGCTCTCTCTTCTGCAGTGTGCTCATGGGGGCTGTCTGATGGAGCTCTGTGTGTGTAACACAGCTCTCTCTTCTGCAGTGTGCTCATGGGGGCTGTCTGATGGAGCTCTGTGTGTGTAACACAGCTCTCTCTTCTGCAGTGTGCTCATGGGGGCTGTCTGATGGAGCTCTGTGTGTGTAACACAGCTCTCTCTTCTGCAGTGTGCTCATGGGGACTGTCTGATGGAGCTCTGTGTGTGTAACACAGCTCTCTCTTCTGCAGTGTGCTCATGGGGGCTGTCTGATGGAGCTCTGTGTGTGTAACACAGCTCTCTCTTCTGTAGTGTGCTCATGGGGGCTGTCTGATGGAGCTCTGTGTGTGTAACACAGCTCTCTCTTCTGCAGTGTGCTCATGGGGGCTGTCTGATGGAGCTCTGTGTGTGTAACACAGCTCTCTCTTCTGCAGTGTGCTCATGGGGACTGTCTGATGGAGCTCTGTGTGTGTAACTCAGCTCTCTCTTCTGCAGTGTGCTCATGGGGACTGTCTGATGGAGCTCTGTGTGTGTAACACAGCTCTCTCTACTGCAGTGTGCTCATGGGGACTGTCTGATAGAGCTCTGTGTGTGTAACACAGCTCTCTCTTCTGCAGTGTGCTCATGGGGGCTGTCTGATGGAGCTCTGTGTGTGTAACACAGCTCTCTCTTCTGCAGTGTGCTCATGGGAGCTGTCTGATGGAGCTCTGTGTGTGTAACTCAGCTCTCTCTTCTGCAGTGTGCTCATGGGGGCTGTCTGATGGAGCTCTGTGTGTGTAACTCAGCTCTCTCTTCTGCAGTGTGCTCATGGGAGCTGTCTGATGGAGCTCTGTGTGTGTAACTCAGCTCTCTCTTCTGCAGTGAGCTCATGGGGGCTGTCTGATGGAGCTCTGTGTGTGTAACACAGCTCTCTCTTCTGTAGTGTGCTCATGGGGGCTGTCTGATGGAGCTCTGTGTGTGTAACACAGCTCTCTCTTCTGCAGTGAGCTCATGGGGACTGTCTGATGGAGCTCTGTGTGTGTAACCCAGCTCTCTCTTCTGCAGTGAGCTCATGGGGACTGTCTGATGGAGCTCTGTGTGTGTAACACAGCTCTCTCTTCTGCAGTGTGCTCATGGAGGCTGTCTGATGGAGCTCTGTGTGTGTAACCCAGCTCTCTCTTCTGCAGTGTGCTCATGGGGACTGTCTGATGGAGCTCTGTGTGTGTAACACAGCTCTCTCTTCTGCAGTTTGCTCATGGAGGCTGTCTGATGGAGCTCTGTGTGTGTAACGCAGCTCTCTCTTCTGCAGTGTGTTCATGGAAGCTGTCTGATGGAGCTCTGTGTGTGTAACTCAGCTCTCTCTTCTGCAGTGAGCTCATGGGGGCTGTCTGATGGAGCTCTGTGTGTGTAACTCAGCTCTCTCTTCTGCAGTGAGCTCATGGGGACTGTCTGATGGAGCTCTGTGTGTGTAACACAGCTCTCTCTTCTGCAGTGTGCTCATGGGGGCTGTCTGATGGAGCTCTGTGTGTGTAATGCAGCTCTCTCTTCTGCAGTGTGCTCATGGGGGCTGTCTGATGGAGCTCTGTGTGTGTAACACAGCTCTCTCTTCTGCAGTGTGCTCATGGGGGCTGTCTGATGGAGCTCTGTGTGTGTAACACAGCTCTCTCTTCTGCAGTGTGCTCATGGGGGCTGTCTGATGGAGCTCTGTGTGTGTAACACAGCTCTCTCCTCTGCAGTGTGCTCATGGGGGCTGTCTGATGGAGCTCTGTGTGTGTAACTCAGCTCTCTCTTCTGCAGTGTGCTCATGGGGACTGTCTGATGGAGCTCTGTGTGTGTAACACAGCTCTCTCTACTGCAGTGTGCTCATGGAGGCTGTCTGATGGAGCTCTGTGTGTGTAACTCAGCTCTCTCTTCTGCAGTGTGCTCATGGGGGCTGTCTGATGGAGCTCTGTGTGTGTAACACAGCTCTCTCTTCTGCAGTGTGCTCATAAAGGCTGTCTGATGGAGCTCTGTGTGTGTAACCCAGCTCTCTCTTCTGCAGTGTGCTCATGGGGGCTGTCTGATGGAGCTCTGTGTGTGTAACACAGCTCTCTCTTCTGCAGTGAGCTCATGGAGGCTGTCTGATGGAGCTCTGTGTTTGTAACACAGCTCTCTCTTCTGCAGTGTGCTCATGGAGGCTGTCTGATGGAGGTCTGTGTGTGTAACGCAGCTCTCTCTTCTGCAGTGTGCTCATGGAGGCTGTCTGATGGAGCTCTGTGTGTGTAACTCAGCTCTCTCTTCTGCAGTGTGCTCATGGAGGCTGTCTGATGGAGGTCTGTGTGTGTAACGCAGCTCTCTCTTCTGCAGTGTGCTCATGGAGGCTGTCTGATGGAGCTCTGTGTGTGTAACTCAGCTCTCTCTTCTGCAGTGTGCTCATGGGGGCTGTCTGATGGAGCTCTGTGTGTGTAACGCAGCTCTCTCTTCTGCAGTGAGCTCATGGGGGCTGTCTGATGGAGCTCTGTGTGTGTAACTCAGCTCTCTCTTCTGCAGTGTGCTCATGGGGGCTGTCTGATGGAGCTCTGTGTGTGTAACTCAGCTCTCTCTTCTGCAGTTTGCTCATGGGGACTGTCTGATGGAGCTCTGTGTGTGTAATACAGCTCTCTCTTCTGCAGTGTGCTCATGGGGACTGTCTGATGGAGCTCTGTGTGTGTAACACAGCTCTCTCTTCTGTAGTGTGCTCATGGGGACTGTCTGATGGAGCTCTGTGTGTGTAACACAGCTCTCTCTACTGCAGTGTGCTCATGGAGGCTGTCTGATGGAGCTCTGTGTGTGTAACATAGCTCTCTCTTCTGTAGTGTGCTCATAGGGGCTGTCTGATGGAGCTCTGTGTGTGTAACACAGCTCTCTCTTCTGCAGTGTGCTCATGGGGACTGTCTGATAGAGCTCTGTGTGTGTAACACAGCTCTCTCTTCTGCAGTGAGCTCATGGAGGCTGTCTGATGGAGCTCTGTGTGTGTAACACAGCTCTCTCTTCTGCAGTGTGCTCATGGGGACTGTCTGATAGAGCTCTGTGTGTGTAACACAGCTCTCTCTTCTGCAGTGAGCTCATGGAGGCTGTCTGATGGAGCTCTGTGTGTGTAACACAGCTCTCTCTTCTGCAGTGTGCTCATGGGGACTGTCTGATAGAGCTCTGTGTGTGTAACACAGCTCTCTCTTCTGCAGTGTGCTCATGGGGGCTGTCTGATGGAGCTCTGTGTGTGTAACACAGCTCTCTCTTCTGCAGTGTGCTCATGGAGGCTGTCTGATGGAGCTCTGTGTGTGTAACACAGCTCTCTCTTCTGCAGTGTGCTCATGGGGGCTGTCTGATGGAGCTCTGTGTGTGTAACTCAGCTCTCTCTTCTGCAGTGTGCTCATGGGGACTGTCTGATGGAGCTCTGTGTGTGTAATACAGCTCTCTCTTCTGCACTGAGCTCATGGGGGCTGTCTGATGGAGCTCTGTGTGTGTAACACAGCTCTCTCTTCTGCACTGAGCTCATGGGGGCTGTCTGATGGAGCTCTGTGTGTGTAACACAGCTCTCTCTTCTGCAGTGTGCTCATGGGGGCTGTCTGATGGAGCTCTGTGTGTGTAACACAGCTCTCTCTTCTGCAGTGTGCTCATGGGGGCTGTCTGATGGAGCTCTGTGTGTGTAATGCAGCTCTCTCTTCTGCAGTGTGCTCATGGGGACTGTCTGATGGAGCTCTGTGTGTGTAACACAGCTCTCTCTTCTGCAGTGAGCTCATGGGGGCTGTCTGATGGAGCTCTGTGTGTGTAACTCAGCTCTCTCTTCTGCAGTGTGCTCATGGGGGCTGTCTGATGGAGCTCTGTGTGTGTAACTCAGCTCTCTCTTCTGCAGTGAGCTCATGGAGGCTGTCTGATGGAGCTCTGTGTGTGTAACTCAGCTCTCTCTTCTGCAGTGTGCTCATGGAGGCTGTCTGATGGAGCTCTGTGTGTGTAACTCAGCTCTCTCTTCTGCAGTGTGCTCATGGGGGCTGTCTGATGGAGCTCTGTGTGTGTAACACAGCTCTCTCTTCTGCAGTGAGCTCATGGGGGCTGTCTGATAGAGCTCTGTGTGTGTAACACAGCTCTCTCTTCTGCAGTGAGCTCATGGAGGCTGTCTGATGGAGCTCTGTGTGTGTAACGCAGCTCTCTCTTCTGCAGTGTGCTCATGGGGGCTGTCTGATGGAGCTCTGTGTGTGTAACACAGCTCTCTCTTCTGCAGTTTGCTCATGGAGGCTGTCTGATGGAGCTCTGTGTGTGTAACCCAGCTCTCTCTTCTGCAGTGTGCTCATGGGGACTGTCTGATGGAGCCCTTTGTGTGTAACACAGCTCTCTCTACTGCAGTGTGTTCATGGAGGCTGTCTGATGGAGCTCTGTGTGTGTAACACAGCTCTCTCTACTGCAGTGTGTTCATGGAGGCTGTCTGATGGAGCTCTGTGTGTGTAATGCAGCTCTTTCTTCTGCATTGTGCTCATGGGGACTGTCTGATGGAGCTCTGTGTGTGTAACACAGCTCTCTCTTCTGCAGTGTGCTCATGGGGACTGTCTGATGGAGCTCTGTGTGTGTAACACAGCTCTCTCTTCTGCAGTGTGCTCATGGGGGCTGTCTGATGGAGCTCTGTGTGTGTAACACAGCTCTCTCTTCTGCAGTGTGCTCATGGGGGCTGTCTGATGGAGCTCTGTGTGTGTAACCCAGCTCTCTCCTCTGCAGTGTGCTCATGGAGGCTGTCTGATGGAGCTCTGTGTGTGTAACACAGCTCTCTCTTCTGCAGTGTGCTCATGGGGGCTGTCTGATGGAGCTCTGTGTGTGTAACACAGCTCTCTCCTCTGCAGTGTGCTCATGGGGGCTGTCTGATGGAGCTCTGTGTGTGTAACACAGCTCTCTCTTCTGCAGTGAGCTCATGGAGGCTGTCTGATGGAGCTCTGTGTGTGTAACGCAGCTCTCTCTTCTGCAGTGTGCTCATGGGGACTGTCTGATGGAGCTCTGTGTGTGTAACACAGCTCTTTCTTCTGCCGTGTGCTCATGGGGGCTGTCTGATGGAGCTCTGTGTGTGTAACACAGCTCTCTCTTCTGCAGTGTGCTCATGGGGGCTGTCTGATGGAGCTCTGTGTGTGTAACACAGCTCTCTCTTCTGCAGTGAGCTCATGGAGGCTGTCTGATGGAGCTCTGTGTGTGTAACACAGCTCTCTCTTCTGCAGTGTGCTCATGGAGGCTGTCTGATGGAGCTCTGTGTGTGTAACACAGCTCTCTCTTCTGCAGTTTGCTCATGGAGGCTGTCTGATGGAGCTCTGTGTGTGTAACACAGCTCTCTCTTCTGCAGTCTGCTCGTGGGGGCTGTCTGATGGAGCTCTGTGTGTGTAACACAGCTCTCTCTTCTGCAGTGTGCTCATGGGGACTGTCTGATGGAGCTCTGTGTGTGTAACACAGCTCTCTCCTCTGCAGTGTGCTCATGGGGACTGTCTGATGGAGCTCTGTGTGTGTAACACAGCTCTCTCCTTTGCAGTGTGCTCATGGGGGCTGTCTGATGGAGCTCTGTGTGTGTAACACAGCTCTCTCCTCTGCAGTGTGCTCATGGGGGCTGTCTGATGGAGCTCTGTGTGTGTAACACAGCTCTCTCTTCTGCAGTGTGCTCATGGGGGCTGTCTGATGGAGCTCTGTGTGTGTAGCACAGCTCTCTCTTCTGCAGTGTGCTCATGGGGGCTGTCTGATGGAGCTCTGTGTGTGTAACACAGCTCTCTCTTCTGCAGTGTGCTCATGGGGCTGTCTGATGGAGCTCTGTGTGTGTAACACAGCTCTCTCCTCTGCAGTGTGCTCATGGAGGCTGTCTGATGGAGCTCTGTGTGTGTAACACAGCTCTCTCCTCTGCAGTGTGCTCATGGGGGCTGTCTGATGGAGCTCTGCATTCAGCTCAGTATCACCATGGTGGGGAAACAGCTGATCCAGAACAACCTCTTTGAAATCGGCATCCCGTGAGTTTACTCTCACTCATAAACAAGTTACCACACACACACACACACACACACACACACATGCACACACATAGACACTTAAATTATACAACTGTATTTAAAAAAATCAGAGTCATATAATTATGGAAATTAATTTTCTGCTTGATGAGCAATTAGTCTCGCAGCAAATGGGGGTTTTGCACAACCCACCAATCAGAAAAGGTTTGACAGTGGGCAGTTGTAGAACTGGACCTCCTGAGTAACGCCTGGTCATCAGTACATTCGAATTGTGGTGTCGGATTTGAGACAAGGGGATGTTTTTGTTGGCGTTTTTTGAAAATAATTTGTAAAAACCCTTAAAAATTACGAGATCCACACAAAACTTTGCATTGCATTTTAATCACATTCTTTACAGAGACAATCCATTTGAATTTTTTTTGCAAAAAAAACAGCTTCTGCGCCTGTCACAGACCTCTGGCTGTTCACCTCCGCAATCTCACTGTATCCTGACAGTGCATTTTAGGCTCTCGTCAAACACGTCCACCTCTTGCAATAAAACAAAGGAATTTAAAGCGATTTATGCAATCGGGTGTCTTCACAAATCGCTCGTATCTTATATCCGCTATAAAGTAAAGTTATTGGAAGGATATCAGCTTATAATTGTAAATTCTCTGGAAACATGCATTACATACTAAATGGGTGCGTTTTTATCTCAATTTTAAATGGCTTGCTATTTTCAAATTTTTCAAATGGTCTTTTTTTTTTTCATTTAAACAATTTAAGCGATCATGAAGCGCAAATTGAATCGCCTGATGTGCAAAAAAGATAGCCCTGAAGTTTCAGAGCAGTTTGTCTTTCGTGAAGCATATGCCTGTGTTTGAGTAAATTATTTTTCTTTTCTGAATTTCACCAATTATTTAGTTGCCAATAGATCACATGGAGAGAGAAGCCATGACTTTGATTAACAATGGTTTAGTATTATAAATGGGAAATATCTTAATAAAGGAAAATGATTGAGAACGAGCCAGGACTAGTAATTGTTGTAAAGGGCTGTTCTGAGCCCCACCAATTTTCAGTTCTGGCTACGCCACTGCAAGTGTGTGCTATTGTTCAGATTTTTTTTTGTGGATTACTTTGTGATAAGATATGCTGCAGTGTAAGGCGTACAACTGCACAGATCATTTGGGGAAGATAAAATAGAGGGCGGAACGCCTGCTGTTCGAGGTGATGTTTCATACTTTTCCTCGTCCCTCTCATGACCGAGAACGATGTCTGAGGGGAATGAGGTGGCCGGTTTATACTCATTGAAAATCTCGAACTCTCACGCCGCATCGCTGATAAATAATGGCGCCACATTCAAGTGTGATAATGAGGGCTCTGGGGAAATTTAGACAACAATGACTGACTAATTGGGAAACTGATGAAAATTATTGTGGCGGAAAGGGATTCATATTTGTGTGCAGAAGCACATTTTACCAATTCTGATAGGACCACTTCGTCAAAGAGAATATTTATTGAAGCATACGAGCATACAATGGGTTTGGCGACATGACTCTCCTCTGAGAGATCATACGAGCATACATTGGGTTTGGCGACGTGGCTCTGTTCTGAGAGATCATACGAGCATACATTGGGTTTGGCGACATGGCTCTGTTCTGAGAGATCATACGAGCATACATTGGGTTTGGCGACATGGCTCTGCTCTGAGAGATCATACGAGCATACATTGGGTTTGGCGACATGGCTCTGCTCTGAGAGATCATACGAGCATACATTGGGTTTGGCGACATGGCTCTGTTCTGAGAGATCATACGAGCATACATTGGGTTTGGCGACATGGCTCTGTTCTGAGAGATCATACGAGCATACATTGGGTTTGGCGACAGGGCTCTGTTCTGAGAGATCATACGAGCATACATTGGGTTTGGCGACATGGCTCTGCTCTGAGAGATCATACGAGCATACATTAGGTTTCGCGACATGGCTCTGCTCTGAGAGATCATACGAGCATACAATGGGTTTGGCGACATGGCTCTGTTCTGAGAGATCATACGAGCATACATTGGGTTTGGCGACATGGCTCTGTTCTGAGAGATCATAAGAGCATACGTTGGGTTTGGCGACATGGCTCTGTTCTGAGAGATCATACGAGCATACATTGGGTTTGGCGACAGGGCTCTGTTCTGAGAGATCATACGAGCATACATTGGGTTTGGCGACATGGCTCTGCTCTGAGAGATCATACGAGCATACATTAAGTTTCGCGACATGGCTCTGCTCTGAGAGATCATACGAGCATACAATGGGTTTGGCGACATGGCTCTGTTCTGAGAGATCATACGAGCATACGTTGGGTTTGGCGACATGGCTCTGTTCTGAGAGATCATACGAGCATACGTTGGGTTTGGCGACATGGCTCTGTTCTGAGAGATCATACGAGCATACATTGGGTTTGGCGACATGGCTCTGTTCTGAGAGATCATACGAGCATACGTTGGGTTTGGCGACATGGCTCTGCTCTGAGAGATCATACGAGCATACATTGGGTTTGGCGACATGGCTCTGTTCTGAGAGATCATACGAGCATACATTGGGTTTGGCGACATGGCTCTCTTCTGAGAGATCATACGAGCATACATTGGGTTTGGCGACATGGCTCTGTTCTGAGAGATCATACGAGCATACATTGGGTTTGGCGACGTGGCTCTGTTCTGAGAGATCATACGAGCATACGTTGGGTTTGGCGACATGGCTCTGTTCTGAGAGATCATACGAGCATACATTGGGTTTGGCGACGTGGCTCTGTTCTGAGAGATCATACGAGCATACGTTGGGTTTGGCGACATGGCTCTGTTCTGAGAGATCATACGAGCATACATTGGGTTTGGCAACATGGCTCTGTTCTGAGAGATCATACGAGCATACATTGGGTTTGGCGACATGGCTCTGTTCTGAGAGATCATACGAGCATACGTTGGGTTTGGCGACATGGCTCTGTTCTGAGAGATCATACGAGCATACATTGGGTTTGGCGACGTGGCTCTGTTCTGAGAGATCATACGAGCATACGTTGGGTTTGGCGACATGGCTCTGTTCTGAGAGATCATACGAGCATACATTGGGTTTGGCGACATGGCTCTGCTCTGAGAGATCATACGAGCATACATTGGGTTTGGCGACATGGCTCTATTCTGAGAGATCATACGAGCATACATTGGGTTTGGCGACATGGCTCTGTTCTGAGAGATCATACGAGCATACATAGGGTTTGGCGACATGGCTCTGCTCTGAGAGATCATACGAGCATACATTGGGTTTGGCAACATGGCTCTGTTCTGAGAGATCATACGAGCATACATTGGGTTTGGCGACATGGCTCTGCTCTGAGAGATCATACGAGCATACATTGGGTTTGGCGACATGGCTCTGCTCTGAGAGATCATACGAGCATACATTGGGTTTGGCGACATGGCTCTGTTCTGAGAGATCATACGAGCATACATTGGGTTTGGCCAAACGAGGAGACCGAAGGCAGGGAGCTGCTGCTAACCGCCCGTCCATAGAACAGAGCCTACAGCAACAATGACCTCAAGAAGAGACATTGACTGTGTTTACAAGGTCTTTAGGATCCCGGTATATCTGGGATATGATGTTGACATGGAACATAGAAACCCGGTTATTCATGTCCCTGTATACATGATAAATACCAGTATCCCGTTTTCTGATCACTAGATCCTATCTGCGCAGGCGTGTTACATCTTTTATGTCTTTTGTTTACAACTGATCGAACGGGAGGTGTGATTTAGACAAAAGACAAACATGAGACCTCTGTGGTTTCTAGCAGGCGTAGCGTTACTAAACACTCACATCGCTTTACAGCTATGGCTCATCCACTTCATTTTCAGCAATGGGAGGAGAGAGCAACAATAAATATCGAATACATCACAGACTTTAATAGGTATGATTCGCACAGAGGTATAAAAACAACTAGAGTGGTGAAGTACTCAATATTTGTTGAATAAAGCCTAAACCCTCCTCGTATAAGACGGAAAATCGCTCATACCAGACAGCAGCTCAATTCCCGATTTTTCTGTGTTGTTTTTCGATTAAATAAACATCTAATATATCGGATTTTATATTATGAATTTTCGCTTAAATCGGACAAAATGTCCAGTTCCGTCACAATGCGTTTCCATTCAAAAGCACTCGTGTGGTTTGCACAATGCACATTAGAAGTTGCAACAAACTAACGAAATCAAGTTCGGCTTTCCTACACTGTAATAAACTGACTGAATTTAACTTAAATTTACGCATTGTCTCCTTGTCATTTTTACTGTAAGTGGAGTCCTGCGCGCATGGTTAACCGTGGTTTACACTGACCATGCACTGAACTCTGTGGTAAACCGTGGTTTACACTGACCATGCACTGAACTCTGTGGTAAACCTATTGTAAAATTACTGTTAACATAACTTGTTAAAAGGTGCCAGTTAAATTACCTATCAAAAAAAGGCTTCAGTTTATTTGTTTATTATGAACAGTGTATTCGCGTAAACTGAAACTGGCACTTATTTTAGTTTTGAGACTCTACATTGATCCCAGTTGGAGAAACACGCAGTACCATCCTGTTATCCATCGTCTCAGGGCAAAGACGGACTGAATGAAGACAACAAGTAGGTATGAACACTTCAGAATGAAGTTGTTCTGATCTTAATACACAAATGTAAGGCCAATGCCCACCAAAATGGCAGCCAACCACAAAGACCAGCCATTTTAATTACATTTCCCAAAACTCCAAAAGCATTATCTCTAATGCAATTTAGCCTATTGACGTTACACCCCCTATAAGAGCATCAAACAACCCATTGTTCTTTCTCTCTGGACTTCTGCCACGGCCTTAGTTAAAGGAGATCAAGGGGTGCACATCCATCTGACTGAAAAGTTTCCTTGGAACAAAACAAAGAACAAAGTTTTTCGGACCTATCCAGTTGGCCACGGTAGAGTTAAAGATTAACTACGTTCTGTTCCATAATTACTTTTCTTGCCTATAGGCGCATTTATTCAAGAACCGGTAAAAGAATTCACACTGGGAGACGACAGCGGAATTTCTTTTGCTTCAACATCTTAAACTTTTGGAAGAAACAAAAAGGTGCCCAGCTTCCCTTTTTGCAATTTTTCCCAATCAACAAGTCGATGAACTTTCTGCATTCTCCGTGCATCATTGTGCTTTGAAAAGCAGACACCGTTTCCTGTCCGCCGATGAGCTCTGGAAACAAAGGGACCGACGCCCGAAGCCTTCACTTGGACACAGTCACTGACACTGGAGAACTGGGTCACTCACTCGGTAGTGATCCCAAGTAAGGCAATTTGCATCTGGGCTAATTTAGCTAAAATATAAAATGGGCAATTCTATGCTAATTGTTGTTGCTTGAATGTAATAATTACTGTACACTTTGAGCTGTGTTTTTCTTTGCTTGTTGTTTTAATGAACTTGATCTTTTAAAGTACTGAATCTTACTGTTGTACTGGTTGAAATCTTCGGTATGTAAGAGAATTTGTCTGGAAATTGCAGATATTAAATTAAATTGCAGCTGTTAAATATCTGATCTGTGAGTGAGTTCATTTAACCTGCAGATTGTTTGTTTTACATTGCTGCTGTGCTCGTTGTAAATCATTGTAACTCTTGAGAGTGTGAACTGAATTGGGACGGTTTGGCTGGTCTGACTGATTGTTCAGCCCGCTGCGGCTTGCTACTCAATCTCATTAGACTTTGCCTGCACCTTCTTTTCGGCTCTTCTCTCTCTCTCATCCCTTCTCACTCTCTCCCTGTTCTCATATTTTTTTCCAGCCAATGTCTGTATACTATGCATTGCTTATTGAGTAGGAAACACTGACCCTGGCCTAACTCGTGCAGGAGTCTTTTTCTAATTCTACCGCCTTTGCCATCCAGTTCTTTGTTCCCCCTCTCCCGTCTTCCACTCTCAAACACACGTGGTTCTCAGACTGCCACATCATCAGTCTGCCATTTTAGATCTGAGTCCGCCCTCTTAGATCCAAGCCCTTCATTTTATATCTGAGTCCAAACTGCCATTTTAACCCCTCTCGGGTACTCCGTCTTACACACACTCACATACGCATACACACACAAACACACTCACACATCCTACCTTTAGTCTATTTGTATACGCTGTTTCATGATATAACCGCTATTCAATCCTTCCTGTTTGTTTATTGTTTTATTCCAGAAGTATTGATTGCCTGTTCATAACCACCGCCAAGGAGGTTATGTTTTTGCCCGGGTTTGTTTGTTTGTCTCTTGGTTTCCAAAATAACTCAAAAAGTTATGGACAGATTTTGATGAAATTTTCAGAGAAGGTGCGTATTAAGTCAAGGAACAGGTGATAAAATTTCGGCATATCTAGGCCAAAGTACTGCTGAGATATACACCAAAGTTCAAGATTTCAAGTCTTTCCAATGGGCCGGAGTTCCAATCGCCGTGCTTTTGGGTTTTGCTGCCCCATGGCGGAGGTCTGCGCTCTCTGAGTGGTTTTCTTGTTGTTACTGAGACATAATAAACCTTTTTATATATTTTTAACAAGTGCTTCTGGTTGTCTGAATATTGCCTGAGTATTAGCTTGAATCTAACATCTGCCAGGTCAAGAGCTCCAATTTCCTTCAGTATGTGGCTATATTACTGATACTGAATGTTGAAGGTAATTATATTACTGTTGAATTTTAGCATTGATAATTAAGCCTAGTTTTCCCATTTTTGTTGAATATTGTAATCATTCATTTATAACATATATTGTGATTGTAGTAATTTGGCATTTTTGGTGAAACATTAATGAGACGTAGTCATTTCAATTGCTATTCATTTTCCCTTTTCTAGAAGGGTGGTGCCCCGAGGAACTTTAATTATTAAATTAAAGTCTTAATAAATTATTAACTAATTTATTAGTTAATAATTACATTTAAAAGCCATTGTAATGCCCTTTTAAGCTGTTGCGCCTACACAAGGCATACATATAAATTCATATTAACATATAAAGACTAGTTTCCTCCAGGTATAGACCTGAGTCAGACTCACATGCACAGCTGAATGCGAACGCTTTTTCTTTGAACCAAACGAAAACGTAGGTAACTGAGCGATAATATCAAGGGTAAGGCAATCGTAGCGCTTATTCTTTAGCTTTGCCAAATAATGGAGCATAAATATTGTTGATTTATAATTCCTTATTTGTGTCCATTTTTAAGAATGAAAAGATTAAAAAAACACTGAAAATTGATTGATTGATTGATTGATTGATTGATTTTATTTGACCATTTTTGATATAAAATATGAAACAGCAATCTGAGTCATACATTAAAATACATAAATAGTCAGGGATGACACAATAAAGCCCAAAGGCCCCCACCCAAAAAATAACATGTCTCGTCACCCACGTTCACTGTTTACATGTGCCTCATTGGACATTTATACTCTAGTTTTTTTTTTGTACAGCGCCTTCCATAATTATGGGCACCCCTGGTTAAGATGTGTTAAAAGCCTTAAAATAAATACAATTTTTATTGCAGAAGAATACTCTCACACTGAAAATTGTAGAAAAATGTAACCTTCAACTCAAGTGAATTTTTAGGGGGAAAAAAATCCCTGACTAAGAAATAATTATTTTTCATAAAATCACCTGTTCCACAATTATTGGCACCCCTAACCATTCCTAGGAAATCAATGTAATTTAAGTATTTATGTCATTTCTGCAGTAGTTTACAAAGTTGATCTGAGTATCTAGGAACATTTAATTAGTAATTCATCACTTCCTTTTTCCCTGGGGTATAAATATAATGTGACACAGAGGCCATTTCTCTTATCCACTCTTCAACATGGGAAAGACAAAAGAACACACCATTCAAGTAAGGCAGATGTCCTATATTATTTAGAAAAAAACTGAATTTATTAGAAGCTAAAGAACACATCTTAACCAGGGGTGCCAATAATTATGGAGGGCGCAGTATCTCTGTGAGTATTTGGCTGTCACTGCCACCACGCAGTCACTCTGGTGCCTGCGCACACGGTGGGCAGCCGTCAGGGATCGGGATAAGGCGTATACATGCTCCGGTATCCCGGCTTCTATTGAAGTACTCTGGGTGGCAAAACCGGGTTTCTTGAAACCGGGGTAAGGGTATAACCCAGTTTCTGAATTTGGGATATGGTGTTTACATGCGCAAACACAAAAACAGGATACTTAAAAAACCCAATCAAAACGGGGATACTAAAGACCTTGTAAACGCAGTCATTGTTATTGAACAGCAGTTTAGTGTTCCAATTTTACACAACAGACAAACGAATCTGTGAGGTATTATTTTTCAAAATGAACAATGAGAGCAGCAGCATCAGCGATGATGACATTTTTTGTATGTATCTGAATGATAAGGTCAGGCTCACGGACTACTTTTGCACTGGTGGTCATCTCTGTAGCCACTCAGCGTTTTCCCTTGGTCCTGATTTTGAGGCAGCTTAAAAGTCCCTCTCCTGAGCCCTCCTGAAAAAAAAGGCTACTCCTATGTCTGTTGCTTTAAATGCAACTGAGCTGCATCTTCCATGCCAACTCCATGCCTTTCCTTGGGAGAGAAAGTGGCTTGAGCCCACGGTGCCATGAGCTAATGTTTACTGTGGTTTAAAAGCAATGGCTCGCAGTGGCACTGTGGTCCAACCATACTATTTTACGGTGTCATGTAGACTTACCATTCACACATGTGAGTAGTTACACTTATTTAAGTTGTCACCACGTCACTATATAAGTATGACCTCTGTAAAACGTACGTAAATAATGTAATTCATTAAGAGAAATACGTTTGCAGCAATTGTGTGCAGTTTAATTTAATATTTGCCTTTCAGTAACACAATCGCTGCTGTCTGTCCCACAGGAGATCATGACAGCGCGGCGTTTGTTTGGAACTATAGCGCTTCCCCACAAACCACGTGACCACTCAAGTAGCGAAGTCAATGAGTGGCACCACTCTGAGTTATCTATCGCTCTGCTTCATGCTAACTAAAGTAACACAAGCACACCAATCGAATTACAGCATATAAGTCAACTAGGTGCATTTTTAAGTAGCAAGGCATACGAGCTAACATGCCGTAATAAACAAGCGGTCATAATAATGACAGAGATACAATACAATACAAAACCTGCAATACAGGTTTTACAGACAGTAAGTTTTGTTGAACCGTGAACAAAGCGTCCAAATTACACACAGGCATGAAAAGTTAGCTACAAATGAGGTTTATGTTCACACACCTTCTGTCGAATGTCCCCTGATATTACTCTTGCATGCTCAGGACACAAACATTAGCAACAGTAACTTAGCTACGTTAGCTGCAGTGCTACAGACACATTCACCAGGGTATCATGTTAGGTTGGCTAATGTAGTAAAGCAACGCAAAATGGCAAAACTTACGGCTTTTACAAACTTAGTCTGTCGTTGAGTCACGGACAGTTGGTACTGATCCAGGCCTCAGATTTCTTGGAAAGCCTGCTTTGTACTGGCCCAGATTAAGAAAGCAGTCATCAGAAAAATAATGAGCGCACACATACAACACTTTGGTACATTTCCACCAAAAATAAAATCAATCCACGGAGTCTTCAGGGGCTCAGATGAAGGTAGTAAAAGTAGACTACGATGCCCATTATTGCAGCCAACAACACCACAATCACCATTTTGTTGTGCCTGTGCCATACTTCTGCAATGCAGGAACAAAATGGTCATGAGGCAATTTCAGACGGCAGAGCGCATTTGCCTAGGGGAGCATCAAAGGGAGTGTCACCAACCTGTGGGAGGAATTATTTCCCTCCATGACGTCATGCAGCGAAAAGCTCTGCTGTGCCTGTTTCAGCATACATTTTCTGGGAGGTGGAGCAGACGAGAGGGAGGGGACAGAATTTTCTCAGGTCAGGTGTACAGATGTGCTGGGGGACACATATTACAGTTAGAGAACCATAGTAAAGTGAATTTAGCATAATATGGGACCTCTAAAATGAACTGAAAGATTGTGTAGGGGAACTCAGCCTGCTAGCGAACTTCCGGTCAATAAAATTTGCGTCCGACCCTGAATCGACCGGAGCAGAAACTTCAAGTCGACCTGGACCGAAACGCAAAGTGACCGGGAGCAAACAGCGTGGCTGTGGAGAGCGAGTAGAGACAGCGCTCCAATCACGACTGGGCGTTTGGCTATTAGTGGACACTCCCCAGGGTAGTGTCCAGCTTGGCCACACTTAGCGCAGTGGCTGGATAACCATGACCGACACACAGACGGGGCAAACTGCAAATGGTCAAGCTCCATCCGCACCTCAGTCGGAGCATCCGTTTGCTGTGATGGAGAGGCGTTCATTGATTCAAAGGCTCGGGACAAAGTCTGAAGTCCTCCTCTCTCCCCAGGGAGCGCGCACTTGCCCTCCAGCGCTCGCTGAAGGGAAACTCTCTGCGCACAGGGGCTGCTTTGGGCATATTTGCTGAATTTGCTCCATATTTTTATTTCTTCAGGTGCCAATTCCTTGTGCTTCATATCTCACTTGCAGCTGCCAGCACAACCTCTGGTTTTTTAATTTGTGTGCAAGAACTTATATTTTGTGGCCCGTATGCATGAAAGCGGAATAAGGGCAGAATAGCCTCTACCAGATATAAATCAATGGTTTTACCACTGTTGCTATGCACGAACGTGGTGCAAGTAATCTGGAATAGGGACCCGTATACACAAATATGGAATAGCTTAAAGGAATAGTTCACCCAAAAATGAAATTCAGTCATTATCGACTTACCCTCGTGCTGATGAGAAGTCCGGTGTAGTTTTTTATTCCTCAAAGTGCAGCTGGAGACTGGGGGGGGGTTTCCTCCTGCACCGCAAATCCATATAACGAGGGGCTATGGTCCATAAAACTATGCAAAAACTTTGTAATATTCCTCCATACTGCTCGTCCGCTGCAATCCAAGTGTCCTGAAGGGGTAACATCCAGAGTTTATCCGAAACGTCTTCATTTTGTTCAGTTTTGTAGCCTATTATTCTCTCTAGTATGTTTGCCTGGAGGCACGCTCGTGCATGCGCATGCTTCACCGCGCGCAGTGGTGCAGTGTTGTCTCACAGCAAGAAGCTTGTGGGTTCGAAACTGGCCTGTAGCCTTTTTGTGTAGAGTTTGCATGTTCTTTGAGTGGGTTTTCTCTGGGTACTCCGGTTTCCTCCCACAGGCCAAAGACATGCATATCAGGTTAATTGGAGACACTAAATTGCCCTTAGGTTGGTGAATGGTGTGTGTGCCCTGCGATGGATTGGCAACCTGTCCAGGGTGGGTCCCAGCCTTTGCCCGTAGTCAGCTGGGATAGGCTCCAGCTCGCCCCGTGACCCTAGTGAGGAATAAGCGGGTATAGATTGACACTCATTTGGAGATGTAAATTTTCAATTCATTTTATACTTGTCTTTACCAAAAAAAAAAAAGTATGCCTAAACAAACATTCAAGGTTGCAGTACATATCCATTTCACTGGCGAAATGATCGGTAATCAGCCTGGCCCCGACTCGAACCCCTTGCATATTGTCCTCGACGTTCATTTGGCTCCACCTCAACGTCCTCAGCGTCAGCGTCACCCTATTATGATTATGGAGTTTCCGCGAACTCCCCCGAAATTTGTACACGAATGTCCATCTTTTGTGCATTAACCACAAAAACAGCGGTCGGCCAATAGACTGGCGTTAACGTACAAGCTCGAGAAAACTCCCTATTCTGAGAAATGAAGCGTGAGGGCAGGCCTATGAATAGATTTCTGGTAAACAACAGCAATAAATCATTGAATAACCCTACGACTACGGAATAGCTTATTTGTACGATAGTTATTCCGCGAATAGTGAAACTACATTTCACGCATACCGAATTTTCTAATACCACAGGGGCTGCAATAACTATTCTCAATATACGCTTACACCTAGTTCATGCATACGGGTCAGTGTCTGTAAGCTATGTATAATATAATCCCAATTCCAAAATAGTTGGGACGAAGTGTAATCTAATTCCGTACTCTGCAGTTCGTATGACATTAGTAGGTGGTTGAGGAGCATCACAGAAGGGCTGTTTTATAGATGCCATGGGCAGAGCCCAGCCTTAACCCCCAGATTAGCAAATACTTTAGGGAAGAAAACCTGAAAATAGTGTTGGGTAGTGATGAGAAGATGAAGCTTCATGAACCTATTTTCTTTATTTTCTGTGCCCACAAGATGGTGCCCTCTGTTTAACAAAGGCTTGTAAGATCATTCTATAAGCCTTATTTTTTCAACTATGGGCGCCATCTTGTGGGCGCAGAAAATAAAGAAAATGGTTTAAGAAGCTTCATCTTCCCATCACTAGTGGTGAGGAAAAAAAAACTTCCCAGTGAGAAGAAACCTCAGGAGAAATCTAGCCGGCGAAAATTCCAGAAAATATAGTCCGATTTCAATCAATTTAAATGTTTGCTCCAGTTTCTGGGGTGCTCGCTAAGATTGTAAAACTGTGATTGGATGGTCGGTCAGGGGGTAGGGTCTGAACAATTATGAGTTCTGTTTTTGACCTTACTTACCGCACAGGAAGTGGGAATCAGGAAGTAGGCAATGAACCAAGAACAAAGCAAACATATTAGTGCGTCTTTATCCATGTGTTCACTCTGAAGGCTTTCATCGAAATTTATTCCAAAAAAGGATTTCCTCTCCATTTTGGTTGAGAGAGGGAAGGACCTGCTAGATTCCTTTTGTGAAGTCAGACACGTCTTCCATCTCGACAATTTCATTCCTTCGGCAGCAAACTGAAAAAGCTGATCAGGAACATGAAGTCGAAGAGCAGTGCCTTCCAGGAGGAGGAGACAGGAAAAAAGCTGCAGCGCTATGAAACGGATCATTTCCTGGAGCCCTTCGCTGGACTTACTCCTGAATACATGGAGATGAGTGAGTACTGAATCCGACTTGTGAGTACTGAATCAAACCTCTGAGTCCAAGAAGGTGAGTATATACTGGTTGAGTATATGATACAGTACCCAAATAAAACCCTGGAGCAAATGGAGATTCATGAATACTGATTACATGGCAAACACTGAGTACTAACTCAAGCTACTTATTTCATGGACATGAGTAAATCAATCCCTTGGGTGTAAAATGATGAGTGAGTAATGAATCAAACCCTGGAGTATTTTGAGATAAATGAGCATTGAATCAAACCCCACAGTCCATGGAGGAGAGTGAGCAATGAATCAAGTTCCTGATTATATGGAGATGACTGAGTACTGAATGAAACTGCTGTGTAAATGGATATGAGCTCTGAA
The DNA here is from genome assembly GCA_029721435.1 of Gymnothorax reevesii. Classification (NCBI taxonomy): domain Eukaryota; kingdom Metazoa; phylum Chordata; class Actinopteri; order Anguilliformes; family Muraenidae; genus Gymnothorax; species Gymnothorax reevesii. Next base: position 1,873,543 of record CM056588.1, read on the forward strand.
TCAAACCTCTGGATGCATAAAGATGAGTGAGCACAGAATTTGAATCTTCTGTAAGTGGAGACAAATGCTTATTGAATCGAAACCCTGAGCCCATGGAGATGAGAAAGTACAGAAACAAACCTCTAGAAGTATGAGCTCTCTGTCAGAACCCCAAATGCATGGATATGAGGGAGTACCAAATCAAACCCCAGAGTACCAGGGGATGAATGAGCACTGAGTAAAGCTCCTGGAGACATTTAGATGAGTGTTTGTAGATGGGCAAAAGTGGGTTTTCTGTGGGGGCTGTGTGCACGCATACAAAAGGTCACTTCAGCAGTACTTGGGCTCACCCTCAGACATCTCAGACCCTCGACTCATGATCAGTTTGGGTTGCTGTCTGGAATCTGTCATGTACAGGCTGACGTGGTGCTGTTGAGCTGCCAGTCACTCGTGGCTGCCCTAAGCGGGGTCGGTCAGTGACAGAGCCTGTGTTCCATTCTCAGACAGACAGACTGTTGACCGGTGATAGTGCAGATGATGCGCCACCATTTGGCGGCTGAGATCTGCCCGTAACATGCCAATTGCTGTTTTTCTCTCTTCTGTGCCAAAAGCCGTTCCATCTTGTTTATGCTGTAGCATTTTTCTCTCTTTGTGATGGCTTTTTTGACCACACTAAAAAGAACCAGCCAAGCATCACTGTACACATCACAAACAGCACAATGTTTGTTATTGCTGAAGTGCTTGGCGCGTTCACGTGGCGTCAGGATTACAATACCACACACTTTTCTTTATTTCCATTTGCATCTCACTTGAAAAGCAATACAAATCGATTGATTCCTCAATTTGCGACAAATATAGAACAAAATACTTCACTGTTGCATTTTTAATGGCGCCAAGTATATACACTCCTAAACTAAATCTTAAGACCAGGGAAAAAATTACAAGAATTCACATTTTACACTGGTGAATCATGACCAGGTTGTAAGTTGTGCATCAAAGTACAAAAAGAATAAACTGGAGCAGGAGACAAAGAATAAAAAGTAGGAAATTTATTGAAAACTGTATTTAAACTGAAACAAGCTTTTCATCAGCTGATCTAAAGTTTAAGACCATGGCCTTAAAAAGTCAAAATCTATGCAAAAATCTGGCCTCCATGTCATTTTCTTCCATGCATTTGCACTGTCATGACCTCCTGATGGCAAAGGCAAAAAAGCTTTCTGACCTTGAACGTGGCAGGATTGTTGAGCTGCACGAGCAAGGCCTCTCGCAACGTGCCATCGCTGCCAAGGTTGGACGCAGTAAAACAGTGATTTTAAATTTCTTAAAAGATTCTGAGGGTTATGGGACAAAAAAATCAAGCGGTAGACCCAAAAAAATTTCACCTGCACTAAGCCGGAGGATCCTATGGACTGTCCGTGAAGACGCATGCCAATCTTCGACCCAGATTAAAGCCCTTACTGATGCTGACTGCAGCCCAATAACCATAAGACGGCATCTGCGAGAGAAGGGCTTTAAGAACAAAAAACAGGCTCCACAGGCCACACCTCCTCCCGCGCCACAAACTTTCGCCTTTGGACTTTGCAAGGGAGCTCCAAACATGGGACATTGAGAGGTGGAAGAAGGTTTTATTCTCTGATGAGAAAAAATTTAACCTGGATGGTCCTGATGGATTACAACGTTACTGGCATGACAAGGAGATCCCATCGGAGATGTTCTCTACACGGCACAGTGGAGGAGGTTCCATCATGATCTGGGGTGCTTTTTCCTTTAGTGGAACAATGTAGCTTCAGGTTGTGCAAGGGCGTCAAACAGCGGCTGACTAAGTGGAAATGTTGCAGCGGGCATCCCTCTTGACTGAGGGCCCACGTCTGTGTGGTAATGATTGGGTCTTTCAACAGGACAACGCGACAGTTCACAACGCCCGCCTGACAAAGAACTTCCTCCGGGAGAATAACATTTCTCTTTTGGACCATCCTGCTTGTTCCCCTGATCTAAATCCCATTGAGAATGTTTGGGGATGGATGGCAAGGGAAGTTTACAAAAACAGTCGTCAGTTCCAGACCATGGAGGCACTCGTGAAGCCATCTTCACCACATGGAGCAATGTTCCCACCAGCCTCCTGGAAACACTTGCATCAAGCAGCCCAAACGAATTCTTGAAGTCCTCAACAAGAATGGTGGGGCTACTCAGTACTGAATCCTTTTTTTGCTCTTTAGTTCTGTTTTTTTGTTTTTTGGGGCCATGGTCTTAAACTTTTGATCAGCTGATGAACAGGCTGTTTCAGTTTAAATACTGTTTTCAATAAATTGCCTACTTTCTGTTCTTTGTCTCTTGCTCCAGTTTCTTCTTTTTGCACTTTGAAGCACAGCTTACAACCTGGTTATGATTCACCAGTGCAAAATATGAATTCTTGTAATTTTTTCCCTGGTCTTAAGATTTTGTTCAGGAGTGTATATGTTTTCTTGGGGTGCCCTGCAAGTGCAGCACCCCTCTTCTGTCCTGGGCCGCAGGCAGCACACAAACTGCCAGAAAAGGTACTGCGCCACACATGCACATTTTAACAAGATGCATCAGTACACGTACATCAAGGTATATCTACCAGTTAGTCAGAAAGGGACAAAGTCCGATCATTGGCTGGATCTCCTGGATCCTGAAAAGAAGGCTGTTTCACATCCCTCCGCTGTTTGAAGGCTTTTCGCACGTCAGCACTGTTTATAGGAGCTGGTTTAATATCCCCAAAGGCTCTCCTTTCATAAAAGGTTCGCACCCTGCTTTAGGCTGTCGAGGTTAAAGTGCTCCGTGTGTTTGATCTGTTAAATACTGATCTGTTTCTCTCCACAGTAATCCAGTTTGGGTTTGTGACTCTGTTTGTGGCCTCGTTCCCCTTGGCACCTCTCTTTGCCCTGCTCAACAACATCATCGAGATTCGTCTTGATGCCAAGAAGTTTGTGGCTGAATTGCGCAGGCCAGTGGCTGCAAAAGCCAAAACCATTGGTGAGCCTCTTAAACTCAACACAGACAGATTGGCTGTTGTCTCAGTTGGATATTTACACAGAGATACACAATCACAACCAGGCAGCTGTTTCATACTTGGAACATGACATCAATTTTACAAATTGAAATAACATTAGTGCTGCTACTACAACATACCACTACTACTACTTCTAATAATAATAATAAATATTACATTGCTCTCACAGATTGCTCTCATGTGCAGCTAATCTTCAAAATGCAAAATTAGATGCCATAGGTTTACATTTTATTAACTGGCTGATTCCGGCCTTTTAAAACAGCTTGAAACGGGGACTCTCAGCTGGCCCTCAGTAGAAAAAGGACTTTTGGCCAAATTAATCATTTTATATTATAGAGCTCTTTCGCGAAGCAGTTTTTTTTGTTTGGATTAAGGCAATCTATAGCATCCCTAATGTTATATTAGGACAAGTGAACAGCATCCTTCGTAGCCGACTGCCGACGTACGGCCAAATGGTGAGAATAAAAAGCACTAAAATTGTCCTGTTGAACAAGAAGTGATTTATGAAAAGGACGGCGAGTACCTGAAATCAATATCATCGCATTTGCTAAAACCCACCGTCTCCCCACATGGGAACGGCACGGTACGAGAGTCACTCTTCTGGGATTGGGACAGGACAGAATTTTTTTTAACCCCCTTTGCGTAGAAGCCAAATATGGCTATTTATGCGTTACCATAAGTCTTCATAATTCAAGATTTGAGCCTCACAGAGAGAAGGACAATTGCTTTCATGAAATGAGAGACTTGAAGCATGTAGAATTCCGTTATATTTCAGTTTCTATTCCTAATTTTTGACCACGTCTTGACCACAAATGTACACTGAACAAAAATATAAATGCTCCATGTCAAATATTGATGCCACATGGAGTTAACAACTGTAAGTGAGCATATGCTGACTTTTACTTGTACAATAGGGATATTTCTCTTGATTTGTGCACCATTTTTTGAATCCATCTCTCTGTCAGTGAGCATTTGCTCAGTGATGCAGTGATGTCACTCAGTACATGGGTGTGGCATTTCCATACGGTGATCAGACAGAATGAGCAGTACCCAGACACTCCTTATACTGGGGACAATAAAAAGCCACCCCAAAATTTTGTCAAAAGTCATCATGCCTCAGATGTCTCAGGTCATGCGGGGACACGCCATTGGCTGGATGCAGGGATGTCCACCAGAGCGGTCGCTGTGCAGCTGAATGTTAATTATCAGACGATAGGCCGTTTGAGAGTTTGTTTCCGACAGACGAGCAGTACTGCAAATCAACCTCATCCACGTCGGCCACATGTGACCACACCAGCACAAGATCGCTACATCCGGCTCGTCCACCCGCGGTATCGGCTCAGATCAGGGACACGCACAGCGGATGAGACCGTTGGTCTGCACAACAGACGCATCACACCACAGACAGTCCGTAACCTCCTGCAACAAGCCAACTTGCACGCTCAGCGTCCTCACCGCGGTCTGGATCTCACCGCTGTCCGGTGTCGGAAACGACTCGCATGGGCAAACGCACACGTTCGATGGCCCTTGGCACGCTGAAGAAGAGTGCTGTTCACAGACGAATCCCGCTTCCAGTTTTTTGTTAATAAAAACTCAAAAATTTTACATGGGTCATTTATATTTTTGTTCAGTGTACTTAATCAGACAGAGATTTTTAAAAATTATCTAAAATTTACATACCAAATAAGATAGCTCTCCAGGTGGCGCCCCAAGCTGTCAGAGCTGTCAAAATTACACTGTCAAATCATAAAATCATCAAATGTTTAACACAAATCAACTTTTGACCAATGAAGTTCAACAAGAATTAATGAGTGTCCAGTGGAATTTTGCATATAGGCGCGGATGGACATAAGTGGTCACCAGTAACAATGTAAACCAAAAACATGCTTTTCTCCATGATAAAGCACAGAGATCTGTCTAGTTTTCTACAAAGCCGCATCAGCAAGCACACCAACTCATTATAGGAGCTGCTTATTTTACAGTCAGAATGTTCACCCTGCGACGGAAAGCTTGCTATTTATAATTCTTATTATCCAAGCAAAACGCAACCTTGGATAAATGCTTTTCACACCCTATTAGGAGCAACTCACTAACACAGCCATAGTTGTTCGCATTTTAAATTGATTGATTGATAGAGATTTATTTCGAGTCTATAACGTATAAGTATATAAAGTACGAGTACATACAATACAAATACAAATACCCTGTGCCTCCACACAGGTCCAGATAAATACAGGAACATGTACATGCGAAAGCTGTAGCAGCCTTGTTCATTCATACGTTGTGTCCCTATAATTGGAAAACAAAATATATACATATATATACACATACACATACATATACATATGCTAATATATACATATATACATATACACACTGACATACACACATAATAGTATAATAGTAATAATAATAATAGAAGATAATAATAGAAATTAAACAAAAATAAGCTCGAAACGGAGTGGGAAGAAGACAAGCTTATGTACTCCCACTCCCAATTCATTCTTTTAAATTATGTGGTTGCAACATGCTTATATAGCAGTCAGAATGGTCATCATCATCATCATCACCATACAGTAATTATAGATAAATTATAAATGTTTAACTTCAGACAATATCATTTATGTTAGCATATAACATATAATCCATGTTATTCAGGAGAAGTACATATAGTAATCACAGATTGGTGACCATGGTAACAAGTTTTAGTTTTGATGGTGTGCCTTGTCCATCAGAGGCTCCAATGTGTTTTTTGTGAACCTGCTGCCAGAGGGGGGGCGCCCCCGAGCCACGGGACCACTCTCTGCTAAGTGTCCTTTGCTGTGCATTAAAAGAGACAATATTGGGAGCCTGCAGCCAGAGGGGGTTATCCTCGAGCAGCACAGCTCCCCTTGCCTGCCCTGTACTACAAGTTGTGTTGAGTGTGGGATACTCGTTTATTTTGTGTACATATTAAAGTTCTCTAAGTGTTGGTTCCCCTTTCATTTATATATTACCATCATCACCAATATCTTTATCTGGATTAATATAGTTTGCTTCTTGAAAAAGAAAAAAAATATATATATATTTGATTGTTATGTATTCATATAATGATGACAACGATAACAACAACAGCCACAGCAGCAGCAATAACGTCAATAGGAATAACATCAATCACAAATATCACAATCAATTATCATTAACCAGCAATACTACATATACTAGTACAATATAATAACTTGGTTCCATTATTCACTATGTTGTAGCTTATGCCCTCTCACAGATAATAATAATCAGTGAGGTTAATTCACTTGATCCATTAAATGTATACCACGCTATATCACTAAATGAGCAAAATACAACCTAATTTCTATTACGCAAGTGTTTAAATACATTTCTGTGGGTCCAAATAATGTCTTACAATTATTGAGGAAAGCTTACACTGTCTGGAATTGGATAAAAATTGTGTAAATCAATAGGTAATTACCGGGAGCATTTCACGTGAGCGTGAACTATAGCTTGCTGTAACACATAGCATTAAATGACTATTGAGTGATTGTACTTCCGCGAGAGCTCGTATGTGGCTCTAAAAGACAACTGAATTCTTCAACAGACAAATCTACGCATAAATCCACCGTAGGAAATTACACATTTTTAATATCTGATGACTTAAATTGATTGTAGAATGTCATTGTATGAATACCATGGCGAATTTTGCTTCAGAAAACTCATTTTTTAAACTACTTAATTGGGACACTGTTGGCTCATTACACCTGAAGTAGTTGTTACAGAGGAAAAAAATTTTCTCTGTCGCAAGAGATCATTTTTTTAAACTGCTGGATAGATACTATGGGCAAGTGTATTGAGTGAAAAAAAAATGGGTGAAAAAAAGGCTCACCGCGCATCTTACTACAAAAGTCAGCAGAATCAGGTGCTGAACAGCTCAAGGACAACTAAATTAAAGGAAATTAAACTAAGGACTAAATTTTTGAAAAAAAAGTTCTGACTCTGATGAAGACACAGTGGTGTCGAAACGTTTGTCTGTTTGCACCATAAAGGCTGTTAATTTATCAGTGTGCTCAAGTTTATCGAGTAGTTTGGACATCTGGCTTAGCTGAGAAGTTCAATTCATGCGAATTCTGGGAAACAGGGATGGAACATAACTTGTCCATATTCTAAACCATGTTCGAGATCGGCTTGCTGGTGAATATTCAATTACTGATCTGGGAGTGCCATCTAGTGATAGAATAGTGTAACCGTGTGCATAAATAAAGCAGCTTTATGGTCGCAGGCGTCTACATCTTCACAAAAGGGTTAATAATCTAATTAGCTGTAAGAAATTATGCCAGTTGCCTTTTTTTTGCATCATGCAACTTTTCCAGTCTTTTGTTGTCCCGTCCCAACTTTTCATTTGACCAGTCCCATGGGCTGATAAGCAATTGTAGTGGCATGGCGTCAGTCGTCTGTCATCTGTTGTCTTTTGTCCGGAACATTTTTTATCTTTTTTTTGGTCTGATGAATCTTTGTTTAAAGGGGGAGTCCCATTAAGGGCATTTTCTGCCCCAAACCACCTAATTCAAAATAATTTTCATCATTAATAAACCACCCCATGCAGCTTATGATTCCACCAGAGAAACCTGTGATATCAATTTTCTTTATGACCAAAAATTATAATTTTTACATTTTTTACTTTTTAGGAGGGGCCACCCATTAGGTGTCACCAATGATTATAATCTTGTGCTTATCAATGCACATTGTAGCTGATATATTTTCCCTATGAATAAAAAAAGAATTTGTTGAAATGGTTGTCATGCTGCCGAGATAGGAAGATATTTTTTCAAAAAATATGTTCTAAAATAAAGATTTCCATCGGCCATGTGTGTAAACGACGGTACATTTGACAAAGTTCACGGCCATGACACACTAAGAGAATTTACTGAAATTTGCCCTACGGTATGACCAACATTCAGTGAAAAAACCAGGATGTGTTGACACTGGTAACATCTTCATCCGAACACTTGCATCAACCGACCGTTGTAAACCCTAGAATGGGGTGCGTTGATATGAAATGGATTGTGTGAGTACGGCTCTCACTAAATTCTTCTAGTTTAAGTTTTTTCAGTGATATAGTTATTTACTACGACCCTTATGACGTTAAAATTATTAAAATTATAGTCCTTCCAGCGTGTCCTAGGTCTGCCTCGGGGCTCCTCCCAGTTGGACATGCCTGGAAAACCTCTTAAGGGAGGCGTCCAGGAGGCATCCGGTCTAGATGACTGAACCACCTCAACTGACTCCTCTCAACACGGAGGAGCAGCGGTTCTGCTCTGAGCCACTCGCGGATGTCTGAGCTCCTCACGCTATCTCTAAGGGTCAGCCCAGCCACCCTACAGAGAAAGGTCATTTCGGCTGCTAGTATTCATGATCTTATTCTTTCGGTCTCAACCCAAAGCTCGTTAGCATTAGTGAGGGTTGGAACGCAGATCGACCAGTAAACCGAGAGCTTCACTTTCATGATCAGCTCCTTCTCCAGCACAGTGGACCGATACGACGTCCATTTCACTGCAGACGCTGCAGCGATGCGTCTGTCAATCTCACTCACCATCCTACCCTCAGTCGGGAACAAGATACTTGACCTCCTCCACTTGGGGTAAAAACTGAGCCCCCACTTGAAGGGTACAATCACCTTTCCCGCCGTGATGTCTAAAATAATAAAGATTCTTTTTACTCATTTCATAAGTGTTTGAAGAAAGAAATTAACTCTGTATTTTTATTTTGAAAATACTAATTTTTCAGCCCCTAAAATCCTAATATTTCAGGAGTTTACAGGGGCTTTGCCCCCTTGAGCCCTTCCAGGGACGGTGTCCCTGGGCTCCATTGGGGGCCTATAGGCAGCAGCCAAACCCCCTCCGTGACTTCAGAGGTTGTAGCAGGCAGCCAATCACATCGCTGATAATGTACAGAGGCTTCAACTCCATCGGGGTTCTGAGATGTCCCCCTCCCAAAATGGGGGGCCCGGGCTAACTTTTTTGCAAATACAAAAGTATTCATTTGTAGGGGGTTCTGGAGATCTGCTCAGGTTTTTTTCCTATGGAATGACCCTTTTCATCAAATCAAACTTGGTAACGCTCCACAGAAGGTAGCCAAAAGGATTTGGTATTTTAGGCAAAAGGCAATGGTCATAACAGGTCTGTTTTATGTTGGGGTGAAACAGTGAACAGCATTTGGGTGCATGGAGCTATGGCAGGCAGCATAGCAATCTTGATCACTTATAGACCCATTTCTGACACTGTGGCTAAAGAGGGTCAATAATACCAGGAGAAAAGAAATCATGTAGTAAAAAGCAACTGTTTAAAATTCTGTTTGCTTCTGCATTTTTAAAAAAGACCAGCAAACACAGGAGGTCCCAAGAGCTGATGTTGAGAGTCACAGTTTTATTGAATATCATGTGAGTATCATGACCTGTGTTTTAAAGTTTTGTTGAACAGACATTGAACCCACTATCTTCTCTTCTTCCCTTATTCAGGAGTCTGGTACAACATTCTCAGAGGGATTGGAAAATTGGCAGTCGTTGTAAATGTAAGTCCTTCAGCATTGCAGACAACATTGAAGCTTGCAGATTACAATTCAGTCAAATGGCAGATTCATTCAGGCAATCTAATTTATAAAATTCCAGTTTTGTTTGCTTATGCCTGATATGTACTTCCCATTTGGTGCTTGTGGAAGATGGTTTTCTGAGAAGAGACTGAAGCGTTAGCATTTGATTTGAGGTTTGAATAAATTGTAATTGTGCTTTCAAGCTTGCAACTGATATTAGCTGTAGGTTTTAAAACTCAATTAGGCAGTTAACAGTGCTAGATGCAAGACTGTGATTCGATGTGTGTTACTTCCATCTAGTGTGTCTTGGCAGAATTGCAGCCAAGACCTGCTAGAAGCACATGCCCCCTCAACAGGTTGCTGGGAATATTGCTCTCTTACTGATCAACCTTATAGGCAATTATGTGAGCAATTGATATTTGGACGTGTATCCAGACGTGTATCACGTCTGTTCTCTTACTAATGTTAGTGTACACATACCACAGTAGCTTATGGGGGCAACATGCTACTGACGAGAAATAAATCCTCTAGGTGGCTTATTTTCTCTTGAAAGCTAGCCAGGATGTTCAAGGACTGCAATGTTTGTGTTTCCACAGTAATTGAGGAGTCAACTTGCAAAGCCTTCGAAGTCAAGTTGGTCCATTTTTTTGAAAAGTCAGATTTTTTGGGAGGAATAGAAATTATCTTCCATAGATACCAATTTTCACTGAAACTATTAGCCTTGCAGTCATAATCCATGAGGCAATTCGTTATTCTTTTTAAGAAATGATTTTGATTTTGCAACACAAAGTTTTCACTTTGAAGTTTTGAAAGCGTAGTGGAAATTTAGCATGTTTTGACAGTGTTTAAACCTGTATTTAAACAAAAAACTGAATTAGCAGATGCCAAAAAGCAAAAAGAAACTGCACTTCATACAGCCATAACCATAAATTATGTCTTACCTTTGCTGTGTTGCGATCAAAGTTACGTTCGAGGGCATAACAAGTGGCATAATTAAGTTTATTTACTCCAAAGTCTTTTTGACACTTTGAAACAATTGCTAAATACAGTCACAGAACCGTTGGCATAAATTGTTCTCAAAGGGCTCTAAATTCGTTGACCAGGCACAGCAACTGGGGGGGAGCACCACACCAACAGGGTGTGTCCAGGCGTATTTTGCAATTTCATGCCCGGCGCAGCCCAGCGCAAGTACTCCTCTGTCCCGCCTCTGTCCCTCCAACCAGCGCAAGTGGCAAAGAGGGAGGAGAGAAGGCCAGAGTGGGTTTTACACAGCCATTTCAAATCTTCACCAATCAAATGAGCTCCTCTCCTCACTTTTAAAATATTGGAATAAAGAAGCCTCTGTCCTATATCTGCATGATACGTTAATGTTGCATTTTACTTTGCTGCTTCAGGCATGTTTTCTGCTCCGCTTACATCTATATTAAGCATTATGAATATGAGTTAGCTGGCTAGCTAGGGCATTCACGAATTATTACCATTAGTGAATTTGAATAGAATTTCAAAACGAAACTATGTCAGATCTTTCAAACTTATGAAGCTGGAATTAAATACGATGGTTGCTCATTTATTCCTTCTGCCTGCATCATTGGGAAGTGAAACGATGGATAGCGTGTTCCTATTATTATCCCCCCAGCATATAATGCGGGGGGATATAGCGATCAGTGTGTCCGTCCGTCCGTCTGTCCGTCCGTCCGTAATAAAATCGTTTCCGGACCAGAACTCTAAAACTATACCACTTACAAACACCAAATTCGGTATGGAGCTTCTCCTTATGGTCTAGTTGTGCCTTTTGGGGGTGTCGGTCCGTCCGTCTGTCCACACAGCCTGTAGGTTACACAACCTACAGCCGGGGGGATCTGCCATTGCCACATGGCTCTTGTTACCTCCTGTTGCTGCTTAAACTTTTGAGATTAACATGCATGGACAACAATGCAAGATACGTTACACATTTATTTTCAATATGTGATCTTAACTCAGTACAAGATCATAGCAATCAGGCTGTATTCCTTTCCCCCACTGAAGACGATAAAACCTAAGTGACAATAATAGTATTAAGCCGCTTGCACACTGGACGCGAAACAAATTTTTTGCACGACAGATTACATTCAAAGTCAATGCAAAGACGTGAATCCATGTGTGTATTCGCGTCTCTGCATTGACTTTGAATGTAATCAGTAGTGCAAAAAATTTGTTTCGCATTCGGCGTGAAAGCAGCTGATGGACACTTATCCACATCGCCTACACATGCACATCTCTCTCTCTCTCTTTGATCTGACATCAGGACAATTGATACAGATACTATAGTTTATGTGCTGATTCAGATAGTTACATTAAATAGTGGATGCTGTAATTATTTATTGCATTGAAATGTGCCTGACATTCTGGTGTTTTGTATGCGTATTTCATGTACAGCACTGTATATCATTTGAAAATGGAGATTTGTTACATGCTGTTTTTGCTGCCTTAATGGTCAGCTATTTATTTTGTTCAGTCTGTAAAACATGATCTGATGTAAAAGACTAGTGCTTTCTAGAAACTTCTGGCACCTTCCTCCCTGGAGGAGGCGGGATTACCCAGGAATCCTGTGGATCTTTCCATAATGTTGCTTGTCTGTATAAATGCTGTGATTTTAAGCAGAGCAGAGCAGAGCAGAAGCAGAGTTTTTTTTTCTGGCAACAGAGTTAATTAGTGGCATTAGAGTGTTATTAGAGAATTAAAGTTGATTTTTTTTTGTAGAACTTTTGTTTGTGAAGAATAAATTTGTTTAAGTTGTCACTGCTGGTTTTCATTGCTGTGGTTTTTTTCAAGTCATAACACTGGAAACCTGCCTGTGAGGTTTCGGTGATGTGTACGCCGGTCAGCCAAATTACCACTGCACAGAAAGTAAACCAGGTTGAAGCTGGTGAGCTTCCTGCGCACTTTCAGCAGAGCCTTTTGGCAAGAAATTGTCACTGCGTCATGATGAATATGTGACACCTCCCCCTACTACACCGCCACACCCATCTTGGCGCACGTCCGTCTACCATATAGCCAAAGTTGCTGCGCACAGTGTTACACCACACGAAATTACCACTGCCCAGGCTGCACCGCACGAAATTACCACTTCATGGGCTGCGCCACGCTGCGCCACTCTACGCTGCGCCAAGAAATTAGAGCCCAATGTGTTTTTGTCTTGTCTTTAAAAAAAAACTAAAGCAACAAAAGCTGTAGCTACTTTAGTCAGAGACAAAAGTCTGGGCTGTGTTTTCAGTTGCGGGATGGTGCTATCTATTTACACTAGCACAAAGACATACAGAGAAGTAGAGAGAACACAACAATTATGACAAATGTTAGCCCGTGAAAAAAACTAAATAATTAAAGCTGTTCAGAGCATAGACTGTATATAGCCTAATGGTTCAGAACAAATTGAATTATAACATGCACTTAAGTCTGCATATCGTCAACTCTCCGGTCTTTATAGCCTGCTAATCATACTTGATAAATCCTCTTCAGCATTGACACATGAAATGCAACATGAGTTTCATTGCTTTTTGGAGTTGTCAGTGTTTCTGCAGGTCATCGGTGAGTTCACTTGATCCAGGCCTTGGCATAGTAAAAAACGTCTTCACAGTGAGCAAGACCTCACACCGACATTGATAGTGAGATTTTTGACGATGTTCTTTGTACAGCCTCCCACTACACAAGACAGAGGAATTCTATATTTGTCGCAGCGTATTAAGCACAAACCCAAAAGCGAAACTTTACCTTCGATATTTTGCACAGAACATATGCACATCTGTCCTCGTAGAATTGAGAGCTGCAACGAGTCCCAGAATGAAGTTGCATGCGTAAAATCAATACATAATTAGTTTTTCAGAAGTTGGGGAAATCACATTCCAGCTGGCCTGGTTTTTCATCTTATTTTTAGCTGCAACCAACCAGCTCTATGAACGCTTCTGTCTGTCTGTCTGTCTGTCTGTCTGTGACACCTTTTTCACCATGTTCCTGTCGTCGTATCATCATGAATTTTCAGGAGTTACTGACCTTCACCAAAGTGATGTCAATGCACAAGGTTGAGGTCAAAGGTCAAGCTCACGGAGGTCACGACCTTTTTTCGCACTGTAACTCCAGTTAGCATTCATGGATTGCCATGAAATTTTGAAAATAGCTTCTAGGCATAGAGGAGGTGTTCCCTATTGTTTTTCAAGGTCATCCGTCAAATCCCAAGGTCACACAGGTAAAAAAAGTGTCAATTTTGCCCGATTTGACGGTTTTCGCACCGTAACTCAAGTTTAATTCAGTGAATGGCTATGAAATCTTAGAACAAGCTTCTTGGTATAGAGGAGGGGTTCCCTATTGATTTTCAAGGTCATCTGTTGAATCCCAAGGTCACACCGGTCAAAAAAGTGTCGATTTTGCCCCGATTTCATAGTTCTCGCACCGTAACTGGAGTTAAACTTGATGGATGGCTATTAAATTTTACAACAAGCTTCTTGGTACAGAGGAAGGGTTCCCTATTGATTTTCAAGGTCATTTGCCAATTTAGAGGTCACACTTGTACAAGAAACCACCAGTCATGGACACTAGGCCACGTGACGGATGCTAGGCCAGGTCGCAGCTATTAGATCCCTCTGATCTACTTGTTTCAACACAAATAGGATGATTGAGCACAAATCACTCATGCATTCGGGGAAAGAGCAATGTAAAGCACCTTACACTGCCAACACTGTAAAAAAGTCAGGTATGTTTGAGTTCCTCTCTAAGGATCAAAAAAATTTAGTTAATTGACTGATTGAATGTGCGCCTGTCCTCCACAGGCATTTGTGATCTCATTCTCGTCAGATTTCATCCCACGGTTGATGTACCAGTATGTATACAGCCCAGATGGTTCTATGTACGGATTTGTAAACCACACCCTGTCCTACTTCAATGTCAGCCACTTCCAGGAGCGGACAAAGCCCATCGAAACCCAACACCTTGGCTTCCAAGTTGACATTTGCAGGTAAGCCGAAGTTTGAATTTTTATTGCAATGAGGTAGGCCCCAGCAGTTTGACTGTAGTGAGGATGGCCCTGGCAAAGTTTTGCGGCAGTGAGAGAGGCCCTAGCACAGGCTCACTGCAATGAGCTCGGCCCAACAAAATCTCACTGCGGAGGTAGGTCCTGCTACAGTCTCACTACTGCGAGCTAGGCCCCAGAACAGTCACACTGCTGTGAGCTAGGCCCCAGAACAGTCACACTGCTGTGAGGTTGGCCCCAGAACAGTCACACTGCTGTGAGCTAGGCCCCAGAACAGTCACACTGCTGTGAGCTAGGCCCCAGAACAGTCACACTGCTGTGAGCTAGGCCCCAGAACAGTCACACTGCTGTGAGGTTGGCCCCAGAACAGTCACACTGCTGTGAGGTTGGCCCCAGAACAGTCTCACTGCTATGAGGTTGGCCCCAGAACAGTCTCACTGCTGTGAGGTTGGCCCCAGAACAGTCTCACTACTGTGAGGTTGGCCCCAGAACAGTCACACTGCTGTGAGGTTGGCCCCAGAACAGTCTCACTACTGTGAGGTTGGCCCCAGAACAGTCACACTACTGTAAGCTTGGCCCCGGAACAGTCACACTGCTGTGAGGTTGGCCCCTGAACAGTCTCACTACTGTGAGGTTGGCCCCTGAACAGTCACACTACTGTAAGCTTGGCCCCGGAACAGTCACACTGCTGTGAGGTTGGCCCCGGAACAGTCTCACTACTGTGAGGTTGGCCCCGGAACAGTCTCACTACTGTGAGGTTGGCCCCAGAACAGTCTCACTACTGTAAACTTGGCCCCGGAACAGTCTCACTGCTGTGAGGTTGGCCCCGGAACAGTCTCACCGCTGTGAGGCTGGCTCTGGCACCAGTGCTATACGCCTACAATCTTAAATAATGAAATGCAATTTTATACAAAATTTCTAGCTTATCCACTCTCACAATGATAACCACATATGCTAATTGAATAATACTATTCCTCTAATTAATATATTTTTCTTATCCTCACCTCTGGTAAACAGTTACTTTAGGCCTTGTCTCTTGCATTGGCAGTGCCAAACACTATTTCGGGAAATTTCTTACATACATGAAAATGTCTCCGGACAATATTCTGGGCCAGGCTTTTGGGTCACCTCTTCAAATGTACACACAAAGTCAAACTGGACACATGCCCAAGATAACAAGCGTCAGCTTTTCAAGATAATGTGATCTAGCTTCTGAAGGCAGATTGTCGAAGTGCTCACGGCTCATTGTGCTCTAAAGAGCATGAAAACCCCAGGGGATAGGCAATCATTATACGATAGAGAATTACTCAAAGATCGCAAAACTTATTTATTTTTTTACGAAAGTCGATTGCAGATCGCTGTAAATGAAAATTTATTGATCACCTCCGGCGGAGTACGCCAACCATCGGGCTAACGCACCCAAAGTATGCATGACATATGTTAGAACACAAACAGGCAAGGTCAGCATGGCGTCATACAGTTTCAGTGAATCTAGTGGGAATTCCGGTGAGAGTTTTCACGACTGGAGCGATGAGGAATCAGGAGGCAGAGAGTTAGTTCTGACAGACACAGAGGAATACAACGGTCCTCAACCCTGCCTGTATGGGCCACCAGCAAGGCAAGAGATGGAGGACCAAGCAGAACATGCAGCTGATGCTGTTCCTGACGATGCCTTATTATTACAAGATGGCGTTGGCAATACAACTTGGTATGTTATTTTCCTCTATTTTGAATTACGGTAACGTTTATTTGAAAACAATAGTAAATTCATCAAATGTATAAGGAATGACTTGACGCAGTTGAACATCCCCGATTTCCGCAAATATATTGGACTATTAGCTAGCTGCAGCGGCGTGCCGTCAGATGTCAGGAAGGCCTTCAGTAACATCACCCAGGGGCGGACTGAGGCAAAAAAGTGGCCCGGGAATTTATACTGGCCCACTGTCTGGGGGGCGGGAATGGGGAGGTAGTGACAGGTTGAAGAAAATTTCACATTATTTGACAAAAAAGTTAGCATTTTAACATCATAGTTGACCATATTTCCCATAAAACATTGATTTTATCAGTGTTTGAGTTTATGTAACACCAAATAGCTTCCAAAAAAATAACTGTAGTGTATATCTAACATGCAAACCCAGTGGCTATATGCATCTGCGATTTCAGCAGATGTTAACAAATCACCCCCCCCTCCCCCCAAGTCCCTAAACCAGGTTTAGTAAAAGAAACCACCCTCAACAGCTTGAAAAAGGTTATCACAATGCTGTGATTGCCTTGTTTCTGAAAGATTAAGCTTTAATGCTTCCAAAAAACTCCCAACTGTTGTGAGGGTAGAAAGTGTTGTCATACACATAATCCAGGTTACTATTAAGCTGAATTTATGCGCATGTGAGTGAATTTAATTCAATTCAATTTTCAATTCAATTCAATTTTATTTTGTATAGCGCTTTTTACAGATACACTGTCACAAAGACGCTTTACAGTCAGAGATGGGTTACTGAAGGGCAGTGCCTAACCTATTCCCAGTACCTATTCCCTATTCCCACTACAGCGAGGCAAAAAAAAAACTCCCAGAAGGGAGAAAAAATCCTCAAACAGTGGTGAGAAAAAACTCCCCAGTGGGAAGAAATCTCAGGAGGAACCCGGCTATAGTGGGGAAGCCCATCCTCCGCGGGCTAGCTAGTTGATAACAAGATAATGACAAGAGTTCCATTGAAATCCATCTAATCAGTGCTAAAATAATTTGTATATTTAAAATTGTCCAACAGATGTCTTGGCTGATGTAAAACAATTAGCAATGGAGGTCATCATGAGGCAGGAAGACCCTCTTGGTCCTGTAGCTGAAACAAGATGGTAAACAGCTGGTCTTAGGCTGGAGCTCCGGGCCAGGGGGTGTTCGGTGAAGCTTGATCTGGAGCTCAGGGCAAGTGCCCAGAGCAGGAGGAGGAGAAAAAAAAAATATTGTTAGGGAGGTGGAGTTGTATGGCGAGCACACAGAGCAGGAGAGACAGAGGTGCCTGTGTGCGATAAGGAAACCCCAGCAGAATAAGACTATGGCAGCATAGTTATGAGAAACAGGGGCAGGGGCCAACACAGCCACGAGGGAAGGTTGAGACAGTCACCACCAGACCATGACCAGTTCAGCAGAATAGGGCACCACCAGCAACGATCCAGTGACAGCACTGACTGCTCAGTCCACCAAATATTCTATAGCTTATGCCAGCCACCCACTCCTGTCCCTCAACTATAGGACAGACTAAAGAGATATGTTTTGAGCCTAACTTTAAATATACTGATAATTTAATAATCTGGAGGCAGTGGTTGGGTGGGTAATGTCCAAAAACATATCTCATTTATATTAATAATATCATATTTATCCTAAAGATGTCCTAAAATAAATTTAATACAATGATGCTGTCCTATATTAAAACATAACGTTGACTACATATAAACTAATTTTTTTTATGAAAAAATTATTATTATATTTACATGAATGAATGTGAAAAAGAAATGTGACTTTAAGGCCATGTAGAATTTTTCAATCAGACCATTGCACTATTTGGATTGACTCATACATAGCCTTTTTGAAATAATGTTACATATCTTAATTACAGACTCTAAAGAGCACAGTATAGCCCACTGGCTTCAGAACTGCAGTACACGCTGGTTACAAGTTTAATGACGGGTGATTCTGGAGGTCAAGAACGGGTTTTGGAATGTAAAATTTGGAAAGTCTTCCGGTATTCTAAGACAAATTTAATTTGGCACCATAAAACAGCAAATCAATATACATAAAGTAGTAGGCTATGAACACTTGATCCATCAGTGGGATACTTTTGTGAAATTTTAACCGCACGCATACTTGCAGTAGCCTATTAATTTAACATCAGTCTTACCACTTCCATGTTCCCCTGCAAATGGAAACTGCTTGCTACGCAGATCATCATGGCCAAACAGCTGGTCATTTTTTTTTTGCATTGGCTGAGCCTCAAATGTCTGTTTACTTTATTCTCTAAGCTTTCCTGCCTCTCCAGCGCTTTCTGGCATTTTCGTCTGAAGTCGTAGTCGTTCTGCCCAAAACACGTTTTTACATTGTTACCACAACAGGGGACAAGCAAGGCCATTGGTCGAACAAATTTCCCAGTAAGCCGCCTTAAACTTTTTTTAACAAAAAATTAAATAAAGTGTACATAGCTAAGCCCACGCATCGTTATTTATTTGCAAGAAAAGAGTTGATTGGTGATTCTTATCGTATAAAGTAAATATATACAACTGGATCCAAAAAAAATTTGCCATGATGCAAGACAACCGGAATAGTGAAGTTTAACCATTAAAAGTAGTATATAAACCATGAGCCCACTTAGACGTCTTAGGATGTAGCCACGAGGAAACAAAGTTGGGTATTTCACATCCATTATTGCGGACTTGTTGATCAGGATTCCACTTGCTTGAATTACGGTGTGGCTGACATCATCAATTTGGGCCACTGGCTCCCTCTGTATGGGCCGTCAATGCCATGGCAGGTACTCTTATTTTGCTGACCGGACCAGCCCACCTGGAAAACTCCCAGAATTCCCAATAGCCAGTCCGGCCCTGACATCACCCTTTCCCGCATGAATACAATGCACTTTAGCTGTCACTTCATTCAGACTGTAGAACAGATTATCCTGGCTTATTGCTCAATGAGCCTCGCAAATCAATTTACGCAAAAATATGTGCTGTTTCACCAGCTACGCGAGTGCAAAAATTATAACAAATGATTGATATTTTTCGTTGTCATTGATGTGTGGAAGAGAACGCTGTGTAATTTCATAGTGCAATGTATAATGAGGCTTTCAAAAATAAAAGACTCTCGTCGGTTCTGCCGATTCGTCTGAGCAACTGTCACTAATTGGGAGAGGTAAACTGTGAGAGGGTAAGGTTGGAAATTTGTGAATACTATGTCGAGTTTTATCAGAATTTCAACAGAATGTGACAACACAACGCTGAACCATTGTTCAAAAACCTAGATGTACAATCAAAACAACGTGAGTCAATGGCTGAATGCAAATTATTGCTGTTCATGTGCGCCTGGCACCGCCTGCACGTTAATTTGTGTTCTAGAGTTGACGTCAGATGCCTCTAACAAGCGCGCCGTCCTATTTTTAGCCAGGCAGCGTAAAATGGTGACTTTCAATCTTTGGTGCCACGGCAACAAAGGACCACCGGGTGGAACAAGTGCCTCCAAAATGGTTTTGGGCGTGTACTCAAACAGAAGAGGAAAGCAGAGCGAAAGTAAATGAAGGGTTTTCATGCGCTTTAACATGCCAGCAAAAATGGCAATCATTGGTCTGCCGAACCACACTGAACCTCCGTCTTGCTTGGCTGAGAGGCCCCCCAATCACACTGCGGTCGCAGTTGCCATGCGCAGTGCAGTCATATCATGTCAGAGAATGCTCGCTGACATATTAGATCATGACGACAACTTCAGCCGTGTTTATTGTTTAAGTTTGTTTTGTTCATGCTGTCTGTGCTTATGTTGTGTACATATAGCCAATAAAGTGATGTTTGTTTTCCGGCATGCGAGTGATACATGAAGGGGTTGGACAATTTTTGCGATGAAACCTAATGATGCGCTTTGCACCGCTCCTTTCCCAGTCTCTGTCAGTCAGCAGTTTGGCGATGCGTATTCATGTCTTTCCAGGGAGTGGCTTTGGAGGATTGACCCAAATAAGGGGGTGTCTTTCTCTGCTTTCTACTTTTAAAATCTGCTTTGTGCACACTGGGTTTTCTAGTATTGCCTGCCCTACCTTTAAGTAATCTTCTAACTGTGGAGAGCATCTGGAATCGCACCCGCCACTCCAGTGGTGTTGACATTGTTTTCTGTACAGCAGTCCTACTTCTAAAGTGCAGTTCCTCTGAATAGTCTTGAGTCGTCGCTGTCCTTTGTGATGTGAATGTGCTCTTTTAATGACAGGTACAAGGACCACAGGGAGCCGCCATGGTCACAAACTCCCTACGAAGTGTCCAAGGAATTCTG
The DNA here is from genome assembly GCA_029721435.1 of Gymnothorax reevesii. Taxonomy (NCBI): domain Eukaryota; kingdom Metazoa; phylum Chordata; class Actinopteri; order Anguilliformes; family Muraenidae; genus Gymnothorax; species Gymnothorax reevesii. The sequence continues at coordinate 1,894,144 of CM056588.1, forward strand.
GGCAGTCCTGGCAGCAAGACTCGCCTTCATCATCCTTTTTCAGGTCAGATGACAGAGATTTATTTGTACAGTCTTTAGTCATGGCTGAAATTCTCATTCGTATACTAAGGCGCCTCATGTGGTCGTGGTGATAACTGATCACTCCGTCTGGGGCAAAATGTGGGGCTGGTGATCACTGATGACTGTAACACTCAGTCCCTGAGAATGACGACAGCTGCCTCCTCTCCCCCTTTGCTGCAGAATGTTGTGATGGCGATGAGTGATCTGGTGGATTGGTTGATTCCAGACATCCCCAAGGACATCAGTGCCCATATTGGAAAGGAGAAGGCCCTGCTGGTGGAGGTGTTTATGAGAGATGAGCAAAGAAAACTGCAAGTTCTGGAGATATTAGGCCAACGGCGGAGTGGGACAGACACCTGCAGCGCGAGGCCCCTCCCGCGACCTCGCTTCTGTCCCCGCCCTGGTCCCACCCAATCTCCCCAGACTCCACCCCCAACGCTGCTCACCACGCATTCCACAGGATAAGAGACATGGCGAGACAAATGGCCTCTCCCGTCTCACGCACTGTCCTGTCAGCTGCTACCACGTCACTGCGAACTGAGACCACATTGTGCAAGAGCTGTGGGTGGAAATGCAGTGTCTTTTGGACGAAGATACCAACAAAGGAATCCATATATTTGTAACCTACAAATAGTCTATCCATCAAAACAGTCTACCATACAGTATATGTTGTATATGCATTGCTTGTCCGATGGGCAAAAGTAACATAGATCAATGTTTACTGTATACAAGCAATTATTCATGAATGCGATCTATTTATCATGTCATTTGCCATTTTAGATACTTAGATATTTGCTCATATTTTTCAGTTGCAGGATGGAATAGTCAGTTTTATAAATTGTTACAAAATTCTTTTTTCATAATGTTGATATTGTTGATTCTTTTATGGTTGTCTAAGTTATGAGGAAATGAGGTGTTTTAATTTTTGGCAGTGCTGTGTTAGGGACCATCCATACTGTTTTTCAACGCATCATTTTTCAATATTTACTGATGGTAACATGCTTTAGATGCCCATCTTTTTGGCTTGTGTCTTCTCTGCCATGTTTAAACGCCAAACACTTTTTAACACAGTGTCCACAGTTTAAATCAGAGGAGAGGCACAGCAGGCAACCATCCACACAAAAGAAAGAGCAAGACTCCTACTTTTATTGGTCCACTTTCATAAACAGTGTACGTCATGCATTTAAAAAAAAAAAATTTAAGCATCCCCAGAAAACCCGATCTGTTTTTAATGATTCATTTTGAAAAACGCATTATTGTTAAAATTGTACCAAAAAGAGAGTGAAAAATGCTCAGCACCCCTGTCCACTCAGCTTACAATCTGGCTGCCAATCATTGTGCGAGCTATTGGTTTGGTAGATTTGATTCCTTGTGTTCATACAAATCCTTGTGATTTGGATTCGTTGCAGTATTTGGATCTCTAACTATTATTATCCTGAAATAAAAAAAACATCCCTCCCATCCCAGAAAAGTGAAATGCACAGGATGCGAACCAACCAATTTTTTTAATAGGCCATTCACTAAAAATATCACAACATGAGATATAATCAGTGGAGCCATCACTTGTTAAAGCAGTGTTTCAATGCATGTCTTTTTTCCTTGTTTTTATGAGACGTGCATGTTGTGTCGCATCATGTGTTTTCCCCATGCATGCATGTCTCCTGTGTGCGCGGCGCCGTAGAGAGGTTAACGATATTTTTGGTTTCTTTATGATGTCACTGGACTCCGTCCATAGCCAAATATCACTCTTGATAAAACTTCTTCAGTTCGGACATAAAATCTCAACTAGCTGTGCTTCCTCCCAACGACTAAGCGCTTTTCTTGTTTGTTTTTTGATATTGAGCATACTAATTTGTATTTGTATCAATTTGTCCATATTAACTAATCTATTGTATGCCAAAGACTAACAGTAAAATATATTGGAATACCATTTATATATCAGTGTTGCATTCCTTTTAGCCCGTCTAAACACATTTAGACTGATGTTATGTTTCAGGTTAACATGTTTCCTCGTAAGTTTCCATGGGTTGGATTCCATGGTCATCAAATCCTAGTACTCAAAAATTCTGACCTTAAAGGGCTGGATAGATGCTAGAGTACTCACAAAATGCTGTTTTCTCAATACTAAACCTTTACTTGAGTGTATCCTGTAGGAAGTATTGCCATTGACTTAAGTTTCATTTAATAAAATCAGTTACAAATATGAATTAATAAGATAATGAATTATAATTACTGAGACAACATTGACAGGTTGTTTTAAGCATTAACATCATATTCTTGGCCAGATGGAGCAATGATTTAGAAAAAAAAATCCTGTTTCACTGATGTCTACCCTAAGAACCAGACAAATCTACAAGCTCATGTTGTAGTGGCTCCATTGAGGGAAAAATTGTGGAATCACTGTACAGCAAACTACTACGTTGCTACTCTTTAATGACATTAGGGCTGGTAACAAACCTGTTGTTTTGTTACAGAAAAAAAGTGGGTTTCTGTCATGCAAATGTGGTTTGTGAAACTTTGCTGCAGTCATTGTAATAAATGTCTGGCCCCTGATTTTACTCAAAACCTTCAATGCGGCCGTCGGTAGGTTTGAATTTGACACCCCTAATGGTGAGCTGCGTCTAAAATAAACATCAATCCTTGTGAAGCGAAAATGGGACTCATCCTTACAATCCCTAGATTAGGAGGCCCGTGCACTATGACGAGGCCACAGGAGCTAAGTGGCATTTATTTGAAGTGAATCATATTATATCACCGTATAATGATTGTAAAATTCACCAACTATACAACTCAGCCTCATGTATTTATGTGACTCATAAAATGGGAAGAGTATTTCAATAGTTCGATGTTGTTGAGCTTCATGATAAATAGGGGTGGTTTTTCATGACTGCCTGAGACTGCAACAAGGTCACTGAAATTCTGCCCAAACTGATAACCTAACAATTATTGAATTTTAGTCATTGAACAGAAGAGGCATTTGCACTCTGCACCCCAGATGGGACTTGAACCCACAATCCCTGGCTTAGGAGACCAGTGCCTTATCCATTAGGCCACTGGGGCACATTTCTGTTATTTTTATAGGGCTTCCAAAAGCCCCAAAGTGAAATGAGAGCGATTTTTTCTTTGAATGAAATAGTGGTCTTACCAAAGATTTCAGCAAAAAAATTTCCTTTCCTTCAGAGACATATTGCAATTCTAAAAAGCACAATTCCTGTAGAATTAGGAAGGTGTTTCAATTTCGCTTTCAAACCCTACAACATGCTAAATACTCAAAGTAACACAGGTGGACTTGGCATGATCTCTGTGTTTTCCTGCTCAAATTAAGTTTGAGGATGTCAAACAATCACCACCACAAAACCTGGGAGAAGATAGTTTTGATCCATCAAGCGCCACATCTTGGGCTCAGCACACTTTTGCAGCACCACCCTGCAAAGCACGCTGAGAGGGTGGAAAATTTACACCCTCCAATATTTCAGTGAAGTGCAACATGCATTAATCTCAAAACTCCACTGGCAACAATGTTCAAACCTGCATGAGCTGTTTCACCGCTAGCATGCATCACAAGACTAGACTAAGGGGCATTATGAAGATGGAGACACCATCTGCAAGTAACGCTCGATTTTGCCCAATTTTCGATGGAACATGATCGCGCAATCAAAGCAATTCAGTTTCCTCAACGGCTGGTATTTGAGTTACACAAACACAGTTATTACAGATGCGTGTATATATTCATTTCTCATCTTCTCTACACTGGCCATTCAAGAACAGTACTTTTCAATCACCGTATAATGATTGTAAAATTCACCAACTATACAACTTAGCCTCATGTATTTATGTGACTCATAAAATGGGAAGAGTATTTCAATTGTTCGATGTTGTTGAGCTTCATGATAAATGTTCATTACGTACACAACAGTCGTCATCTTTTATTCAAACACCAAATGAGAAGTATTCAGATTCAAAATTGAAAAACAAGTTTATGATTATGGCATCGTTGAAAAGTTTGGCCGCACCTCGCTTAGCATCAGAAAAACAGAGAATGACTCATTGGGACTATCTTGATGGATGGAAAAGGCAGTATTTGCAGTGTAATTATTCCTGAATGAGTTTCAGCTTGCCTAACCCTGCACATTTCAGGCAGAATTCAATTTTAGGTATTGGAAAGGGAACATAATCGTTATCACCATAGCAGAGGATGGTTTCAATCCATCGACCTCTGGGTTATGGGCCCAGCACGCTTCCGCTGCGCCGCTCTGCTAAAGCACAGGCTTTTTTTGGGAAAAAGTCTCACTGAACAGTTGAAGTGTGATTGAATATGCATTTATCTCAGCGGTTCAGTGGCGACAATGTCAAGTCAGCAAAAGCTGTGTCGCTGATGTTCTACCTTCCGGAACCGGGAAAGGCTCATGACAAATATTTAGCATAGCAACCAGCAATAAATGGCTTGACCTCACTAATGATGGGACTCAAATGCAATATCCAAGCCAATTGAGTGACAAAGCAGCATTTTACAAGCACTGGAGGGGGGTTTTCATGACTGCCTTAGACTGCAACAAGGTCACTGAAATTCTGCCCAAGCTGATAACCTAACAATTATTGAATTTTAGTCATTAAACAGAGGAGGCATTTGCACTCTGCACCCCAGGTGGGACTTGAACCCACAATCCCTAGCTTAGGAGGCCAGTGCCTTATCTATTAGGCCACTGGGGCACATTTCTGTTATTTTTATAGGGCTTCCAAATGCCCCAAAGTGAAATGAGAGCGATTTTTTCTTTGAATGAAATATTGTCTTACCAAAGATTTCTGCAAAAAAATTTCCTTTCCTTGAGAGGCATATTGCAATTCGAAAAAGCACAATTCCTGTAGAATTGGGAAGGTGTTTCAGTTTCGCTTTCAAACCCTACGACATGCTAAATACTCAAAGTAACACAGGTGGACTTGGCATGATCTCTGTGTTTTCCCGCTCAAATTAAGTTTGAGGATGTCAAACAATCACCACCACAAAACCTGGGAGAAGATAGTTTTGATCCATCAAGCGCCACATCTTGGGCTCAGCACACTTTTGCAGCACCACTCTGCAAAGCACGCTGAGAGGGTGGAAAATTTACACCCTCCAATATTTCAGTGAAGTGCAACATGCATTAATCTCAAAACTCCACTGGCAACAATGTTCAAACCTGCATGAGCTGTTTCACCGCTTGCATGCATTACAAGACTAGACTAAGGGGCATTATGAAGATGGAGACACCATCTGCAAGTAACGCTCGATTTTGCCCAATTTTCGATGGAACATGATCGCGCAATCAAAGCAATTCAGTTTCCTCAACGGCTGGTATTTGAGTTACACAAACACAGTTATTACAGATGCGTGTATATATTCATTTCTCATCTTCTCTACACTGGCCATTCAAGAACAGTACTTTTCAATCACTGTATAATGATTGTAAAATTCACCAACTATACAACTTAGCCTCATGTATTTATGTGACTCATAAAATGGGAAGAGTATTTCAATTGTTCGATGTTGTTGAGCTTCATGATAAATGTTCATTACGTACACAACAGTCGTCACCTTTTATTCAAACACCAAATGAGAAGTATTCAGATTCAAAATTGTAAAACAAGTTTATGATTATGGCATCTTTGAAAAGTTTGGCCGCACCTCGCTTAGCATCAGAAAAACAGAGAATGACTCATTGGGACAATCTGGATGGATGGAAAAGGCTGTATTTGCAGTGTAATTATTCCTGAATGAGTTTCAGCTTGCCTTAACCTGCACATTTCAGGCAGAGTTCAATTTTAGGTATTGGAAAGGGAACATAATCGTTATCATCTTTCAAGGAGGTATTTGGTTTGAGTTTTCTGTACTTGTTCAGAAAACGAGCCATGTAACCATAGCAGAGGATGGTTTCGATCCATCGACCTCTGGGTTATGGGCCCAGCACGCTTCCGCTGCGCCACTCTGCTAAAGCACAGGCTTTTTTTGGGAAAAAGTCTCACTGAACAGTTGAAGCGTGATTGAATATGCATTTATCTCAGCGGTTCAGTGGCGACAATGTCAAGTCAGCAAAAGCTGTGTCTATGTTCTACCTTCCGGAACCGGGAAAGGCTCATGACAAATATTTAGCATAGCAACCAGCAATAAATGGCTTGACCTCACTAATGATGGGACTCAAATGCAATATCCAAGCCAATTGAGTGACAAAGCAGCATTTTACAAGCACTGGAGGGGGGTTGTCATGACTGCCTTAGACTGCAACAAGGTCACTGAAATTCTGCCCAAGCTGATAACCTAACAATTATTAAATTTTAGTCATTAAACAGAGGAGGCATTTGCACTCTGCACCCCAGATGGGACTTGAACCCACAATCCCTGGCTTAGGAGGCCAGTGCCTTATCCATTAGGCCACTGGGGCACGTTTCTGTGATTTTTATAGGGCTTCCAAAAGCCCCAAAGTGAAATGAGAGCGATTTTTTCTTTGAATGAAATAGTAGTCTTACCAAAGATTTCTGCAAAAAAATTTCCTTTCCTTTAGAGGCATATTGCAATTCTAAAAAGCACAATTCCTGTAGAATTGGGAAGGTGTTTCAATTTCGCTTTCAAACCCTACAACATGCTAAATACTCAAAGCAACACAGGTGGACTTGGCATGATCTCTGTGTTTTCCTGCTCAAATTAAGTTTGAGGATGTCAAACAATCACCACCACAAAACCTGGGAGAAGATAGTTTTGATCCATCAAGCGCCACATCTTGGGCTCAGCACACTTTTGCAGCACCACTCTGCAAAGCACGCTGAGAGGGTGGAAAATTTACACCCTCCAATATTTCAGTGAAGTGCAACATGCATTAATCTCAAAACTCCACTGGCAACAATGTTCAAACCTGCATGAGCTGTTTCACCGCTTGCATGCATTACAAGACTAGACTAAGGGGCATTATGAAGATGGAGACACCTTCTGCAAGTAACGCTCGATTTTGCCCAATTTTCGATGGAACATGATCGCGCAATCAAAGCAATTCAGTTTCCTCAACGGCTGGTATTTGAGTTACACAAACACAGTTATTACAGATGCGTGTATATATTCATTTCTCATCTTCTCTACACTGGCCATTCAAGAACAGTACTTTTCAATCACTGTATAATGATTGTAAAATTCACCAACTATACAACTTAGCCTCATGTATTTATGTGACTCATAAAATGGGAAGAGTATTTCAATTGTTCGATGTTGTTGAGCTTCATGATAAATGTTCATTACGTACACAACAGTCGTCACCTTTTATTCAAACACCAAATGAGAAGTATTCAGATTCAAAATTGTAAAACAAGTTTATGATTATGGCATCTTTGAAAAGTTTGGCCGCACCTCGCTTAGCATCAGAAAAACAGAGAATGACTCATTGGGACAATCTGGATGGATGGAAAAGGCTGTATTTGCAGTGTAATTATTCCTGAATGAGTTTCAGCTTGCCTTATCCTGCACATTTCAGGCAGAGTTCAATTTTAGGTATTGGAAAGGGAACATAATCGTTATCATCTTTCAAGGAGGTATTTGGTTTTTGGGAAAAAGTCTCACTGAACAGTTGAAGCGTGATTGAATATGCATTTATCTCAGCGGTTCAGTGGCGACAATGTCAAGTCAGCAAAAGCTGTGTCGCTGATGTTCTACCTTCCGGAACCGGGAAAGGCTCATGACAAATATTTAGCATAGCAACCAGCAATAAATGGCTTGACCTCACTAATGATGGGACTCAAATGCAATATCCAAGCCAATTGAGTGACAAAGCAGCATTTTACAAGCACTGGAGGGGGGTTGTCATGACTGCCTTAGACTGCAACAAGGTCACTGAAATTCTGCCCAAGCTGATAACCTAACAATTATTAAATTTTAGTCATTAAACAGAGGAGGCATTTGCACTCTGCACCCCAGATGGGACTTGAACCCACAATCCCTGGCTTAGGAGGCCAGTGCCTTATCCATTAGGCCACTGGGGCACAGTTCTGTGATATTTATAGGGCTTCTAAAAGCCCCAAAGTGAAATGAGAGCGATTTTTTCTTTGAATGAAATAGTAGTCTTACCAAAGATTTCTGCAAAAAAATTTCCTTTCCTTTAGAGGCATATTGCAATTCTAAAAAGCACAATTCCTGTAGAATTGGGAAGGTGTTTCAATTTCGCTTTCAAACCCTACAACATGCTAAATACTCAAAGCAACACAGGTGGACTTGGCATGATCTCTGTGTTTTCCTGCTCAAATTAAGTTTGAGGATGTCAAACAATCACCACCACAAAACCTGGGAGAAGATAGTTTTGATCCATCAAGCGCCACATCTTGGGCTCAGCACACTTTTGCAGCACCACTCTGCAAAGCACGCTGAGAGGGTGGAAAATTTACACCCTCCAATATTTCAGTGAAGTGCAACATGCATTAATCTCAAAACTCCACTGGCAACAATGTTCAAACCTGCATGAGCTGTTTCACCGCTTGCATGCATTACAAGACTAGACTAAGGGGCATTATGAAGATGGAGACACCATCTGCAAGTAACGCTCGATTTTGCCCAATTTTCGATGGAACATGATCGCGCAATCAAAGCAATTCAGTTTCCTCAACGGCTGGTATTTGAGTTACACAAACACAGTTATTACAGATGCGTGTATATATTCATTTCTCATCTTCTCTACACTGGCCATTCAAGAACAGTACTTTTCAATCACTGTATAATGATTGTAAAATTCACCAACTATACAACTTAGCCTCATGTATTTATGTGACTCATAAAATGGGAAGAGTATTTCAATTGTTCGATGTTGTTGAGCTTCATGATAAATGTTCATTACGTACACAACAGTCGTCACCTTTTATTCAAACACCAAATGAGAAGTATTCAGATTCAAAATTGTAAAACAAGTTTATGATTATGGCATCTTTGAAAAGTTTGGCCGCACCTCGCTTAGCATCAGAAAAACAGAGAATGACTCATTGGGACAATCTGGATGGATGGAAAAGGCTGTATTTGCAGTGTAATTATTCCTGAATGAGTTTCAGCTTGCCTTAACCTGCACATTTCAGGCAGAGTTCAATTTTAGGTATTGGAAAGGGAACGTAATCGTTATCATCTTTCAAGGAGGTATTTGGTTTGTGTTTTCTGTACTTGTTCAGAAAACGAGCCATGTAACCATAGCAGAGGATGGTTTCGATCCATCGGCCTCTGGGTTATGGGCCCAGCACGCTTCCGCTGCGCCACTCTGCTAAAGCACAGGCTTTTTTTGGGAAAAAGTCTCACTGAACAGTTGAAGCGTGATTGAATATGCATTTATCTCAGCGGTTCAGTGGCGACAATGTCAAGTCAGCAAAAGCTGTGTCGCTGATGTTCTACCTTCCGGAACCGGGAAAGGCTCATGACAAATATTTAGCATAGCAACCAGCAATAAATGGCTTGACCTCACTAATGATGGGACTCAAATGCAATATCCAAGCCAATTGAGTGACAAAGCAGCATTTTACAAGCACTGGAGGGGGTTTTCATGACTGCCTTAGACTGCAACAAGGTCACTGAAATTCTGCCCAAGCTGATTACCTAACAATTATTGAATTTTAGTCATTAAACAGAGGAGGCATTTGCACTCTGCACCCCAGCTGGGACTTGAACCCACAATCCCTGGCTTAGGAGGCCAGTGCCTTATCCATTAGGCCACTGGGGCACAGTTCTGTGATATTCATAGGGCTTCTAAAAGCCCCAAAGTGAAATGAGAGCGATTTTTTCTTTGAATGAAATAGTAGTCTTACCAAAGATTTCTGCAAAAAAATTTCCTTTCCTTTAGAGGCATATTGCAATTCTAAAAAGCACAATTCCTGTAGAATTGGGAAGGTGTTTCAATTTCGCTTTCAAACCCTACAACATGCTAAATACTCAAAGCAACACAGGTGGACTTGGCATGATCTCTGTGTTTTCCTGCTCAAATTAAGTTTGAGGATGTCAAACAATCACCACCACAAAACCTGGGAGAAGATAGTTTTGATCCATCAAGCGCCACATCTTGGGCTCAGCACACTTTTGCAGCACCACTCTGCAAAGCACGCTGAGAGGGTGGAAAATTTACACCCTCCAATATTTCAGTGAAGTGCAACATGCATTAATCTCAAAACTCCACTGGCAACAATGTTCAAACCTGCATGAGCTGTTTCACCGCTTGCATGCATTACAAGACTAGACTAAGGGGCATTATGAAGATGGAGACACCATCTGCAAGTAACGCTCGATTTTGCCCAATTTTCGATGGAACATGATCGCGCAATCAAAGCAATTCAGTTTCCTCAACGGCTGGTATTTGAGTTACACAAACACAGTTATTACAGATGCGTGTATATATTCATTTCTCATCTTCTCTACACTGGCCATTCAAGAACAGTACTTTTCAATCACTGTATAATGATTGTAAAATTCACCAACTATACAACTTAGCCTCATGTATTTATGTGACTCATAAAATGGGAAGAGTATTTCAATTGTTCGATGTTGTTGAGCTTCATGATAAATGTTCATTACGTACACAACAGTCGTCACCTTTTATTCAAACACCAAATGAGAAGTATTCAGATTCAAAATTGTAAAACAAGTTTATGATTATGGCATCTTTGAAAAGTTTGGCCGCACCTCGCTTAGCATCAGAAAAACAGAGAATGACTCATTGGGACAATCTGGATGGATGGAAAAGGCTGTATTTGCAGTGTAATTATTCCTGAATGAGTTTCAGCTTGCCTTATCCTGCACATTTCAGGCAGAGTTCAATTTTAGGTATTGGAAAGGGAACATAATCGTTATCATCTTTCAAGGAGGTATTTGGTTTTTGGGAAAAAGTCTCACTGAACAGTTGAAGCGTGATTGAATATGCATTTATCTCAGCGGTTCAGTGGCGACAATGTCAAGTCAGCAAAAGTTGTGTCGCTGATGTTCTACCTTCCGGAACCGGGAAAGGCTCATGACAAATATTTAGCATAGCAACCAGCAATAAATGGCTTGACCTCACTAATGATGGGACTCAAATGCAATATCCAAGCCAATTGAGTGACAAAGCAGCATTTTACAAGCACTGGAGGGGGTTTTCATGACTGCCTTAGACTGCAACAAGGTCACTGAAATTCTGCCCAAGCTGATAACCTAACAATTATTGACTTTTAGTCATTAAACAGAGGAGGCATTTGCACTCTGCACCCCAGCTGGGACTTGAACCCACAATCCCTGGCTTAGGAGGCCAGTGCCTTATCCATTAGGCCACTGGGGCACATTTCTGTTGTTTTTATAGGGCTTCCAAAAGCCCCAAAGTGAAATGAGAGCGATTTTTTCTTTGAATGAAATAGTAGTCTTACCAAAGATTTCTGCAAAAAAATTTCCTTTCCTTTAGAGGCATATTGCAATTCTAAAAAGCACAATTCCTGTAGAATTGGGAAGGTGTTTCAATTTCGCTTTCAAACCCTACAACATGCTAAATACTCAAAGCAACACAGGTGGACTTGGCATGATCTCTGTGTTTTCCTGCTCAAATTAAGTTTGAGGATGTCAAACAATCACCACCACAAAACCTGGGAGAAGATAGTTTTGATCCATCAAGCGCCACATCTTGGGCTCAGCACACTTTTGCAGCACCACTCTGCAAAGCACGCTGAGAGGGTGGAAAATTTACACCCTCCAATATTTCAGTGAAGTGCAACATGCATTAATCTCAAAACTCCACTGGCAACAATGTTCAAACCTGCATGAGCTGTTTCACCGCTTGCATGCATTACAAGACTAGACTAAGGGGCATTATGAAGATGGAGACACCATCTGCAAGTAACGCTCGATTTTTCCCAATTTTCGATGGAACATGATCGCGCAATCAAAGCAATTCAGTTTCCTCAACGGCTGGTATTTGAGTTACACAAACACAGTTATTACAGATGCGTGTATATATTCATTTCTCATCTTCTCTACACTGGCCATTCAAGAACAGTACTTTTCAATCACTGTATAATGATTGTAAAATTCACCAACTATACAACTTAGCCTCATGTATTTATGTGATTCATAAAATGGGAAGAGTATTTCAATTGTTCGATGTTGTTGAGCTTCATGATAAATGTTCATTACGTACACAACAGTCGTCACCTTTTATTCAAACACCAAATGAGAAGTATTCTGATTCAAAATTGTAAAACAAGTTTATGATTATGGCATCTTTGAAAAGTTTGGCCGCACCTCGCTTAGCATCAGAAAAACAGAGAATGACTCATTGGGACAATCTGGATGGATGGAAAAGGCTGTATTTGCAGTGTAATTATTCCTGAATGAGTTTCAGCTTGCCTTAACCTGCACATTTCAGGCAGAGTTCAATTTTAGGTATTGGAAAGGGAACATAATCGTTATCATCTTTCAAGGAGGTATTTGGTTTGAGTTTTCTGTAATTGTGCAGAAAACGAGCCATGTAACCATAGCAGAGGATGGTTTCGATCCATCGACTTCTGGGTTATGGGCCCAGCACGCTTCCGCTGCGCCACTCTGCTAAAGCACAGGCTTTTTTTGGGAAAAAGTCTCACTGAACAGTTGAAGCGTGATTGAATATGCATTTATCTCAGCGGTTCAGTGGCGACAATGTCAAGTCAGCAAAAGCTGTGTCGCTGATGTTCTACCTTCCGGAACCGGGAAAGGCTCATGACAAATATTTAGCATAGCAACCAGCAATAAATGGCTTGACCTCACTAATGATGGGACTCAAATGCAATATCCAAGCCAATTGAGTGACAAAGCAGCATTTTACAAGCACTGGAGGGGGGTTTTCATGACTGCCTTAGACTGCAACAAGGTCACTGAAATTCTGCCCAAGCTGATAACCAAACAATTATTGAATTTTAGTCATTAAACAGAAGAGGCATTAGCACTCTGCACCACAGATGGGACTTGAACCCACAATCCCTGGCTTAGGAGGCCAGTGCCTTATCCATTAGGCCACTGGGGCACGGTTCTGTTATTTTTATAGGGCTTCCAAAAGCCCCAAAGTGAAATGAGAGCGATTTTTTCTTTGAACGAAATAGTAGTCTTACCAAAGATTTCTGCAAAAAAATTTCCTTTCCTTTAGAGGCATATTGCAATTCTACAAAGCACAATTCCTGTAGAATTGGGAAGGTGTTTCAATTTCGCTTTCAAACCCTACAACATGCTAAATACTCAAAGCAACACAGGTGGACTTGGCATGATCTCTGTGTTTTCCTGCTCAAATTAAGTTTGAGGATGTCAAACAATCACCACCACAAAACCTGGGAGAAGATAGTTTTGATCCATCAAGCGCCACATCTTGGGCTCAGCACACTTTTGCAGCACCACTCTGCAAAGCACGCTGAGAGGGTGGAAAATTTACACCCTCCAATATTTCAGTGAAGTGCAACATGCATTAATCTCAAAACTCCACTGGCAACAATGTTCAAACCTGCATGAGCTGTTTCACCGCTTGCATGCATTACAAGACTAGACTAAGGGGCATTATGAAGATGGAGACACCATCTGCAAGTAACGCTCGATTTTGCCCAATTTTCGATGGAACATGATCGCGCAATCAAAGCAATTCAGTTTCCTCAACGGCTGGTATTTGAGTTACACAAACACAGTTATTACAGATGCGTGTATATATTCATTTCTCATCTTCTCTACACTGGCCATTCAAGAACAGTACTTTTCAATCACTGTATAATGATTGTAAAATTCACCAACTATACAACTTAGCCTCATGTATTTATGTGACTCATAAAATGGGAAGAGTATTTCAATTGTTCGATGTTGTTGAGCTTCATGATAAATGTTCATTACGTACACAACAGTCGTCACCTTTTATTCAAACACCAAATGAGAAGTATTCAGATTCAAAATTGTAAAACAAGTTTATGATTATGGCATCTTTGAAAAGTTTGGCCGCACCTCGCTTAGCATCAGAAAAACAGAGAATGACTCATTGGGACAATCTGGATGGATGGAAAAGGCTGTATTTGCAGTGTAATTATTCCTGAATGAGTTTCAGCTTGCCTTAACCTGCACATTTCAGGCAGAGTTCAATTTTAGGTATTGGAAAGGGAACATAATCATTATCATCTTTCAAGGAGGTATTTGGTTTGAGTTTTCTGTAATTGTTCAGAAAACGAGCCATGTAACCATAGCAGAGGATGGTTTCGATCCATTGACCTCTGGGTTATGGGCCCAGCACGCTTCCGCTGCGCCACTCTGCTAAAGCACAGGCTTTTTTTGGGAAAAAGTCTCACTGAACAGTTGAAGCGTGATTGAATATGCATTTATCTCAGCGGTTCAGTGGCGACAATGTCAAGTCAGCAAAAGCTGAGTCGCTGATGTTCTACCTTCCGGAACCGGGAAAGGCTCATGACAAATATTTAGCATAGCAACCAGCAATAAATGGCTTGACCTCACTAATGATGGGACTCAAATGCAATATCCAAGCCAATTGAGTGACAAAGCAGCATTTTACAAGCACTGGAGGGGGGTTTTCATGACTGCCTTAGACTGCAACAAGGTCACTGAAATTCTGCCCAAGCTGATAACCAAACAATTATTGAATTTTAGTCATTTAACAGAAGAGGCATTTGCACTCTGCACCCCAGATGGGACTTGAACCCACAATCCCTGGCTTAGGAGGCCAGTGCCTTATCCATTAGGCCATTGGGGCACGATTCTGTTATTTTTATAGGGCTTCCAAAAGCCCCAAAGTGAAATGAGAGCGATTTTTTCTTTGAACGAAATAGTAGTCTTACCAAAGATTTCTGCAAAAAAATTTCCTTTCCTTTAGAGGCATATTGCAATTCTACAAAGCACAATTCCTGTAGAATTGGGAAGGTGTTTCAATTTCGCTTTCAAACCCTACAACATGCTAAATACTCAAAGTAACACAGGTGGACTTGGCATGATCTCTGTGTTTTCCTGCTCAAATTAAGTTTGAGGATGTCAAACAATCACCACCACAAAACCTGGGAGAAGATAGTTTTGATCCATCAAGCGCCACATCTTGGGCTCAGCACACTTTTGCAGCACCACTCTGCAAAGCACGCTGAGAGGGTGGAAAATTTACACCCTCCAATATTTCAGTGAAGTGCAACATGCATTAATCTCAAAACTCCACTGGCAGCAATGTTCAAACCTGCATGAGCTGTTTCACCGCTTGCATGCATTACAAGACTAGACTAAGGGGCATTATGAAGATGGAGACACCATCTGCAAGTAACGCTCGATTTTGCCCAATTTTCGATGGAACATGATCGCGCAATCAAAGCAATTCAGTTTCCTCAACGGCTGGTATTTGAGTTGCACAAACACAGTTATTACAGATGCGCGTATATATTCATTTCTCATCTTCTCTACACTGGCCATTCAAGAACAGTACTTTTCAATCACTGTATAATGATTGTAAAATTCACCAACTATACAACTTAGCCTCATGTATTTATATGACTCATAAAATGGGAAGAGTATTTCAATTGTTCGATGTTGTTGAGCTTCATGATAAATGTTCATTACGTACACAACAGTCGTCACCTTTTATTCAAACACCAAATGAGAAGTATTCAGATTCAAAATTGTAAAACAAGTTTATGATTATGGCATCTTTGAAAAGTTTGGCCGCACCTCGCTTAGCATTAGAAAAACAGAGAATGACTCATTGGGACAATCTGGATGGATGGAAAAGGCTGTATTTGCAGTGTAATTATTCCTGAATGAGTTTCAGCTTGCCTTAACCTGCACATTTCAGGCAGAGTTCAATTTTAGGTATTGGAAAGGGAACATAATCGTTATCATCTTTCAAGGAGGTATTTGGTTTGAGTTTCCTGTAATTGTTCAGAAAGAGAACCGTGTAACCATAGCAGAGGATGGTTTTGATCCATCGACCTCTGGGTTATGGGCCCAGCATGCTTCCGCTGCGCCACTCTGCTAAAGCACAGGCTTTTTTTGGGAAAAAGTCTCACTGAACAGTTGAAGCGTGATTGAATATGCATTTATCTCAGCGGTTCAGTGGCGACAATGTCTAGTCAGCAAAAGCTGTGTCGCTGATGTTCTACCTTCCGGAACCGGGAAAGGCTCATGACAAATATTTAGCATAGCAACCAGCAATAAATGGCTTGACCTCACTAATGATGGGACTCAAATGCAATATCCAAGCCAATTGAGTGACAAAGCAGCATTTTACAAGCACTGGAGGTGGGTTTTCATGACTGCCTTAGACTGCAACAAGGTCACTGAAATTCTGCCCAAGCTGATAACCAAACAATTATTGAATTTTAGTCATTAAACAGAAGAGGCATTTGCACTCTGCACCCCAGATGGGACTTGAACCCACAATCCCTGGCTTAGGAGGCCAGTGCCTTATCTATTAGGCCACTGGGGCACGTTTCTGTTATTTTTATAGGGCTTCCAAAAGCCCCAAAGTGAAATGAGAGCGATTTTTTCTTTGAAAGAAATAGTAGTCTTACCAAAGATTTCTGCAAAAAAATTTCCTTTCCTTTAGAGGCATATTGCAATTCTACAAAGCACAATTCCTGTAGAATTGGGAAGGTGTTTCAATTTCGCTTTCAAACCCTACGACATGCTCAATACTCAAAGTGACACAGGTGGACTTGGCATGATCTCTGTGTTTTCCTGCTCAAATTAAGTTTGAGGATGTCAAACAATCACCACCACAAAACCTGGGAGAAGATAGTTCTGATCCATCAAGCGCCACATCTTGGGCTCAGCACACTTTTGCAGCACCACTCTGCAAAGCACGCTGAGAGGGTGGAAAATTTACACCCTCCAATATTTCAGTGAAGTGCAACATGCATTAATCTCAAGACTCCACTGGCAACAATGTTCAAACCTGCATGAGCTGTTTCACCGCTTGCATGCATTACAAGACTAGACTAAGGGGCATTATGAAGATGGAGACACCATCTGCAAGTAACGCTCGATTTTGCACAATTTTCGATGGAACATGATCGCGCAATCAAAGCAATTCAGTTTCCTCAACGGCTGGTATTTGAGTTACACAAACACAGTTATTACAGATGCGTGTATATATTCATTTCTCATCTTCTCTACACTGGCCATTCAAGAACAGTACTTTTCAATCACTGTATAATGATTGTAAAATTCACCAACTATACAACTTAGCCTCATGTATTTATGTGACTCATAAAATGGGAAGAGTATTTCAATTGTTCGATGTTGTTGAGCTTCATGATAAATGTTCATTACGTACACAACAGTCGTCACCTTTTATTCAAACACCAAATGAGAAGTATTCAGATTCAAAATTGTAAAACAAGTTTATGATTATGGCATCTTTGAAAAGTTTGGCCGCACCTCGCTTAGCATCAGAAAAACAGAGAATGACTCATTGGGACAATCTGGATGGATGGAAAAGGCTGTATTTGCAGTGTAATTATTCCTGAATGAGTTTCAGCTTGCCTTAACCTGCACATTTGAGGCAGAGCTCAATTTTAGGTATTGGAAAGGGAACATAATCGTTATCATCTTTCAAGGAGGTATTTGGTTTGAGTTTTCTGTAATTGTTCAGAAAAAGAGCCTTGTAACCATAGCAGAGGATGGTTTCGATCTATCGACCTCTGGGTTATGGGCCCAGCACGCTTCCGCTGCGCCACTCTGCTAAAGCACAGGCTTTTTTTGGGAAAAAGTCTCACTGAACAGTTGAAGCGTGATTGAATATGCATTTATCTCAGCGGTTCAGTGGCGACAATGTCAAGTCAGCAAAAGCTGTGTCGCTGATGTTCTACCTTCCGGAACCGGGAAAGGCTCATGACAAATATTTAGCATAGCAACCAGCAATAAATGGCTTGACCTCACTAATGATGGGACTCAAATGCAATATCCAAGCCAATTGAGTGACAAAGCAGCATTTTACAAGCACTGGAGGGGGGTTTTCATGACTGCCTTAGACTGCAACAAGGTCACTGAAATTCTGCCCAAGCTGATAACCAAACAATTATTGAATTTTAGTCATTAAACAGAAGAGGCATTAGCACTCTGCACCCCAGATGGGACTTGAACCCACAATCCCTGGCTTAGGAGGCCAGTGCCTTATCCATTAGGCCACTGGGGCACGGTTCTGTTATTTTTATAGGGCTTCCAAAAGCCCCAAAGTGAAATGAGAGCGATTTTTTCTTTGAACGAAATAGTAGTCTTACCAAAGATTTCTGCAAAAAAATTTCCTTTCCTTTAGAGGCATATTGCAATTCTACAAAGCACAATTCCTGTAGAATTGGGAAGGTGTTTCAATTTCGCTTTCAAACCCTACAACATGCTAAATACTCAAAGTAACACAGGTGGACTTGGCATGATCTCTGTGTTTTCCTGCTCAAATTAAGTTTGAGGATGTCAAACAATCACCACCACAAAACCTGGGAGAAGATAGTTTTGATCCATCAAGCGCCACATCTTGGGCTCAGCACACTTTTGCAGCACCACTCTGCAAAGCACGCTGAGAGGGTGGAAAATTTACACCCTCCAATATTTCAGTGAAGTGCAACATGCATTAATCTCAAAACTCCACTGGCAACAATGTTCAAACCTGCATGAGCTGTTTCACCGCTTGCATGCATTACAAGACTAGACTAAGGGGCATTATGAAGATGGAGACACCATCTGCAAGTAACGCTCGATTTTGCCCAATTTTCGATGGAACATGATCGCGCAATCAAAGCAATACAGTTTCCTCAACGGCTGGTATTTGAGTTACACAAACACAGTTATTACAGATGCGTGTATATATTCATTTCTCATCTTCTCTACACTGGCCATTCAAGAACAGTACTTTTCAATCACTGTATAATGATTGTAAAATTCACCAACTATACAACTTAGCCTCATGTATTTATGTGACTCATAAAATGGGAAGAGTATTTCAATTGTTCGATGTTGTTGAGCTTCATGATAAATGTTCATTACGTACACAACAGTCGTCACCTTTTATTCAAACACCAAATGAGAAGTATTCAGATTCAAAATTGTAAAACAAGTTTATGATTATGGCATCTTTGAAAAGTTTGGCCGCACCTCGCTTAGCATCAGAAAAACAGAGAATGACTCATTGGGACAATCTGGATGGATGGAAAAGGCTGTATTTGCAGTGTAATTATTCCTGAATGAGTTTCAGCTTGCCTTAACCTGCACATTTCAGGCAGAGTTCAATTTTAGGTATTGGAAAGGGAACATAATCGTTATCATCTTTCAAGGAGGTATTTGGTTTGAGTTTTCTGTAATTGTTCAGAAAACGAGCCATGTAACCATAGCAGAGGATGGTTTCGATCCATCGACCTCTGGGTTATGGGCCCAGCACGCTTCCGCTGCGCCACTCTGCTAAAGCACAGGCTTTTTTTGGGAAAAAGTCTCACTGAACAGTTGAAGCGTGATTGAATATGCATTTATCTCAGCGGTTCAGTGGCGACAATGTCAAGTCAGCAAAAGCTGTGTCGCTGATGTTCTACCTTCCGGAACCGGGAAAGGCTCATGACAAATATTTAGCATAGCAACCAGCAATAAATGGCTTGACCTCACTAATGATGGGACTCAAATGCAATATCCAAGCCAATTGAGTGACAAAGCAGCATTTTACAAGCACTGGAGGGGGGTTTTCATGACTGCCTTAGACTGCAACAAGGTCACTGAAATTCTGCCCAAGCTGATAACCAAACAATTATTGAATTTTAGTCATTTAACAGAAGAGGCATTTGCACTCTGCACCCCAGATGGGACTTGAACCCACAATCCCTGGCTTAGGAGGCCAGTGCCTTATCCATTAGGCCATTGGGGCACGGTTCTGTTATTTTTATAGGGCTTCCAAAAGCCCCAAAGTGAAATGAGAGCGATTTTTTCTTTGAACGAAATAGTAGTCTTACCAAAGATTTCTGCAAAAAAATTTCCTTTCCTTTAGAGGCATATTGCAATTCTACAAAGCACAATTCCTGTAGAATTGGGAAGGTGTTTCAATTTCGCTTTCAAACCCTACAACATGCTAAATACTCAAAGTAACACAGGTGGACTTGGCATGATCTCTGTGTTTTCCTGCTCAAATTAAGTTTGAGGATGTCAAACAATCACCACCACAAAACCTGGGAGAAGATAGTTTTGATCCATCAAGCGCCACATCTTGGGCTCAGCACACTTTTGCCGCACCACTCTGCAAAGCACGCTGAGAGAGTGGAAAATTTACACCCTCCAATATTTCAGTGAAGTGCAACATGCATTAATCTCAAAACTCCACTGGCAACAATGTTCAAACCTGCATGAGCTGTTTCACCGCTTGCATGCATTACAAGACTAGACTAAGGGGCATTATGAAGATGGAGACACCATCTGCAAGTAACGCTCGATTTTGCCCAATTTTCGATGGAACATGATCGCGCAATCAAAGCAATTCAGTTTCCTCAACGGCTGGTATTTGAGTTACACAAACACAGTTATTACAGATGCGTGTATATATTCATTTCTCATCTTCTCTACACTGGCCATTCAAGAACAGTACTTTTCAATCACTGTATAATGATTGTAAAATTCACCAACTATACAACTTAGCCTCATGTATTTATGTGACTCATAAAATGGGAAGAGTATTTCAATTGTTCGATGTTGTTGAGCTTCATGATAAATGTTCATTACGTACACAACAGTCGTCACCTTTTATTCAAACACCAAATGAGAAGTATTCAGATTCAAAATTGTAAAACAAGTTTATGATTATGGCATCTTTGAAAAGTTTGGCCGCACCTCGCTTAGCATCAGAAAAACAGAGAATGACTCATTGGGACAATCTGGATGGATGGAAAAGGCTGTATTTGCAGTGTAATTATTCCTGAATGAGTTTCAGCTTGCCTTAACCTGCACATTTGAGGCAGAGCTCAATTTTAGGTATTGGAAAGGGAACATAATCGTTATCATCTTTCAAGGAGGTATTTGGTTTGAGTTTCCTGTAATTGTTCAGAAAGAGAACCGTGTAACCATAGCAGAGGATGGTTTTGATCCATCGACCTCTGGGTTATGGGCCCAGCATGCTTCCGCTGCGCCACTCTGCTAAAGCACAGGCTTTTTTTGGGAAAAAGTCTCACTGAACAGTTGAAGCGTGATTGAATATGCATTTATCTCAGCGGTTCAGTGGCGACAATGTCTAGTCAGCAAAAGCTGTGTCGCTGATGTTCTACCTTCCGGAACCGGGAAAGGCTCATGACAAATATTTAGCATAGCAACCAGCAATAAATGGCTTGACCTCACTAATGATGGGACTCAAATGCAATATCCAAGCCAATTGAGTGACAAAGCAGCATTTTACAAGCACTGGAGGTGGGTTTTCATGACTGCCTTAGACTGCAACAAGGTCACTGAAATTCTGCCCAAGCTGATAACCAAACAATTATTGAATTTTAGTCATTAAACAGAAGAGGCATTTGCACTCTGCACCCCAGATGGGACTTGAACCCACAATCCCTGGCTTAGGAGGCCAGTGCCTTATCTATTAGGCCACTGGGGCACGTTTCTGTTATTTTTATAGGGCTTCCAAAAGCCCCAAAGTGAAATGAGAGCGATTTTTTCTTTGAAAGAAATAGTAGTCTTACCAAAGATTTCTGCAAAAAAATTTCCTTTCCTTTAGAGGCATATTGCAATTCTACAAAGCACAATTCCTGTAGAATTGGGAAGGTGTTTCAATTTCGCTTTCAAACCCTACGACATGCTCAATACTCAAAGTGACACAGGTGGACTTGGCATGATCTCTGTGTTTTCCTGCTCAAATTAAGTTTGAGGATGTCAAACAATCACCACCACAAAACCTGGGAGAAGATAGTTCTGATCCATCAAGCGCCACATCTTGGGCTCAGCACACTTTTGCAGCACCACTCTGCAAAGCACGCTGAGAGGGTGGAAAATTTACACCCTCCAATATTTCAGTGAAGTGCAACATGCATTAATCTCAAGACTCCACTGGCAACAATGTTCAAACCTGCATGAGCTGTTTCACCGCTTGCATGCATTACAAGACTAGACTAAGGGGCATTATGAAGATGGAGACACCATCTGCAAGTAACGCTCGATTTTGCACAATTTTCGATGGAACATGATCGCGCAATCAAAGCAATTCAGTTTCCTCAACGGCTGGTATTTGAGTTACACAAACACAGTTATTACAGATGCGTGTATATATTCATTTCTCATCTTCTCTACACTGGCCATTCAAGAACAGTACTTTTCAATCACTGTATAATGATTGTAAAATTCACCAACTATACAACTTAGCCTCATGTATTTATGTGACTCATAAAATGGGAAGAGTATTTCAATTGTTCGATGTTGTTGAGCTTCATGATAAATGTTCATTACGTACACAACAGTCGTCACCTTTTATTCAAACACCAAATGAGAAGTATTCAGATTCAAAATTGTAAAACAAGTTTATGATTATGGCATCTTTGAAAAGTTTGGCCGCACCTCGCTTAGCATCAGAAAAACAGAGAATGACTCATTGGGACAATCTGGATGGATGGAAAAGGCTGTATTTGCAGTGTAATTATTCCTGAATGAGTTTCAGCTTGCCTTAACCTGCACATTTCAGGCAGAGTTCAATTTTAGGTATTGGAAAGGGAACATAATCATTATCATCTTTCAAGGAGGTATTTGGTTTGAGTTTTCTGTAATTGTTCAGAAAACGAGCCATGTAACCATAGCAGAGGATGGTTTCGATCCATTGACCTCTGGGTTATGGGCCCAGCACGCTTCCGCTGCGCCACTCTGCTAAAGCACAGGCTTTTTTTGGGAAAAAGTCTCACTGAACAGTTGAAGCGTGATTGAATATGCATTTATCTCAGCGGTTCAGTGGCGACAATGTCAAGTCAGCAAAAGCTGTGTCGCTGATGTTCTACCTTCCGGAACCGGGAAAGGCTCATGACAAATATTTAGCATAGCAACCAGCAATAAATGGCTTGACCTCACTAATGATGGGACTCAAATGCAATATCCAAGCCAATTGAGTGACAAAGCAGCATTTTACAAGCACTGGAGGGGGGTTTTCATGACTGCCTTAGACTGCAACAAGGTCACTGAAATTCTGCCCAAGCTGATAACCAAACAATTATTGAATTTTAGTCATTTAACAGAAGAGGCATTTGCACTCTGCACCCCAGATGGGACTTGAACCCACAATCCCTGGCTTAGGAGGCCAGTGCCTTATCCATTAGGCCATTGGGGCACGGTTCTGTTATTTTTATAGGGCTTCCAAAAGCCCCAAAGTGAAATGAGAGCGATTTTTTCTTTGAACGAAATAGTAGTCTTACCAAAGATTTCTGCAAAAAAATTTCCTTTCCTTTAGAGGCATATTGCAATTCTACAAAGCACAATTCCTGTAGAATTGGGAAGGTGTTTCAATTTCGCTTTCAAACCCTACAACATGCTAAATACTCAAAGTAACACAGGTGGACTTGGCATGATCTCTGTGTTTTCCTGCTCAAATTAAGTTTGAGGATGTCAAACAATCACCACCACAAAACCTGGGAGAAGATAGTTTTGATCCATCAAGCGCCACATCTTGGGCTCAGCACACTTTTGCCGCACCACTCTGCAAAGCACGCTGAGAGAGTGGAAAATTTACACCCTCCAATATTTCAGTGAAGTGCAACATGCATTAATCTCAAAACTCCACTGGCAACAATGTTCAAACCTGCATGAGCTGTTTCACCGCTTGCATGCATTACAAGACTAGACTAAGGGGCATTATGAAGATGGAGACACCATCTGCAAGTAACGCTCGATTTTGCCCAATTTTCGATGGAACATGATCGCGCAATCAAAGCAATTCAGTTTCCTCAACGGCTGGTATTTGAGTTACACAAACACAGTTATTACAGATGCGTGTATATATTCATTTCTCATCTTCTCTACACTGGCCATTCAAGAACAGTACTTTTCAATCACTGTATAATGATTGTAAAATTCACCAACTATACAACTTAGCCTCATGTATTTATGTGACTCATAAAATGGGAAGAGTATTTCAATTGTTCGATGTTGTTGAGCTTCATGATAAATGTTCATTACGTACACAACAGTCGTCACCTTTTATTCAAACACCAAATGAGAAGTATTCAGATTCAAAATTGTAAAACAAGTTTATGATTATGGCATCTTTGAAAAGTTTGGCCGCACCTCGCTTAGCATCAGAAAAACAGAGAATGACTCATTGGGACAATCTGGATGGATGGAAAAGGCTGTATTTGCAGTGTAATTATTCCTGAATGAGTTTCAGCTTGCCTTAACCTGCACATTTGAGGCAGAGCTCAATTTTAGGTATTGGAAAGGGAACATAATTGTTATCATCTTTCAAGGAGGTATTTGGTTTGAGTTTCCTGTAATTGTTCAGAAAGAGAACCGTGTAACCATAGCAGAGGATGGTTTTGATCCATCGACCTCTGGGTTATGGGCCCAGCATGCTTCCGCTGCGCCACTCTGCTAAAGCACAGGCTTTTTTTGGGAAAAAGTCTCACTGAACAGTTGAAGCGTGATTGAATATGCATTTATCTCAGCGGTTCAGTGGCGACAATGTCTAGTCAGCAAAAGCTGTGTCGCTGATGTTCTACCTTCCGGAACCGGGAAAGGCTCATGACAAATATTTAGCATAGCAACCAGCAATAAATGGCTTGACCTCACTAATGATGGGACTCAAATGCAATATCCAAGCCAATTGAGTGACAAAGCAGCATTTTACAAGCACTGGAGGTGGGTTTTCATGACTGCCTTAGACTGCAACAAGGTCACTGAAATTCTGCCCAAGCTGATAACCAAACAATTATTGAATTTTAGTCATTAAACAGAAGAGGCATTTGCACTCTGCACCCCAGATGGGACTTGAACCCACAATCCCTGGCTTAGGAGGCCAGTGCCTTATCTATTAGGCCACTGGGGCACGTTTCTGTTATTTTTATAGGGCTTCCAAAAGCCCCAAAGTGAAATGAGAGCGATTTTTTCTTTGAAAGAAATAGTAGTCTTACCAAAGATTTCTGCAAAAAAATTTCCTTTCCTTTAGAGGCATATTGCAATTCTACAAAGCACAATTCCTGTAGAATTGGGAAGGTGTTTCAATTTCGCTTTCAAACCCTACGACATGCTCAATACTCAAAGTGACACAGGTGGACTTGGCATGATCTCTGTGTTTTCCTGCTCAAATTAAGTTTGAGGATGTCAAACAATCACCACCACAAAACCTGGGAGAAGATAGTTCTGATCCATCAAGCGCCACATCTTGGGCTCAGCACACTTTTGCAGCACCACTCTGCAAAGCACGCTGAGAGGGTGGAAAATTTACACCCTCCAATATTTCAGTGAAGTGCAACATGCATTAATCTCAAGACTCCACTGGCAACAATGTTCAAACCTGCATGAGCTGTTTCACCGCTTGCATGCATTACAAGACTAGACTAAGGGGCATTATGAAGATGGAGACACCATCTGCAAGTAACGCTCGATTTTTCCCAATTTTCGATGGAACATGATCGCGCAATCAAAGCAATTCAGTTTCCTCAACGGCTGGTATTTGAGTTACACAAACACAGTTATTACAGATGCGTGTATATATTCATTTCTCATCTTCTCTACACTGGCCATTCAAGAACAGTACTTTTCAATCACTGTATAATGATTGTAAAATTCACCAACTATACAACTTAGCCTCATGTATTTATGTGACTCATAAAATGGGAAGAGTATTTCAATTGTTCGATGTTGTTGAGCTTCATGATAAATGTTCATTACGTACACAACAGTCGTCACCTTTTATTCAAACACCAAATGAGAAGTATTCAGATTCAAAATTGTAAAACAAGTTTATGATTATGGCATCTTTGAAAAGTTTGGCCGCACCTCGCTTAGCATCAGAAAAACAGAGAATGACTCATTGGGACAATCTGGATGGATGGAAAAGGCTGTATTTGCAGTGTAATTATTCCTGAATGAGTTTCAGCTTGCCTTAACCTGCACATTTGAGGCAGAGCTCAATTTTAGGTATTGGAAAGGGAACATAATCGTTATCATCTTTCAAGGAGGTATTTGGTTTGAGTTTTCTGTAATTGTTCAGAAAAAGAGCCTTGTAACCATAGCAGAGGATGGTTTCGATCTATCGACCTCTGGGTTATGGGCCCAGCACGCTTCCGCTGCGCCACTCTGCTAAAGCACAGGCTATTTTTGGGAAAAAGTCTCACTGAACAGTTGAAGCGTGATTGAATATGCATTTATCTCAGCGGTTCAGTGGCGACAATGTCAAGTCAGCAAAAGCTGTGTCGCTGATGTTCTACCTTCCGGAACCGGGAAAGGCTCATGACAAATATTTAGCATAGCAACCAGCAATAAATGGCTTGACCTCACTAATGATGGGACTCAAATGCAATATCCAAGCCAATTGAGTGACAAAGCAGCATTTTACAAGCACTGGAGGGGGGTTTTCATGACTGCCTTAGACTGCAACAAGGTCACTGAAATTCTGCCCAAGCTGATAACCAAACAATTATTGAATTTTAGTCATTAAACAGAAGAGGCATTAGCACTCTGCACCCCAGATGGGACTTGAACCCACAATCCCTGGCTTAGGAGGCCAGTGCCTTATCCATTAGGCCACTGGGGCACGGTTCTGTTATTTTTATAGGGCTTCCAAAAGCCCCAAAGTGAAATGAGAGCGATTTTTTCTTTGAACGAAATAGTAGTCTTACCAAAGATTTCTGCAAAAAAATTTCCTTTCCTTTAGAGGCATATTGCAATTCTACAAAGCACAATTCCTGTAGAATTGGGAAGGTGTTTCAATTTCGCTTTCAAACCCTACAACATGCTAAATACTCAAAGTAACACAGGTGGACTTGGCATGATCTCTGTGTTTTCCTGCTCAAATTAAGTTTGAGGATGTCAAACAATCACCACCACAAAACCTGGGAGAAGATAGTTTTGATCCATCAAGCGCCACATCTTGGGCTCAGCACACTTTTGCAGCACCACTCTGCAAAGCACGCTGAGAGGGTGGAAAATTTACACCCTCCAATATTTCAGTGAAGTGCAACATGCATTAATCTCAAGACTCCACTGGCAACAATGTTCAAACCTGCATGAGCTGTTTCACCGCTTGCATGCATTACAAGACTAGACTAAGGGGCATTATGAAGATGGAGACACCATCTGCAAGTAACGCTCGATTTTGCACAATTTTCGATGGAACATGATCGCGCAATCAAAGCAATTCAGTTTCCTCAACGGCTGGTATTTGAGTTACACAAACACAGTTATTACAGATGCGTGTATATATTCATTTCTCATCTTCTCTACACTGGCCATTCAAGAACAGTACTTTTCAATCACTGTATAATGATTGTAAAATTCACCAACTATACAACTTAGCCTCATGTATTTATGTGACTCATAAAATGGGAAGAGTATTTCAATTGTTCGATGTTGTTGAGCTTCATGATAAATGTTCATTACGTACACAACAGTCGTCACCTTTTATTCAAACACCAAATGAGAAGTATTCAGATTCAAAATTGTAAAACAAGTTTATGATTATGGCATCTTTGAAAAGTTTGGCCGCACCTCGCTTAGCATCAGAAAAACAGAGAATGACTCATTGGGACAATCTGGATGGATGGAAAAGGCTGTATTTGCAGTGTAATTATTCCTGAATGAGTTTCAGCTTGCCTTAACCTGCACATTTCAGGCAGAGTTCAATTTTAGGTATTGGAAAGGGAACATAATCATTATCATCTTTCAAGGAGGTATTTGGTTTGAGTTTTCTGTAATTGTTCAGAAAACGAGCCATGTAACCATAGCAGAGGATGGTTTCGATCCATCGACCTCTGGGTTATGGGCCCAGCACGCTTCCGCTGCGCCACTCTGCTAAAGCACAGGCTTTTTTTGGGAAAAAGTCTCACTGAACAGTTGAAGCGTGATTGAATATGCATTTATCTCAGCGGTTCAGTGGCGACAATGTCAAGTCAGCAAAAGCTGTGTCGCTGATGTTCTACCTTCCGGAACCGGGAAAGGCTCATGACAAATATTTAGCATAGCAACCAGCAATAAATGGCTTGACCTCACTAATGATGGGACTCAAATGCAATATCCAAGCCAATTGAGTGACAAAGCAGCATTTTACAAGCACTGGAGGGGGGTTTTCATGACTGCCTTAGACTGCAACAAGGTCACTGAAATTCTGCCCAAGCTGATAACCAAACAATTATTGAATTTTAGTCATTTAACAGAAGAGGCATTTGCACTCTGCACCCCAGATGGGACTTGAACCCACAATCCCTGGCTTAGGAGGCCAGTGCCTTATCCATTAGGCCATTGGGGCACGGTTCTGTTATTTTTATAGGGCTTCCAAAAGCCCCAAAGTGAAATGAGAGCGATTTTTTCTTTGAACGAAATAGTAGTCTTACCAAAGATTTCTGCAAAAAAATTTCCTTTCCTTTAGAGGCATATTGCAATTCTACAAAGCACAATTCCTGTAGAATTGGGAAGGTGTTTCAATTTCGCTTTCAAACCCTACAACATGCTAAATACTCAAAGTAACACAGGTGGACTTGGCATGATCTCTGTGTTTTCCTGCTCAAATTAAGTTTGAGGATGTCAAACAATCACCACCACAAAACCTGGGAGAAGATAGTTTTGATCCATCAAGCGCCACATCTTGGGCTCAGCACACTTTTGCCGCACCACTCTGCAAAGCACGCTGAGAGAGTGGAAAATTTACACCCTCCAATATTTCAGTGAAGTGCAACATGCATTAATCTCAAAACTCCACTGGCAACAATGTTCAAACCTGCATGAGCTGTTTCACCGCTTGCATGCATTACAAGACTAGACTAAGGGGCATTATGAAGATGGAGACACCATCTGCAAGTAACGCTCGATTTTGCCCAATTTTCGATGGAACATGATCGCGCAATCAAAGCAATTCAGTTTCCTCAACGGCTGGTATTTGAGTTACACAAACACAGTTATTACAGATGCGTGTATATATTCATTTCTCATCTTCTCTACACTGGCCATTCAAGAACAGTACTTTTCAATCACTGTATAATGATTGTAAAATTCACCAACTATACAACTTAGCCTCATGTATTTATGTGACTCATAAAATGGGAAGAGTATTTCAATTGTTCGATGTTGTTGAGCTTCATGATAAATGTTCATTACGTACACAACAGTCGTCACCTTTTATTCAAACACCAAATGAGAAGTATTCAGATTCAAAATTGTAAAACAAGTTTATGATTATGGCATCTTTGAAAAGTTTGGCCGCACCTCGCTTAGCATCAGAAAAACAGAGAATGACTCATTGGGACAATCTGGATGGATGGAAAAGGCTGTATTTGCAGTGTAATTATTCCTGAATGAGTTTCAGCTTGCCTTAACCTGCACATTTGAGGCAGAGCTCAATTTTAGGTATTGGAAAGGGAACATAATCGTTATCATCTTTCAAGGAGGTATTTGGTTTGAGTTTCCTGTAATTGTTCAGAAAGAGAACCGTGTAACCATAGCAGAGGATGGTTTTGATCCATCGACCTCTGGGTTATGGGCCCAGCATGCTTCCGCTGCGCCACTCTGCTAAAGCACAGGCTTTTTTTGGGAAAAAGTCTCACTGAACAGTTGAAGCGTGATTGAATATGCATTTATCTCAGCGGTTCAGTGGCGACAATGTCTAGTCAGCAAAAGCTGTGTCGCTGATGTTCTACCTTCCGGAACCGGGAAAGGCTCATGACAAATATTTAGCATAGCAACCAGCAATAAATGGCTTGACCTCACTAATGATGGGACTCAAATGCAATATCCAAGCCAATTGAGTGACAAAGCAGCATTTTACAAGCACTGGAGGTGGGTTTTCATGACTGCCTTAGACTGCAACAAGGTCACTGAAATTCTGCCCAAGCTGATAACCAAACAATTATTGAATTTTAGTCATTAAACAGAAGAGGCATTTGCACTCTGCACCCCAGATGGGACTTGAACCCACAATCCCTGGCTTAGGAGGCCAGTGCCTTATCTATTAGGCCACTGGGGCACGTTTCTGTTATTTTTATAGGGCTTCCAAAAGCCCCAAAGTGAAATGAGAGCGATTTTTTCTTTGAAAGAAATAGTAGTCTTACCAAAGATTTCTGCAAAAAAATTTCCTTTCCTTTAGAGGCATATTGCAATTCTACAAAGCACAATTCCTGTAGAATTGGGAAGGTGTTTCAATTTCGCTTTCAAACCCTACGACATGCTCAATACTCAAAGTGACACAGGTGGACTTGGCATGATCTCTGTGTTTTCCTGCTCAAATTAAGTTTGAGGATGTCAAACAATCACCACCACAAAACCTGGGAGAAGATAGTTTTGATCCATCAAGCGCCACATCTTGGGCTCAGCACACTTTTGCCGCACCACTCTGCAAAGCACGCTGAGAGAGTGGAAAATTTACACCCTCCAATATTTCAGTGAAGTGCAACATGCATTAATCTCAAAACTCCACTGGCAACAATGTTCAAACCTGCATGAGCTGTTTCACCGCTTGCATGCATTACAAGACTAGACTAAGGGGCATTATGAAGATGGAGACACCATCTGCAAGTAACGCTCGATTTTGCCCAATTTTCGATGGAACATGATCGCGCAATCAAAGCAATTCAGTTTCCTCAACGGCTGGTATTTGAGTTACACAAACACAGTTATTACAGATGCGTGTATATATTCATTTCTCATCTTCTCTACACTGGCCATTCAAGAACAGTACTTTTCAATCACTGTATAATGATTGTAAAATTCACCAACTATACAACTTAGCCTCATGTATTTATGTGACTCATAAAATGGGAAGAGTATTTCAATTGTTCGATGTTGTTGAGCTTCATGATAAATGTTCATTACGTACACAACAGTCGTCACCTTTTATTCAAACACCAAATGAGAAGTATTCAGATTCAAAATTGTAAAACAAGTTTATGATTATGGCATCTTTGAAAAGTTTGGCCGCACCTCGCTTAGCATCAGAAAAACAGAGAATGACTCATTGGGACAATCTGGATGGATGGAAAAGGCTGTATTTGCAGTGTAATTATTCCTGAATGAGTTTCAGCTTGCCTTAACCTGCACATTTGAGGCAGAGCTCAATTTTAGGTATTGGAAAGGGAACATAATCGTTATCATCTTTCAAGGAGGTATTTGGTTTGAGTTTCCTGTAATTGTTCAGAAAGAGAACCGTGTAACCATAGCAGAGGATGGTTTTGATCCATCGACCTCTGGGTTATGGGCCCAGCATGCTTCCGCTGCGCCACTCTGCTAAAGCACAGGCTTTTTTTGGGAAAAAGTCTCACTGAACAGTTGAAGCGTGATTGAATATGCATTTATCTCAGCGGTTCAGTGGCGACAATGTCTAGTCAGCAAAAGCTGTGTCGCTGATGTTCTACCTTCCGGAACCGGGAAAGGCTCATGACAAATATTTAGCATAGCAACCAGCAATAAATGGCTTGACCTCACTAATGATGGGACTCAAATGCAATATCCAAGCCAATTGAGTGACAAAGCAGCATTTTACAAGCACTGGAGGTGGGTTTTCATGACTGCCTTAGACTGCAACAAGGTCACTGAAATTCTGCCCAAGCTGATAACCAAACAATTATTGAATTTTAGTCATTAAACAGAAGAGGCATTTGCACTCTGCACCCCAGATGGGACTTGAACCCACAATCCCTGGCTTAGGAGGCCAGTGCCTTATCTATTAGGCCACTGGGGCACGTTTCTGTTATTTTTATAGGGCTTCCAAAAGCCCCAAAGTGAAATGAGAGCGATTTTTTCTTTGAAAGAAATAGTAGTCTTACCAAAGATTTCTGCAAAAAAATTTCCTTTCCTTTAGAGGCATATTGCAATTCTACAAAGCACAATTCCTGTAGAATTGGGAAGGTGTTTCAATTTCGCTTTCAAACCCTACGACATGCTCAATACTCAAAGTGACACAGGTGGACTTGGCATGATCTCTGTGTTTTCCTGCTCAAATTAAGTTTGAGGATGTCAAACAATCACCACCACAAAACCTGGGAGAAGATAGTTTTGATCCATCAAGCGCCACATCTTGGGCTCAGCACACTTTTGCCGCACCACTCTGCAAAGCACGCTGAGAGAGTGGAAAATTTACACCCTCCAATATTTCAGTGAAGTGCAACATGCATTAATCTCAAGACTCCACTGGCAACAATGTTCAAACCTGCATGAGCTGTTTCACCGCTTGCATGCATTACAAGACTAGACTAAGGGGCATTATGAAGATGGAGACACCATCTGCAAGTAACGCTCGATTTTGCACAATTTTCGATGGAACATGATCGCGCAATCAAAGCAATTCAGTTTCCTCAACGGCTGGTATTTGAGTTACACAAACACAGTTATTACAGATGCGTGTATATATTCATTTCTCATCTTCTCTACACTGGCCATTCAAGAACAGTACTTTTCAATCACTGTATAATGATTGTAAAATTCACCAACTATACAACTTAGCCTCATGTATTTATGTGACTCATAAAATGGGAAGAGTATTTCAATTGTTCGATGTTGTTGAGCTTCATGATAAATGTTCATTACGTACACAACAGTCGTCACCTTTTATTCAAACACCAAATGAGAAGTATTCAGATTCAAAATTGTAAAACAAGTTTATGATTATGGCATCTTTGAAAAGTTTGGCCGCACCTCGCTTAGCATCAGAAAAACAGAGAATGACTCATTGGGACAATCTGGATGGATGGAAAAGGCTGTATTTGCAGTGTAATTATTCCTGAATGAGTTTCAGCTTGCCTTAACCTGCACATTTGAGGCAGAGCTCAATTTTAGGTATTGGAAAGGGAACATAATCGTTATCATCTTTCAAGGAGGTATTTGGTTTGAGTTTTCTGTAATTGTTCAGAAAAAGAGCCTTGTAACCATAGCAGAGGATGGTTTCGATCTATCGACCTCTGGGTTATGGGCCCAGCACGCTTCCGCTGCGCCACTCTGCTAAAGCACAGGCTTTTTTTGGGAAAAAGTCTCACTGAACAGTTGAAGCGTGATTGAATATGCATTTATCTCAGCGGTTCAGTGGCGACAATGTCAAGTCAGCAAAAGCTGTGTCGCTGATGTTCTACCTTCCGGAACCGGGAAAGGCTCATGACAAATATTTAGCATAGCAACCAGCAATAAATGGCTTGACCTCACTAATGATGGGACTCAAATGCAATATCCAAGCCAATTGAGTGACAAAGCAGCATTTTACAAGCACTGGAGGTGGGTTTTCATGACTGCCTTAGACTGCAACAAGGTCACTGAAATTCTGCCCAAGCTGATAACCAAACAATTATTGAATTTTAGTCATTAAACAGAAGAGGCATTTGCACTCTGCACCCCAGATGGGACTTGAACCCACAATCCCTGGCTTAGGAGGCCAGTGCCTTATCCATTAGGCCACTGGGGCACGTTTCTGTTATTTTTATAGGGCTTCCAAAAGCCCCAAAGTGAAATGAGAGCGATTTTTTCTTTGAACGAAATAGTA
Source organism: Gymnothorax reevesii (assembly GCA_029721435.1). Taxonomy (NCBI): domain Eukaryota; kingdom Metazoa; phylum Chordata; class Actinopteri; order Anguilliformes; family Muraenidae; genus Gymnothorax; species Gymnothorax reevesii. Next base: position 1,927,800 of record CM056588.1, read on the forward strand.
GTCTTACCAAAGATTTCTGCAAAAAAATTTCCTTTCCTTTAGAGGCATATTGCAATTCTACAAAGCACAATTCCTGTAGAATTGGGAAGGTGTTTCAATTTCGCTTTCAAACCCTACGACATGCTCAATACTCAAAGTGACACAGGTGGACTTGGCATGATCTCTGTGTTTTCCTGCTCAAATTAAGTTTGAGGATGTCAAACAATCACCACCACAAAACCTGGGAGAAGATAGTTCTGATCCATCAAGCGCCACATCTTGGGCTCAGCACACTTTTGCAGCACCACTCTGCAAAGCACGCTGAGAGGGTGGAAAATTTACACCCTCCAATATTTCAGTGAAGTGCAACATGCATTAATCTCAAGACTCCACTGGCAACAATGTTCAAACCTGCATGAGCTGTTTCACCGCTTGCATGCATTACAAGACTAGACTAAGGGGCATTATGAAGATGGAGACACCATCTGCAAGTAACGCTCGATTTTTCCCAATTTTCGATGGAACATGATCGCGCAATCAAAGCAATTCAGTTTCCTCAACGGCTGGTATTTGAGTTACACAAACACAGTTATTACAGATGCGTGTATATATTCATTTCTCATCTTCTCTACACTGGCCATTCAAGAACAGTACTTTTCAATCACTGTATAATGATTGTAAAATTCACCAACTATACAACTTAGCCTCATGTATTTATGTGACTCATAAAATGGGAAGAGTATTTCAATTGTTCGATGTTGTTGAGCTTCATGATAAATGTTCATTACGTACACAACAGTCGTCACCTTTTATTCAAACACCAAATGAGAAGTATTCAGATTCAAAATTGTAAAACAAGTTTATGATTATGGCATCTTTGAAAAGTTTGGCCGCACCTCGCTTAGCATCAGAAAAACAGAGAATGAGTCATTGGGACAATCTGGATGGATGGAAAAGGCTGTATTTGCAGTGTAATTATTCCTGAATGAGTTTCAGCTTGCCTTAACCTGCACATTTGAGGCAGAGTTCAATTTTAGGTATTGGAAAGGGAACATAATCGTTATCATCTTTCAAGGAGGTATTTGGTTTGAGTTTTCTGTAATTGTTCAGAAAAAGAGCCTTGTAACCATAGCAGAGGATGGTTTCGATCCATCGACCTCTGGGTTATGGGCCCAGCACGCTTCCGCTGCGCCACTCTGCTAAAGCACAGGCTTTTTTTGGGAAAAAGTCTCACTGAACAGTTGAAGCGTGATTGAATATGCATTTATCTCAGCGGTTCAGTGGCGACAATGTCAAGTCAGCAAAAGCTGTGTCGCTGATGTTCTACCTTCCGGAACCGGGAAAGGCTCATGACAAATATTTAGCATAGCAACCAGCAATAAATGGCTTGACCTCACTAATGATGGGACTCAAATGCAATATCCAAGCCAATTGAGTGACAAAGCAGCATTTTACAAGCACTGGAGGGGGGTTTTCATGACTGCCTTAGACTGCAACAAGGTCACTGAAATTCTGCCCAAGCTGATAACCAAACAATTATTGAATTTTAGTCATTAAACAGAAGAGGCATTTGCACTCTGCACCCCAGATGGGACTTGAACCCAAAATCCCTGGCTTAGGAGGCCAGTGCCTTATCCATTAGGCCACTGGGGCACGTTTCTGTTATTTTTATAGGGCTTCCAAAAGCCCCAAAGTGAAATGAGAGCGATTTTTTCTTTGAACAAAATAGTAGTCTTACCAAAGATTTCTGCAAAAAAATTTCCTTTCCTTTAGAGGCATATTGCAATTCTACAAAGCACAATTCCTGTAGAATTGGGAAGGTGTTTCAATTTCGCTTTCAAACCCTACGACATGCTCAATACTCAAAGTAACACAGGTGGACTTGGCATGATCTCTGTGTTTTCCTGCTCAAATTAAGTTTGAGGATGTCAAACAATCACCACCACAAAACCTGGGAGAAGATAGTTTTGATCCATCAAGCGCCGCATCTTGGGCTCAGCACACTTTTGCAGCACCACTCTGCAAAGCACGCTGAGAGGGTGGAAAATTTAAACCCTCCAATATTTCAGTGAAGTGCAACATGCATTAATCTCAAGACTTTACTGGCAACAATGTTCAAACCTGCATGAGCTGTTTCACCGCTTGCATGCATTACAAGACTAGACTAAGGGGCATTATGAAGATGGAGACACCATCTGCAAGTAACGCTCGATTTTGCCCAATTTTCGATGGAACATGATCGCGCAATCAAAGCAATTCAGTTTCCTCAACGGCTGGTATTTGAGTTACACAAACACAGTTATTACAGATGCGTGTATATATTCATTTCTCATCTTCTCTACACTGGCCATTCAAGAACAGTACTTTTCAATCACTGTATAATGATTGTAAAATTCACCAACTATACAACTTAGCCTCATGTATTTATGTGACTCATAAAATGGGAAGAGTATTTCAATTGTTCGATGTTGTTGAGCTTCATGATAAATGTTCATTACGTACACAACAGTCGTCACCTTTTATTCAAACACCAAATGAGAAGTATTCAGATTCAAAATTGTAAAACAAGTTTATGATTATGGCATCTTTGAAAAGTTTGGCCGCACCTCGCTTAGCATCAGAAAAACAGAGAATGAGTCATTGGGACAATCTGGATGGATGGAAAAGGCTGTATTTGCAGTGTAATTATTCCTGAATGAGTTTCAGCTTGCCTTAACCTGCACATTTGAGGCAGAGTTCAATTTTAGGTATTGGAAAGGGGACATAATCGTTATCATCTTTCAAGGAGGTATTTGGTTTGAGTTTTCTGTAATTGTTCAGAAAGCGAGGCATGTAACCATAGCAGAGGATGGTTTCGATCCATCGACCTCTGGGTTATGGGCCCAGCACGCTTCCGCTGCGCCACTCTGCTAAAGCACAGGCTTTTTTTGGGAAAAAGTCTCACTGAACAGTTGAAGCGTGATTGAATATGCATTTATCTCAGCGGTTCAGTGGCGACAATGTCAAGTCAGCAAAAGCTGTGTCGCTGATGTTCTACCTTCCGGAACCGGGAAAGGCTCATGACAAATATTTAGCATAGCAACCAGCAATAAATGGCTTGACCTCACTAATGATGGGACTCAAATGCAATATTCAAGCCAATTGAGTGACAAAGCAGCATTTTACAAGCACTGGAGGTGGGTTTTCATGACTGCCTTAGACTGCAACAAGGTCACTGAAATTCTGCCCAAGCTGATAACCAAACAATTATTGAATTTTAGTCATTAAACAGAAGAGGTATTTGCACTCTGCACCCCAGATGGGACTTGAACCCACAATCCCTGGCTTAGGAGGCCAGTGCCTTATCCATTAGGCCACTGGGGCACGTTTCTTTTATTTTTATAGGGCTTCCAAAAGCCCCAAAGTGAAATGAGAGCGATTTTTTCTTTGAACGAAATAGTAGTCTTACCAAAGATTTCTGCAAAAAAATTTCCTTTCCTTTAGAGGCATATTGCAATTCTACAAAGCACAATTCCTGTAGAATTGGGAAGGTGTTTCAATTTCGCTTTCAAACCCTACGACATGCTCAATACTCAAAGTGACACAGGTGGACTTGGCATGATCTCTGTGTTTTCCTGCTCAAATTAAGTTTGAGGATGTCAAACAATCACCACCACAAAACCTGGGAGAAGATAGTTTTGATCCATCAAGCGCCACATCTTGGGCTCAGCACACTTTTGCAGCACCACTCTGCAAAGCACGCTGAGAGGGTGGAAAATTTACACCCTCCAATATTTCAGTGAAGTGCAACATGCATTAATCTCAAAACTCCACTGGCAACAATGTTCAAACCTGCATGAGCTGTTTCACCGCTTGCATGCATTACAAGACTAGACTAAGGGGCATTATGAAGATGGAGACACCATCTGCAAGTAACGCTCGATTTTGCCCAATTTTCGATGGAACATGATCGCGCAATCAAAGCAATTCAGTTTCCTCAACGGCTGGTATTTGAGTTACACAAACACAGTTATTACAGATGCGTGTATATATTCATTTCTCATCTTCTCTACACTGGCCATTCAAGAACAGTACTTTTCAATCACTGTATAATGATTGTAAAATTCACCAACTATACAACTTAGCCTCATGTATTTATGTGACTCATAAAATGGGAAGAGAATTTCAATTGTTCGATGCTGTTGAGCTTCATGATAAATGTTCATTACGTACACAACAGTCGTCACCTTTTATTCAAACACCAAATGAGAAGTATTCAGATTCAAAATTGTAAAACAAGTTTATGATTATGGCATCTTTGAAAAGTTTGGCCGCACCTCGCTTAGCATCAGAAAAACAGAGAATGCGTCATTGGGACAATCTGGATGGATGGAAAGGGCTGTATTTGCAGTGTAATTATTCCTGAATGAGTTTCAGCTTGCCTTAACCTGCACATTTGAGGCAGAGTTCAATTTTAGGTATTGGAAAGGGAACATAATCGTTATCATCTTTCAAGGAGGTATTTGGTTTGAGTTTTCTGTAATTGTTCAGAAAAAGAGACGTGTAACCATAGCAGAGGATGGTTTCGATCCATCGCCCTCTGGGTTATGGGCCCAGCACGCTTCCGCTGCGCCACTCTGCTAAAGCACAGGCTTTTTTTGGGAAAAAGTCTCACTGAACAGTTGAAGCGTGATTGAATATGCATTTATCTCAGCGGTTCAGTGGCGACAATGTCAAGTCAGCAAAAGCTGTGTCGCTGATGTTCTACCTTCCGGAACCGGGAAAGGCTCATGACAAATATTTAGCATAGCAACCAGCAATAAATGGCTTGACCTCACTAATGATGGGACTCAAATGCAATATCCAAGCCAATTGAGTGACAAAGCAGCATTTTACAAGCACTGGAGGTGGGTTTTCATGACTGCCTTAGACTGCAACAAGGTCACTGAAATTCTGCCCAAGCTGATAACCAAACAATTATTGAATTTTAGTCATTAAACAGAAGAGGCATTTGCACTCTGCACCCCAGATGGGACTTGAACCCACAATCCCTGGCTTAGGAGGCCAGTGCCTTATCCATTAGGCCACTGGGGCACGTTTCTGTTATTTTTATAGGACTTCCAAAAGCCCCAAAGTGAAATGAGAGCGATTTTTTCTTTGAACGAAATAGTAGTCTTACCAAAGATTTCTGCAAAAAAATTTCCTTTCCTTTAGAGGCATATTGCAATTCTACAAAGCACAATTCCTGTAGAATTGGGAAGGTGTTTCAATTTCGCTTTCAAACCCTACGACATGCTCAATACTCAAAGTGACACAGGTGGACTTGGCATGATCTCTGTGTTTTCCTGCTCAAATTAAGTTTGAGGATGTCAAACAATCACCACCACAAAACCTGGGAGAAGATAGTTTTGATCCATCAAGCGCCACATCTTGGGCTCAGCACACTTTTGCAGCACCACTCTGCAAAGCACGCTGAGAGGGTGGAAAATTTACACCCTCCAATATTTCAGTGAAGTGCAACATGCATTAATCTCAAGACTCCACTGGCAACAATGTTCAAACCTGCATGAGCTGTTTCACCGCTTGCATGCATTACAAGACTAGACTAAGGGGCATTATGAAGATGGAGACACCATCTGCAAGTAACGCTCGATTTTGCCCAATTTTCGATGGAACATGATCGCGCAATCAAAGCAATTCAGTTTCCTCAACGGCTGGTATTTGAGTTACACAAACACAGTTATTACAGATGCGTGTATATATTCATTTCTCATCTTCTCTACACTGGCCATTCAAGAACAGTACTTTTCAATCACTGTATAATGATTGTAAAATTCACCAACTATACAACTTAGCCTCATGTATTTATGTGACTCATAAAATGGGAAGAGTATTTCAATTGTTCAATGTTGTTGAGCTTCATGATAAATGTTCATTACGTACACAACAGTCGTCACCTTTTATTCAAACACCAAATGAGAAGTATTCAGATTCAAAATTGTAAAACAAGTTTATGATTATGGCATCTTTGAAAAGTTTGGCCGCACCTCGCTTAGCATCAGAAAAACAGAGAATGAGTCATTGGGACAATCTGGATGGATGGAAAAGGCTGTATTTGCAGTGTAATTATTCCTGAATGAGTTTCAGCTTGCCTTAACCTGCACATTTGAGGCAGAGTTCAATTTTAGGTATTGGAAAGGGGACATAATCGTTATCATCTTTCAAGGAGGTATTTGGTTTGAGTTTTCTGTAATTGTTCAGAAAACGAGCCATGTAACCATAGCAGAGGATGGTTTCGACCCATCGACCTCTGGGTTATGGGCCCAGCACGCTTCCGCTGTGCCACTCTGCTAAAGCACAGGCTTTTTTTGGGAAAAAGTCTCACTGAACAGTTGAAGCGTGATTGAATATGCATTTATCTCAGCGGTTCAGTGGCGACAATGTCAAGTCAGCAAAAGCTGTGTCGCTGATGTTCTACCTTCCGGAACCGGGAAAGGCTCATGACAAATATTTAGCATAGCAACCAGCAATAAATGGCTTGACCTCACTAATGATGGGACTCAAATGCAATATCCAAGCCAATTGAGTGACAAAGCAGCATTTTACAAGCACTGGAGGGGGGTTTTCATGACTGCCTTAGACTGCAACAAGGTCACTGAAATTCTGCCCAAGCTGATAACCAAACAATTATTGAATTTTAGTCATTAAACAGAAGAGGCATTTGCACTCTGCACCCCAGATGGGACTTGAACCCACAATCCCTGGCTTAGGAGGCCAGTGCCTTATCCATTAGGCCACTGGGGCACGTTTCTGTTACTTTTATAGGGCTTCCAAAAGCCCCAAAGTGAAATGAGAGCGATTTTTTCTTTGAACGAAATAGTAGTCTTACCAAAGATTTCTGCAAAAAAATTTCCTTTCCTTTAGAGGCATATTGCAATTCTACAAAGCACAATTCCTGTAGAATTGGGAAGGTGTTTCAATTTCGCTTTCAAACCCTACGACATGCTCAATACTCAAAGTGACACAGGTGGACTTGGCATGATCTCTGTGTTTTCCTGCTCAAATTAAGTTTGAGGATGTCATACAATCACCACCACAAAACCTGGGAGAAGATAGTTTTGATCCATCAAGCGCCACATCTTGGGCTCAGCACACTTTTGCAGCACCACTCTGCAAAGCACGCTGAGAGGGTGGAAAATTTACACCCTCCAATATTTCAGTGAAGTGCAACATGCATTAATCTCAAAACTCCACTGGCAACAATGTTCAAACCTGCATGAGCTGTTTCACCGCTTGCATGCATTACAAGACTAGACTAAGGGGCATTATGAAGATGGAGACACCATCTGCAAGTAACGCTCGATTTTGCCCAATTTTCGATGGAACATGATCGCGCAATCAAAGCAATTCAGTTTCCTCAACGGCTGGTATTTGAGTTACACAAACACAGTTATTACAGATGCGTGTATATATTCATTTCTCATCTTCTCTACACTGGCCATTCAAGAACAGTACTTTTCAATCACTGTATAATGATTGTAAAATTCACCAACTATACAACTTAGCCTCATGTATTTATGTGACTCATAAAATGGGAAGAGTATTTCAATTGTTCGATGTTGTTGAGCTTCATGATAAATGTTCATTACGTACACAACAGTCGTCACCTTTTATTCAAACACCAAATGAGAAGTATTCAGATTCAAAATTGTAAAACAAGTTTATGATTATGGCATCTTTGAAAAGTTTGGCCGCACCTCGCTTAGCATCAGAAAAACAGAGAATGAGTCATTGGGACAATCTGGATGGATGGAAAAGGCTGTATTTGCAGTGTAATTATTCCTGAATGAGTTTCAGCTTGCCTTAACCTGCACATTTGAGGCAGAGTTCAATTTTAGGTATTGGAAAGGGGACATAATCGTTATCATCTTTCAAGGAGGTATTTGGTTTGAGTTTTCTGTAATTGTTCAGAAAGCGAGGCATGTAACCATAGCAGAGGATGGTTTCGATCCATCGACCTCTGGGTTATGGGCCCAGCACGCTTCCGCTGCGCCACTCTGCTAAAGCACAGGCTTTTTTTGGGAAAAAGTCTCACTGAACAGTTGAAGCGTGATTGAATATGCATTTATCTCAGCGGTTCAGTGGCGACAATGTCAAGTCAGCAAAAGCTGTGTCGCTGATGTTCTACCTTCCGGAACCGGGAAAGGCTCATGACAAATATTTAGCATAGCAACCAGCAATAAATGGCTTGACCTCACTAATGATGGGACTCAAATGCAATATTCAAGCCAATTGAGTGACAAAGCAGCATTTTACAAGCACTGGAGGTGGGTTTTCATGACTGCCTTAGACTGCAACAAGGTCACTGAAATTCTGCCCAAGCTGATAACCAAACAATTATTGAATTTTAGTCATTAAACAGAAGAGGTATTTGCACTCTGCACCCCAGATGGGACTTGAACCCACAATCCCTGGCTTAGGAGGCCAGTGCCTTATCCATTAGGCCACTGGGGCACGTTTCTGTTATTTTTATAGGGCTTCCAAAAGCCCCAAAGTGAAATGAGAGCGATTTTTTCTTTGAACGAAATAGTAGTCTTACCAAAGATTTCTGCAAAAAAATTTCCTTTCCTTTAGAGGCATATTGCAATTCTACAAAGCACAATTCCTGTAGAATTGGGAAGGTGTTTCAATTTCGCTTTCAAACCCTACGACATGCTCAATACTCAAAGTGACACAGGTGGACTTGGCATGATCTCTGTGTTTTCCTGCTCAAATTAAGTTTGAGGATGTCAAACAATCACCACCACAAAACCTGGGAGAAGATAGTTTTGATCCATCAAGCGCCACATCTTGGGCTCAGCACACTTTTGCAGCACCACTCTGCAAAGCACGCTGAGAGGGTGGAAAATTTACACCCTCCAATATTTCAGTGAAGTGCAACATGCATTAATCTCAAAACTCCACTGGCAACAATGTTCAAACCTGCATGAGCTGTTTCACCGCTTGCATGCATTACAAGACTAGACTAAGGGGCATTATGAAGATGGAGACACCATCTGCAAGTAACGCTCGATTTTGCCCAATTTTCGATGGAACATGATCGCGCAATCAAAGCAATTCAGTTTCCTCAACGGCTGGTATTTGAGTTACACAAACACAGTTATTACAGATGCGTGTATATATTCATTTCTCATCTTCTCTACACTGGCCATTCAAGAACAGTACTTTTCAATCACTGTATAATGATTGTAAAATTCACCAACTATACAACTTAGCCTCATGTATTTATGTGACTCATAAAATGGGAAGAGAATTTCAATTGTTCGATGCTGTTGAGCTTCATGATAAATGTTCATTACGTACACAACAGTCGTCACCTTTTATTCAAACACCAAATGAGAAGTATTCAGATTCAAAATTGTAAAACAAGTTTATGATTATGGCATCTTTGAAAAGTTTGGCCGCACCTCGCTTAGCATCAGAAAAACAGAGAATGCGTCATTGGGACAATCTGGATGGATGGAAAGGGCTGTATTTGCAGTGTAATTATTCCTGAATGAGTTTCAGCTTGCCTTAACCTGCACATTTGAGGCAGAGTTCAATTTTAGGTATTGGAAAGGGAACATAATCGTTATCATCTTTCAAGGAGGTATTTGGTTTGAGTTTTCTGTAATTGTTCAGAAAAAGAGACGTGTAACCATAGCAGAGGATGGTTTCGATCCATCGCCCTCTGGGTTATGGGCCCAGCACGCTTCCGCTGCGCCACTCTGCTAAAGCACAGGCTTTTTTTGGGAAAAAGTCTCACTGAACAGTTGAAGCGTGATTGAATATGCATTTATCTCAGCGGTTCAGTGGCGACAATGTCAAGTCAGCAAAAGCTGTGTCGCTGATGTTCTACCTTCCGGAACCGGGAAAGGCTCATGACAAATATTTAGCATAGCAACCAGCAATAAATGGCTTGACCTCACTAATGATGGGACTCAAATGCAATATCCAAGCCAATTGAGTGACAAAGCAGCATTTTACAAGCACTGGAGGTGGGTTTTCATGACTGCCTTAGACTGCAACAAGGTCACTGAAATTCTGCCCAAGCTGATAACCAAACAATTATTGAATTTTAGTCATTAAACAGAAGAGGCATTTGCACTCTGCACCCCAGATGGGACTTGAACCCACAATCCCTGGCTTAGGAGGCCAGTGCCTTATCCATTAGGCCACTGGGGCACGTTTCTGTTATTTTTATAGGACTTCCAAAAGCCCCAAAGTGAAATGAGAGCGATTTTTTCTTTGAACGAAATAGTAGTCTTACCAAAGATTTCTGCAAAAAAATTTCCTTTCCTTTAGAGGCATATTGCAATTCTACAAAGCACAATTCCTGTAGAATTGGGAAGGTGTTTCAATTTCGCTTTCAAACCCTACGACATGCTCAATACTCAAAGTGACACAGGTGGACTTGGCATGATCTCTGTGTTTTCCTGCTCAAATTAAGTTTGAGGATGTCAAACAATCACCACCACAAAACCTGGGAGAAGATAGTTTTGATCCATCAAGCGCCACATCTTGGGCTCAGCACACTTTTGCAGCACCACTCTGCAAAGCACGCTGAGAGGGTGGAAAATTTACACCCTCCAATATTTCAGTGAAGTGCAACATGCATTAATCTCAAGACTCCACTGGCAACAATGTTCAAACCTGCATGAGCTGTTTCACCGCTTGCATGCATTACAAGACTAGACTAAGGGGCATTATGAAGATGGAGACACCATCTGCAAGTAACGCTCGATTTTGCCCAATTTTCGATGGAACATGATCGCGCAATCAAAGCAATTCAGTTTCCTCAACGGCTGGTATTTGAGTTACACAAACACAGTTATTACAGATGCGTGTATATATTCATTTCTCATCTTCTCTACACTGGCCATTCAAGAACAGTACTTTTCAATCACTGTATAATGATTGTAAAATTCACCAACTATACAACTTAGCCTCATGTATTTATGTGACTCATAAAATGGGAAGAGTATTTCAATTGTTCAATGTTGTTGAGCTTCATGATAAATGTTCATTACGTACACAACAGTCGTCACCTTTTATTCAAACACCAAATGAGAAGTATTCAGATTCAAAATTGTAAAACAAGTTTATGATTATGGCATCTTTGAAAAGTTTGGCCGCACCTCGCTTAGCATCAGAAAAACAGAGAATGAGTCATTGGGACAATCTGGATGGATGGAAAAGGCTGTATTTGCAGTGTAATTATTCCTGAATGAGTTTCAGCTTGCCTTAACCTGCACATTTGAGGCAGAGTTCAATTTTAGGTATTGGAAAGGGGACATAATCGTTATCATCTTTCAAGGAGGTATTTGGTTTGAGTTTTCTGTAATTGTTCAGAAAACGAGCCATGTAACCATAGCAGAGGATGGTTTCGACCCATCGACCTCTGGGTTATGGGCCCAGCACGCTTCCGCTGTGCCACTCTGCTAAAGCACAGGCTTTTTTTGGGAAAAAGTCTCACTGAACAGTTGAAGCGTGATTGAATATGCATTTATCTCAGCGGTTCAGTGGCGACAATGTCAAGTCAGCAAAAGCTGTGTCGCTGATGTTCTACCTTCCGGAACCGGGAAAGGCTCATGACAAATATTTAGCATAGCAACCAGCAATAAATGGCTTGACCTCACTAATGATGGGACTCAAATGCAATATCCAAGCCAATTGAGTGACAAAGCAGCATTTTACAAGCACTGGAGGGGGGTTTTCATGACTGCCTTAGACTGCAACAAGGTCACTGAAATTCTGCCCAAGCTGATAACCAAACAATTATTGAATTTTAGTCATTAAACAGAAGAGGCATTTGCACTCTGCACCCCAGATGGGACTTGAACCCACAATCCCTGGCTTAGGAGGCCAGTGCCTTATCCATTAGGCCACTGGGGCACGTTTCTGTTACTTTTATAGGGCTTCCAAAAGCCCCAAAGTGAAATGAGAGCGATTTTTTCTTTGAACGAAATAGTAGTCTTACCAAAGATTTCTGCAAAAAAATTTCCTTTCCTTTAGAGGCATATTGCAATTCTACAAAGCACAATTCCTGTAGAATTGGGAAGGTGTTTCAATTTCGCTTTCAAACCCTACGACATGCTCAATACTCAAAGTGACACAGGTGGACTTGGCATGATCTCTGTGTTTTCCTGCTCAAATTAAGTTTGAGGATGTCATACAATCACCACCACAAAACCTGGGAGAAGATAGTTTTGATCCATCAAGCGCCACATCTTGGGCTCAGCACACTTTTGCAGCACCACTCTGCAAAGCACGCTGAGAGGGTGGAAAATTTACACCCTCCAATATTTCAGTGAAGTGCAACATGCATTAATCTCAAAACTCCACTGGCAACAATGTTCAAACCTGCATGAGCTGTTTCACCGCTTGCATGCATTACAAGACTAGACTAAGGGGCATTATGAAGATGGAGACACCATCTGCAAGTAACGCTCGATTTTTCCCAATTTTCGATGGAACATGATCGCGCAATCAAAGCAATTCAGTTTCCTCAACGGCTGGTATTTGAGTTACACAAACACAGTTATTACAGATGCGTGTATATATTCATTTCTCATCTTCTCTACACTGGCCATTCAAGAACAGTACTTTTCAATCACTGTATAATGATTGTAAAATTCACCAACTATACTACTTAGCCTCATGTATTTATGTGACTCATAAAATGGGAAGAGTATTTCAATTGTTCGATGTTGTTGAGCTTCATGATAAATGTTCATTAGGTACACAACAGTCGTCACCTTTTATTCAAACACCAAATGAGAAGTATTCAGATTCAAAATTGTAAAACAAGTTTATGATTATGGCATCTTTGAAAAGTTTGGCCGCACCTCGCTTAGCATCAGAAAAACAGAGAATGACTCATTGGGACAATCTGGATGGATGGAAAAGGCTGTATTTGCAGTGTAATTATTCCTGAGTGAGTTTCAGCTTGCCTTAACCTGCACATTTGAGGCAGAGTTCAATTTTAGGTATTGGAAAGGGAACATAATCGTTATCATCTTTCAAGGAGGTATTTGGTTTGAGTTTTCTGTAATTGTTCAGAAAGCGAGACATGTAACCATAGCAGAGGATGGTTTCGATCCATCGACCTCTGGGTTATGGGCCCAGCACGCTTCCGCTGCGCCACTCTGCTAAAGCACAGGCTTTTTTTGGGAAAAAGTCTCACTGAACAGTTGAAGCGTGATTGAATATGCATTTATCTCAGCGGTTCAGTGGCGACAATGTCAAGTCAGCAAAAGCTGTGTCGCTGATGTTCTACCTTCCGGAACCGGGAAAGGCTCATGACAAATATTTAGCATAGCAACCAGCAATAAATGGCTTGACCTCACTAATGATGGGACTCAAATGCAATATTCAAGCCAATTGAGTGACAAAGCAGCATTTTACAAGCACTGGAGGTGGGTTTTCATGACTGCCTTAGACTGCAACAAGGTCACTGAAATTCTGCCCAAGCTGATAACCAAACAATTATTGAATTTTAGTCATTAAACAGAAGAGGTATTTGCACTCTGCACCCCAGATGGGACTTGAACCCACAATCCCTGGCTTAGGAGGCCAGTGCCTTATCCATTAGGCCACTGGGGCACGTTTCTGTGATTTTTATAGGGCTTCCAAAAGCCCCAAAGTGAAATGAGAGCGATTTTTTCTTTGAATGAAATAGTAGTCTTACCAAAGATTTCTGCAAAAAAATTTCCTTTCCTTTAGAGGCATATTGCAATTCTACAAAGCACAATTCCTGTAGAATTGGGAAGGTGTTTCAATTTCGCTTTCAAACCCTACGACATGCTCAATACTCAAAGTGACACAGGTGGACTTGGCATGATCTCTGTGTTTTCCTGCTCAAATTAAGTTTGAGGATGTCAAACAATCACCACCACAAAACCTGGGAGAAGATAGTTTTGATCCATCAAGCGCCACATCTTGGGCTCAGCACACTTTTGCAGCACCACTCTGCAAAGCACGCTGAGAGGGTGGAAAATTTACACCCTCCAATATTTCAGTGAAGTGCAACATGCATTAATCTCAAAACTCCACTGGCAACAATGTTCAAACCTGCATGAGCTGTTTCACCGCTTGCATGCATTACAAGACTAGACTAAGGGGCATTATGAAGATGGAGACACCATCTGCAAGTAACGCTCGATTTTGCCCAATTTTCGATGGAACATGATCGCGCAATCAAAGCAATTCAGTTTCCTCAACGGCTGGTATTTGAGTTACACAAACACAGTTATTACAGATGCGTGTATATATTCATTTCTCATCTTCTCTACACTGGCCATTCAAGAACAGTACTTTTCAATCACTGTATAATGATTGTAAAATTCACCAACTATACAACTTAGCCTCATGTATTTATGTGACTCATAAAATGGGAAGAGAATTTCAATTGTTCGATGCTGTTGAGCTTCATGATAAATGTTCATTACGTACACAACAGTCGTCACCTTTTATTCAAACACCAAATGAGAAGTATTCAGATTCAAAATTGTAAAACAAGTTTATGATTATGGCATCTTTGAAAAGTTTGGCCGCACCTCGCTTAGCATCAGAAAAACAGAGAATGCGTCATTGGGACAATCTGGATGGATGGAAAGGGCTGTATTTGCAGTGTAATTATTCCTGAATGAGTTTCAGCTTGCCTTAACCTGCACATTTGAGGCAGAGTTCAATTTTAGGTATTGGAAAGGGAACATAATCGTTATCATCTTTCAAGGAGGTATTTGGTTTGAGTTTTCTGTAATTGTTCAGAAAAAGAGACGTGTAACCATAGCAGAGGATGGTTTCGATCCATCGCCCTCTGGGTTATGGGCCCAGCACGCTTCCGCTGCGCCACTCTGCTAAAGCACAGGCTTTTTTTGGGAAAAAGTCTCACTGAACAGTTGAAGCGTGATTGAATATGCATTTATCTCAGCGGTTCAGTGGCGACAATGTCAAGTCAGCAAAAGCTGTGTCGCTGATGTTCTACCTTCCGGAACCGGGAAAGGCTCATGACAAATATTTAGCATAGCAACCAGCAATAAATGGCTTGACCTCACTAATGATGGGACTCAAATGCAATATCCAAGCCAATTGAGTGACAAAGCAGCATTTTACAAGCACTGGAGGTGGGTTTTCATGACTGCCTTAGACTGCAACAAGGTCACTGAAATTCTGCCCAAGCTGATAACCAAACAATTATTGAATTTTAGTCATTAAACAGAAGAGGCATTTGCACTCTGCACCCCAGATGGGACTTGAACCCACAATCTCTGGCTTAGGAGGCCAGTGCCTTATCCATTAGGCCACTGGGGCACGTTTCTGTTATTTTTATAGGACTTCCAAAAGCCCCAAAGTGAAATGAGAGCCATTTTTTCTTTGAACGAAATAGTAGTCTTACCAAAGATTTCTGCAAAAAAATTTCCTTTCCTTTAGAGGCATATTGCAATTCTACAAAGCACAATTCCTGTAGAATTGGGAAGGTGTTTCAATTTCGCTTTCAAACCCTACGACATGCTCAATACTCAAAGTGACACAGGTGGACTTGGCATGATCTCTGTGTTTTCCTGCTCAAATTAAGTTTGAGGATGTCAAACAATCACCACCACAAAACCTGGGAGAAGATAGTTTTGATCCATCAAGCGCCACATCTTGGGCTCAGCACACTTTTGCAGCACCACTCTGCAAAGCACGCTGAGAGGGTGGAAAATTTACACCCTCCAATATTTCAGTGAAGTGCAACATGCATTAATCTCAAGACTCCACTGGCAACAATGTTCAAACCTGCATGAGCTGTTTCACCGCTTGCATGCATTACAAGACTAGACTAAGGGGCATTATGAAGATGGAGACACCATCTGCAAGTAACGCTCGATTTTGCCCAATTTTCGATGGAACATGATCGCGCAATCAAAGCAATTCAGTTTCCTCAACGGCTGGTATTTGAGTTACACAAACACAGTTATTACAGATGCGTGTATATATTCATTTCTCATCTTCTCTACACTGGCCATTCAAGAACAGTACTTTTCAATCACTGTATAATGATTGTAAAATTCACCAACTATACAACTTAGCCTCATGTATTTATGTGACTCATAAAATGGGAAGAGTATTTCAATTGTTCGATGTTGTTGAGCTTCATGATAAATGTTCATTACGTACACAACAGTCGTCACCTTTTATTCAAACACCAAATGAGAAGTATTCAGATTCAAAATTGTAAAACAAGTTTATGATTATGGCATCTTTGAAAAGTTTGGCCGCACCTCGCTTAGCATCAGAAAAACAGAGAATGACTCATTGGGACAATCTGGATGGATGGAAAAGGCTGTATTTGCAGTGTAATTATTCCTGAATGAGTTTCAGCTTGCCTTAACCTGCACATTTGAGGCAGAGCTCAATTTTAGGTATTGGAAAGGGAACATAATCGTTATCATCTTTCAAGGAGGTATTTGGTTTGAGTTTTCTGTAATTGTTCAGAAAAAGAGCCTTGTAACCATAGCAGAGGATGGTTTCGATCTATCGACCTCTGGGTTATGGGCCCAGCACGCTTCCGCTGCGCCACTCTGCTAAAGCACAGGCTTTTTTTGGGAAAAAGTCTCACTGAACAGTTGAAGCGTGATTGAATATGCATTTATCTCAGCGGTTCAGTGGCGACAATGTCAAGTCAGCAAAAGCTGTGTCGCTGATGTTCTACCTTCCGGAACCGGGAAAGGCTCATGACAAATATTTAGCATAGCAACCAGCAATAAATGGCTTGACCTCACAAATGATGGGACTCAAATGCAATATCCAAGCCAATTGAGTGACAAAGCAGCATTTTACAAGCACTGGAGGTGGGTTTTCATGACTGCCTTAGACTGCAACAAGGTCACTGAAATTCTGCCCAAGCTGATAACCAAACAATTATTGAATTTTAGTCATTAAACAGAAGAGGCATTTGCACTCTGCACCCCAGATGGGACTTGAACCCACAATCCCTGGCTTAGGAGGCCAGTGCCTTATCCATTAGGCCACTGGGGCACGTTTCTGTGATTTTTATAGGGCTTCCAAAAGCCCCAAAGTGAAATGAGAGCGATTTTTTCTTTGAATGAAATAGTAGTCTTACCAAAGATTTCTGCAAAAAAATTTCCTTTCCTTTAGAGGCATATTGCAATTCTACAAAGCACAATTCCTGTAGAATTGGGAAGGTGTTTCAATTTCGCTTTCAAACCCTACGACATGCTCAATACTCAAAGTGACACAGGTGGACTTGGCATGATCTCTGTGTTTTCCTGCTCAAATTAAGTTTGAGGATGTCAAACAATCACCACCACAAAACCTGGGAGAAGATAGTTCTGATCCATCAAGCGCCACATCTTGGGCTCAGCACACTTTTGCAGCACCACTCTGCAAAGCACGCTGAGAGGGTGGAAAATTTACACCCTCCAATATTTCAGTGAAGTGCAACATGCATTAATCTCAAGACTCCACTGGCAACAATGTTCAAACCTGCATGAGCTGTTTCACCGCTTGCATGCATTACAAGACTAGACTAAGGGGCATTATGAAGATGGAGACACCATCTGCAAGTAACGCTCGATTTTTCCCAATTTTCGATGGAACATGATCGCGCAATCAAAGCAATTCAGTTTCCTCAACGGCTGGTATTTGAGTTACACAAACACAGTTATTACAGATGCGTGTATATATTCATTTCTCATCTTCTCTACACTGGCCATTCAAGAACAGTACTTTTCAATCACTGTATAATGATTGTAAAATTCACCAACTATACAACTTAGCCTCATGTATTTATGTGACTCATAAAATGGGAAGAGTATTTCAATTGTTCGATGTTGTTGAGCTTCATGATAAATGTTCATTACGTACACAACAGTCGTCACCTTTTATTCAAACACCAAATGAGAAGTATTCAGATTCAAAATTGTAAAACAAGTTTATGATTATGGCATCTTTGAAAAGTTTGGCCGCACCTCGCTTAGCATCAGAAAAACAGAGAATGACTCATTGGGACAATCTGGATGGATGGAAAAGGCTGTATTTGCAGTGTAATTATTCCTGAATGAGTTTCAGCTTGCCTTAACCTGCACATTTGAGGCAGAGCTCAATTTTAGGTATTGGAAAGGGAACATAATCGTTATCATCTTTCAAGGAGGTATTTGGTTTGAGTTTTCTGTAATTGTTCAGAAAAAGAGCCTTGTAACCATAGCAGAGGATGGTTTCGATCTATCGACCTCTGGGTTATGGGCCCAGCACGCTTCCGCTGCGCCACTCTGCTAAAGCACAGGCTTTTTTTGGGAAAAAGTCTCACTGAACAGTTGAAGCGTGATTGAATATGCATTTATCTCAGCAGTTCAGTGGCGACAATGTCAAGTCAGCAAAAGCTGTGTCGCTGATGTTCTACCTTCCGGAACCGGGAAAGGCTCATGACAAATATTTAGCATAGCAACCAGCAATAAATGGCTTGACCTCACTAATGATGGGACTCAAATGCAATATCCAAGCCAATTGAGTGACAAAGCAGCATTTTACAAGCACTGGAGGGGGGTTTTCATGACTGCCTTAGACTGCAACAAGGTCACTGAAATTCTGCCCAAGCTGATAACCAAACAATTATTGAATTTTAGTCATTAAACAGAAGAGGCATTTGCACTCTGCACCCCAGATGGGACTTGAACCCACAATCCCTGGCTTAGGAGGCCAGTGCCTTATCCATTAGGCCACTGGGGCACGTTTCTGTTATTTTTATAGGGCTTCCAAAAGCCCCAAAGTGAAATGAGAGCGATTTTTTCTTTGAACGAAATAGTAGTCTTACCAAAGATTTCTGCAAAAAAATTTCCTTTCCTTTAGAGGCATATTGCAATTCTACAAAGCACAATTCCTGTAGAATTGGGAAGGTGTTTCAATTTCGCTTTCAAACCCTACGACATGCTCAATACTCAAAGTAACACAGGTGGACTTGGCATGATCTCTGTGTTTTCCTGCTCAAATTAAGTTTGAGGATGTCAAACAATCACCACCACAAAACCTGGGAGAAGATAGTTTTGATCCATCAAGCGCCGCATCTTGGGCTCAGCACACTTTTGCAGCACCACTCTGCAAAGCACGCTGAGAGGGTGGAAAATTTACACCCTCCAATATTTCAGTGAAGTGCAACATGCATTAATCTCAAGACTCCACTGGCAACAATGTTCAAACCTGCATGAGCTGTTTCACCGCTTGCATGCATTACAAGACTAGACTAAGGGGCATTATGAAGATGGAGACACCATCTGCAAGTAACGCTCGATTTTGCCCAATTTTCGATGGAACATGATCGCGCAATCAAAGCAATTCAGTTTCCTCAACGGCTGGTATTTGAGTTACACAAACACAGTTATTACAGATGCGTGTATATATTCATTTCTCATCTTCTCTACACTGGCCATTCAAGAACAGTACTTTTCAATCACTGTATAATGATTGTAAAATTCACCAACTATACTACTTAGCCTCATGTATTTATGTGACTCATAAAATGGGAAGAGTATTTCAATTGTTCGATGTTGTTGAGCTTCATGATAAATGTTCATTAGGTACACAACAGTCGTCACCTTTTATTCAAACACCAAATGAGAAGTATTCAGATTCAAAATTGTAAAACAAGTTTATGATTATGGCATCTTTGAAA
This sequence comes from Gymnothorax reevesii, assembly GCA_029721435.1. Classification (NCBI taxonomy): domain Eukaryota; kingdom Metazoa; phylum Chordata; class Actinopteri; order Anguilliformes; family Muraenidae; genus Gymnothorax; species Gymnothorax reevesii. The sequence continues at coordinate 1,947,472 of CM056588.1, forward strand.
AGTTTGGCCGCACCTCGCTTAGCATCAGAAAAACAGAGAATGAGTCATTGGGACAATCTGGATGGATTGAAAAGGCTGTATTTGCAGTGTAATTATTCCTGAATGAGTTTCAGCTTGCCTTAACCTGCACATTTGAGGCAGAGTTCAATTTTAGGTATTGGAAAGGGAACATAATCGTTATCATCTTTCAAGGAGGTATTTGGTTTGAGTTTTCTGTAATTGTTCAGAAAGCGAGGCATGTAACCATAGCAGAGGATGGTTTCGATCCATCGACCTCTGGGTTATGGGCCCAGCACGCTTCCGCTGCGCCACTCTGCTAAAGCACAGGCTTTTTTTGGGAAAAAGTCTCACTGAACAGTTGAAGCGTGATTGAATATGCATTTATCTCAGCGGTTCAGTGGCGACAATGTCAAGTCAGCAAAAGCTGTGTCGCTGATGTTCTACCTTCCGGAACCGGGAAAGGCTCATGACAAATATTTAGCATAGCAACCAGCAATAAATGGCTTGACCTCACTAATGATGGGACTCAAATGCAATATCCAAGCCAATTGAGTGACAAAGCAGCATTTCACAAGCACTGGAGGTGGGTTTTCATGACTGCCTTAGACTGCAACAAGGTCACTGAAATTCTGCCCAAGCTGATAACCAAACAGTTATTTAATTTTAGTCATTAAACAGAAGAGGTATTTGCACTCTGCACCCCAGATGGGACTTGAACCCACAATCCCTGGCTTAGGAGGCCAGTGCCTTATCCATTAGGCCACTGGGGCACGTTTCTGTTATTTTTATAGGGCTTCCAAAAGCCCCAAAGTGAAATGAGAGCGATTTTTTCTTTGAACGAAATAGTAGTCTTACCAAAGATTTCTGCAAAAAAATTTCCTTTCCTTTAGAGGCATATTGCAATTCTACAAAGCACAATTCCTGTAGAATTGGGAAGGTGTTTCAATTTCGCTTTCAAACCCTACGACATGCTCAATACTCAAAGTGACACAGGTGGACTTGGCATGATCTCTGTGTTTTCCTGCTCAAATTAAGTTTGAGGATGTCAAACAATCACCACCACAAAACCTGGGAGAAGATAGTTTTGATCCATCAAGCGCCACATCTTGGGCTCAGCACACTTTTGCAGCACCACTCTGCAAAGCACGCTGAGAGGGTGGAAAATTTACACCCTCCAATATTTCAGTGATGTGCAACATGCATTAATCTCAAAACTCCACTGGCAACAATGTTCAAACCTGCATGAGCTGTTTCACCGCTTGCATGCATTACAAGACTAGACTAAGGGGCATTATGAAGATGGAGACACCATCTGCAAGTAACGCTCGATTTTGCCCAATTTTCGATGGAACATGATCGCGCAATCAAAGCAATTCAGTTTCCTCAACGGCTGGTATTTGAGTTACACAAACACAGTTATTACAGATGCGTGTATATATTCATTTCTCATCTTCTCTACACTGGCCATTCAAGAACAGTACTTTTCAATCACTGTATAATGATTGTAAAATTCACCAACTATACAACTTAGCCTCATGTATTTATGTGACTCATAAAATGGGAAGAGAATTTCAATTGTTCGATGCTGTTGAGCTTCATGATAAATGTTCATTACGTACACAACAGTCGTCACCTTTTATTCAAACACCAAATGAGAAGTATTCAGATTCAAAATTGTAAAACAAGTTTATGATTATGGCATCTTTGAAAAGTTTGGCCGCACCTCGCTTAGCATCAGAAAAACAGAGAATGCGTCATTGGGACAATCTGGATGGATGGAAAAGGCTGTATTTGCAGTGTAATTATTCCTGAATGAGTTTCAGCTTGCCTTAACCTGCACATTTGAGGCAGAGTTCAATTTTAGGTATTGGAAAGGGAACATAATCGTTATCATCTTTCAAGGAGGTATTTGGTTTGAGTTTTCTGTAATTGTTCAGAAAAAGAGACGTGTAACCATAGCAGAGGATGGTTTCGATCCATCGCCCTCTGGGTTATGGGCCCAGCACGCTTCCGCTGCGCCACTCTGCTAAAGCACAGGCTTTTTTTGGGAAAAAGTCTCACTGAACAGTTGAAGCGTGATTGAATATGCATTTATCTCAGCGGTTCAGTGGCGACAATGTCAAGTCAGCAAAAGCTGTGTCGCTGATGTTCTACCTTCCGGAACCGGGAAAGGCTCATGACAAATATTTAGCATAGCAACCAGCAATAAATGGCTTGACCTCACTAATGATGGGACTCAAATGCAATATCCAAGCCAATTGAGTGACAAAGCAGCATTTTACAAGCACTGGAGGTGGGTTTTCATGACTGCCTTAGACTGCAACAAGGTCACTGAAATTCTGCCCAAGCTGATAACCAAACAATTATTGAATTTTAGTCATTAAACAGAAGAGGCATTTGCACTCTGCACCCCAGATGGGACTTGAACCCACAATCCCTGGCTTAGGAGGCCAGTGCCTTATCCATTAGGCCACTGGGGCACGTTTCTGTTATTTATATAGGACTTCCAAAAGCCCCAAAGTGAAATGAGAGCGATTTTTTCTTTGAACGAAATAGTAGTCTTACCAAAGATTTCTGCAAAAAAATTTCCTTTCCTTTAGAGGCATATTGCAATTCTACAAAGCACAATTCCTGTAGAATTGGGAAGGTGTTTCAATTTCGCTTTCAAACCCTACGACATGCTCAATACTCAAAGTGACACAGGTGGACTTGGCATGATCTCTGTGTTTTCCTGCTCAAATTAAGTTTGAGGATGTCAAACAATCACCACCACAAAACCTGGGAGAAGATAGTTTTGATCCATCAAGCGCCACATCTTGGGCTCAGCACACTTTTGCAGCACCACTCTGCAAAGCACGCTGAGAGGGTGGAAAATTTACACCCTCCAATATTTCAGTGAAGTGCAACATGCATTAATCTCAAGACTCCACTGGCAACAATGTTCAAACCTGCATGAGCTGTTTCACCGCTTGCATGCATTACAAGACTAGACTAAGGGGCATTATGAAGATGGAGACACCATCTGCAAGTAACGCTCGATTTTGCCCAATTTTCGATGGAACATGATCGCGCAATCAAAGCAATTCAGTTTCCTCAACGGCTGGTATTTGAGTTACACAAACACAGTTATTACAGATGCGTGTATATATTCATTTCTCATCTTCTCTACACTGGCCATTCAAGAACAGTACTTTTCAATCACTGTATAATGATTGTAAAATTCACCAACTATACAACTTAGCCTCATGTATTTATGTGACTCATAAAATGGGAAGAGTATTTCAATTGTTCGATGTTGTTGAGCTTCATGATAAATGTTCATTACGTACACAACAGTCGTCACCTTTTATTCAAACACCAAATGAGAAGTATTCAGATTCAAAATTGTAAAACAAGTTTATGATTATGGCATCTTTGAAAAGTTTGGCCGCACCTCGCTTAGCATCAGAAAAACAGAGAATGACTCATTGGGACAATCTGGATGGATGGAAAGGGCTGTATTTGCAGTGTAATTATTCCTGAATGAGTTTCAGCTTGCCTTAACCTGCACATTTGAGGCAGAGTTCAATTTTAGGTATTGGAAAGGGAACATAATCGTTATCATCTTTCAAGGAGGTATTTGGTTTGAGTTTTCTGTAATTGTTCAGAAAGAGAACCGTGTAACCATAGCAGAGGATGGTTTCGATCCATTGACCTCTGGGTTATGGGCCCAGCACGCTTCCGCTGCGCCACTCTGCTAAAGCACAGGCTTTTTTTGGGAAAAAGTCTCACTGAACAGTTGAAGCGTGATTGAATATGCATTTATCTCAGCGGTTCAGTGGCGACAATGTCAAGTCAGCAAAAGCTGTGTCGCTGATGTTCTACCTTCCGGAACCGGGAAAGGCTCATGACAAATATTTAGCATAGCAACCAGCAATAAATGGCTTGACCTCACTAATGATGGGACTCAAATGCAATATCCAAGCCAATTGAGTGACAAAGCAGCATTTTACAAGCACTGGAGGGGGGTTTTCATGGCTGCCTTAGACTGCAACAAGGTCACTGAAATTCTGCCCAAGCTGATAACCTAACAATTATTGAATTTTAGTCATTAAACAGAGGAGGCATTTGCACTCTGCACCCCAGATGGGACTTGAACCCACAATCCCTGGCTTAGGAGGCCAGTGCCTTATCCTTTAGGCCACTGGGGCACGTTTCTGTTATTTTTATAGGGTATCCAAAAGCCCCAAAGTGAAATGAGAGCGATTTTTTCTTTGAACGAAATAGTAGTCTTACCAAAGATTTCTGCAAAAAAATTTCCTTTCCTTTAGAGGCATATTGCAATTCTAAAAAGCACAATTCCTGTAGAATTGGGAAGGTGTTTCAATTTCGCTTTCAAACCCTACGACATGCTCAATACTCAAAGTAACACAGGTGGACTTGGCATGATCTCTGTGTTTTCCTGCTCAAATTAAGTTTGAGGATGTCAAACAATCACCACCACAAAACCTGGGAGAAGATAGTTCTGATCCATCAAGCGCCACATCTTGGGCTCAGCACACTTTTGCAGCACCACTCTGCAAAGCACGCTGAGAGGGTGGAAAATTTACACCCTCCAATATTTCAGTGAAGTGCAACATGCATTAATCTCAAGACTCCACTGGCAACAATGTTCAAACCTGCATGAGCTGTTTCACCGCTTGCATGCATTACAAGACTAGACTAAGGGGCATTATGAAGATGGAGACACCATCTGCAAGTAACGCTCGATTTTTCCCAATTTTCGATGGAACATGATCGCGCAATCAAAGCAATTCAGTTTCCTCAACGGCTGGTATTTGAGTTACACAAACACAGTTATTACAGATGCGTGTATATATTCATTTCTCATCTTCTCTACACTGGCCATTCAAGAACAGTACTTTTCAATCACTGTATAATGATTGTAAAATTCACCAACTATACAACTTAGCCTCATGTATTTATGTGACTCATAAAATGGGAAGAGTATTTCAATTGTTCGATGTTGTTGAGCTTCATGATAAATGTTCATTACGTACACAACAGTCGTCACCTTTTATTCAAACACCAAATGAGAAGTATTCAGATTCAAAATTGTAAAACAAGTTTATGATTATGGCATCTTTGAAAAGTTTGGCCGCACCTCGCTTAGCATCAGAAAAACAGAGAATGAGTCATTGGGACAATCTGGATGGATGGAAAAGGCTGTATTTGCAGTGTAATTATTCCTGAATGAGTTTCAGCTTGCCTTAACCTGCACATTTGAGGCAGAGTTCAATTTTAGGTATTGGAAAGGGAACATAATCGTTATCATCTTTCAAGGAGGTATTTGGTTTGAGTTTTCTGTAATTGTTCAGAAAAAGAGCCTTGTAACCATAGCAGAGGATGGTTTCGATCCATCGACCTCTGGGTTATGGGCCCAGCACGCTTCCGCTGCGCCACTCTGCTAAAGCACAGGCTTTTTTTGGGAAAAAGTCTCACTGAACAGTTGAAGCGTGATTGAATATGCATTTATCTCAGCAGTTCAGTGGCGACAATGTCAAGTCAGCAAAAGCTGTGTCGCTGATGTTCTACCTTCCGGAACCGGGAAAGGCTCATGACAAATATTTAGCATAGCAACCAGCAATAAATGGCTTGACCTCACTAATGATGGGACTCAAATGCAATATCCAAGCCAATTGAGTGACAAAGCAGCATTTTACAAGCACTGGAGGGGGGTTTTCATGACTGCCTTAGACTGCAACAAGGTCACTGAAATTCTGCCCAAGCTGATAACCAAACAATTATTGAATTTTAGTCATTAAACAGAAGAGGCATTTGCACTCTGCACCCCAGATGGGACTTGAACCCACAATCCCTGGCTTAGGAGGCCAGTGCCTTATCCATTAGGCCACTGGGGCACGTTTCTGTTTTTTTATAGGGCTTCCAAAAGCCCCAAAGTGAAATGAGAGCGATTTTTTCTTTGAACGAAATAGTAGTCTTACCAAAGATTTCTGCAAAAAAATTTCCTTTCCTTTAGAGGCATATTGCAATTCTACAAAGCACAATTCCTGTAGAATTGGGAAGGTGTTTCAATTTCGCTTTCAAACCCTACGACATGCTCAATACTCAAAGTAACACAGGTGGACTTGGCATGATCTCTGTGTTTTCCTGCTCAAATTAAGTTTGAGGATGTCAAACAATCACCACCACAAAACCTGGGAGAAGATAGTTTTGATCCATCAAGCGCCGCATCTTGGGCTCAGCACACTTTTGCAGCACCACTCTGCAAAGCACGCTGAGAGGGTGGAAAATTTAAACCCTCCAATATTTCAGTGAAGTGCAACATGCATTAATCTCAAGACTCCACTGGCAACAATGTTCAAACCTGCATGAGCTGTTTCACCGCTTGCATGCATTACAAGACTAGACTAAGGGGCATTATGAAGATGGAGACACCATCTGCAAGTAACGCTCGATTTTGCCCAATTTTCGATGGAACATGATCGCGCAATCAAAGCAATTCAGTTTCCTCAACGGCTGGTATTTGAGTTACACAAACACAGTTATTACAGATGCGTGTATATATTCATTTCTCATCTTCTCTACACTGGCCATTCAAGAACAGTACTTTTCAATCACTGTATAATGATTGTAAAATTCACCAACTATACTACTTAGCCTCATGTATTTATGTGACTCATAAAATGGGAAGAGTATTTCAATTGTTCGATGTTGTTGAGCTTCATGATAAATGTTCATTAGGTACACAACAGTCGTCACCTTTTATTCAAACACCAAATGAGAAGTATTCAGATTCAAAATTGTAAAACAAGTTTATGATTATGGCATCTTTGAAAAGTTTGGCCGCACCTCGCTTAGCATCAGAAAAACAGAGAATGAGTCATTGGGACAATCTGGATGGATTGAAAAGGCTGTATTTGCAGTGTAATTATTCCTGAATGAGTTTCAGCTTGCCTTAACCTGCACATTTGAGGCAGAGTTCAATTTTAGGTATTGGAAAGGGAACATAATCGTTATCATCTTTCAAGGAGGTATTTGGTTTGAGTTTTCTGTAATTGTTCAGAAAGCGAGGCATGTAACCATAGCAGAGGATGGTTTCGATCCATCGACCTCTGGGTTATGGGCCCAGCACGCTTCCGCTGCGCCACTCTGCTAAAGCACAGGCTTTTTTTGGGAAAAAGTCTCACTGAACAGTTGAAGCGTGATTGAATATGCATTTATCTCAGCGGTTCAGTGGCGACAATGTCAAGTCAGCAAAAGCTGTGTCGCTGATGTTCTACCTTCCGGAACCGGGAAAGGCTCATGACAAATATTTAGCATAGCAACCAGCAATAAATGGCTTGACCTCACTAATGATGGGACTCAAATGCAATATCCAAGCCAATTGAGTGACAAAGCAGCATTTCACAAGCACTGGAGGTGGGTTTTCATGACTGCCTTAGACTGCAACAAGGTCACTGAAATTCTGCCCAAGCTGATAACCAAACAATTATTGAATTTTAGTCATTAAACAGAAGAGGTATTTGCACTCTGCACCCCAGATGGGACTTGAACCCACAATCCCTGGCTTAGGAGGCCAGTGCCTTATCCATTAGGCCACTGGGGCACGTTTCTGTTATTTTTATAGGGCTTCCAAAAGCCCCAAAGTGAAATGAGAGCGATTTTTTCTTTGAACGAAATAGTAGTCTTACCAAAGATTTCTGCAAAAAAATTTCCTTTCCTTTAGAGGCATATTGCAATTCTACAAAGCACAATTCCTGTAGAATTGGGAAGGTGTTTCAATTTCGCTTTCAAACCCTACGACATGCTCAATACTCAAAGTGACACAGGTGGACTTGGCATGATCTCTGTGTTTTCCTGCTCAAATTAAGTTTGAGGATGTCAAACAATCACCACCACAAAACCTGGGAGAAGATAGTTTTGATCCATCAAGCGCCACATCTTGGGCTCAGCACACTTTTGCAGCACCACTCTGCAAAGCACGCTGAGAGGGTGGAAAATTTACACCCTCCAATATTTCAGTGATGTGCAACATGCATTAATCTCAAAACTCCACTGGCAACAATGTTCAAACCTGCATGAGCTGTTTCACCGCTTGCATGCATTACAAGACTAGACTAAGGGGCATTATGAAGATGGAGACACCATCTGCAAGTAACGCTCGATTTTGCCCAATTTTCGATGGAACATGATCGCGCAATCAAAGCAATTCAGTTTCCTCAACGGCTGGTATTTGAGTTACACAAACACAGTTATTACAGATGCGTGTATATATTCATTTCTCATCTTCTCTACACTGGCCATTCAAGAACAGTACTTTTCAATCACTGTATAATGATTGTAAAATTCACCAACTATACTACTTAGCCTCATGTATTTATGTGACTCATAAAATGGGAAGAGTATTTCAATTGTTCGATGTTGTTGAGCTTCATGATAAATGTTCATTAGGTACACAACAGTCGTCACCTTTTATTCAAACACCAAATGAGAAGTATTCAGATTCAAAATTGTAAAACAAGTTTATGATTATGGCATCTTTGAAAAGTTTGGCCGCACCTCGCTTAGCATCAGAAAAACAGAGAATGAGTCATTGGGACAATCTGGATGGATTGAAAAGGCTGTATTTGCAGTGTAATTATTCCTGAATGAGTTTCAGCTTGCCTTAACCTGCACATTTGAGGCAGAGTTCAATTTTAGGTATTGGAAAGGGAACATAATCGTTATCATCTTTCAAGGAGGTATTTGGTTTGAGTTTTCTGTAATTGTTCAGAAAGCGAGGCATGTAACCATAGCAGAGGATGGTTTCGATCCATCGACCTCTGGGTTATGGGCCCAGCACGCTTCCGCTGCGCCACTCTGCTAAAGCACAGGCTTTTTTTGGGAAAAAGTCTCACTGAACAGTTGAAGCGTGATTGAATATGCATTTATCTCAGCGGTTCAGTGGCGACAATGTCAAGTCAGCAAAAGCTGTGTCGCTGATGTTCTACCTTCCGGAACCGGGAAAGGCTCATGACAAATATTTAGCATAGCAACCAGCAATAAATGGCTTGACCTCACTAATGATGGGACTCAAATGCAATATCCAAGCCAATTGAGTGACAAAGCAGCATTTCACAAGCACTGGAGGTGGGTTTTCATGACTGCCTTAGACTGCAACAAGGTCACTGAAATTCTGCCCAAGCTGATAACCAAACAGTTATTGAATTTTAGTCATTAAACAGAAGAGGTATTTGCACTCTGCACCCCAGATGGGACTTGAACCCACAATCCCTGGCTTAGGAGGCCAGTGCCTTATCCATTAGGCCACTGGGGCACGTTTCTGTTATTTTTATAGGGCTTCCAAAAGCCCCAAAGTGAAATGAGAGCGATTTTTTCTTTGAACGAAATAGTAGTCTTACCAAAGATTTCTGCAAAAAAATTTCCTTTCCTTTAGAGGCATATTGCAATTCTACAAAGCACAATTCCTGTAGAATTGGGAAGGTGTTTCAATTTCGCTTTCAAACCCTACGACATGCTCAATACTCAAAGTGACACAGGTGGACTTGGCATGATCTCTGTGTTTTCCTGCTCAAATTAAGTTTGAGGATGTCAAACAATCACCACCACAAAACCTGGGAGAAGATAGTTTTGATCCATCAAGCGCCACATCTTGGGCTCAGCACACTTTTGCAGCACCACTCTGCAAAGCACGCTGAGAGGGTGGAAAATTTACACCCTCCAATATTTCAGTGATGTGCAACATGCATTAATCTCAAAACTCCACTGGCAACAATGTTCAAACCTGCATGAGCTGTTTCACCGCTTGCATGCATTACAAGACTAGACTAAGGGGCATTATGAAGATGGAGACACCATCTGCAAGTAACGCTCGATTTTGCCCAATTTTCGATGGAACATGATCGCGCAATCAAAGCAATTCAGTTTCCTCAACGGCTGGTATTTGAGTTACACAAACACAGTTATTACAGATGCGTGTATATATTCATTTCTCATCTTCTCTACACTGGCCATTCAAGAACAGTACTTTTCAATCACTGTATAATGATTGTAAAATTCACCAACTATACAACTTAGCCTCATGTATTTATGTGACTCATAAAATGGGAAGAGAATTTCAATTGTTCGATGCTGTTGAGCTTCATGATAAATGTTCATTACGTACACAACAGTCGTCACCTTTTATTCAAACACCAAATGAGAAGTATTCAGATTCAAAATTGTAAAACAAGTTTATGATTATGGCATCTTTGAAAAGTTTGGCCGCACCTCGCTTAGCATCAGAAAAACAGAGAATGCGTCATTGGGACAATCTGGATGGATGGAAAAGGCTGTATTTGCAGTGTAATTATTCCTGAATGAGTTTCAGCTTGCCTTAACCTGCACATTTGAGGCAGAGTTCAATTTTAGGTATTGGAAAGGGAACATAATCGTTATCATCTTTCAAGGAGGTATTTGGTTTGAGTTTTCTGTAATTGTTCAGAAAAAGAGACGTGTAACCATAGCAGAGGATGGTTTCGATCCATCGCCCTCTGGGTTATGGGCCCAGCACGCTTCCGCTGCGCCACTCTGCTAAAGCACAGGCTTTTTTTGGGAAAAAGTCTCACTGAACAGTTGAAGCGTGATTGAATATGCATTTATCTCAGCGGTTCAGTGGCGACAATGTCAAGTCAGCAAAAGCTGTGTCGCTGATGTTCTACCTTCCGGAACCGGGAAAGGCTCATGACAAATATTTAGCATAGCAACCAGCAATAAATGGCTTGACCTCACTAATGATGGGACTCAAATGCAATATCCAAGCCAATTGAGTGACAAAGCAGCATTTTACAAGCACTGGAGGTGGGTTTTCATGACTGCCTTAGACTGCAACAAGGTCACTGAAATTCTGCCCAAGCTGATAACCAAACAATTATTGAATTTTAGTCATTAAACAGAAGAGGCATTTGCACTCTGCACCCCAGATGGGACTTGAACCCACAATCCCTGGCTTAGGAGGCCAGTGCCTTATCCATTAGGCCACTGGGGCACGTTTCTGTTATTTATATAGGACTTCCAAAAGCCCCAAAGTGAAATGAGAGCGATTTTTTCTTTGAACGAAATAGTAGTCTTACCAAAGATTTCTGCAAAAAAATTTCCTTTCCTTTAGAGGCATATTGCAATTCTACAAAGCACAATTCCTGTAGAATTGGGAAGGTGTTTCAATTTCGCTTTCAAACCCTACGACATGCTCAATACTCAAAGTGACACAGGTGGACTTGGCATGATCTCTGTGTTTTCCTGCTCAAATTAAGTTTGAGGATGTCAAACAATCACCACCACAAAACCTGGGAGAAGATAGTTTTGATCCATCAAGCGCCACATCTTGGGCTCAGCACACTTTTGCAGCACCACTCTGCAAAGCACGCTGAGAGGGTGGAAAATTTACACCCTCCAATATTTCAGTGAAGTGCAACATGCATTAATCTCAAGACTCCACTGGCAACAATGTTCAAACCTGCATGAGCTGTTTCACCGCTTGCATGCATTACAAGACTAGACTAAGGGGCATTATGAAGATGGAGACACCATCTGCAAGTAACGCTCGATTTTGCCCAATTTTCGATGGAACATGATCGCGCAATCAAAGCAATTCAGTTTCCTCAACGGCTGGTATTTGAGTTACACAAACACAGTTATTACAGATGCGTGTATATATTCATTTCTCATCTTCTCTACACTGGCCATTCAAGAACAGTACTTTTCAATCACTGTATAATGATTGTAAAATTCACCAACTATACAACTTAGCCTCATGTATTTATGTGACTCATAAAATGGGAAGAGTATTTCAATTGTTCGATGTTGTTGAGCTTCATGATAAATGTTCATTACGTACACAACAGTCGTCACCTTTTATTCAAACACCAAATGAGAAGTATTCAGATTCAAAATTGTAAAACAAGTTTATGATTATGGCATCTTTGAAAAGTTTGGCCGCACCTCGCTTAGCATCAGAAAAACAGAGAATGACTCATTGGGACAATCTGGATGGATGGAAAGGGCTGTATTTGCAGTGTAATTATTCCTGAATGAGTTTCAGCTTGCCTTAACCTGCACATTTGAGGCAGAGTTCAATTTTAGGTATTGGAAAGGGAACATAATTGTTATCATCTTTCAAGGAGGTATTTGGTTTGAGTTTTCTGTAATTGTTCAGAAAGAGAACCGTGTAACCATAGCAGAGGATGGTTTCGATCCATTGACCTCTGGGTTATGGGCCCAGCACGCTTCCGCTGCGCCACTCTGCTAAAGCACAGGCTTTTTTTGGGAAAAAGTCTCACTGAACAGTTGAAGCGTGATTGAATATGCATTTATCTCAGCGGTTCAGTGGCGACAATGTCAAGTCAGCAAAAGCTGTGTCGCTGATGTTCTACCTTCCGGAACCGGGAAAGGCTCATGACAAATATTTAGCATAGCAACCAGCAATAAATGGCTTGACCTCACTAATGATGGGACTCAAATGCAATATCCAAGCCAATTGAGTGACAAAGCAGCATTTTACAAGCACTGGAGGGGGGTTTTCATGGCTGCCTTAGACTGCAACAAGGTCACTGAAATTCTGCCCAAGCTGATAACCTAACAATTATTGAATTTTAGTCATTAAACAGAGGAGGCATTTGCACTCTGCACCCCAGATGGGACTTGAACCCACAATCCCTGGCTTAGGAGGCCAGTGCCTTATCCTTTAGGCCACTGGGGCACGTTTCTGTTATTTTTATAGGGTATCCAAAAGCCCCAAAGTGAAATGAGAGCGATTTTTTCTTTGAACGAAATAGTAGTCTTACCAAAGATTTCTGCAAAAAAATTTCCTTTCCTTTAGAGGCATATTGCAATTCTAAAAAGCACAATTCCTGTAGAATTGGGAAGGTGTTTCAATTTCGCTTTCAAACCCTACGACATGCTCAATACTCAAAGTAACACAGGTGGACTTGGCATGATCTCTGTGTTTTCCTGCTCAAATTAAGTTTGAGGATGTCAAACAATCACCACCACAAAACCTGGGAGAAGATAGTTCTGATCCATCAAGCGCCACATCTTGGGCTCAGCACACTTTTGCAGCACCACTCTGCAAAGCACGCTGAGAGGGTGGAAAATTTACACCCTCCAATATTTCAGTGAAGTGCAACATGCATTAATCTCAAGACTCCACTGGCAACAATGTTCAAACCTGCATGAGCTGTTTCACCGCTTGCATGCATTACAAGACTAGACTAAGGGGCATTATGAAGATGGAGACACCATCTGCAAGTAACGCTCGATTTTTCCCAATTTTCGATGGAACATGATCGCGCAATCAAAGCAATTCAGTTTCCTCAACGGCTGGTATTTGAGTTACACAAACACAGTTATTACAGATGCGTGTATATATTCATTTCTCATCTTCTCTACACTGGCCATTCAAGAACAGTACTTTTCAATCACTGTATAATGATTGTAAAATTCACCAACTATACAACTTAGCCTCATGTATTTATGTGACTCATAAAATGGGAAGAGTATTTCAATTGTTCGATGTTGTTGAGCTTCATGATAAATGTTCATTACGTACACAACAGTCGTCACCTTTTATTCAAACACCAAATGAGAAGTATTCAGATTCAAAATTGTAAAACAAGTTTATGATTATGGCATCTTTGAAAAGTTTGGCCGCACCTCGCTTAGCATCAGAAAAACAGAGAATGAGTCATTGGGACAATCTGGATGGATGGAAAAGGCTGTATTTGCAGTGTAATTATTCCTGAATGAGTTTCAGCTTGCCTTAACCTGCACATTTGAGGCAGAGTTCAATTTTAGGTATTGGAAAGGGAACATAATCGTTATCATCTTTCAAGGAGGTATTTGGTTTGAGTTTTCTGTAATTGTTCAGAAAAAGAGCCTTGTAACCATAGCAGAGGATGGTTTCGATCCATCGACCTCTGGGTTATGGGCCCAGCACGCTTCCGCTGCGCCACTCTGCTAAAGCACAGGCTTTTTTTGGGAAAAAGTCTCACTGAACAGTTGAAGCGTGATTGAATATGCATTTATCTCAGCAGTTCAGTGGCGACAATGTCAAGTCAGCAAAAGCTGTGTCGCTGATGTTCTACCTTCCGGAACCGGGAAAGGCTCATGACAAATATTTAGCATAGCAACCAGCAATAAATGGCTTGACCTCACTAATGATGGGACTCAAATGCAATATCCAAGCCAATTGAGTGACAAAGCAGCATTTTACAAGCACTGGAGGGGGGTTTTCATGACTGCCTTAGACTGCAACAAGGTCACTGAAATTCTGCCCAAGCTGATAACCAAACAATTATTGAATTTTAGTCATTAAACAGAAGAGGCATTTGCACTCTGCACCCCAGATGGGACTTGAACCCACAATCCCTGGCTTAGGAGGCCAGTGCCTTATCCATTAGGCCACTGGGGCACGTTTCTGTTTTTTTATAGGGCTTCCAAAAGCCCCAAAGTGAAATGAGAGCGATTTTTTCTTTGAACGAAATAGTAGTCTTACCAAAGATTTCTGCAAAAAAATTTCCTTTCCTTTAGAGGCATATTGCAATTCTACAAAGCACAATTCCTGTAGAATTGGGAAGGTGTTTCAATTTCGCTTTCAAACCCTACGACATGCTCAATACTCAAAGTAACACAGGTGGACTTGGCATGATCTCTGTGTTTTCCTGCTCAAATTAAGTTTGAGGATGTCAAACAATCACCACCACAAAACCTGGGAGAAGATAGTTTTGATCCATCAAGCGCCGCATCTTGGGCTCAGCACACTTTTGCAGCACCACTCTGCAAAGCACGCTGAGAGGGTGGAAAATTTAAACCCTCCAATATTTCAGTGAAGTGCAACATGCATTAATCTCAAGACTCCACTGGCAACAATGTTCAAACCTGCATGAGCTGTTTCACCGCTTGCATGCATTACAAGACTAGACTAAGGGGCATTATGAAGATGGAGACACCATCTGCAAGTAACGCTCGATTTTGCCCAATTTTCGATGGAACATGATCGCGCAATCAAAGCAATTCAGTTTCCTCAACGGCTGGTATTTGAGTTACACAAACACAGTTATTACAGATGCGTGTATATATTCATTTCTCATCTTCTCTACACTGGCCATTCAAGAACAGTACTTTTCAATCACTGTATAATGATTGTAAAATTCACCAACTATACTACTTAGCCTCATGTATTTATGTGACTCATAAAATGGGAAGAGTATTTCAATTGTTCGATGTTGTTGAGCTTCATGATAAATGTTCATTAGGTACACAACAGTCGTCACCTTTTATTCAAACACCAAATGAGAAGTATTCAGATTCAAAATTGTAAAACAAGTTTATGATTATGGCATCTTTGAAAAGTTTGGCCGCACCTCGCTTAGCATCAGAAAAACAGAGAATGAGTCATTGGGACAATCTGGATGGATTGAAAAGGCTGTATTTGCAGTGTAATTATTCCTGAATGAGTTTCAGCTTGCCTTAACCTGCACATTTGAGGCAGAGTTCAATTTTAGGTATTGGAAAGGGAACATAATCGTTATCATCTTTCAAGGAGGTATTTGGTTTGAGTTTTCTGTAATTGTTCAGAAAGAGAACCGTGTAACCATAGCAGAGGATGGTTTCGATCCATTGACCTCTGGGTTATGGGCCCAGCACGCTTCCGCTGCGCCACTCTGCTAAAGCACAGGCTTTTTTTGGGAAAAAGTCTCACTGAACAGTTGAAGCGTGATTGAATATGCATTTATCTCAGCGGTTCAGTGGCGACAATGTCAAGTCAGCAAAAGCTGTGTCGCTGATGTTCTACCTTCCGGAACCGGGAAAGGCTCATGACAAATATTTAGCATAGCAACCAGCAATAAATGGCTTGACCTCACTAATGATGGGACTCAAATGCAATATCCAAGCCAATTGAGTGACAAAGCAGCATTTCACAAGCACTGGAGGTGGGTTTTCATGACTGCCTTAGACTGCAACAAGGTCACTGAAATTCTGCCCAAGCTGATAACCAAACAATTATTGAATTTTAGTCATTAAACAGAAGAGGTATTTGCACTCTGCACCCCAGATGGGACTTGAACCCACAATCCCTGGCTTAGGAGGCCAGTGCCTTATCCATTAGGCCACTGGGGCACGTTTCTGTTATTTTTATAGGGCTTCCAAAAGCCCCAAAGTGAAATGAGAGCGATTTTTTCTTTGAACGAAATAGTAGTCTTACCAAAGATTTCTGCAAAAAAATTTCCTTTCCTTTAGAGGCATATTGCAATTCTACAAAGCACAATTCCTGTAGAATTGGGAAGGTGTTTCAATTTCGCTTTCAAACCCTACGACATGCTCAATACTCAAAGTGACACAGGTGGACTTGGCATGATCTCTGTGTTTTCCTGCTCAAATTAAGTTTGAGGATGTCAAACAATCACCACCACAAAACCTGGGAGAAGATAGTTTTGATCCATCAAGCGCCACATCTTGGGCTCAGCACACTTTTGCAGCACCACTCTGCAAAGCACGCTGAGAGGGTGGAAAATTTACACCCTCCAATATTTCAGTGATGTGCAACATGCATTAATCTCAAAACTCCACTGGCAACAATGTTCAAACCTGCATGAGCTGTTTCACCGCTTGCATGCATTACAAGACTAGACTAAGGGGCATTATGAAGATGGAGACACCATCTGCAAGTAACGCTCGATTTTGCCCAATTTTCGATGGAACATGATCGCGCAATCAAAGCAATTCAGTTTCCTCAACGGCTGGTATTTGAGTTACACAAACACAGTTATTACAGATGCGTGTATATATTCATTTCTCATCTTCTCTACACTGGCCATTCAAGAACAGTACTTTTCAATCACTGTATAATGATTGTAAAATTCACCAACTATACAACTTAGCCTCATGTATTTATGTGACTCATAAAATGGGAAGAGAATTTCAATTGTTCGATGCTGTTGAGCTTCATGATAAATGTTCATTACGTACACAACAGTCGTCACCTTTTATTCAAACACCAAATGAGAAGTATTCAGATTCAAAATTGTAAAACAAGTTTATGATTATGGCATCTTTGAAAAGTTTGGCCGCACCTCGCTTAGCATCAGAAAAACAGAGAATGACTCATTGGGACAATCTGGATGGATGGAAAAGGCTGTATTTGCAGTGTAATTATTCCTGAATGAGTTTCAGCTTGCCTTAACCTGCACATTTGAGGCAGAGTTCAATTTTAGGTATTGGAAAGGGAACATAATCGTTATCATCTTTCAAGGAGGTATTTGGTTTGAGTTTTCTGTAATTGTTCAGAAAAAGAGACGTGTAACCATAGCAGAGGATGGTTTCGATCCATCGCCCTCTGGGTTATGGGCCCAGCACGCTTCCGCTGCGCCACTCTGCTAAAGCACAGGCTTTTTTTGGGAAAAAGTCTCACTGAACAGTTGAAGCGTGATTGAATATGCATTTATCTCAGCGGTTCAGTGGCGACAATGTCAAGTCAGCAAAAGCTGTGTCGCTGATGTTCTACCTTCCGGAACCGGGAAAGGCTCATGACAAATATTTAGCATAGCAACCAGCAATAAATGGCTTGACCTCACTAATGATGGGACTCAAATGCAATATCCAAGCCAATTGAGTGACAAAGCAGCATTTTACAAGCACTGGAGGTGGGTTTTCATGACTGCCTTAGACTGCAACAAGGTCACTGAAATTCTGCCCAAGCTGATAACCAAACAATTATTGAATTTTAGTCATTAAACAGAAGAGGCATTTGCACTCTGCAACCCAGATGGGACTTGAACCCACAATCCCTGGCTTAGGAGGCCAGTGCCTTATCCATTAGGCCACTGGGGCACGTTTCTGTTATTTATATAGGACTTCCAAAAGCCCCAAAGTGAAATGAGAGCGATTTTTTCTTTGAACGAAATAGTAGTCTTACCAAAGATTTCTGCAAAAAAATTTCCTTTCCTTTAGAGGCATATTGCAATTCTACAAAGCACAATTCCTGTAGAATTGGGAAGGTGTTTCAATTTCGCTTTCAAACCCTACGACATGCTCAATACTCAAAGTGACACAGGTGGACTTGGCATGATCTCTGTGTTTTCCTGCTCAAATTAAGTTTGAGGATGTCAAACAATCACCACCACAAAACCTGGGAGAAGATAGTTTTGATCCATCAAGCGCCACATCTTGGGCTCAGCACACTTTTGCAGCACCACTCTGCAAAGCACGCTGAGAGGGTGGAAAATTTACACCCTCCAATATTTCAGTGAAGTGCAACATGCATTAATCTCAAGACTCCACTGGCAACAATGTTCAAACCTGCATGAGCTGTTTCACCGCTTGCATGCATTACAAGACTAGACTAAGGGGCATTATGAAGATGGAGACACCATCTGCAAGTAACGCTCGATTTTGCCCAATTTTCGATGGAACATGATCGCGCAATCAAAGCAATTCAGTTTCCTCAACGGCTGGTATTTGAGTTACACAAACACAGTTATTACAGATGCGTGTATATATTCATTTCTCATCTTCTCTACACTGGCCATTCAAGAACAGTACTTTTCAATCACTGTATAATGATTGTAAAATTCACCAACTATACAACTTAGCCTCATGTATTTATGTGACTCATAAAATGGGAAGAGTATTTCAATTGTTCGATGTTGTTGAGCTTCATGATAAATGTTCATTACGTACACAACAGTCGTCACCTTTTATTCAAACACCAAATGAGAAGTATTCAGATTCAAAATTGTAAAACAAGTTTATGATTATGGCATCTTTGAAAAGTTTGGCCGCACCTCGCTTAGCATCAGAAAAACAGAGAATGACTCATTGGGACAATCTGGATGGATGGAAAGGGCTGTATTTGCAGTGTAATTATTCCTGAATGAGTTTCAGCTTGCCTTAACCTGCACATTTGAGGCAGAGTTCAATTTTAGGTATTGGAAAGGGAACATAATCGTTATCATCTTTCAAGGAGGTATTTGGTTTGAGTTTTCTGTAATTGTTCAGAAAGAGAACCGTGTAACCATAGCAGAGGATGGTTTCGATCCATTGACCTCTGGGTTATGGGCCCAGCACGCTTCCGCTGCGCCACTCTGCTAAAGCACAGGCTTTTTTTGGGAAAAAGTCTCACTGAACAGTTGAAGCGTGATTGAATATGCATTTATCTCAGCGGTTCAGTGGCGACAATGTCAAGTCAGCAAAAGCTGTGTCGCTGATGTTCTACCTTCCGGAACCGGGAAAGGCTCATGACAAATATTTAGCATAGCAACCAGCAATAAATGGCTTGACCTCACTAATGATGGGACTCAAATGCAATATCCAAGCCAATTGAGTGACAAAGCAGCATTTTACAAGCACTGGAGGGGGGTTTTCATGGCTGCCTTAGACTGCAACAAGGTCACTGAAATTCTGCCCAAGCTGATAACCTAACAATTATTGAATTTTAGTCATTAAACAGAGGAGGCATTTGCACTCTGCACCCCAGATGGGACTTGAACCCACAATCCCTGGCTTAGGAGGCCAGTGCCTTATCCTTTAGGCCACTGGGGCACGTTTCTGTTATTTTTATAGGGTATCCAAAAGCCCCAAAGTGAAATGAGAGCGATTTTTTCTTTGAACGAAATAGTAGTCTTACCAAAGATTTCTGCAAAAAAATTTCCTTTCCTTTAGAGGCATATTGCAATTCTAAAAAGCACAATTCCTGTAGAATTGGGAAGGTGTTTCAATTTCGCTTTCAAACCCTACGACATGCTCAATACTCAAAGTAACACAGGTGGACTTGGCATGATCTCTGTGTTTTCCTGCTCAAATTAAGTTTGAGGATGTCAAACAATCACCACCACAAAACCTGGGAGAAGATAGTTCTGATCCATCAAGCGCCACATCTTGGGCTCAGCACACTTTTGCAGCACCACTCTGCAAAGCACGCTGAGAGGGTGGAAAATTTACACCCTCCAATATTTCAGTGAAGTGCAACATGCATTAATCTCAAGACTCCACTGGCAACAATGTTCAAACCTGCATGAGCTGTTTCACCGCTTGCATGCATTACAAGACTAGACTAAGGGGCATTATGAAGATGGAGACACCATCTGCAAGTAACGCTCGATTTTGCCCAATTTTCGATGGAACATGATCGCGCAATCAAAGCAATTCAGTTTCCTCAACGGCTGGTATTTGAGTTACACAAACACAGTTATTACAGATGCGTGTATATATTCATTTCTCATCTTCTCTACACTGGCCATTCAAGAACAGTACTTTTCAATCACTGTATAATGATTGTAAAATTCACCAACTATACTACTTAGCCTCATGTATTTATGTGACTCATAAAATGGGAAGAGTATTTCAATTGTTCGATGTTGTTGAGCTTCATGATAAATGTTCATTAGGTACACAACAGTCGTCACCTTTTATTCAAACACCAAATGAGAAGTATTCAGATTCAAAATTGTAAAACAAGTTTATGATTATGGCATCTTTGAAAAGTTTGGCCGCACCTCGCTTAGCATCAGAAAAACAGAGAATGAGTCATTGGGACAATCTGGATGGATTGAAAAGGCTGTATTTGCAGTGTAATTATTCCTGAATGAGTTTCAGCTTGCCTTAACCTGCACATTTGAGGCAGAGTTCAATTTTAGGTATTGGAAAGGGAACATAATCGTTATCATCTTTCAAGGAGGTATTTGGTTTGAGTTTTCTGTAATTGTTCAGAAAGCGAGGCATGTAACCATAGCAGAGGATGGTTTCGATCCATCGACCTCTGGGTTATGGGCCCAGCACGCTTCCGCTGCGCCACTCTGCTAAAGCACAGGCTTTTTTTGGGAAAAAGTCTCACTGAACAGTTGAAGCGTGATTGAATATGCATTTATCTCAGCGGTTCAGTGGCGACAATGTCAAGTCAGCAAAAGCTGTGTCGCTGATGTTCTACCTTCCGGAACCGGGAAAGGCTCATGACAAATATTTAGCATAGCAACCAGCAATAAATGGCTTGACCTCACTAATGATGGGACTCAAATGCAATATCCAAGCCAATTGAGTGACAAAGCAGCATTTCACAAGCACTGGAGGTGGGTTTTCATGACTGCCTTAGACTGCAACAAGGTCACTGAAATTCTGCCCAAGCTGATAACCAAACAATTATTGAATTTTAGTCATTAAACAGAAGAGGTATTTGCACTCTGCACCCCAGATGGGACTTGAACCCACAATCCCTGGCTTAGGAGGCCAGTGCCTTATCCATTAGGCCACTGGGGCACGTTTCTGTTATTTTTATAGGGCTTCCAAAAGCCCCAAAGTGAAATGAGAGCGATTTTTTCTTTGAACGAAATAGTAGTCTTACCAAAGATTTCTGCAAAAAAATTTCCTTTCCTTTAGAGGCATATTGCAATTCTACAAAGCACAATTCCTGTAGAATTGGGAAGGTGTTTCAATTTCGCTTTCAAACCCTACGACATGCTCAATACTCAAAGTGACACAGGTGGACTTGGCATGATCTCTGTGTTTTCCTGCTCAAATTAAGTTTGAGGATGTCAAACAATCACCACCACAAAACCTGGGAGAAGATAGTTTTGATCCATCAAGCGCCACATCTTGGGCTCAGCACACTTTTGCAGCACCACTCTGCAAAGCACGCTGAGAGGGTGGAAAATTTACACCCTCCAATATTTCAGTGATGTGCAACATGCATTAATCTCAAAACTCCACTGGCAACAATGTTCAAACCTGCATGAGCTGTTTCACCGCTTGCATGCATTACAAGACTAGACTAAGGGGCATTATGAAGATGGAGACACCATCTGCAAGTAACGCTCGATTTTGCCCAATTTTCGATGGAACATGATCGCGCAATCAAAGCAATTCAGTTTCCTCAACGGCTGGTATTTGAGTTACACAAACACAGTTATTACAGATGCGTGTATATATTCATTTCTCATCTTCTCTACACTGGCCATTCAAGAACAGTACTTTTCAATCACTGTATAATGATTGTAAAATTCACCAACTATACTACTTAGCCTCATGTATTTATGTGACTCATAAAATGGGAAGAGTATTTCAATTGTTCGATGTTGTTGAGCTTCATGATAAATGTTCATTAGGTACACAACAGTCGTCACCTTTTATTCAAACACCAAATGAGAAGTATTCAGATTCAAAATTGTAAAACAAGTTTATGATTATGGCATCTTTGAAAAGTTTGGCCGCACCTCGCTTAGCATCAGAAAAACAGAGAATGAGTCATTGGGACAATCTGGATGGATTGAAAAGGCTGTATTTGCAGTGTAATTATTCCTGAATGAGTTTCAGCTTGCCTTAACCTGCACATTTGAGGCAGAGTTCAATTTTAGGTATTGGAAAGGGAACATAATCGTTATCATCTTTCAAGGAGGTATTTGGTTTGAGTTTTCTGTAATTGTTCAGAAAGCGAGGCATGTAACCATAGCAGAGGATGGTTTCGATCCATCGACCTCTGGGTTATGGGCCCAGCACGCTTCCGCTGCGCCACTCTGCTAAAGCACAGGCTTTTTTTGGGAAAAAGTCTCACTGAACAGTTGAAGCGTGATTGAATATGCATTTATCTCAGCGGTTCAGTGGCGACAATGTCAAGTCAGCAAAAGCTGTGTCGCTGATGTTCTACCTTCCGGAACCGGGAAAGGCTCATGACAAATATTTAGCATAGCAACCAGCAATAAATGGCTTGACCTCACTAATGATGGGACTCAAATGCAATATCCAAGCCAATTGAGTGACAAAGCAGCATTTCACAAGCACTGGAGGTGGGTTTTCATGACTGCCTTAGACTGCAACAAGGTCACTGAAATTCTGCCCAAGCTGATAACCAAACAGTTATTGAATTTTAGTCATTAAACAGAAGAGGTATTTGCACTCTGCACCCCAGATGGGACTTGAACCCACAATCCCTGGCTTAGGAGGCCAGTGCCTTATCCATTAGGCCACTGGGGCACGTTTCTGTTATTTTTATAGGGCTTCCAAAAGCCCCAAAGTGAAATGAGAGCGATTTTTTCTTTGAACGAAATAGTAGTCTTACCAAAGATTTCTGCAAAAAAATTTCCTTTCCTTTAGAGGCATATTGCAATTCTACAAAGCACAATTCCTGTAGAATTGGGAAGGTGTTTCAATTTCGCTTTCAAACCCTACGACATGCTCAATACTCAAAGTGACACAGGTGGACTTGGCATGATCTCTGTGTTTTCCTGCTCAAATTAAGTTTGAGGATGTCAAACAATCACCACCACAAAACCTGGGAGAAGATAGTTTTGATCCATCAAGCGCCACATCTTGGGCTCAGCACACTTTTGCAGCACCACTCTGCAAAGCACGCTGAGAGGGTGGAAAATTTACACCCTCCAATATTTCAGTGATGTGCAACATGCATTAATCTCAAAACTCCACTGGCAACAATGTTCAAACCTGCATGAGCTGTTTCACCGCTTGCATGCATTACAAGACTAGACTAAGGGGCATTATGAAGATGGAGACACCATCTGCAAGTAACGCTCGATTTTGCCCAATTTTCGATGGAACATGATCGCGCAATCAAAGCAATTCAGTTTCCTCAACGGCTGGTATTTGAGTTACACAAACACAGTTATTACAGATGCGTGTATATATTCATTTCTCATCTTCTCTACACTGGCCATTCAAGAACAGTACTTTTCAATCACTGTATAATGATTGTAAAATTCACCAACTATACAACTTAGCCTCATGTATTTATGTGACTCATAAAATGGGAAGAGAATTTCAATTGTTCGATGCTGTTGAGCTTCATGATAAATGTTCATTACGTACACAACAGTCGTCACCTTTTATTCAAACACCAAATGAGAAGTATTCAGATTCAAAATTGTAAAACAAGTTTATGATTATGGCATCTTTGAAAAGTTTGGCCGCACCTCGCTTAGCATCAGAAAAACAGAGAATGCGTCATTGGGACAATCTGGATGGATGGAAAAGGCTGTATTTGCAGTGTAATTATTCCTGAATGAGTTTCAGCTTGCCTTAACCTGCACATTTGAGGCAGAGTTCAATTTTAGGTATTGGAAAGGGAACATAATCGTTATCATCTTTCAAGGAGGTATTTGGTTTGAGTTTTCTGTAATTGTTCAGAAAAAGAGACGTGTAACCATAGCAGAGGATGGTTTCGATCCATCGCCCTCTGGGTTATGGGCCCAGCACGCTTCCGCTGCGCCACTCTGCTAAAGCACAGGCTTTTTTTGGGAAAAAGTCTCACTGAACAGTTGAAGCGTGATTGAATATGCATTTATCTCAGCGGTTCAGTGGCGACAATGTCAAGTCAGCAAAAGCTGTGTCGCTGATGTTCTACCTTCCGGAACCGGGAAAGGCTCATGACAAATATTTAGCATAGCAACCAGCAATAAATGGCTTGACCTCACTAATGATGGGACTCAAATGCAATATCCAAGCCAATTGAGTGACAAAGCAGCATTTTACAAGCACTGGAGGTGGGTTTTCATGACTGCCTTAGACTGCAACAAGGTCACTGAAATTCTGCCCAAGCTGATAACCAAACAATTATTGAATTTTAGTCATTAAACAGAAGAGGCATTTGCACTCTGCACCCCAGATGGGACTTGAACCCACAATCCCTGGCTTAGGAGGCCAGTGCCTTATCCATTAGGCCACTGGGGCACGTTTCTGTTATTTATATAGGACTTCCAAAAGCCCCAAAGTGAAATGAGAGCGATTTTTTCTTTGAACGAAATAGTAGTCTTACCAAAGATTTCTGCAAAAAAATTTCCTTTCCTTTAGAGGCATATTGCAATTCTACAAAGCACAATTCCTGTAGAATTGGGAAGGTGTTTCAATTTCGCTTTCAAACCCTACGACATGCTCAATACTCAAAGTGACACAGGTGGACTTGGCATGATCTCTGTGTTTTCCTGCTCAAATTAAGTTTGAGGATGTCAAACAATCACCACCACAAAACCTGGGAGAAGATAGTTTTGATCCATCAAGCGCCACATCTTGGGCTCAGCACACTTTTGCAGCACCACTCTGCAAAGCACGCTGAGAGGGTGGAAAATTTACACCCTCCAATATTTCAGTGAAGTGCAACATGCATTAATCTCAAGACTCCACTGGCAACAATGTTCAAACCTGCATGAGCTGTTTCACCGCTTGCATGCATTACAAGACTAGACTAAGGGGCATTATGAAGATGGAGACACCATCTGCAAGTAACGCTCGATTTTGCCCAATTTTCGATGGAACATGATCGCGCAATCAAAGCAATTCAGTTTCCTCAACGGCTGGTATTTGAGTTACACAAACACAGTTATTACAGATGCGTGTATATATTCATTTCTCATCTTCTCTACACTGGCCATTCAAGAACAGTACTTTTCAATCACTGTATAATGATTGTAAAATTCACCAACTATACAACTTAGCCTCATGTATTTATGTGACTCATAAAATGGGAAGAGTATTTCAATTGTTCGATGTTGTTGAGCTTCATGATAAATGTTCATTACGTACACAACAGTCGTCACCTTTTATTCAAACACCAAATGAGAAGTATTCAGATTCAAAATTGTAAAACAAGTTTATGATTATGGCATCTTTGAAAAGTTTGGCCGCACCTCGCTTAGCATCAGAAAAACAGAGAATGACTCATTGGGACAATCTGGATGGATGGAAAGGGCTGTATTTGCAGTGTAATTATTCCTGAATGAGTTTCAGCTTGCCTTAACCTGCACATTTGAGGCAGAGTTCAATTTTAGGTATTGGAAAGGGAACATAATTGTTATCATCTTTCAAGGAGGTATTTGGTTTGAGTTTTCTGTAATTGTTCAGAAAGAGAACCGTGTAACCATAGCAGAGGATGGTTTCGATCCATTGACCTCTGGGTTATGGGCCCAGCACGCTTCCGCTGCGCCACTCTGCTAAAGCACAGGCTTTTTTTGGGAAAAAGTCTCACTGAACAGTTGAAGCGTGATTGAATATGCATTTATCTCAGCGGTTCAGTGGCGACAATGTCAAGTCAGCAAAAGCTGTGTCGCTGATGTTCTACCTTCCGGAACCGGGAAAGGCTCATGACAAATATTTAGCATAGCAACCAGCAATAAATGGCTTGACCTCACTAATGATGGGACTCAAATGCAATATCCAAGCCAATTGAGTGACAAAGCAGCATTTTACAAGCACTGGAGGGGGGTTTTCATGGCTGCCTTAGACTGCAACAAGGTCACTGAAATTCTGCCCAAGCTGATAACCTAACAATTATTGAATTTTAGTCATTAAACAGAGGAGGCATTTGCACTCTGCACCCCAGATGGGACTTGAACCCACAATCCCTGGCTTAGGAGGCCAGTGCCTTATCCTTTAGGCCACTGGGGCACGTTTCTGTTATTTTTATAGGGTATCCAAAAGCCCCAAAGTGAAATGAGAGCGATTTTTTCTTTGAACGAAATAGTAGTCTTACCAAAGATTTCTGCAAAAAAATTTCCTTTCCTTTAGAGGCATATTGCAATTCTAAAAAGCACAATTCCTGTAGAATTGGGAAGGTGTTTCAATTTCGCTTTCAAACCCTACGACATGCTCAATACTCAAAGTAACACAGGTGGACTTGGCATGATCTCTGTGTTTTCCTGCTCAAATTAAGTTTGAGGATGTCAAACAATCACCACCACAAAACCTGGGAGAAGATAGTTCTGATCCATCAAGCGCCACATCTTGGGCTCAGCACACTTTTGCAGCACCACTCTGCAAAGCACGCTGAGAGGGTGGAAAATTTACACCCTCCAATATTTCAGTGAAGTGCAACATGCATTAATCTCAAGACTCCACTGGCAACAATGTTCAAACCTGCATGAGCTGTTTCACCGCTTGCATGCATTACAAGACTAGACTAAGGGGCATTATGAAGATGGAGACACCATCTGCAAGTAACGCTCGATTTTTCCCAATTTTCGATGGAACATGATCGCGCAATCAAAGCAATTCAGTTTCCTCAACGGCTGGTATTTGAGTTACACAAACACAGTTATTACAGATGCGTGTATATATTCATTTCTCATCTTCTCTACACTGGCCATTCAAGAACAGTACTTTTCAATCACTGTATAATGATTGTAAAATTCACCAACTATACAACTTAGCCTCATGTATTTATGTGACTCATAAAATGGGAAGAGTATTTCAATTGTTCGATGTTGTTGAGCTTCATGATAAATGTTCATTACGTACACAACAGTCGTCACCTTTTATTCAAACACCAAATGAGAAGTATTCAGATTCAAAATTGTAAAACAAGTTTATGATTATGGCATCTTTGAAAAGTTTGGCCGCACCTCGCTTAGCATCAGAAAAACAGAGAATGAGTCATTGGGACAATCTGGATGGATGGAAAAGGCTGTATTTGCAGTGTAATTATTCCTGAATGAGTTTCAGCTTGCCTTAACCTGCACATTTGAGGCAGAGTTCAATTTTAGGTATTGGAAAGGGAACATAATCGTTATCATCTTTCAAGGAGGTATTTGGTTTGAGTTTTCTGTAATTGTTCAGAAAAAGAGCCTTGTAACCATAGCAGAGGATGGTTTCGATCCATCGACCTCTGGGTTATGGGCCCAGCACGCTTCCGCTGCGCCACTCTGCTAAAGCACAGGCTTTTTTTGGGAAAAAGTCTCACTGAACAGTTGAAGCGTGATTGAATATGCATTTATCTCAGCAGTTCAGTGGCGACAATGTCAAGTCAGCAAAAGCTGTGTCGCTGATGTTCTACCTTCCGGAACCGGGAAAGGCTCATGACAAATATTTAGCATAGCAACCAGCAATAAATGGCTTGACCTCACTAATGATGGGACTCAAATGCAATATCCAAGCCAATTGAGTGACAAAGCAGCATTTTACAAGCACTGGAGGGGGGTTTTCATGACTGCCTTAGACTGCAACAAGGTCACTGAAATTCTGCCCAAGCTGATAACCAAACAATTATTGAATTTTAGTCATTAAACAGAAGAGGCATTTGCACTCTGCACCCCAGATGGGACTTGAACCCACAATCCCTGGCTTAGGAGGCCAGTGCCTTATCCATTAGGCCACTGGGGCACGTTTCTGTTTTTTTATAGGGCTTCCAAAAGCCCCAAAGTGAAATGAGAGCGATTTTTTCTTTGAACGAAATAGTAGTCTTACCAAAGATTTCTGCAAAAAAATTTCCTTTCCTTTAGAGGCATATTGCAATTCTACAAAGCACAATTCCTGTAGAATTGGGAAGGTGTTTCAATTTCGCTTTCAAACCCTACGACATGCTCAATACTCAAAGTAACACAGGTGGACTTGGCATGATCTCTGTGTTTTCCTGCTCAAATTAAGTTTGAGGATGTCAAACAATCACCACCACAAAACCTGGGAGAAGATAGTTTTGATCCATCAAGCGCCGCATCTTGGGCTCAGCACACTTTTGCAGCACCACTCTGCAAAGCACGCTGAGAGGGTGGAAAATTTAAACCCTCCAATATTTCAGTGAAGTGCAACATGCATTAATCTCAAGACTCCACTGGCAACAATGTTCAAACCTGCATGAGCTGTTTCACCGCTTGCATGCATTACAAGACTAGACTAAGGGGCATTATGAAGATGGAGACACCATCTGCAAGTAACGCTCGATTTTGCCCAATTTTCGATGGAACATGATCGCGCAATCAAAGCAATTCAGTTTCCTCAACGGCTGGTATTTGAGTTACACAAACACAGTTATTACAGATGCGTGTATATATTCATTTCTCATCTTCTCTACACTGGCCATTCAAGAACAGTACTTTTCAATCACTGTATAATGATTGTAAAATTCACCAACTATACTACTTAGCCTCATGTATTTATGTGACTCATAAAATGGGAAGAGTATTTCAATTGTTCGATGTTGTTGAGCTTCATGATAAATGTTCATTAGGTACACAACAGTCGTCACCTTTTATTCAAACACCAAATGAGAAGTATTCAGATTCAAAATTGTAAAACAAGTTTATGATTATGGCATCTTTGAAAAGTTTGGCCGCACCTCGCTTAGCATCAGAAAAACAGAGAATGAGTCATTGGGACAATCTGGATGGATTGAAAAGGCTGTATTTGCAGTGTAATTATTCCTGAATGAGTTTCAGCTTGCCTTAACCTGCACATTTGAGGCAGAGTTCAATTTTAGGTATTGGAAAGGGAACATAATCGTTATCATCTTTCAAGGAGGTATTTGGTTTGAGTTTTCTGTAATTGTTCAGAAAGAGAACCGTGTAACCATAGCAGAGGATGGTTTCGATCCATTGACCTCTGGGTTATGGGCCCAGCACGCTTCCGCTGCGCCACTCTGCTAAAGCACAGGCTTTTTTTGGGAAAAAGTCTCACTGAACAGTTGAAGCGTGATTGAATATGCATTTATCTCAGCGGTTCAGTGGCGACAATGTCAAGTCAGCAAAAGCTGTGTCGCTGATGTTCTACCTTCCGGAACCGGGAAAGGCTCATGACAAATATTTAGCATAGCAACCAGCAATAAATGGCTTGACCTCACTAATGATGGGACTCAAATGCAATATCCAAGCCAATTGAGTGACAAAGCAGCATTTCACAAGCACTGGAGGTGGGTTTTCATGACTGCCTTAGACTGCAACAAGGTCACTGAAATTCTGCCCAAGCTGATAACCAAACAATTATTGAATTTTAGTCATTAAACAGAAGAGGTATTTGCACTCTGCACCCCAGATGGGACTTGAACCCACAATCCCTGGCTTAGGAGGCCAGTGCCTTATCCATTAGGCCACTGGGGCACGTTTCTGTTATTTTTATAGGGCTTCCAAAAGCCCCAAAGTGAAATGAGAGCGATTTTTTCTTTGAACGAAATAGTAGTCTTACCAAAGATTTCTGCAAAAAAATTTCCTTTCCTTTAGAGGCATATTGCAATTCTACAAAGCACAATTCCTGTAGAATTGGGAAGGTGTTTCAATTTCGCTTTCAAACCCTACGACATGCTCAATACTCAAAGTGACACAGGTGGACTTGGCATGATCTCTGTGTTTTCCTGCTCAAATTAAGTTTGAGGATGTCAAACAATCACCACCACAAAACCTGGGAGAAGATAGTTTTGATCCATCAAGCGCCACATCTTGGGCTCAGCACACTTTTGCAGCACCACTCTGCAAAGCACGCTGAGAGGGTGGAAAATTTACACCCTCCAATATTTCAGTGATGTGCAACATGCATTAATCTCAAAACTCCACTGGCAACAATGTTCAAACCTGCATGAGCTGTTTCACCGCTTGCATGCATTACAAGACTAGACTAAGGGGCATTATGAAGATGGAGACACCATCTGCAAGTAACGCTCGATTTTGCCCAATTTTCGATGGAACATGATCGCGCAATCAAAGCAATTCAGTTTCCTCAACGGCTGGTATTTGAGTTACACAAACACAGTTATTACAGATGCGTGTATATATTCATTTCTCATCTTCTCTACACTGGCCATTCAAGAACAGTACTTTTCAATCACTGTATAATGATTGTAAAATTCACCAACTATACAACTTAGCCTCATGTATTTATGTGACTCATAAAATGGGAAGAGAATTTCAATTGTTCGATGCTGTTGAGCTTCATGATAAATGTTCATTACGTACACAACAGTCGTCACCTTTTATTCAAACACCAAATGAGAAGTATTCAGATTCAAAATTGTAAAACAAGTTTATGATTATGGCATCTTTGAAAAGTTTGGCCGCACCTCGCTTAGCATCAGAAAAACAGAGAATGCGTCATTGGGACAATCTGGATGGATGGAAAAGGCTGTATTTGCAGTGTAATTATTCCTGAATGAGTTTCAGCTTGCCTTAACCTGCACATTTGAGGCAGAGTTCAATTTTAGGTATTGGAAAGGGAACATAATCGTTATCATCTTTCAAGGAGGTATTTGGTTTGAGTTTTCTGTAATTGTTCAGAAAAAGAGACGTGTAACCATAGCAGAGGATGGTTTCGATCCATCGCCCTCTGGGTTATGGGCCCAGCACGCTTCCGCTGCGCCACTCTGCTAAAGCACAGGCTTTTTTTGGGAAAAAGTCTCACTGAACAGTTGAAGCGTGATTGAATATGCATTTATCTCAGCGGTTCAGTGGCGACAATGTCAAGTCAGCAAAAGCTGTGTCGCTGATGTTCTACCTTCCGGAACCGGGAAAGGCTCATGACAAATATTTAGCATAGCAACCAGCAATAAATGGCTTGACCTCACTAATGATGGGACTCAAATGCAATATCCAAGCCAATTGAGTGACAAAGCAGCATTTTACAAGCACTGGAGGTGGGTTTTCATGACTGCCTTAGACTGCAACAAGGTCACTGAAATTCTGCCCAAGCTGATAACCAAACAATTATTGAATTTTAGTCATTAAACAGAAGAGGCATTTGCACTCTGCAACCCAGATGGGACTTGAACCCACAATCCCTGGCTTAGGAGGCCAGTGCCTTATCCATTAGGCCACTGGGGCACGTTTCTGTTATTTATATAGGACTTCCAAAAGCCCCAAAGTGAAATGAGAGCGATTTTTTCTTTGAACGAAATAGTAGTCTTACCAAAGATTTCTGCAAAAAAATTTCCTTTCCTTTAGAGGCATATTGCAATTCTACAAAGCACAATTCCTGTAGAATTGGGAAGGTGTTTCAATTTCGCTTTCAAACCCTACGACATGCTCAATACTCAAAGTGACACAGGTGGACTTGGCATGATCTCTGTGTTTTCCTGCTCAAATTAAGTTTGAGGATGTCAAACAATCACCACCACAAAACCTGGGAGAAGATAGTTTTGATCCATCAAGCGCCACATCTTGGGCTCAGCACACTTTTGCAGCACCACTCTGCAAAGCACGCTGAGAGGGTGGAAAATTTACACCCTCCAATATTTCAGTGAAGTGCAACATGCATTAATCTCAAGACTCCACTGGCAACAATGTTCAAACCTGCATGAGCTGTTTCACCGCTTGCATGCATTACAAGACTAGACTAAGGGGCATTATGAAGATGGAGACACCATCTGCAAGTAACGCTCGATTTTGCCCAATTTTCGATGGAACATGATCGCGCAATCAAAGCAATTCAGTTTCCTCAACGGCTGGTATTTGAGTTACACAAACACAGTTATTACAGATGCGTGTATATATTCATTTCTCATCTTCTCTACACTGGCCATTCAAGAACAGTACTTTTCAATCACTGTATAATGATTGTAAAATTCACCAACTATACAACTTAGCCTCATGTATTTATGTGACTCATAAAATGGGAAGAGTATTTCAATTGTTCGATGTTGTTGAGCTTCATGATAAATGTTCATTACGTACACAACAGTCGTCACCTTTTATTCAAACACCAAATGAGAAGTATTCAGATTCAAAATTGTAAAACAAGTTTATGATTATGGCATCTTTGAAAAGTTTGGCCGCACCTCGCTTAGCATCAGAAAAACAGAGAATGACTCATTGGGACAATCTGGATGGATGGAAAGGGCTGTATTTGCAGTGTAATTATTCCTGAATGAGTTTCAGCTTGCCTTAACCTGCACATTTGAGGCAGAGTTCAATTTTAGGTATTGGAAAGGGAACATAATCGTTATCATCTTTCAAGGAGGTATTTGGTTTGAGTTTTCTGTAATTGTTCAGAAAGAGAACCGTGTAACCATAGCAGAGGATGGTTTCGATCCATTGACCTCTGGGTTATGGGCCCAGCACGCTTCCGCTGCGCCACTCTGCTAAAGCACAGGCTTTTTTTGGGAAAAAGTCTCACTGAACAGTTGAAGCGTGATTGAATATGCATTTATCTCAGCGGTTCAGTGGCGACAATGTCAAGTCAGCAAAAGCTGTGTCGCTGATGTTCTACCTTCCGGAACCGGGAAAGGCTCATGACAAATATTTAGCATAGCAACCAGCAATAAATGGCTTGACCTCACTAATGATGGGACTCAAATGCAATATCCAAGCCAATTGAGTGACAAAGCAGCATTTTACAAGCACTGGAGGGGGGTTTTCATGGCTGCCTTAGACTGCAACAAGGTCACTGAAATTCTGCCCAAGCTGATAACCTAACAATTATTGAATTTTAGTCATTAAACAGAGGAGGCATTTGCACTCTGCACCCCAGATGGGACTTGAACCCACAATCCCTGGCTTAGGAGGCCAGTGCCTTATCCTTTAGGCCACTGGGGCACGTTTCTGTTATTTTTATAGGGTATCCAAAAGCCCCAAAGTGAAATGAGAGCGATTTTTTCTTTGAACGAAATAGTAGTCTTACCAAAGATTTCTGCAAAAAAATTTCCTTTCCTTTAGAGGCATATTGCAATTCTAAAAAGCACAATTCCTGTAGAATTGGGAAGGTGTTTCAATTTCGCTTTCAAACCCTACGACATGCTCAATACTCAAAGTAACACAGGTGGACTTGGCATGATCTCTGTGTTTTCCTGCTCAAATTAAGTTTGAGGATGTCAAACAATCACCACCACAAAACCTGGGAGAAGATAGTTCTGATCCATCAAGCGCCACATCTTGGGCTCAGCACACTTTTGCAGCACCACTCTGCAAAGCACGCTGAGAGGGTGGAAAATTTACACCCTCCAATATTTCAGTGAAGTGCAACATGCATTAATCTCAAGACTCCACTGGCAACAATGTTCAAACCTGCATGAGCTGTTTCACCGCTTGCATGCATTACAAGACTAGACTAAGGGGCATTATGAAGATGGAGACACCATCTGCAAGTAACGCTCGATTTTTCCCAATTTTCGATGGAACATGATCGCGCAATCAAAGCAATTCAGTTTCCTCAACGGCTGGTATTTGAGTTACACAAACACAGTTATTACAGATGCGTGTATATATTCATTTCTCATCTTCTCTACACTGGCCATTCAAGAACAGTACTTTTCAATCACTGTATAATGATTGTAAAATTCACCAACTATACAACTTAGCCTCATGTATTTATGTGACTCATAAAATGGGAAGAGTATTTCAATTGTTCGATGTTGTTGAGCTTCATGATAAATGTTCATTACGTACACAACAGTCGTCACCTTTTATTCAAACACCAAATGAGAAGTATTCAGATTCAAAATTGTAAAACAAGTTTATGATTATGGCATCTTTGAAAAGTTTGGCCGCACCTCGCTTAGCATCAGAAAAACAGAGAATGAGTCATTGGGACAATCTGGATGGATGGAAAAGGCTGTATTTGCAGTGTAATTATTCCTGAATGAGTTTCAGCTTGCCTTAACCTGCACATTTGAGGCAGAGTTCAATTTTAGGTATTGGAAAGGGAACATAATCGTTATCATCTTTCAAGGAGGTATTTGGTTTGAGTTTTCTGTAATTGTTCAGAAAAAGAGCCTTGTAACCATAGCAGAGGATGGTTTCGATCCATCGACCTCTGGGTTATGGGCCCAGCACGCTTCCGCTGCGCCACTCTGCTAAAGCACAGGCTTTTTTTGGGAAAAAGTCTCACTGAACAGTTGAAGCGTGATTGAATATGCATTTATCTCAGCGGTTCAGTGGCGACAATGTCAAGTCAGCAAAAGCTGTGTCGCTGATGTTCTACCTTCCGGAACCGGGAAAGGCTCATGACAAATATTTAGCATAGCAACCAGCAATAAATGGCTTGACCTCACTAATGATGGGACTCAAA
The DNA here is from genome assembly GCA_029721435.1 of Gymnothorax reevesii. NCBI lineage: Eukaryota > Metazoa > Chordata > Actinopteri > Anguilliformes > Muraenidae > Gymnothorax > Gymnothorax reevesii. The sequence continues at coordinate 1,982,200 of CM056588.1, forward strand.
TGCAATATCCAAGCCAATTGAGTGACAAAGCAGCATTTTACAAGCACTGGAGGTGGGTTTTCATGACTGCCTTAGACTGCAACAAGGTCACTGAAATTCTGCCCAAGCTGATAACCAAACAATTATTGAATTTTAGTCATTAAACAGAAGAGGCATTTGCACTCTGCACCCCAGATGGGACTTGAACCCACAATCCCTGGCTTAGGAGGCCAGTGCCTTATCCTTTAGGCCACTGGGGCACGTTTCTGTTATTTTTATAGGGTATCCAAAAGCCCCAAAGTGAAATGAGAGCGATTTTTTCTTTGAACGAAATAGTAGTCTTACCAAAGATTTCTGCAAAAAAATTTCCTTTCCTTTAGAGGCATATTGCAATTCTAAAAAGCACAATTCCTGTAGAATTGGGAAGGTGTTTCAATTTCGCTTTCAAACCCTACGACATGCTCAATACTCAAAGTAACACAGGTGGACTTGGCATGATCTCTGTGTTTTCCTGCTCAAATTAAGTTTGAGGATGTCAAACAATCACCACCACAAAACCTGGGAGAAGATAGTTCTGATCCATCAAGCGCCACATCTTGGGCTCAGCACACTTTTGCAGCACCACTCTGCAAAGCACGCTGAGAGGGTGGAAAATTTACACCCTCCAATATTTCAGTGAAGTGCAACATGCATTAATCTCAAGACTCCACTGGCAACAATGTTCAAACCTGCATGAGCTGTTTCACCGCTTGCATGCATTACAAGACTAGACTAAGGGGCATTATGAAGATGGAGACACCATCTGCAAGTAACGCTCGATTTTTCCCAATTTTCGATGGAACATGATCGCGCAATCAAAGCAATTCAGTTTCCTCAACGGCTGGTATTTGAGTTACACAAACACAGTTATTACAGATGCGTGTATATATTCATTTCTCATCTTCTCTACACTGGCCATTCAAGAACAGTACTTTTCAATCACTGTATAATGATTGTAAAATTCACCAACTATACAACTTAGCCTCATGTATTTATGTGACTCATAAAATGGGAAGAGTATTTCAATTGTTCGATGTTGTTGAGCTTCATGATAAATGTTCATTACGTACACAACAGTCGTCACCTTTTATTCAAACACCAAATGAGAAGTATTCAGATTCAAAATTGTAAAACAAGTTTATGATTATGGCATCTTTGAAAAGTTTGGCCGCACCTCGCTTAGCATCAGAAAAACAGAGAATGAGTCATTGGGACAATCTGGATGGATGGAAAAGGCTGTATTTGCAGTGTAATTATTCCTGAATGAGTTTCAGCTTGCCTTAACCTGCACATTTGAGGCAGAGTTCAATTTTAGGTATTGGAAAGGGAACATAATCGTTATCATCTTTCAAGGAGGTATTTGGTTTGAGTTTTCTGTAATTGTTCAGAAAAAGAGCCTTGTAACCATAGCAGAGGATGGTTTCGATCCATCGACCTCTGGGTTATGGGCCCAGCACGCTTCCGCTGCGCCACTCTGCTAAAGCACAGGCTTTTTTTGGGAAAAAGTCTCACTGAACAGTTGAAGCGTGATTGAATATGCATTTATCTCAGCGGTTCAGTGGCGACAATGTCAAGTCAGCAAAAGCTGTGTCGCTGATGTTCTACCTTCCGGAACCGGGAAAGGCTCATGACAAATATTTAGCATAGCAACCAGCAATAAATGGCTTGACCTCACTAATGATGGGACTCAAATGCAATATCCAAGCCAATTGAGTGACAAAGCAGCATTTTACAAGCACTGGAGGTGGGTTTTCATGACTGCCTTAGACTGCAACAAGGTCACTGAAATTCTGCCCAAGCTGATAACCTAACAATTATTGAATTTTAGTCATTAAACAGAGGAGGCATTTGCACTCTGCACCCCAGATGGGACTTGAACCCACAATCCCTGGCTTAGGAGGCCAGTGCCTTATCCATTAGGCCACTGGGGCACGTTTCTGTTATTTTTATAGGGCTCCCAAAAGCCCCAAAGTGAAATGAGAGCGATTTTTTCTTTGAACGAAATAGTAGTCTTACCAAAGATTTCTGCAAAAAAATTTCCTTTCCTTTAGAGGCATATTGCAATTCTACAAAGCACAATTCCTGTAGAATTGGGAAGGTGTTTCAATTTCGCTTTCAAACCCTACGACATGCTCAATACTCAAAGTGACACAGGTGGACTTGGCATGATCTCTGTGTTTTCCTGCTCAAATTAAGTTTGAGGATGTCAAACAATCACCACCACAAAACCTGGGAGAAGATAGTTTTGATCCATCAAGCGCCACATCTTGGGCTCAGCACACTTTTGCAGCACCACTCTGCAAAGCACGCTGAGAGGGTGGAAAATTTACACCCTCCAATATTTCAGTGAAGTGCAACATGCATTAATCTCAAGACTCCACTGGCAACAATGTTCAAACCTGCATGAGCTGTTTCACCGCTTGCATGCATTACAAGACTAGACTAAGGGGCATTATGAAGATGGAGACACCATCTGCAAGTAACGCTCGATTTTTCCCAATTTTCGATGGAACATGATCGCGCAATCAAAGCAATTCAGTTTCCTCAACGGCTGGTATTTGAGTTACACAAACACAGTTATTACAGATGCGTGTATATATTCATTTCTCATCTTCTCTACACTGGCCATTCAAGAACAGTACTTTTCAATCACTGTATAATGATTGTAAAATTCACCAACTATACAACTTAGCCTCATGTATTTATGTGACTCATAAAATGGGAAGAGTATTTCAATTGTTCGATGTTGTTGAGCTTCATGATAAATGTTCATTACGTACACAACAGTCGTCACCTTTTATTCAAACACCAAATGAGAAGTATTCAGATTCAAAATTGTAAAACAAGTTTATGATTATGGCATCTTTGAAAAGTTTGGCCGCACCTCGCTTAGCATCAGAAAAACAGAGAATGACTCATTGGGACAATCTGGATGGATGGAAAAGGCTGTATTTGCAGTGTAATTATTCCTGAATGAGTTTCAGCTTGCCTTAACCTGCACATTTGAGGCAGAGTTCAATTTTAGGTATTGGAAAGGGAACATAATTGTTATCATCTTTCAAGGAGGTATTTGGTTTGAGTTTTCTGTAATTGTTCAGAACACGAGACGTGTAACCATAGCAGAGGATGGTTTCGATCCATCGACCTCTGGGTTATGGGCCCAGCACGCTTCCGCTGCGCCACTCTGCTAAAGCACAGGCTTTTTTTGGGAAAAAGTCTCACTGAACAGTTGAAGCGTGATTGAATATGCATTTATCTCAGCGGTTCAGTGGCGACAATGTCAAGTCAGCAAAAGCTGTGTCGCTGATGTTCTACCTTCCGGAACCGGGAAAGGCTCATGACAAATATTTAGCATAGCAACCAGCAATAAATGGCTTGACCTCACTAATGATGGGACTCAAATGCAATATCCAAGCCAATTGAGTGACAAAGCAGCATTTTACAAGCACTGGAGGGGGGTTTTCATGACTGCCTTAGACTGCAACAAGGTCACTGAAATTCTGCCCAAGCTGATAACCAAACAATTATTGAATTTTAGTCATTAAACAGAAGAGGCATTTGCACTCTGCACCCCAGATGGGACTTGAACCCACAATCCCTGGCTTAGGAGGCCAGTGCCTTATCCATTAGGCCACTGGGGCACGTTTCTGTTAGTTTTATAGGGCTTCCAAAAGCCCCAAAGTGAAATGAGAGCGATTTTTTCTTTGAACGAAATAGTAGTCTTACCAAAGATTTCTGCAAAAAAATTTCCTTTCCTTTAGAGGCATATTGCAATTCTACAAAGCACAATTCCTGTAGAATTGGGAAGGTGTTTCAATTTCGCTTTCAAACCCTACGACATGCTCAATACTCAAAGTAACACAGGTGGACTTGGCATGATCTCTGTGTTTTCCTGCTCAAATTAAGTTTGAGGATGTCAACAATCACCACCACAAAACCTGGGAGAAGATAGTTTTGATCCATCAAGCGCCGCATCTTGGGCTCAGCACACTTTTGCAGCACCACTCTGCAAAGCACGCTGAGAGGGTGGAAAATTTAAACCCTCCAATATTTCAGTGAAGTGCAACATGCATTAATCTCAAGACTCCACTGGCAACAATGTTCAAACCTGCATGAGCTGTTTCACCGCTTGCATGCATTACAAGACTAGACTAAGGGGCATTATGAAGATGGAGACACCATCTGCAAGTAACGCTCGATTTTGCCCAATTTTCGATGGAACATGATCGCGCAATCAAAGCAATTCAGTTTCCTCAACGGCTGGTATTTGAGTTACACAAACACAGTTATTACAGATGCGTGTATATATTCATTTCTCATCTTCTCTACACTGGCCATTCAAGAACAGTACTTTTCAATCACTGTATAATGATTGTAAAATTCACCAACTATACAACTTAGCCTCATGTATTTATGTGACTCATAAAATGGGAAGAGAATTTCAATTGTTCGATGCTGTTGAGCTTCATGATAAATGTTCATTACGTACACAACAGTCGTCACCTTTTATTCAAACACCAAATGAGAAGTATTCAGATTCAAAATTGTAAAACAAGTTTATGATTATGGCATCTTTGAAAAGTTTGGCCGCACCTCGCTTAGCATCAGAAAAACAGAGAATGCGTCATTGGGACAATCTGGATGGATGGAAAAGGCTGTATTTGCAGTGTAATTATTCCTGAATGAGTTTCAGCTTGCCTTAACCTGCACATTTGAGGCAGAGTTCAATTTTAGGTATTGGAAAGGGAACATAATCGTTATCATCTTTCAAGGAGGTATTTGGTTTGAGTTTTCTGTAATTGTTCAGAAAAAGAGACGTGTAACCATAGCAGAGGATGGTTTCGATCCATCGCCCTCTGGGTTATGGGCCCAGCACGCTTCCGCTGCGCCACTCTGCTAAAGCACAGGCTTTATTTGGGAAAAAGTCTCACTGAACAGTTGAAGCGTGATTGAATATGCATTTATCTCAGCGGTTCAGTGGCGACAATGTCAAGTCAGCAAAAGCTGTGTCGCTGATGTTCTACCTTCCGGAACCGGGAAAGGCTCATGACAAATATTTAGCATAGCAACCAGCAATAAATGGCTTGACCTCACTAATGATGGGACTCAAATGCAATATCCAAGCCAATTGAGTGACAAAGCAGCATTTTACAAGCACTGGAGGTGGGTTTTCATGACTGCCTTAGACTGCAACAAGGTCACTGAAATTCTGCCCAAGCTGATAACCAAACAATTATTGAATTTTAGTCATTAAACAGAAGAGGCATTTGCACTCTGCACCCCAGATGGGACTTGAACCCACAATCCCTGGCTTAGGAGGCCAGTGCCTTATCCATTAGGCCACTGGGGCACGTTTCTGTTATTTATATAGGACTTCCAAAAGCCCCAAAGTGAAATGAGAGCGATTTTTTCTTTGAACGAAATAGTAGTCTTACCAAAGATTTCTGCAAAAAAATTTCCTTTCCTTTAGAGGCATATTGCAATTCTACAAAGCACAATTCCTGTAGAATTGGGAAGGTGTTTCAATTTCGCTTTCAAACCCTACGACATGCTCAATACTCAAAGTGACACAGGTGGACTTGGCATGATCTCTGTGTTTTCCTGCTCAAATTAAGTTTGAGGATGTCAAACAATCACCACCACAAAACCTGGGAGAAGATAGTTTTGATCCATCAAGCGCCACATCTTGGGCTCAGCACACTTTTGCAGCACCACTCTGCAAAGCACGCTGAGAGGGTGGAAAATTTACACCCTCCAATATTTCAGTGAAGTGCAACATGCATTAATCTCAAGACTCCACTGGCAACAATGTTCAAACCTGCATGAGCTGTTTCACCGCTTGCATGCATTACAAGACTAGACTAAGGGGCATTATGAAGATGGAGACACCATCTGCAAGTAACGCTCGATTTTGCCCAATTTTCGATGGAACATGATCGCGCAATCAAAGCAATTCAGTTTCCTCAACGGCTGGTATTTGAGTTACACAAACACAGTTATTACAGATGCGTGTATATATTCATTTCTCATCTTCTCTACACTGGCCATTCAAGAACAGTACTTTTCAATCACTGTATAATGATTGTAAAATTCACCAACTATACAACTTAGCCTCATGTATTTATGTGACTCATAAAATGGGAAGAGTATTTCAATTGTTCGATGTTGTTGAGCTTCATGATAAATGTTCATTACGTACACAACAGTCGTCACCTTTTATTCAAACACCAAATGAGAAGTATTCAGATTCAAAATTGTAAAACAAGTTTATGATTATGGCATCTTTGAAAAGTTTGGCCGCACCTCGCTTAGCATCAGAAAAACAGAGAATGACTCATTGGGACAATCTGGATGGATGGAAAGGGCTGTATTTGCAGTGTAATTATTCCTGAATGAGTTTCAGCTTGCCTTAACCTGCACATTTGAGGCAGAGTTCAATTTTAGGTATTGGAAAGGGAACATAATCGTTATTATCTTTCAAGGAGGTATTTGGTTTAAGTTTTCTGTAATTGTTCAGAGAGAGAGCCGTGTAACCATAGCAGAGGATGGTTTCGATCCATCGACCTCTGGGTTATGGGCCCAGCACGCTTCCGCTGCGACACTCTGCTAAAGCACAGGCTTTTTTTGGGAAAAAGTCTCACTGAACAGTTGAAGCGTGATTGAATATGCATTTATCTCAGCGGTTCAGTGGCGACAATGTCAAGTCAGCAAAAGCTGTGTCGCTGATGTTCTACCTTCCGGAACCGGGAAAGGCTCATGACAAATATTTAGCATAGCAACCAGCAATAAATGGCTTGACCTCACTAATGATGGGACTCAAATGCAATATCCAAGCCAATTGAGTGACAAAGCAGCATTTTACAAGCACTGGAGGGGGGTTTTCATGGCTGCCTTAGACTGCAACAAGGTCACTGAAATTCTGCCCAAGCTGATAACCTAACAATTATTGAATTTTAGTCATTAAACAGAGTAGGCATTTGCACTCTGCACCCCAGATGGGACTTGAACCCACAATCCCTGGCTTAGGAGGCCAGTGCCTTATCCTTTAGGCCACTGGGGCACGTTTCTGTTATTTTTATAGGGTATCCAAAAGCCCCAAAGTGAAATGAGAGCGATTTTTTCTTTGAACGAAATAGTAGTCTTACCAAAGATTTCTGCAAAAAAATTTCCTTTCCTTTAGAGGCATATTGCAATTCTAAAAAGCACAATTCCTGTAGAATTGGGAAGGTGTTTCAATTTCGCTTTCAAACCCTACGACATGCTCAATACTCAAAGTAACACAGGTGGACTTGGCATGATCTCTGTGTTTTCCTGCTCAAATTAAGTTTGAGGATGTCAAACAATCACCACCACAAAACCTGGGAGAAGATAGTTCTGATCCATCAAGCGCCACATCTTGGGCTCAGCACACTTTTGCAGCACCACTCTGCAAAGCACGCTGAGAGGGTGGAAAATTTACACCCTCCAATATTTCAGTGAAGTGCAACATGCATTAATCTCAAGACTCCACTGGCAACAATGTTCAAACCTGCATGAGCTGTTTCACCGCTTGCATGCATTACAAGACTAGACTAAGGGGCATTATGAAGATGGAGACACCATCTGCAAGTAACGCTCGATTTTTCCCAATTTTCGATGGAACATGATCGCGCAATCAAAGCAATTCAGTTTCCTCAACGGCTGGTATTTGAGTTACACAAACACAGTTATTACAGATGCGTGTATATATTCATTTCTCATCTTCTCTACACTGGCCATTCAAGAACAGTACTTTTCAATCACTGTATAATGATTGTAAAATTCACCAACTATACAACTTAGCCTCATGTATTTATGTGACTCATAAAATGGGAAGAGTATTTCAATTGTTCGATGTTGTTGAGCTTCATGATAAATGTTCATTACGTACACAACAGTCGTCACCTTTTATTCAAACACCAAATGAGAAGTATTCAGATTCAAAATTGTAAAACAAGTTTATGATTATGGCATCTTTGAAAAGTTTGGCCGCACCTCGCTTAGCATCAGAAAAACAGAGAATGAGTCATTGGGACAATCTGGATGGATGGAAAAGGCTGTATTTGCAGTGTAATTATTCCTGAATGAGTTTCAGCTTGCCTTAACCTGCACATTTGAGGCAGAGTTCAATTTTAGGTATTGGAAAGGGAACATAATCGTTATCATCTTTCAAGGAGGTATTTGGTTTGAGTTTTCTGTAATTGTTCAGAAAAAGAGCCTTGTAACCATAGCAGAGGATGGTTTCGATCCATCGACCTCTGGGTTATGGGCCCAGCACGCTTCCGCTGCGCCACTCTGCTAAAGCACAGGCTTTTTTTGGGAAAAAGTCTCACTGAACAGTTGAAGCGTGATTGAATATGCATTTATCTCAGCGGTTCAGTGGCGACAATGTCAAGTCAGCAAAAGCTGTGTCGCTGATGTTCTACCTTCCGGAACCGGGAAAGGCTCATGACAAATATTTAGCATAGCAACCAGCAATAAATGGCTTGACCTCACTAATGATGGGACTCAAATGCAATATCCAAGCCAATTGAGTGACAAAGCAGCATTTTACAAGCACTGGAGGGGGGTTGTCATGACTGCCTTAGACTGCAACAAGGTCACTGAAATTCTGCCCAAGCTGATAACCTAACAATTATTGAATTTTAGTCATTACACAGAGGAGGCATTTGCACTCTGCACCCCAGATGGGACTTGAACCCACAATCCCTGGCTTAGGAGGCCAGTGCCTAATCCATTAGGCCACTGGGGCACGTTTCTGTTAATATTATAGGGCTTCCAAAAGCCCCAAAGTGAAATGAGAGCGATTTTTTCTTTGAATGAAATAGTAGTCTTACCAAAGATTTCTGCAAAAAAATTTCCTTTCCTTTAGAGGCATATTGCAATTCTAAAAAGCACAATTCCTGTAGAATTGGGAAGGTGTTTCAATTTCGCTTTCAAACCCTACGACATGCTCAATACTCAAAGTGACACAGGTGGACTTGGCATGATCTCTGTGTTTTCCTGCTCAAATTAAGTTTGAGGATGTCAAACAATCACCACCACAAAACCTGGGAGAAGATAGTTTTGATCCATCAAGCGCCACATCTTGGGCTCAGCACACTTTTGCAGCACCACTCTGCAAAGCACGCTGAGAGGGTGGAAAATTTACACCCTCCAATATTTCAGTGAAGTGCAACATGCATTAATCTCAAGACTCCACTGGCAACAATGTTCAAACCTGCATGAGCTGTTTCACCGCTTGCATGCATTACAAGACTAGACTAAGGGGCATTATGAAGATGGAGACACCATCTGCAAGTAACGCTCGATTTTTCCCAATTTTCGATGGAACATGATCGCGCAATCAAAGCAATTCAGTTTCCTCAACGGCTGGTATTTGAGTTACACAAACACAGTTATTACAGATGCGTGTATATATTCATTTCTCATCTTCTCTACACTGGCCATTCAAGAACAGTACTTTTCAATCACTGTATAATGATTGTAAAATTCACCAACTATACAACTTAGCCTCATGTATTTATGTGACTCATAAAATGGGAAGAGTATTTCAATTGTTCGATGTTGTTGAGCTTCATGATAAATGTTCATTACGTACACAACAGTCGTCACCTTTTATTCAAACACCAAATGAGAAGTATTCAGATTCAAAATTGTAAAACAAGTTTATGATTATGGCATCTTTGAAAAGTTTGGCCGCACCTCGCTTAGCATCAGAAAAACAGAGAATGACTCATTGGGACAATCTGGATGGATGGAAAAGGCTGTACTGTACTGTATTTGCAGTGTAATTATTCCTGAATGAGTTTCAGCTTGCCTTAACCTGCACATTTGAGGCAGAGTTCAATTTTAGGTATTGGAAAGGGAACATAATTGTTATCATCTTTCAAGGAGGTATTTGGTTTGAGTTTTCTGTAATTGTTCAGAACACGAGACGTGTAACCATAGCAGAGGATGGTTTCGATCCATCGACCTCTGGGTTATGGGCCCAGCACGCTTCCGCTGCGCCACTCTGCTAAAGCACAGGCTTTTTTTGGGAAAAAGTCTCACTGAACAGTTGAAGCGTGATTGAATATGCATTTATCTCAGCGGTTCAGTGGCGACAATGTCAAGTCAGCAAAAGCTGTGTCGCTGATGTTCTACCTTCCGGAACCGGGAAAGGCTCATGACAAATATTTAGCATAGCAACCAGCAATAAATGGCTTGACCTCACTAATGATGGGACTCAAATGCAATATCCAAGCCAATTGAGTGACAAAGCAGCATTTTACAAGCACTGGAGGGGGGTTTTCATGACTGCCTTAGACTGCAACAAGGTCACTGAAATTCTGCCCAAGCTGATAACCAAACAATTATTGAATTTTAGTCATTAAACAGAAGAGGCATTTGCACTCTGCACCCCAGATGGGACTTGAACCCACAATCCCTGGCTTAGGAGGCCAGTGCCTTATCCATTAGGCCACTGGGGCACGTTTCGTTATTTTTATAGGGCTTCCAAAAGCCCCAAAGTGAAATGAGAGCGATTTTTTCTTTGAACGAAATAGTAGTCTTACCAAAGATTTCTGCAAAAAAATTTCCTTTCCTTTAGAGGCATATTACAATTCTACAAAGCACAATTCCTGTAGAATTGGGAAGGTGTTTCAATTTCGCTTTCAAACCCTACGACATGCTCAATACTCAAAGTAACACAGGTGGACTTGGCATGATCTCTGTGTTTTCCTGCTCAAATTAAGTTTGAGGATGTCAACAATCACCACCACAAAACCTGGGAGAAGATAGTTTTGATCCATCAAGCGCCGCATCTTGGGCTCAGCACACTTTTGCAGCACCACTCTGCAAAGCACGCTGAGAGGGTGGAAAATTTAAACCCTCCAATATTTCAGTGAAGTGCAACATGCATTAATCTCAAGACTCCACTGGCAACAATGTTCAAACCTGCATGAGCTGTTTCACCGCTTGCATGCATTACAAGACTAGACTAAGGGGCATTATGAAGATGGAGACACCACCTGCAAGTAACGCTCGATTTTGCCCAATTTTCGATGGAACATGATCGCGCAATCAAAGCAATTCAGTTTCCTCAACGGCTGGTATTTGAGTTACACAAACACAGTTATTACAGATGCGTGTATATATTCATTTCTCATCTTCTCTACACTGGCCATTCAAGAACAGTACTTTTCAATCACTGTATAATGATTGTAAAATTCACCAACTATACAACTTAGCCTCATGTATTTATGTGACTCATAAAATGGGAAGAGTATTTCAATTGTTCGATGTTGTTGAGCTTCATGATAAATGTTCATTACGTACACAACAGTCGTGACCTTTTATTCAAACACCAAATGAGAAGTATTCAGATTCAAAATTGTAAAACAAGTTTATGATTATGGCATCTTTGAAAAGTTTGGCCGCACCTCGCTTAGCATCAGAAAAACAGAGAATGAGTCATTGGGACAATCTGGATGGATGGAAAAGGCTGTATTTGCAGTGTAATTATTCCTGAATGAGTTTCAGCTTGCCTTAACCTGCACATTTGAGGCAGAGTTCAATTTTAGGTATTGGAAAGGGAACATAATCGTTATCATCTTTCAAGGAGGTATTTGGTTTGAGTTTTCTGTAATTGTTCAGAAAACGAGACGTGTAACCATAGCAGAGGATGGTTTCGATCCATCGACCTCTGGGTTATGGGCCCAGCACGCTTCCGCTGCGCCACTCTGCTAAAGCACAGGCTTTTTTTGGGAAAAAGTCTCACTGAACAGTTGAAGCGTGATTGAATATGCATTTATCTCAGCGGTTCAGTGGCGACAATGTCAAGTCAGCAAAAGCTGTGTCGCTGATGTTCTACCTTCCGGAACCGGGAAAGGCTCATGACAAATATTTAGCATAGCAACCAGCAATAAATGGCTTGACCTCACTAATGATGGGACTCAAATGCAATATCCAAGCCAATTGAGTGACAAAGCAGCATTTTACAAGCACTGGAGGGGGGTTTTCATGACTGCCTTAGACTGCAACAAGGTCACTGAAATTCTGCCCAAGCTGATAACCAAACAATTATTGAATTTTAGTCATTAAACAGAAGAGGCATTTGCACTCTGCACCCCAGATGGGACTTGAACCCACAATCCCTGGCTTAGGAGGCCAGTGCCTTATCCATTAGGCCACTGGGGCACATTTCTGTTATTTTTATAGGGCTTCCAAAAGCCCCAAAGTGAAATGAGAGCGATTTTTTCTTTGAACGAAATAGTAGTCTTACCAAAGATTTCTGCAAAAAAAATTCCTTTCCTTTCGAGGCATATTGCAATTCTACAAAGCACAATTCCTGTAGAATTGGGAAGGTGTTTCAATTTCGCTTTCAAACCCTACGACATGCTCAATACTCAAAGTAACACAGGTGGACTTGGCATGATCTCTGTGTTTTCCTGCTCAAATTAAGTTTGAGGATGTCAACAATCACCACCACAAAACCTGGGAGAAGATAGTTTTGATCCATCAAGCGCCGCATCTTGGGCTCAGCACACTTTTGCAGCACCACTCTGCAAAGCACGCTGAGAGGGTGGAAAATTTACACCCTCCAATATTTCAGTGAAGTGCAACATGCATTAATCTCAAGACTCCACTGGCAACAATGTTCAAACCTGCATGAGCTGTTTCACCGCTTGCATGCATTACAAGACTAGACTAAGGGGCATTATGAAGATGGAGACACCATCTGCAAGTAACGCTCGATTTTTCCCAATTTTCGATGGAACATGATCGCGCAATCAAAGCAATTCAGTTTCCTCAACGGCTGGTATTTGAGTTACACAAACACAGTTATTACAGATGCGTGTATATATTCATTTCTCATCTTCTCTACACTGGCCATTCAAGAACAGTACTTTTCAATCACTGTATAATGATTGTAAAATTCACCAACTATACAACTTAGCCTCATGTATTTATGTGACTCATAAAATGGGAAGAGTATTTCAATTGTTCGATGTTGTTGAGCTTCATGATAAATGTTCATTACGTACACAACAGTCGTCACCTTTTATTCAAACACCAAATGAGAAGTATTCAGATTCAAAATTGTAAAACAAGTTTATGATTATGGCATCTTTGAAAAGTTTGGCCGCACCTCGCTTAGCATCAGAAAAACAGAGAATGAGTCATTGGGACAATCTGGATGGATGGAAAAGGCTGTACTGTACTGTATTTGCAGAGTAATTATTCCTGAATGAGTTTCAGCTTGCCTTAACCTGCACATTTGAGGCAGAGTTCAATTTTAGGTATTGGAAAGGAAACATAATCGTTATCATCTTTCAAGGAGGTATTTGGTTTGAGTTTTCTGTAATTGTTCAGAAAACGAGACGTGTAACCATAGCAGAGGATGGTTTCGATCCATCGACCTCTGGGTTATGGGCCCAGCACGCTTCCGCTGCGCCACTCTGCTAAAGCACAGGCTTTTTTTGGGAAAAAGTCTCACTGAACAGTTGAAGCGTGATTGAATATGCATTTATCTCAGCGGTTCAGTGGCGACAATGTCAAGTCAGCAAAAGCTGTGTCGCTGATGTTCTACCTTCCGGAACCGGGAAAGGCTCATGACAAATATTTAGCATAGCAACCAGCAATAAATGGCTTGACCTCACTAATGATGGGACTCAAATGCAATATCCAAGCCAATTGAGTGACAAAGCAGCATTTTACAAGCACTGGAGGGGGGTTTTCATGACTGCCTTAGACTGCAACAAGGTCACTGAAATTCTGCCCAAGCTGATAACCAAACAATTATTGAATTTTAGTCATTAAACAGAAGAGGCATTTGCACTCTGCACCCCAGATGGGACTTGAACCCACAATCCCTGGCTTAGGAGGCCAGTGCCTTATCCATTAGGCCACTGGGGCACATTTCTGTTATTTTTATAGGGCTTCCAAAAGCCCCAAAGTGAAATGAGAGCGATTTTTTCTTTGAACGAAATAGTAGTCTTACCAAAGATTTCTGCAAAAAAATTTCCTTTCCTTTAGAGGCATATTGCAATTCTACAAAGCACAATTCCTGTAGAATTGGGAAGGTGTTTCAATTTCGCTTTCAAACCCTACGACATGCTCAATACTCAAAGTGACACAGGTGGACTTGGCATGATCTCTGTGTTTTCCTGCTCAAATTAAGTTTGAGGATGTCAAACAATCACCACCACAAAACCTGGGAGAAGATAGTTTTGATCCATCAAGCGCCACATCTTGGGCTCAGCACACTTTTGCAGCACCACTCTGCAAAGCACGCTGAGAGGGTGGAAAATTTACACCCTCCAATATTTCAGTGAAGTGCAACATGCATTAATCTCAAGACTCCACTGGCAACAATGTTCAAACCTGCATGAGCTGTTTCACCGCTTGCATGCATTACAAGACTAGACTAAGGGGCATTATGAAGATGGAGACACCATCTGCAAGTAACGCTCGATTTTTCCCAATTTTCGATGGAACATGATCGCGCAATCAAAGCAATTCAGTTTCCTCAACGGCTGGTATTTGAGTTACACAAACACAGTTATTACAGATGCGTGTATATATTCATTTCTCATCTTCTCTACACTGGCCATTCAAGAACAGTACTTTTCAATCACTGTATAATGATTGTAAAATTCACCAACTATACAACTTAGCCTCATGTATTTATGTGACTCATAAAATGGGAAGAGTATTTCAATTGTTCGATGTTGTTGAGCTTCATGATAAATGTTCATTACGTACACAACAGTCGTCACCTTTTATTCAAACACCAAATGAGAAGTATTCAGATTCAAAATTGTAAAACAAGTTTATGATTATGGCATCTTTGAAAAGTTTGGCCGCACCTCGCTTAGCATCAGAAAAACAGAGAATGACTCATTGGGACAATCTGGATGGATGGAAAAGGCTGTACTGTACTGTATTTGCAGTGTAATTATTCCTGAATGAGTTTCAGCTTGCCTTAACCTGCACATTTGAGGCAGGGTTCAATTTTAGGTATTGGAAAGGGAACATAATCGTTATCATCTTTCAAGGAGGTATTTGGTTTGAGTTTTCTGTAATTGTTCAGAACACGAGACGTGTAACCATAGCAGAGGATGGTTTCGATCCATCGACCTCTGGGTTATGGGCCCAGCACGCTTCCGCTGCGCCACTCTGCTAAAGCACAGGCTTTTTTTGGGAAAAAGTCTCACTGAACAGTTGAAGCGTGATTGAATATGCATTTATCTCAGCGGTTCAGTGGCGACAATGTCAAGTCAGCAAAAGCTGTGTCGCTGATGTTCTACCTTCCGGAACCGGGAAAGGCTCATGACAAATATTTAGCATAGCAACCAGCAATAAATGGCTTGACCTCACTAATGATGGGACTCAAATGCAATATCCAAGCCAATTGAGTGACAAAGCAGCATTTTACAAGCACTGGAGGGGGGTTTTCATGACTGCCTTAGACTGCAACAAGGTCACTGAAATTCTGCCCAAGCTGATAACCAAACAATTATTGAATTTTAGTCATTAAACAGAAGAGGCATTTGCACTCTGCACCCCAGATGGGACTTGAACCCACAATCCCTGGCTTAGGAGGCCAGTGCCTTATCCATTAGGCCACTGGGGCACGTTTCTGTTATTTTTATAGGGCTTCCAAAAGCCCCAAAGTGAAATGAGAGCGATTTTTTCTTTGAACGAAATAGTAGTCTTACCAAAGATTTCTGCAAAAAAATTTCCTTTCCTATAGAGGCATATTGCAATTCTACAAAGCACAATTCCTGTAGAATTGGGAAGGTGTTTCAATTTCGCTTTCAAACCCTACGACATGCTCAATACTCAAAGTAACACAGGTGGACTTGGCATGATCTCTGTGTTTTCCTGCTCAAATTAAGTTTGAGGATGTCAACAATCACCACCACAAAACCTGGGAGAAGATAGTTTTGATCCATCAAGCGCCGCATCTTGGGCTCAGCACACTTTTGCAGCACCACTCTGCAAAGCACGCTGAGAGGGTGGAAAATTTAAACCCTCCAATATTTCAGTGAAGTGCAACATGCATTAATCTCAAGACTCCACTGGCAACAATGTTCAAACCTGCATGAGCTGTTTCACCGCTTGCATGCATTACAAGACTAGACTAAGGGGCATTATGAAGATGGAGACACCATCTGCAAGTAACGCTCGATTTTGCCCAATTTTCGATGGAACATGATCGCGCAATCAAAGCAATTCAGTTTCCTCAACGGCTGGTATTTGAGTTACACAAACACAGTTATTACAGATGCGTGTATATATTCATTTCTCATCTTCTCTACACTGGCCATTCAAGAACAGTACTTTTCAATCACTGTATAATGATTGTAAAATTCACCAACTATACAACTTAGCCTCATGTATTTATGTGACTCATAAAATGGGAAGAGTATTTCAATTGTTCGATGTTGTTGAGCTTCATGATAAATGTTCATTACGTACACAACAGTCGTCACCTTTTATTCAAACACCAAATGAGAAGTATTCAGATTCAAAATTGTAAAACAAGTTTATGATTATGGCATCTTTGAAAAGTTTGGCCGCACCTCGCTTAGCATCAGAAAAACAGAGAATGAGTCATTGGGACAATCTGGATGGATGGAAAAGGCTGTATTTGCAGTGTAATTATTCCTGAATGAGTTTCAGCTTGCCTTAACCTGCACATTTGAGGCAGAGTTCAATTTTAGGTATTGGAAAGGGAACATAATCGTTATCATCTTTCAAGGAGGTATTTGGTTTGAGTTTTCTGTAATTGTTCAGAAAACGAGACGTGTAACCATAGCAGAGGATGGTTTCGATCCATCGACCTCTGGGTTATGGGCCCAGCACGCTTCCGCTGCGCCACTCTGCTAAAGCACAGGCTTTTTTGGGGAAAAAGTCTCACTGAACAGTTGAAGCGTGATTGAATATGCATTTATCTCAGCGGTTCAGTGGCGACAATGTCAAGTCAGCAAAAGCTGTGTCGCTGATGTTCTACCTTCCGGAACCGGGAAAGGCTCATGACAAATATTTAGCATAGCAACCAGCAATAAATGGCTTGACCTCACTAATGATGGGACTCAAATGCAATATCCAAGCCAATTGAGTGACAAAGCAGCATTTTACAAGCACTGGAGGGGGGTTTTCATGACTGCCTTAGACTGCAACAAGGTCACTGAAATTCTGCCCAAGCTGATAACCAAACAATTATTGAATTTTAGTCATTAAACAGAAGAGGCATTTGCACTCTGCACCCCAGATGGGACTTGAACCCACAATCCCTGGCTTAGGAGGCCAGTGCCTTATCCATTAGGCCACTGGGGCACGTTTCTGTTATTTTTATAGGGCTTCCAAAAGCCCCAAAGTGAAATGAGAGCGATTTTTTCTTTGAACGAAATAGTAGTCTTACCAAAGATTTCTGCAAAAAAATTTCCTTTCCTTTAGAGCAGTGCTTCTCAAACCTCTCCTGGAGGACCACCTGTCCTGCATGTTTTAGATCTTTCCCTGTTTTAGCACAGGTGATTAAAATGATCAGCTCGTTATTGACCCTCTAAAGCTGATTGATAACATCCTGATTATTTGAATCACCTGTGCTGGGGCAGGGAAAGATCTAAAACAGGCAGGGCAGGTGGTCCTCCGGGAGAGGTTTGAGAAACACTGCTTTAGAGGCATATTGCAATTCTACAAAGCACAATTCCTGTAGAATTGGGAAGGTGTTTCAATTTCGCTTTCAAACCCTACGACATGCTCAATACTCAAAGTGACACAGGTGGACTTGGCATGATCTCTGTGTTTTCCTGCTCAAATTAAGTTTGAGGATGTCAAACAATCACCACCACAAAACCTGGGAGAAGATAGTTTTGATCCATCAAGCGCCACATCTTGGGCTCAGCACACTTTTGCAGCACCACTCTGCAAAGCACGCTGAGAGGGTGGAAAATTTACACCCTCCAATATTTCAGTGAAGTGCAACATGCATTAATCTCAAGACTCCACTGGCAACAATGTTCAAACCTGCATGAGCTGTTTCACCGCTTGCATGCATTACAAGACTAGACTAAGGGGCATTATGAAGATGGAGACACCATCTGCAAGTAACGCTCGATTTTGCCCAATTTTCGATGGAACATGATCGCGCAATCAAAGCAATTCAGTTTCCTCAACGGCTGGTATTTGAGTTACACAAACACAGTTATTACAGATGCGTGTATATATTCATTTCTCATCTTCTCTACACTGGCCATTCAAGAACAGTACTTTTCAATCACTGTATAATGATTGTAAAATTCACCAACTATACAACTTAGCCTCATGTATTTATGTGACTCATAAAATGGGAAGAGTATTTCAATTGTTCGATGTTGTTGAGCTTCATGATAAATGTTCATTACGTACACAACAGTCGTCACCTTTTATTCAAACACCAAATGAGAAGTATTCAGATTCAAAATTGTAAAACAAGTTTATGATTATGGCATCTTTGAAAAGTTTGGCCGCACCTCGCTTAGCATCAGAAAAACAGAGAATGAGTCATTGGGACAATCTGGATGGATGGAAAAGGCTGTACTGTACTGTATTTGCAGTGTAATTATTCCTGAATGAGTTTCAGCTTGCCTTAACCTGCACATTTGAGGCAGAGTTCAATTTTAGGTATTGGAAAGGGAACATAATCGTTATCATCTTTCAAGGAGGTATTTGGTTTGAGTTTTCTGTAATTGTTCAGAAAATGAGCCGTGTAACCATAGCAGAGGATGGTTTCGATCCATCGACCTCTGGGTTATGGGCCCAGCACGCTTCCGCTGCGCCACTCTGCTAAAGCACAGGCTTTTTTTGGGAAAAAGTCTCACTGAACAGTTGAAGCGTGATTGAATATGCATTTATCTCAGCGGTTCAGTGGCGACAATGTCAAGTCAGCAAAAGCTGTGTCGCTGATGTTCTACCTTCCGGAACCGGGAAAGGCTCATGACAAATATTTAGCATAGCAACCAGCAATAAATGGCTTGACCTCACTAATGATGGGACTCAAATGCAATATCCAAGCCAATTGAGTGACAAAGCAGCATTTTACAAGCACTGGAGGGGGGTTTTCATGACTGCCTTAGACTGCAACAAGGTCACTGAAATTCTGCCCAAGCTGATAACCAAACAATTATTGAATTTTAGTCATTAAACAGAAGAGGCATTTGCACTCTGCACCCCAGATGGGACTTGAACCCACAATCCCTGGCTTAGGAGGCCAGTGCCTTATCCATTAGGCCACTGGGGCACGTTTCTGTTATTTTTATAGGGCTTCCAAAAGCCCCAAAGTGAAATGAGAGCGATTTTTTCTTTGAACGAAATAGTAGTCTTACCAAAGATTTCTGCAAAAAAATTTCCTTTCCTTTAGAGGCATATTGCAATTCTACAAAACACAATTCCTGTAGAATTGGGAAGGTGTTTCAATTTCGCTTTCAAACCCTACGACATGCTCAATACTCAAAGTAACACAGGTGGACTTGGCATGATCTCTGTGTTTTCCTGCTCAAATTAAGTTTGAGGATGTCAACAATCACCACCACAAAACCTGGGAGAAGATAGTTTTGATCCATCAAGCGCCGCATCTTGGGCTCAGCACACTTTTGCAGCACCACTCTGCAAAGCACGCTGAGAGGGTGGAAAATTTAAACCCTCCAATATTTCAGTGAAGTGCAACATGCATTAATCTCAAGACTCCACTGGCAACAATGTTCAAACCTGCATGAGCTGTTTCACCGCTTGCATGCATTACAAGACTAGACTAAGGGGCATTATGAAGATGGAGACACCATCTGCAAGTAACGCTCGATTTTGCCCAATTTTCGATGGAACATGATCGCGCAATCAAAGCAATTCAGTTTCCTCAACGGCTGGTATTTGAGTTACACAAACACAGTTATTACAGATGCGTGTATATATTCATTTCTCATCTTCTCTACACTGGCCATTCAAGAACAGTACTTTTCAATCACTGTATAATGATTGTAAAATTCACCAACTATACAACTTAGCCTCATGTATTTATGTGACTCATAAAATGGGAAGAGTATTTCAATTGTTCGATGTTGTTGAGCTTCATGATAAATGTTCATTACGTACACAACAGTCGTCACCTTTTATTCAAACACCAAATGAGAAGTATTCAGATTCAAAATTGTAAAACAAGTTTATGATTATGGCATCTTTGAAAAGTTTGGCCGCACCTCGCTTAGCATCAGAAAAACAGAGAATGAGTCATTGGGACAATCTGGATGGATGGAAAAGGCTGTATTTGCAGTGTAATTATTCCTGAATGAGTTTCAGCTTGCCTTAACCTGCACATTTGAGGCAGAGTTCAATTTTAGGTATTGGAAAGGGAACATAATCGTTATCATCTTTCAAGGAGGTATTTGGTTTGAGTTTTCTGTAATTGTTCAGAAAATGAGTCATGTAACCATAGCAGAGGATGGTTTCGATCCATCGACCTCTGGGTTATGGGCCCAGCACGCTTCCGCTGCGCCACTCTGCTAAAGCACAGGCTTTTTTTGGGAAAAAGTCTCACTGAACAGTTGAAGCGTGATTGAATATGCATTTATCTCAGCGGTTCAGTGGCGACAATGTCAAGTCAGCAAAAGCTGTGTCGCTGATGTTCTACCTTCCGGAACCGGGAAAGGCTCATGACAAATATTTAGCATAGCAACCAGCAAGAAATGGCTTGACCTCACTAATGATGGGACTCAAATGCAATATCCAAGCCAATTGAGTGACAAAGCAGCATTTTACAAGCACTGGAGGGGGGTTTTCATGACTGCCTTAGACTGCAACAAGGTCACTGAAATTCTGCCCAAGCTGATAACCAAACAATTATTGAATTTTAGTCATTAAACAGAAGAGGCATTTGCACTCTGCACCCCAGATGGGACTTGAACCCACAATCCCTGGCTTAGGAGGCCAGTGCCTTATCCATTAGGCCACTGGGGCACGTTTCTGTTACTTTTATAGGCCTTCCAAAAGCCCCAAAGTGAAATGAGAGCGATTTTTTCTTTGAACGAAATAGTAGTCTTACCAAAGATTTCTGCAAAAAAATTTCCTTTCCTTCAGAGACATATTGCAATTCTAAAAAGCACAATTCCTGTAGAATTGGGAAGGTGTTTCAATTTCGCTTTCAAACCCTACGACATGCTCAATACTCAAAGTGACACAGGTGGACTTGGCATGATCTCTGTGTTTTCCTGCTCAAATTAAGTTTGAGGATGTCAAACAATCACCACCACAAAACCTGGGAGAAGATAGTTTTGATCCATCAAGCGCCACATCTTGGGCTCAGCACACTTTTGCAGCACCACTCTGCAAAGCACGCTGAGAGGGTGGAAAATTTACACCCTCCAATATTTCAGTGAAGTGCAACATGCATTAATCTCAATACTCCACTGGCAACAATGTTCAAACCTGCATGAGCTGTTTCACCGCTTGCATGCATTACAAGACTAGACTAAGGGGCATTATGAAGATGGAGACACCATCTGCAAGTAACGCTCGATTTTTCCCAATTTTCGATGGAACATGATCGCGCAATCAAAGCAATTCAGTTTCCTCAACGGCTGGTATTTGAGTTACACAAACACAGTTATTACAGATGCGTGTATATATTCATTTCTCATCTTCTCTACACTGGCCATTCAAGAACAGTACTTTTCAATCACTGTATAATGATTGTAAAATTCACCAACTATACAACTTAGCCTCATGTATTTATGTGACTCATAAAATGGGAAGAGTATTTCAATTGTTCGATGTTGTTGAGCTTCATGATAAATGTTCATTACGTACACAACAGTCGTCACCTTTTATTCAAACACCAAATGAGAAGTATTCAGATTCAAAATTGTAAAACAAGTTTATGATTATGGCATCTTTGAAAAGTTTGGCCGCACCTCGCTTAGCATCAGAAAAACAGAGAATGAGTCATTGGGACAATCTGGATGGATGGAAAAGGCTGTATTTGCAGTGTAATTATTCCTGAATGAGTTTCAGCTTGCCTTAACCTGCACATTTGAGGCAGAGTTCAATTTTAGGTATTGGAAAGGGAACATAATCGTTATCATCTTTCAAGGAGGTATTTGGTTTGAGTTTTCTGTAATTGTTCAGAAAACGAGACGTGTAACCATAGCAGAGGATGGTTCCGATCCATCGACCTCTGGGTTATGGGCCCAGCACGCTTCCGCTGCGCCACTCTGCTAAAGCACAGGCTTTTTTTGGGAAAAAGTCTCACTGAACAGTTGAAGCGTGATTGAATATGCATTTATCTCAGCGGTTCAGTGGCGACAATGTCAAGTCAGCAAAAGCTGTGTCGCTGATGTTCTACCTTCCGGAACCGGGAAAGGCTCATGACAAATATTTAGCATAGCAACCAGCAATAAATGGCTTGACCTCACTAATGATGGGACTCAAATGCAATATCCAAGCCAATTGAGTGACAAAGCAGCATTTTACAAGCACTGGAGGGGGGTTTTCATGACTGCCTTAGACTGCAACAAGGTCACTGAAATTCTGCCCAAGCTGATAACCAAACAATTATTGAATTTTAGTCATTAAACAGAGGAGGCATTTGCACTCTGCACCCCAGATGGGACTTGAACCCACAATCCCTGGCTTAGGAGGCCAGTGCCTTATCCATTAGGCCACTGGGGCACGTTTCTGTTATTTTTATAGGGCTTCCAAAAGCCCCAAAGTGAAATGAGAGCGATTTTTTCTTTGAATGAAATAGTAGTCTTACCAAAGATTTCTGCAAAAAAATTTCCTTTCCTTTAGAGGCATATTGCAATTCTACAAAGCACAATTCCTGTAGAATTGGGAAGGTGTTTCAATTTCGCTTTCAAACCCTACGACATGCTCAATACTCAAAGTGACACAGGTGGACTTGGCATGATCTCTGTGTTTTCCTGCTCAAATTAAGTTTGAGGATGTCAAACAATCACCACCACAAAACCTGGGAGAAGATAGTTTTGATCCATCAAGCGCCACATCTTGGGCTCAGCACACTTTTGCAGCACCACTCTGCAAAGCACGCTGAGAGGGTGGAAAATTTACACCCTCCAATATTTCAGTGAAGTGCAACATGCATTAATCTCAAGACTCCACTGGCAACAATGTTCAAACCTGCATGAGCTGTTTCACCGCTTGCATGCATTACAAGACTAGACTAAGGGGCATTATGAAGATGGAGACACCATCTGCAAGTAACGCTCGATTTTTCCCAATTTTCGATGGAACATGATCGCGCAATCAAAGCAATTCAGTTTCCTCAACGGCTGGTATTTGAGTTACACAAACACAGTTATTACAGATGCGTGTATATATTCATTTCTCATCTTCTCTACACTGGCCATTCAAGAACAGTACTTTTCAATCACTGTATAATGATTGTAAAATTCACCAACTATACAACTTAGCCTCATGTATTTATGTGACTCATAAAATGGGAAGAGTATTTCAATTGTTCGATGTTGTTGAGCTTCATGATAAATGTTCATTACGTACACAACAGTCGTCACCTTTTATTCAAACACCAAATGAGAAGTATTCAGATTCAAAATTGTAAAACAAGTTTATGATTATGGCATCTTTGAAAAGTTTGGCCGCACCTCGCTTAGCATCAGAAAAACAGAGAATGACTCATTGGGACAATCTGGATGGATGGAAAAGGCTGTACTGTACTGTATTTGCAGTGTAATTATTCCTGAATGAGTTTCAGCTTGCCTTAACCTGCACATTTGAGGAAGAGTTCAATTTTAGGTATTGGAAAGGGAACATAATCGTTATCATCTTTCAAGGAGGTATTTGGTTTGAGTTTTCTGTAATTGTTCAGAAAACGAGACGTGTAACCATAGCAGAGGATGGTTTCGATCCATCGACCTCTGGGTTATGGGCCCAGCACGCTTCCGCTGCGCCACTCTGCTAAAGCACAAGCTTTTTTGGGAAAAAGTCTCACTGAACAGTTGAAGCGTGATTGAATATGCATTTATCTCAGCGGTTCAGTGGCGACAATGTCAAGTCAGCAAAAGCTGTGTCGCTGATGTTCTACCTTCCGGAACCGGGAAAGGCTCATGACAAATATTTAGCATAGCAACCAGCAATAAATGGCTTGACCTCACTAATGATGGGACTCAAATGCAATATCCAAGCCAATTGAGTGACAAAGCAGCATTTTACAAGCACTGGAGGGGGGTTTTCATGACTGCCTTAGACTGCAACAAGGTCACTGAAATTCTGCCCAAGCTGATAACCAAACAATTATTGAATTTTAGTCATTAAACAGAAGAGGCATTTGCACTCTGCACCCCAGATGGGACTTGAACCCACAATCCCTGGCTTAGGAGGCCAGTGCCTTATCCATTAGGCCACTGGGGCACGTTTCTGTTATTTTTATAGGGCTTCCAAAAGCCCCAAAGTGAAATGAGAGCGATTTTTTCTTTGAACGAAATAGTAGTCTTACCAAAGATTTCTGCAAAAAAATTTCCTTTCCTTTAGAGGCATATTGCAATTCTACAAAGCACAATTCCTGTAGAATTGGGAAGGTGTTTCAATTTCGCTTTCAAACCCTACGACATGCTCAATACTCAAAGTGACACAGGTGGACTTGGCATGATCTCTGTGTTTTCCTGCTCAAATTAAGTTTGAGGATGTCAACAATCACCACCACAAAACCTGGGAGAAGATAGTTTTGATCCATCAAGCGCTGCATCTTGGGCTCAGCACACTTTTGCAGCACCACTCTGCAAAGCACGCTGAGAGGGTGGAAAATTTACACCCTCCAATATTTCAGTGAAGTGCAACATGCATTAATCTCAAGACTCCACTGGCAACAATGTTCAAACCTGCATGAGCTGTTTCACCGCTTGCATGCATTACAAGACTAGACTAAGGGGCATTATGAAGATGGAGACACCATCTGCAAGTAACGCTCGATTTTGCCCAATTTTCGATGGAACATGATCGCGCAATCAAAGCAATTCAGTTTCCTCAACGGCTGGTATTTGAGTTACACAAACACAGTTATTACAGATGCGTGTATATATTCATTTCTCATCTTCTCTACACTGGCCATTCAAGAACAGTACTTTTCAATCACTGTATAATGATTGTAAAATTCACCAACTATACAACTTAGCCTCATGTATTTATGTGACTCATAAAATGGGAAGAGTATTTCAATTGTTCGATGTTGTTGAGCTTCATGATAAATGTTCATTACGTACACAACAGTCGTCACCTTTTATTCAAACACCAAATGAGAAGTATTCAGATTCAAAATTGTAAAACAAGTTTATGATTATGGCATCTTTGAAAAGTTTGGCCGCACCTCGCTTAGCATCAGAAAAACAGAGAATGACTCATTGGGACAATCTGGATGGATGGAAAAGGCTGTACTGTACTGTATTTGCAGTGTAATTATTCCTGAATGAGTTTCAGCTTGCCTTAACCTGCACATTTGAGGAAGAGTTCAATTTTAGGTATTGGAAAGGGAACATAATCGTTATCATCTTTCAAGGAGGTATTTGGTTTGAGTTTTCTGTAATTGTTCAGAAAACGAGACGTGTAACCATAGCAGAGGATGGTTTCGATCCATCGACCTCTGGGTTATGGGCCCAGCACGCTTCCGCTGCGCCACTCTGCTAAAGCACAAGCTTTTTTGGGAAAAAGTCTCACTGAACAGTTGAAGCGTGATTGAATATGCATTTATCTCAGCGGTTCAGTGGCGACAATGTCAAGTCAGCAAAAGCTGTGTCGCTGATGTTCTACCTTCCGGAACCGGGAAAGGCTCATGACAAATATTTAGCATAGCAACCAGCAATAAATGGCTTGACCTCACTAATGATGGGACTCAAATGCAATATCCAAGCCAATTGAGTGACAAAGCAGCATTTTACAAGCACTGGAGGGGGGTTTTCATGACTGCCTTAGACTGCAACAAGGTCACTGAAATTCTGCCCAAGCTGATAACCAAACAATTATTGAATTTTAGTCATTAAACAGAAGAGGCATTTGCACTCTGCACCCCAGATGGGACTTGAACCCACAATCCCTGGCTTAGGAGGCCAGTGCCTTATCCATTAGGCCACTGGGGCACGTTTCTGTTATTTTTATAGGGCTTCCAAAAGCCCCAAAGTGAAATGAGAGCGATTTTTTCTTTGAACGAAATAGTAGTCTTACCAAAGATTTCTGCAAAAAAATTTCCTTTCCTTTAGAGGCATATTGCAATTCTACAAAGCACAATTCCTGTAGAATTGGGAAGGTGTTTCAATTTCGCTTTCAAACCCTACGACATGCTCAATACTCAAAGTAACACAGGTGGACTTGGCATGATCTCTGTGTTTTCCTGCTCAAATTAAGTTTGAGGATGTCAACAATCACCACCACAAAACCTGGGAGAAGATAGTTTTGATCCATCAAGCGCCGCATCTTGGGCTCAGCACACTTTTGCAGCACCACTCTGCAAAGCACGCTGAGAGGGTGGAAAATTTAAACCCTCCAATATTTCAGTGAAGTGCAACATGCATTAATCTCAAGACTCCACTGGCAACAATGTTCAAACCTGCATGAGCTGTTTCACCGCTTGCATGCATTACAAGACTAGACTAAGGGGCATTATGAAGATGGAGACACCATCTGCAAGTAACGCTCGATTTTGCCCAATTTTCGATGGAACATGATCGCGCAATCAAAGCAATTCAGTTTCCTCAACGGCTGGTATTTGAGTTACACAAACACAGTTATTACAGATGCGTGTATATATTCATTTCTCATCTTCTCTACACTGGCCATTCAAGAACAGTACTTTTCAATCACTGTATAATGATTGTAAAATTCACCAACTATACAACTTAGCCTCATGTAT
This sequence comes from Gymnothorax reevesii, assembly GCA_029721435.1. Taxonomy (NCBI): domain Eukaryota; kingdom Metazoa; phylum Chordata; class Actinopteri; order Anguilliformes; family Muraenidae; genus Gymnothorax; species Gymnothorax reevesii. Next base: position 2,009,132 of record CM056588.1, read on the forward strand.
TTATGTGACTCATAAAATGGGAAGAGTATTTCAATTGTTCGATGTTGTTGAGCTTCATGATAAATGTTCATTACGTACACAACAGTCGTCACCTTTTATTCAAACACCAAATGAGAAGTATTCAGATTCAAAATTGTAAAACAAGTTTATGATTATGGCATCTTTGAAAAGTTTGGCCGCACCTCGCTTAGCATCAGAAAAACAGAGAATGAGTCATTGGGACAATCTGGATGGATGGAAAAGGCTGTATTTGCAGTGTAATTATTCCTGAATGAGTTTCAGCTTGCCTTAACCTGCACATTTGAGGTAGAGTTCAATTTTAGGTATTGGAAAGGGAACATAATCGTTATCATCTTTCAAGGAGGTATTTGGTTTGAGTTTTCTGTAATTGTTCAGAAAACGAGACGTGTAACCATAGCAGAGGATGGTTTCGATCCATCGACCTCTGGGTTATGGGCCCAGCACGCTTCAGCTGCGCCACTCTGCTAAAGCACAGGCTTTTTTTGGGAAAAAGTCTCACTGAACAGTTGAAGCGTGATTGAATATGCATTTATCTCAGCGGTTCAGTGGCGACAATGTCAAGTCAGCAAAAGCTGTGTCGCTGATGTTCTACCTTCCGGAACCGGGAAAGGCTCATGACAAATATTTAGCATAGCAACCAGCAATAAATGGCTTGACCTCACTAATGATGGGACTCAAATGCAATATCCAAGCCAATTGAGTGACAAAGCAGCATTTTACAAGCACTGGAGGGGGGTTTTCATGACTGCCTTAGACTGCAACAAGGTCACTGAAATTCTGCCCAAGCTGATAACCAAACAATTATTGAATTTTAGTCATTAAACAGAAGAGGCATTTGCACTCTGCACCCCAGATGGGACTTGAACCCACAATCCCTGGCTTAGGAGGCCAGTGCCTTATCCATTAGGCCACTGGGGCACGTTTCTGTTATTTTTATAGGGCTTCCAAAAGCCCCAAAGTGAAATGAGAGCGATTTTTTCTTTGAACGAAATAGTAGTCTTACCAAAGATTTCTGCAAAAAAATTTCCTTTCCTTTAGAGGCATATTGCAATTCTACAAAGCACAATTCCTGTAGAATTGGGAAGGTGTTTCAATTTCGCTTTCAAACCCTACGACATGCTCAATACTCAAAGTAACACAGGTGGACTTGGCATGATCTCTGTGTTTTCCTGCTCAAATTAAGTTTGAGGATGTCAACAATCACCACCACAAAACCTGGGAGAAGATAGTTTTGATCCATCAAGCGCCGCATCTTGGGCTCAGCACACTTTTGCAGCACCACTCTGCAAAGCACGCTGAGAGGGTGGAAAATTTAAACCCTCCAATATTTCAGTGAAGTGCAACATGCATTAATCTCAAGACTCCACTGGCAACAATGTTCAAACCTGCATGAGCTGTTTCACCGCTTGCATGCATTACAAGACTAGACTAAGGGGCATTATGAAGATGGAGACACCATCTGCAAGTAACGCTCGATTTTGCCCAATTTTCGATGGAACATGATCGCGCAATCAAAGCAATTCAGTTTCCTCAACGGCTGGTATTTGAGTTACACAAACACAGTTATTACAGATGCGTGTATATATTCATTTCTCATCTTCTCTACACTGGCCATTCAAGAACAGTACTTTTCAATCACTGTATAATGATTGTAAAATTCACCAACTATACAACTTAGCCTCATGTATTTATGTGACTCATAAAATGGGAAGAGTATTTCAATTGTTCGATGTTGTTGAGCTTCATGATAAATGTTCATTACGTACACAACAGTCGTCACCTTTTATTCAAACACCAAATGAGAAGTATTCAGATTCAAAATTGTAAAACAAGTTTATGATTATGGCATCTTTGAAAAGTTTGGCCGCACCTCGCTTAGCATCAGAAAAACAGAGAATGAGTCATTGGGACAATCTGGATGGATGGAAAAGGCTGTATTTGCAGTGTAATTATTCCTGAATGAGTTTCAGCTTGCCTTAACCTGCACATTTGAGGCAGAGTTCAATTTTAGGTATTGGAAAGGGAACATAATCGTTATCATCTTTCAAGGAGGTATTTGGTTTGAGTTTTCTGTAATTGTTCAGAAAACGAGACGTGTAACCATAGCAGAGGATGGTTTCGATCCATCGACCTCTGGGTTATGGGCCCAGCACGCTTCAGCTGCGCCACTCTGCTAAAGCACAGGCTTTTTTTGGGAAAAAGTCTCACTGAACAGTTGAAGCGTGATTGAATATGCATTTATCTCAGCTGTTCAGTGGCGACAATGTCAAGTCAGCAAAAGCTGTGTCGCTGATGTTCTACCTTCCGGAACCGGGAAAGGCTCATGACAAATATTTAGCATAGCAACCAGCAATAAATGGCTTGACCTCACTAATGATGGGACTCAAATGCAATATCCAAGCCAATTGAGTGACAAAGCAGCATTTTACAAGCACTGGAGGGGGGTTTTCATGACTGCCTGAGACTGCAACAAGGTCACTGAAATTCTGCCCAAGTTGATAACCAAACAATTATTGAATTTTAGTCATTAAACAGAGGAGGCATTTGCACTCTGCACCCCAGATGGGACTTGAACCCACAATCCCTGGCTTAGGAGGCCAGTGCCTTATCAATTAGGCCACTGGGGCACGTTTCTGTTATTTTTATGGGGCTTCCAAAAGCCCCAAAGTGAAATGAGAGCGATTTTTTCTTTGAACGAAATAGTAGTCTTACCAAAGATTTCTGCAAAAAAATTTCCTTTCCTTTAGAGGCATATTGCAATTCTACAAAGCACAATTCCTGTAGAATTGGGAAGGTGTTTCAATTTCGCTTTCAAACCCTACGACATGCTCAATACTCAAAGTGACACAGGTGGACTTGGCATGATCTCTGTGTTTTCCTGCTCAAATTAAGTTTGAGGATGTCAAACAATCACCACCACAAAACCTGGGAGAAGATAGTTTTGATCCATCAAGCGCCACATCTTGGGCTCAGCACACTTTTGCAGCACCACTCTGCAAAGCACGCTGAGAGGGTGGAAAATTTACACCCTCCAATATTTCAGTGAAGTGCAACATGCATTTATCTCAAGACTCCACTGGCAACAATGTTCAAACCTGCATGAGCTGTTTCACCGCTTGCATGCATTACAAGACTAGACTAAGGGGCATTATGAAGATGGAGACACCATCTGCAAGTAACGCTCGATTTTGCCCAATTTTCGATGGAACATGATCGCGCAATCAAAGCAATTCAGTTTCCTCAACGGCTGGTATTTGAGTTACACAAACACAGTTATTACAGATGCGTGTATATATTCATTTCTCATCTTCTCTACACTGGCCATTCAAGAACAGTACTTTTCAATCACTGTATAATGATTGTAAAATTCACCAACTATACAACTTAGCCTCATGTATTTATGTGACTCATAAAATGGGAAGAGTATTTCAATTGTTCGATGTTGTTGAGCTTCATGATAAATGTTCATTACGTACACAACAGTCGTCACCTTTTATTCAAACACCAAATGAGAAGTATTCAGATTCAAAATTGTAAAACAAGTTTATGATTATGGCATCTTTGAAAAGTTTGGCCGCACCTCGCTTAGCATCAGAAAAACAGAGAATGACTCATTGGGACAATCTGGATGGATGGAAAAGGCTGTATTTGCAGTGTAATTATTCCTGAATGAGTTTCAGCTTGCCTTAACCTGCACATTTCAGGCAGAGTTCAATTTTAGGTATTGGAAAGGGAACATAATCGTTATCATCTTTCAAGGAGTTATTTGGTTTGAGTTTTCTGTAATTGTTCAGAAAGTGAGCCGTGTAACCATAGCAGAGGATGGTTTCGATCCATCGACCTCTGGGTTATGGGCCCAGCACGCTTCCGCTGCGCCACTCTGCTAAAGCACAGGCTTTTTTTGGGAAAAAGTCTCACTGAACAGTTGAAGCGTGATTGAATATGCATTTATCTCAGCGGTTCAGTGGCGACAATGTCAAGTCAGCAAAAGCTGTGTCGCTGATGTTCTACCTTCCGGAACCGGGAAAGGCTCATGACAAATATACTCAGCAACAAAAGTTTCTGTGACACCATTTATGTGTATGTTATAAATGACACGCAAAGATCTCAATGCAATCAATATGTTTATTTAACAGGAGAAACACTGACTTTTCAGTGCCAACGTCACTCAAAACGAAAAATGTCATTTTCATGCGTCATGAAGCACTTGTCTGACGTCTAACCAATTGTGACCTTCACACTTCAATACCGGGTGTGACTTCCTCGTGCCATGATGCAAGCAACGCATCTCCGGCGCATGGACCGAATCAGATGTGCCAGAAATTGCTGTGGGATGTCATTCCAAATCTGACGTAGACGTTGTCGCAATTCCTGGAGTGTAGCTGGCGGGTTATCCAACCGCCGCAAACGTCGATCCATCTCGTCCCAAAGATGCTCGATTGGGGACATGTCTGGGGATCTGGCTGGCCATGGCAGGACATTGACATGTTGTTGCATCAGATACTGCTGTACAATCCTTGCAACGTGTGGTCTGGCGTTATCATGTTGCAGCGTTATTCCGGGACCATGTTGCATCAAAAACGGTACCACCAATGGCCGTAGCACTTCATCGCGATATCTTTGACCTCTCAGATTTCCATCAATAACAGGCAAATCTGTTCTGTTTCTAGCCGTGATCCCTCCCCAAATCATGACACTACCACCTCCAAAACGATCAAATTCCTGAACACAGTAGTTGGCATAACGTTCTCCACGTCGACGGTATACACGTAAACGACCATCACATCGGTTAAGCATGAATCTTGATTCATCAGTGAAGAGTACAAGATCCCACTGACGTTGGATCCACCGTCGATGTTGTTGTGCCCACTGTAGACGCAGTCGTCGGTGTTGTACTGTGAGTATTGGACGTCTTGCTGGCCGACGTGGGACAATGCCAAAATGACGGAGACGGCGACGGATTGTCTGTGCAGACAGTCGCCTCAAACCAGGTATCGTTCTTGCAGTTATGGTTGCAGGTTGGAATCGATTTCGGAGATGGGTTGTTCGAATCCAGTTGTCCTGTCTGGGAGTGGTTACTCGTGGACGGCCGCTGCGAGGACGGTCTCTGACATGTCTTGTCTGCTGATGACGCTGCCATAAGTTCCAAATGGTGTTTCGGTGGACATTCAGGCGATGAGCAACTTCCCTCTGCGAGGTTCCGGATTCAATCATCCCAATGGCCCTCCACCGATCATTTTCAGACAGTCTTGGCATTTAGAGGGTAGAGTTCCTGATCCGAAATGGCTGTGTTTTCGATAAGTGATGCTTCCGTCGTTCATCAGGCACAATGTGAACATTCCAAAAATTCTCCTCTTTTATTGCCATCCACAAGCATGATTTACGCACATTTTCGCGTGCAAAGTCATTTTCTCGCATTTTCATGATTTCCATTTCTATGTTGTGTTTACGTGAACTGTTTCAGTCTGATATCACCATGTATGACAATTTCATAATTGCGTTATGAAAAATAATTAACAATATTGGTGTCACAGAAACTTTTGTTGCTGAGTATATTTAGCATAGCAACCAGCAATAAATGGCTTGACCTCACTAATGATGGGACTCAAATGCAATATCCAAGCCAATTGAGTGACAAAGCAGCATTTTACAAGCACTGGAGGGGGGTTTTCATGGCTGCCTTAGACTGCAACAAGGTCACTGAAATTCTGCCCAAGCTGATAACCAAACAATTATTGAATTTTAGTCATTAAACAGAGGAGGCATTTGCACTCTGCACCCCAGATGGGACTTGAACCCACAATCCCTGGCTTAGGAGGCCAGTGCCTTATCCTTTAGGCCACTGGGGCACGTTTCTGTTATTTTTATAGGGCTTCCAAAAGCCCCAAAGTGAAATGAGAGCGATTTTTTCTTTGAACGAAATAGTAGTCTTACCAAAGATTTCTGCAAAAAAATTTCCTTTCCTTTAGAGGCATATTGCAATTCTACAAAGCACAATTCCTGTAGAATTGGGAAGGTGTTTCAATTTCGCTTTCAAACCCTACGACATGCTCAATACTCAAAGTGACACAGGTGGACTTGGCATGATCTCTGTGTTTTCCTGCTCAAATTAAGTTTGAGGATGTCAAACAATCACCACCACAAAACCTGGGAGAAGATAGTTTTGATCCATCAAGCGCCACATCTTGGGCTCAGCACACTTTTGCAGCACCACTCTGCAAAGCACGCTGAGAGGGTGGAAAATTTACACCCTCCAATATTTCAGTGAAGTGCAACATGCATTAATCTCAAGACTCCACTGGCAACAATGTTCAAACCTGCATGAGCTGTTTCACCGCTTGCATGCATTACAAGACTAGACTAAGGGGCATTATGAAGATGGAGACACCATCTGCAAGTAACGCTCGATTTTTCCCAATTTTCGATGGAACATGATCGCGCAATCAAAGCAATTCAGTTTCCTCAACGGCTGGTATTTGAGTTACACAAACACAGTTATTACAGATGCGTGTATATATTCATTTCTCATCTTCTCTACACTGGCCATTCAAGAACAGTACTTTTCAATCACTGTATAATGATTGTAAAATTCACCAACTATACAACTTAGCCTCATGTATTTATGTGACTCATAAAATGGGAAGAGTATTTCAATTGTTCGATGTTGTTGAGCTTCATGATAAATGTTCATTACGTACACAACAGTCGTCACCTTTTATTCAAACACCAAATGAGAAGTATTCAGATTCAAAATTGTAAAACAAGTTTATGATTATGGCATCTTTGAAAAGTTTGGCCGCACCTCGCTTAGCATCAGAAAAACAGAGAATGACTCATTGGGACAATCTGGATGGATGGAAAAGGCTGTATTTGCAGTGTAATTATTCCTGAATGAGTTTCAGCTTGCCTTAACCTGCACATTTGAGGCAGAGTTCAATTTTAGATATTGGAAAGGGAACATAATCGTTATCAGCTTTCAAGGAGGTATTTGGTTTGAGTTTTCTGTAATTGTTCAGAAAGCGAGGCATGTAACCATAGCAGAGGATGGTTTCAATCCATCGACCTCTGGGTTATGGGCCCAGCACGCTTCCGCTGCGCCACTCTGCTAAAGCACAGGCTTTTTTTGGGAAAAAGTCTCACTGAACAGTTGAAGCGTGATTGAATATGCATTTATCTCAGCGGTTCAGTGGCGACAATGTCAAGTCAGCAAAAGCTGTGTCGCTGATGTTCTACCTTCCGGAACCGGGAAAGGCTCATGACAAATATTTAGCATAGCAACCAGCAATAAATGGCTTGACCTCACTAATGATGGGACTCAAATGCAATATCCAAGCCAATTGAGTGACAAAGCAGCATTTTACAAGCACTGGAGGTGGGTTTTCATGACTGCCTTAGACTGCAACAAGGTCACTGAAATTCTGCCCAAGCTGATAACCTAACAATTATTGAATTTTAGTCATTAAACAGAAGAGGTATTTGCACTCTGCACCCCAGATGGGACTTGAACCCACAATCCCTGGCTTAGGAGGCCAGTGCCTTATCCATTAGGCCACTGGGGCACATTTCTGTTATTTTTATAGGGCTTCCAAAAGCCCCAAAGTGAAATGAGAGCGATTTTTTCTTTGAACGAAATAGTAGTCTTACCAAAGATTTCTGCAAAAAAATTTCCTTTCCTTTAGAGGCATATTGCAATTCTACAAAGCACAATTCCTGTAGAATTGGGAAGGTGTTTCAATTTCGCTTTCAAACCCTACGACATGCTCAATACTCAAAGTGACACAGGTGGACTTGGCATGATCTCTGTGTTTTCCTGCTCAAATTAAGTTTGAGGATGTCAAACAATCACCACCACAAAACCTGGGAGAAGATAGTTTTGATCCATCAAGCGCCACATCTTGGGCTCAGCACACTTTTGCAGCACCACTCTGCAAAGCACGCTGAGAGGGTGGAAAATTTACACCCTCCAATATTTCAGTGAAGTGCAACATGCATTAATCTCAAGACTCCACTGGCAACAATGTTCAAACCTGCATGAGCTGTTTCACCGCTTGCATGCATTACAAGACTAGACTAAGGGGCATTATGAAGATGGAGACACCATCTGCAAGTAACGCTCGATTTTTCCCAATTTTCGATGGAACATGATCGCGCAATCAAAGCAATTCAGTTTCCTCAACGGCTGGTATTTGAGTTACACAAACACAGTTATTACAGATGCGTGTATATATTCATTTCTCATCTTCTCTACACTGGCCATTCAAGAACAGTACTTTTCAATCACTGTATAATGATTGTAAAATTCACCAACTATACAACTTAGCCTCATGTATTTATGTGACTCATAAAATGGGAAGAGTATTTCAATTGTTCGATGTTGTTGAGCTTCATGATAAATGTTCATTACGTACACAACAGTCGTCACCTTTTATTCAAACACCAAATGAGAAGTATTCAGATTCAAAATTGTAAAACAAGTTTATGATTATGGCATCTTTGAAAAGTTTGGCCGCACCTCGCTTAGCATCAGAAAAACAGAGAATGACTCATTGGGACAATCTGGATGGATGGAAAAGGCTGTACTGTACTGTATTTGCAGTGTAATTATTCCTGAATGAGTTTCAGCTTGCCTTAACCTGCACATTTGAGGAAGAGTTCAATTTTAGGTATTGGAAAGGGAACATAATCGTTATCATCTTTCAAGGAGGTATTTGGTTTGAGTTTTCTGTAATTGTTCAGAAAACGAGACGTGTAACCATAGCAGAGGATGGTTTCGATCCATCGACCTCTGGGTTATGGGCCCAGCACGCTTCCGCTGCGCCACTCTGCTAAAGCACAAGCTTTTTTGGGAAAAAGTCTCACTGAACAGTTGAAGCGTGATTGAATATGCATTTATCTCAGCGGTTCAGTGGCGACAATGTCAAGTCAGCAAAAGCTGTGTCGCTGATGTTCTACCTTCCGGAACCGGGAAAGGCTCATGACAAATATTTAGCATAGCAACCAGCAATAAATGGCTTGACCTCACTAATGATGGGACTCAAATGCAATATCCAAGCCAATTGAGTGACAAAGCAGCATTTTACAAGCACTGGAGGGGGGTTTTCATGACTGCCTTAGACTGCAACAAGGTCACTGAAATTCTGCCCAAGCTGATAACCAAACAATTATTGAATTTTAGTCATTAAACAGAAGAGGCATTTGCACTCTGCACCCCAGATGGGACTTGAACCCACAATCCCTGGCTTAGGAGGCCAGTGCCTTATCCATTAGGCCACTGGGGCACGTTTCTGTTATTTTTATAGGGCTTCCAAAAGCCCCAAAGTGAAATGAGAGCGATTTTTTCTTTGAACGAAATAGTAGTCTTACCAAAGATTTCTGCAAAAAAATTTCCTTTCCTTTAGAGGCATATTGCAATTCTACAAAGCACAATTCCTGTAGAATTGGGAAGGTGTTTCAATTTCGCTTTCAAACCCTACGACATGCTCAATACTCAAAGTGACACAGGTGGACTTGGCATGATCTCTGTGTTTTCCTGCTCAAATTAAGTTTGAGGATGTCAACAATCACCACCACAAAACCTGGGAGAAGATAGTTTTGATCCATCAAGCGCTGCATCTTGGGCTCAGCACACTTTTGCAGCACCACTCTGCAAAGCACGCTGAGAGGGTGGAAAATTTACACCCTCCAATATTTCAGTGAAGTGCAACATGCATTAATCTCAAGACTCCACTGGCAACAATGTTCAAACCTGCATGAGCTGTTTCACCGCTTGCATGCATTACAAGACTAGACTAAGGGGCATTATGAAGATGGAGACACCATCTGCAAGTAACGCTCGATTTTGCCCAATTTTCGATGGAACATGATCGCGCAATCAAAGCAATTCAGTTTCCTCAACGGCTGGTATTTGAGTTACACAAACACAGTTATTACAGATGCGTGTATATATTCATTTCTCATCTTCTCTACACTGGCCATTCAAGAACAGTACTTTTCAATCACTGTATAATGATTGTAAAATTCACCAACTATACAACTTAGCCTCATGTATTTATGTGACTCATAAAATGGGAAGAGTATTTCAATTGTTCGATGTTGTTGAGCTTCATGATAAATGTTCATTACGTACACAACAGTCGTCACCTTTTATTCAAACACCAAATGAGAAGTATTCAGATTCAAAATTGTAAAACAAGTTTATGATTATGGCATCTTTGAAAAGTTTGGCCGCACCTCGCTTAGCATCAGAAAAACAGAGAATGAGTCATTGGGACAATCTGGATGGATGGAAAAGGCTGTATTTGCAGTGTAATTATTCCTGAATGAGTTTCAGCTTGCCTTAACCTGCACATTTGAGGTAGAGTTCAATTTTAGGTATTGGAAAGGGAACATAATCGTTATCATCTTTCAAGGAGGTATTTGGTTTGAGTTTTCTGTAATTGTTCAGAAAACGAGACGTGTAACCATAGCAGAGGATGGTTTCGATCCATCGACCTCTGGGTTATGGGCCCAGCACGCTTCAGCTGCGCCACTCTGCTAAAGCACAGGCTTTTTTTGGGAAAAAGTCTCACTGAACAGTTGAAGCGTGATTGAATATGCATTTATCTCAGCGGTTCAGTGGCGACAATGTCAAGTCAGCAAAAGCTGTGTCGCTGATGTTCTACCTTCCGGAACCGGGAAAGGCTCATGACAAATATTTAGCATAGCAACCAGCAATAAATGGCTTGACCTCACTAATGATGGGACTCAAATGCAATATCCAAGCCAATTGAGTGACAAAGCAGCATTTTACAAGCACTGGAGGGGGGTTTTCATGACTGCCTTAGACTGCAACAAGGTCACTGAAATTCTGCCCAAGCTGATAACCAAACAATTATTGAATTTTAGTCATTAAACAGAAGAGGCATTTGCACTCTGCACCCCAGATGGGACTTGAACCCACAATCCCTGGCTTAGGAGGCCAGTGCCTTATCCATTAGGCCACTGGGACACGTTTCTGTTATTTTTATAGGGCTTCCAAAAGCCCCAAAGTGAAATGAGAGCGATTTTTTCTTTGAACGAAATAGTAGTCTTACCAAAGATTTCTGCAAAAAAATTTCCTTTCCTTTAGAGGCATATTGCAATTCTACAAAGCACAATTCCTGTAGAATTGGGAAGGTGTTTCAATTTCGCTTTCAAACCCTACGACATGCTCAATACTCAAAGTAACACAGGTGGACTTGGCATGATCTCTGTGTTTTCCTGCTCAAATTAAGTTTGAGGATGTCAACAATCACCACCACAAAACCTGGGAGAAGATAGTTTTGATCCATCAAGCGCCGCATCTTGGGCTCAGCACACTTTTGCAGCACCACTCTGCAAAGCACGCTGAGAGGGTGGAAAATTTAAACCCTCCAATATTTCAGTGAAGTGCAACATGCATTAATCTCAAGACTCCACTGGCAACAATGTTCAAACCTGCATGAGCTGTTTCACCGCTTGCATGCATTACAAGACTAGACTAAGGGGCATTATGAAGATGGAGACACCATCTGCAAGTAACGCTCGATTTTTCCCAATTTTCGATGGAACATGATCGCGCAATCAAAGCAATTCAGTTTCCTCAACGGCTGGTATTTGAGTTACACAAACACAGTTATTACAGATGCGTGTATATATTCATTTCTCATCTTCTCTACACTGGCCATTCAAGAACAGTACTTTTCAATCACTGTATAATGATTGTAAAATTCACCAACTATACAACTTAGCCTCATGTATTTATGTGACTCATAAAATGGGAAGAGTATTTCAATTGTTCGATGTTGTTGAGCTTCATGATAAATGTTCATTACGTACACAACAGTCGTCACCTTTTATTCAAACACCAAATGAGAAGTATTCAGATTCAAAATTGTAAAACAAGTTTATGATTATGGCATCTTTGAAAAGTTTGGCCGCACCTCGCTTAGCATCAGAAAAACAGAGAATGAGTCATTGGGACAATCTGGATGGATGGAAAAGGCTGTATTTGCAGTGTAATTATTCCTGAATGAGTTTCAGCTTGCCTTAACCTGCACATTTGAGGCAGAGTTCAATTTTAGGTATTGGAAAGGGAACATAATCGTTATCATCTTTCAAGGAGGTATTTGGTTTGAGTTTTCTGTAATTGTTCAGAAAACGAGACGTGTAACCATAGCAGAGGATGGTTTCGATCCATCGACCTCTGGGTTATGGGCCCAGCACGCTTCAGCTGCGCCACTCTGCTAAAGCACAGGCTTTTTTTGGGAAAAAGTCTCACTGAACAGTTGAAGCGTGATTGAATATGCATTTATCTCAGCTGTTCAGTGGCGACAATGTCAAGTCAGCAAAAGCTGTGTCGCTGATGTTCTACCTTCCGGAACCGGGAAAGGCTCATGACAAATATTTAGCATAGCAACCAGCAATAAATGGCTTGACCTCACTAATGATGGGACTCAAATGCAATATCCAAGCCAATTGAGTGACAAAGCAGCATTTTACAAGCACTGGAGGGGGGTTTTCATGACTGCCTGAGACTGCAACAAGGTCACTGAAATTCTGCCCAAGTTGATAACCAAACAATTATTGAATTTTAGTCATTAAACAGAGGAGGCATTTGCACTCTGCACCCCAGATGGGACTTGAACCCACAATCCCTGGCTTAGGAGGCCAGTGCCTTATCAATTAGGCCACTGGGGCACGTTTCTGTTATTTTTATGGGGCTTCCAAAAGCCCCAAAGTGAAATGAGAGCGATTTTTTCTTTGAACGAAATAGTAGTCTTACCAAAGATTTCTGCAAAAAAATTTCCTTTCCTTTAGAGGCATATTGCAATTCTACAAAGCACAATTCCTGTAGAATTGGGAAGGTGTTTCAATTTCGCTTTCAAACCCTACGACATGCTCAATACTCAAAGTGACACAGGTGGACTTGGCATGATCTCTGTGTTTTCCTGCTCAAATTAAGTTTGAGGATGTCAAACAATCACCACCACAAAACCTGGGAGAAGATAGTTTTGATCCATCAAGCGCCACATCTTGGGCTCAGCACACTTTTGCAGCACCACTCTGCAAAGCACGCTGAGAGGGTGGAAAATTTACACCCTCCAATATTTCAGTGAAGTGCAACATGCATTTATCTCAAGACTCCACTGGCAACAATGTTCAAACCTGCATGAGCTGTTTCACCGCTTGCATGCATTACAAGACTAGACTAAGGGGCATTATGAAGATGGAGACACCATCTGCAAGTAACGCTCGATTTTGCCCAATTTTCGATGGAACATGATCGCGCAATCAAAGCAATTCAGTTTCCTCAACGGCTGGTATTTGAGTTACACAAACACAGTTATTACAGATGCGTGTATATATTCATTTCTCATCTTCTCTACACTGGCCATTCAAGAACAGTACTTTTCAATCACTGTATAATGATTGTAAAATTCACCAACTATACAACTTAGCCTCATGTATTTATGTGACTCATAAAATGGGAAGAGTATTTCAATTGTTCGATGTTGTTGAGCTTCATGATAAATGTTCATTACGTACACAACAGTCGTCACCTTTTATTCAAACACCAAATGAGAAGTATTCAGATTCAAAATTGTAAAACAAGTTTATGATTATGGCATCTTTGAAAAGTTTGGCCGCACCTCGCTTAGCATCAGAAAAACAGAGAATGACTCATTGGGACAATCTGGATGGATGGAAAAGGCTGTACTGTACTGTATTTGCAGTGTAATTATTCCTGAATGAGTTTCAGCTTGCCTTAACCTGCACATTTGAGGAAGAGTTCAATTTTAGGTATTGGAAAGGGAACATAATCGTTATCATCTTTCAAGGAGGTATTTGGTTTGAGTTTTCTGTAATTGTTCAGAAAACGAGACGTGTAACCATAGCAGAGGATGGTTTCGATCCATCGACCTCTGGGTTATGGGCCCAGCACGCTTCCGCTGCGCCACTCTGCTAAAGCACAAGCTTTTTTGGGAAAAAGTCTCACTGAACAGTTGAAGCGTGATTGAATATGCATTTATCTCAGCGGTTCAGTGGCGACAATGTCAAGTCAGCAAAAGCTGTGTCGCTGATGTTCTACCTTCCGGAACCGGGAAAGGCTCATGACAAATATTTAGCATAGCAACCAGCAATAAATGGCTTGACCTCACTAATGATGGGACTCAAATGCAATATCCAAGCCAATTGAGTGACAAAGCAGCATTTTACAAGCACTGGAGGGGGGTTTTCATGACTGCCTTAGACTGCAACAAGGTCACTGAAATTCTGCCCAAGCTGATAACCAAACAATTATTGAATTTTAGTCATTAAACAGAAGAGGCATTTGCACTCTGCACCCCAGATGGGACTTGAACCCACAATCCCTGGCTTAGGAGGCCAGTGCCTTATCCATTAGGCCACTGGGGCACGTTTCTGTTATTTTTATAGGGCTTCCAAAAGCCCCAAAGTGAAATGAGAGCGATTTTTTCTTTGAACGAAATAGTAGTCTTACCAAAGATTTCTGCAAAAAAATTTCCTTTCCTTTAGAGGCATATTGCAATTCTACAAAGCACAATTCCTGTAGAATTGGGAAGGTGTTTCAATTTCGCTTTCAAACCCTACGACATGCTCAATACTCAAAGTAACACAGGTGGACTTGGCATGATCTCTGTGTTTTCCTGCTCAAATTAAGTTTGAGGATGTCAACAATCACCACCACAAAACCTGGGAGAAGATAGTTTTGATCCATCAAGCGCCGCATCTTGGGCTCAGCACACTTTTGCAGCACCACTCTGCAAAGCACGCTGAGAGGGTGGAAAATTTAAACCCTCCAATATTTCAGTGAAGTGCAACATGCATTAATCTCAAGACTCCACTGGCAACAATGTTCAAACCTGCATGAGCTGTTTCACCGCTTGCATGCATTACAAGACTAGACTAAGGGGCATTATGAAGATGGAGACACCATCTGCAAGTAACGCTCGATTTTGCCCAATTTTCGATGGAACATGATCGCGCAATCAAAGCAATTCAGTTTCCTCAACGGCTGGTATTTGAGTTACACAAACACAGTTATTACAGATGCGTGTATATATTCATTTCTCATCTTCTCTACACTGGCCATTCAAGAACAGTACTTTTCAATCACTGTATAATGATTGTAAAATTCACCAACTATACAACTTAGCCTCATGTATTTATGTGACTCATAAAATGGGAAGAGTATTTCAATTGTTCGATGTTGTTGAGCTTCATGATAAATGTTCATTACGTACACAACAGTCGTCACCTTTTATTCAAACACCAAATGAGAAGTATTCAGATTCAAAATTGTAAAACAAGTTTATGATTATGGCATCTTTGAAAAGTTTGGCCGCACCTCGCTTAGCATCAGAAAAACAGAGAATGAGTCATTGGGACAATCTGGATGGATGGAAAAGGCTGTATTTGCAGTGTAATTATTCCTGAATGAGTTTCAGCTTGCCTTAACCTGCACATTTGAGGTAGAGTTCAATTTTAGGTATTGGAAAGGGAACATAATCGTTATCATCTTTCAAGGAGGTATTTGGTTTGAGTTTTCTGTAATTGTTCAGAAAACGAGACGTGTAACCATAGCAGAGGATGGTTTCGATCCATCGACCTCTGGGTTATGGGCCCAGCACGCTTCAGCTGCGCCACTCTGCTAAAGCACAGGCTTTTTTTGGGAAAAAGTCTCACTGAACAGTTGAAGCGTGATTGAATATGCATTTATCTCAGCGGTTCAGTGGCGACAATGTCAAGTCAGCAAAAGCTGTGTCGCTGATGTTCTACCTTCCGGAACCGGGAAAGGCTCATGACAAATATTTAGCATAGCAACCAGCAATAAATGGCTTGACCTCACTAATGATGGGACTCAAATGCAATATCCAAGCCAATTGAGTGACAAAGCAGCATTTTACAAGCACTGGAGGGGGGTTTTCATGACTGCCTTAGACTGCAACAAGGTCACTGAAATTCTGCCCAAGCTGATAACCAAACAATTATTGAATTTTAGTCATTAAACAGAAGAGGCATTTGCACTCTGCACCCCAGATGGGACTTGAACCCACAATCCCTGGCTTAGGAGGCCAGTGCCTTATCCATTAGGCCACTGGGGCACGTTTCTGTTATTTTTATAGGGCTTCCAAAAGCCCCAAAGTGAAATGAGAGCGATTTTTTCTTTGAACGAAATAGTAGTCTTACCAAAGATTTCTGCAAAAAAATTTCCTTTCCTTTAGAGGCATATTGCAATTCTACAAAGCACAATTCCTGTAGAATTGGGAAGGTGTTTCAATTTCGCTTTCAAACCCTACGACATGCTCAATACTCAAAGTAACACAGGTGGACTTGGCATGATCTCTGTGTTTTCCTGCTCAAATTAAGTTTGAGGATGTCAACAATCACCACCACAAAACCTGGGAGAAGATAGTTTTGATCCATCAAGCGCCGCATCTTGGGCTCAGCACACTTTTGCAGCACCACTCTGCAAAGCACGCTGAGAGGGTGGAAAATTTAAACCCTCCAATATTTCAGTGAAGTGCAACATGCATTAATCTCAAGACTCCACTGGCAACAATGTTCAAACCTGCATGAGCTGTTTCACCGCTTGCATGCATTACAAGACTAGACTAAGGGGCATTATGAAGATGGAGACACCATCTGCAAGTAACGCTCGATTTTGCCCAATTTTCGATGGAACATGATCGCGCAATCAAAGCAATTCAGTTTCCTCAACGGCTGGTATTTGAGTTACACAAACACAGTTATTACAGATGCGTGTATATATTCATTTCTCATCTTCTCTACACTGGCCATTCAAGAACAGTACTTTTCAATCACTGTATAATGATTGTAAAATTCACCAACTATACAACTTAGCCTCATGTATTTATGTGACTCATAAAATGGGAAGAGTATTTCAATTGTTCGATGTTGTTGAGCTTCATGATAAATGTTCATTACGTACACAACAGTCGTCACCTTTTATTCAAACACCAAATGAGAAGTATTCAGATTCAAAATTGTAAAACAAGTTTATGATTATGGCATCTTTGAAAAGTTTGGCCGCACCTCGCTTAGCATCAGAAAAACAGAGAATGAGTCATTGGGACAATCTGGATGGATGGAAAAGGCTGTATTTGCAGTGTAATTATTCCTGAATGAGTTTCAGCTTGCCTTAACCTGCACATTTGAGGCAGAGTTCAATTTTAGGTATTGGAAAGGGAACATAATCGTTATCATCTTTCAAGGAGGTATTTGGTTTGAGTTTTCTGTAATTGTTCAGAAAACGAGACGTGTAACCATAGCAGAGGATGGTTTCGATCCATCGACCTCTGGGTTATGGGCCCAGCACGCTTCAGCTGCGCCACTCTGCTAAAGCACAGGCTTTTTTTGGGAAAAAGTCTCACTGAACAGTTGAAGCGTGATTGAATATGCATTTATCTCAGCTGTTCAGTGGCGACAATGTCAAGTCAGCAAAAGCTGTGTCGCTGATGTTCTACCTTCCGGAACCGGGAAAGGCTCATGACAAATATTTAGCATAGCAACCAGCAATAAATGGCTTGACCTCACTAATGATGGGACTCAAATGCAATATCCAAGCCAATTGAGTGACAAAGCAGCATTTTACAAGCACTGGAGGGGGGTTTTCATGACTGCCTGAGACTGCAACAAGGTCACTGAAATTCTGCCCAAGTTGATAACCAAACAATTATTGAATTTTAGTCATTAAACAGAGGAGGCATTTGCACTCTGCACCCCAGATGGGACTTGAACCCACAATCCCTGGCTTAGGAGGCCAGTGCCTTATCAATTAGGCCACTGGGGCACGTTTCTGTTATTTTTATGGGGCTTCCAAAAGCCCCAAAGTGAAATGAGAGCGATTTTTTCTTTGAACGAAATAGTAGTCTTACCAAAGATTTCTGCAAAAAAATTTCCTTTCCTTTAGAGGCATATTGCAATTCTACAAAGCACAATTCCTGTAGAATTGGGAAGGTGTTTCAATTTCGCTTTCAAACCCTACGACATGCTCAATACTCAAAGTGACACAGGTGGACTTGGCATGATCTCTGTGTTTTCCTGCTCAAATTAAGTTTGAGGATGTCAAACAATCACCACCACAAAACCTGGGAGAAGATAGTTTTGATCCATCAAGCGCCACATCTTGGGCTCAGCACACTTTTGCAGCACCACTCTGCAAAGCACGCTGAGAGGGTGGAAAATTTACACCCTCCAATATTTCAGTGAAGTGCAACATGCATTTATCTCAAGACTCCACTGGCAACAATGTTCAAACCTGCATGAGCTGTTTCACCGCTTGCATGCATTACAAGACTAGACTAAGGGGCATTATGAAGATGGAGACACCATCTGCAAGTAACGCTCGATTTTGCCCAATTTTCGATGGAACATGATCGCGCAATCAAAGCAATTCAGTTTCCTCAACGGCTGGTATTTGAGTTACACAAACACAGTTATTACAGATGCGTGTATATATTCATTTCTCATCTTCTCTACACTGGCCATTCAAGAACAGTACTTTTCAATCACTGTATAATGATTGTAAAATTCACCAACTATACAACTTAGCCTCATGTATTTATGTGACTCATAAAATGGGAAGAGTATTTCAATTGTTCGATGTTGTTGAGCTTCATGATAAATGTTCATTACGTACACAACAGTCGTCACCTTTTATTCAAACACCAAATGAGAAGTATTCAGATTCAAAATTGTAAAACAAGTTTATGATTATGGCATCTTTGAAAAGTTTGGCCGCACCTCGCTTAGCATCAGAAAAACAGAGAATGACTCATTGGGACAATCTGGATGGATGGAAAAGGCTGTATTTGCAGTGTAATTATTCCTGAATGAGTTTCAGCTTGCCTTAACCTGCACATTTCAGGCAGAGTTCAATTTTAGGTATTGGAAAGGGAACATAATCGTTATCATCTTTCAAGGAGGTATTTGGTTTGAGTTTTCTGTATTTGTTCAGAAAATGAGCCGTGTAACCATAGCAGAGGATGGTTTCGATCCATCGACCTCTGGGTTATGGGCCCAGCACGCTTCCGCTGCGCCACTCTGCTAAAGCACAGGCTTTTTTTGGGAAAAAGTCTCACTGAACAGTTGAAGCGTGATTGAATATGCATTTATCTCAGCGGTTCAGTGGCGACAATGTCAAGTCAGCAAAAGCTGTGTCGCTGATGTTCTACCTTCCGGAACCGGGAAAGGCTCATGACAAATATACTCAGCAACAAAAGTTTCTGTGACACCATTTATGTGTATGTTATAAATGACACGCAAAGATCTCAATGCAATCAATATGTTTATTTAACAGGAGAAACACTGACTTTTCAGTGCCAACGTCACTCAAAACGAAAAATGTCATTTTCATGCGTCATGAAGCACTTGTCTGACGTCTAACCAATTGTGACCTTCACACTTCAATACCGGGTGTGACTTCCTCGTGCCATGATGCAAGCAACGCATCTCCGGCGCATGGACCGAATCAGATGTGCCAGAAATTGCTGTGGGATGTCATTCCAAATCTGACGTAGACGTTGTCGCAATTCCTGGAGTGTAGCTGGCGGGTTATCCAACCGCCGCAAACGTCGATCCATCTCGTCCCAAAGATGCTCGATTGGGGACATGTCTGGGGATCTGGCTGGCCATGGCAGGACATTGACATGTTGTTGCATCAGATACTGCTGTACAATCCTTGCAACGTGTGGTCTGGCGTTATCATGTTGCAGCGTTATTCCGGGACCATGTTGCATCAAAAACGGTACCACCAATGGCCGTAGCACTTCATCGCGATATCTTTGACCTCTCAGATTTCCATCAATAACAGGCAAATCTGTTCTGTTTCTAGCCGTGATCCCTCCCCAAATCATGACACTACCACCTCCAAAACGATCAAATTCCTGAACACAGTAGTTGGCATAACGTTCTCCACGTCGACGGTATACACGTAAACGACCATCACATCGGTTAAGCATGAATCTTGATTCATCAGTGAAGAGTACAAGATCCCACTGACGTTGGATCCACCGTCGATGTTGTTGTGCCCACTGTAGACGCAGTCGTCGGTGTTGTACTGTGAGTATTGGACGTCTTGCTGGCCGACGTGGGACAATGCCAAAATGACGGAGACGGCGACGGATTGTCTGTGCAGACAGTCGCCTCAAACCAGGTATCGTTCTTGCAGTTATGGTTGCAGGTTGGAATCGATTTCGGAGATGGGTTGTTCGAATCCAGTTGTCCTGTCTGGGAGTGGTTACTCGTGGACGGCCGCTGCGAGGACGGTCTCTGACATGTCTTGTCTGCTGATGACGCTGCCATAAGTTCCAAATGGTGTTTCGGTGGACATTCAGGCGATGAGCAACTTCCCTCTGCGAGGTTCCGGATTCAATCATCCCAATGGCCCTCCACCGATCATTTTCAGACAGTCTTGGCATTTAGAGGGTAGAGTTCCTGATCCGAAATGGCTGTGTTTTCGATAAGTGATGCTTCCGTCGTTCATCAGGCACAATGTGAACATTCCAAAAATTCTCCTCTTTTATTGCCATCCACAAGCATGATTTACGCACATTTTCGCGTGCAAAGTCATTTTCTCGCATTTTCATGATTTCCATTTCTATGTTGTGTTTACGTGAACTGTTTCAGTCTGATATCACCATGTATGACAATTTCATAATTGCGTTATGAAAAATAATTAACAATATTGGTGTCACAGAAACTTTTGTTGCTGAGTATATTTAGCATAGCAACCAGCAATAAATGGCTTGACCTCACTAATGATGGGACTCAAATGCAATATCCAAGCCAATTGAGTGACAAAGCAGCATTTTACAAGCACTGGAGGGGGGTTTTCATGGCTGCCTTAGACTGCAACAAGGTCACTGAAATTCTGCCCAAGCTGATAACCAAACAATTATTGAATTTTAGTCATTAAACAGAGGAGGCATTTGCACTCTGCACCCCAGATGGGACTTGAACCCACAATCCCTGGCTTAGGAGGCCAGTGCCTTATCCTTTAGGCCACTGGGGCACGTTTCTGTTATTTTTATAGGGCTTCCAAAAGCCCCAAAGTGAAATGAGAGCGATTTTTTCTTTGAACGAAATAGTAGTCTTACCAAAGATTTCTGCAAAAAAATTTCCTTTCCTTTAGAGGCATATTGCAATTCTACAAAGCACAATTCCTGTAGAATTGGGAAGGTGTTTCAATTTCGCTTTCAAACCCTACGACATGCTCAATACTCAAAGTGACACAGGTGGACTTGGCATGATCTCTGTGTTTTCCTGCTCAAATTAAGTTTGAGGATGTCAAACAATCACCACCACAAAACCTGGGAGAAGATAGTTTTGATCCATCAAGCGCCACATCTTGGGCTCAGCACACTTTTGCAGCACCACTCTGCAAAGCACGCTGAGAGGGTGGAAAATTTACACCCTCCAATATTTCAGTGAAGTGCAACATGCATTAATCTCAAGACTCCACTGGCAACAATGTTCAAACCTGCATGAGCTGTTTCACCGCTTGCATGCATTACAAGACTAGACTAAGGGGCATTATGAAGATGGAGACACCATCTGCAAGTAACGCTCGATTTTTCCCAATTTTCGATGGAACATGATCGCGCAATCAAAGCAATTCAGTTTCCTCAACGGCTGGTATTTGAGTTACACAAACACAGTTATTACAGATGCGTGTATATATTCATTTCTCATCTTCTCTACACTGGCCATTCAAGAACAGTACTTTTCAATCACTGTATAATGATTGTAAAATTCACCAACTATACAACTTAGCCTCATGTATTTATGTGACTCATAAAATGGGAAGAGTATTTCAATTGTTCGATGTTGTTGAGCTTCATGATAAATGTTCATTACGTACACAACAGTCGTCACCTTTTATTCAAACACCAAATGAGAAGTATTCAGATTCAAAATTGTAAAACAAGTTTATGATTATGGCATCTTTGAAAAGTTTGGCCGCACCTCGCTTAGCATCAGAAAAACAGAGAATGACTCATTGGGACAATCTGGATGGATGGAAAAGGCTGTATTTGCAGTGTAATTATTCCTGAATGAGTTTCAGCTTGCCTTAACCTGCACATTTGAGGCAGAGTTCAATTTTAGATATTGGAAAGGGAACATAATCGTTATCAGCTTTCAAGGAGGTATTTGGTTTGAGTTTTCTGTAATTGTTCAGAAAGCGAGGCATGTAACCATAGCAGAGGATGGTTTCAATCCATCGACCTCTGGGTTATGGGCCCAGCACGCTTCCGCTGCGCCACTCTGCTAAAGCACAGGCTTTTTTTGGGAAAAAGTCTCACTGAACAGTTGAAGCGTGATTGAATATGCATTTATCTCAGCGGTTCAGTGGCGACAATGTCAAGTCAGCAAAAGCTGTGTCGCTGATGTTCTACCTTCCGGAACCGGGAAAGGCTCATGACAAATATTTAGCATAGCAACCAGCAATAAATGGCTTGACCTCACTAATGATGGGACTCAAATGCAATATCCAAGCCAATTGAGTGACAAAGCAGCATTTTACAAGCACTGGAGGTGGGTTTTCATGACTGCCTTAGACTGCAACAAGGTCACTGAAATTCTGCCCAAGCTGATAACCTAACAATTATTGAATTTTAGTCATTAAACAGAAGAGGTATTTGCACTCTGCACCCCAGATGGGACTTGAACCCACAATCCCTGGCTTAGGAGGCCAGTGCCTTATCCATTAGGCCACTGGGGCACATTTCTGTTATTTTTATAGGGCTTCCAAAAGCCCCAAAGTGAAATGAGAGCGATTTTTTCTTTGAACGAAATAGTAGTCTTACCAAAGATTTCTGCAAAAAAATTTCCTTTCCTTTAGAGGCATATTGCAATTCTACAAAGCACAATTCCTGTAGAATTGGGAAGGTGTTTCAATTTCGCTTTCAAACCCTACGACATGCTCAATACTCAAAGTGACACAGGTGGACTTGGCATGATCTCTGTGTTTTCCTGCTCAAATTAAGTTTGAGGATGTCAAACAATCACCACCACAAAACCTGGGAGAAGATAGTTTTGATCCATCAAGCGCCACATCTTGGGCTCAGCACACTTTTGCAGCACCACTCTGCAAAGCACGCTGAGAGGGTGGAAAATTTACACCCTCCAATATTTCAGTGAAGTGCAACATGCATTAATCTCAAGACTCCACTGGCAACAATGTTCAAACCTGCATGAGCTGTTTCACCGCTTGCATGCATTACAAGACTAGACTAAGGGGCATTATGAAGATGGAGACACCATCTGCAAGTAACGCTCGATTTTTCCCAATTTTCGATGGAACATGATCGCGCAATCAAAGCAATTCAGTTTCCTCAACGGCTGGTATTTGAGTTACACAAACACAGTTATTACAGATGCGTGTATATATTCATTTCTCATCTTCTCTACACTGGCCATTCAAGAACAGTACTTTTCAATCACTGTATAATGATTGTAAAATTCACCAACTATACAACTTAGCCTCATGTATTTATGTGACTCATAAAATGGGAAGAGTATTTCAATTGTTCGATGTTGTTGAGCTTCATGATAAATGTTCATTACGTACACAACAGTCGTCACCTTTTATTCAAACACCAAATGAGAAGTATTCAGATTCAAAATTGTAAAACAAGTTTATGATTATGGCATCTTTGAAAAGTTTGGCCGCACCTCGCTTAGCATCAGAAAAACAGAGAATGACTCATTGGGACAATCTGGATGGATGGAAAAGGCTGTATTTGCAGTGTAATTATTCCTGAATGAGTTTCAGCTTGCCTTAACCTGCACATTTGAGGCAGAGTTCAATTTTAGGTATTGGAAAGGGAACATAATCGTTATCATCTTTCAAGGAGGTATTTGGTTTGAGTTTTCTGTAATTGTTCAGAAAACGAGACGTGTAACCATAGCAGAGGATGGTTTCGATCCATCGACCTCTGGGTTATGGGCCCAGCACGCTTCCGCTGCGCCACTCTGCTAAAGCACAGGCTTTTTTTGGGAAAAAGTCTCACTGAACAGTTGAAGCGTGATTGAATATGCATTTATCTCAGCGGTTCAGTGGCGACAATGTCAAGTCAGCAAAAGCTGTGTCGCTGATGTTCTACCTTCCGGAACCGGGAAAGGCTCATGACAAATATTTAGCATAGCAACCAGCAATAAATGGCTTGACCTCACTAATGATGGGACTCAAATGCAATATCCAAGCCAATTGAGTGACAAAGCAGCATTTTACAAGCACTGGAGGGGGGTTTTCATGACTGCCTTAGACTGCAACAAGGTCACTGAAATTCTGCCCAAGCTGATAACCAAACAATTATTGAATTTTAGTCATTAAACAGAAGAGACATTTGCACTCTGCACCCCAGATGGGACTTGAACCCACAATCCCTGGCTTAGGAGGCCAATGCCTTATCCATTAGGCCACTGGGGCACGTTTCTGTTATTTTTATAGGGCTTCCAAAAGCCCCAAAGTGAAATGAGAGCGATTTTTTCTTTGAACGAAATAGTAGTCTTACCAAAGATTTCTGCAAAAAAATTTCCTTTCCTTTAGAGGCATATTGCAATTCTACAAAGCACAATTCCTGTAGAATTGGGAAGGTGTTTCAATTTCGCTTTCAAACCCTACGACATGCTCAATACTCAAAGTGACACAGGTGGACTTGGCATGATCTCTGTGTTTTCCTGCTCAAATTAAGTTTGAGGATGTCAAACAATCACCACCACAAAACCTGGGAGAAGATAGTTTTGATCCATCAAGCGCCACATCTTGGGCTCAGCACACTTTTGCAGCACCACTCTGCAAAGCACGCTGAGAGGGTGGAAAATTTACACCCTCCAATATTTCAGTGAAGTGCAACATGCATTTATCTCAAGACTCCACTGGCAACAATGTTCAAACCTGCATGAGCTGTTTCACCGCTTGCATGCATTACAAGACTAGACTAAGGGGCATTATGAAGATGGAGACACCATCTGCAAGTAACGCTCGATTTTTCCCAATTTTCGATGGAACATGATCGCGCAATCAAAGCAATTCAGTTTCCTCAACGGCTGGTATTTGAGTTACACAAACACAGTTATTACAGATGCGTGTATATATTCATTTCTCATCTTCTCTACACTGGCCATTCAAGAACAGTACTTTTCAATCACTGTATAATGATTGTAAAATTCACCAACTATACAACTTAGCCTCATGTATTTATGTGACTCATAAAATGGGAAGAGTATTTCAATTGTTCGATGTTGTTGAGCTTCATGATAAATGTTCATTACGTACACAACAGTCGTCACCTTTTATTCAAACACCAAATGAGAAGTATTCAGATTCAAAATTGTAAAACAAGTTTATGATTATGGCATCTTTGAAAAGTTTGGCCGCACCTCGCTTAGCATCAGAAAAACAGAGAATGACTCATTGGGACAATCTGGATGGATGGAAAAGGCTGTATTTGCAGTGTAATTATTCCTGAATGAGTTTCAGCTTGCCTTAACCTGCACATTTGAGGCAGAGTTCAATTTTAGATATTGGAAAGGGAACATAATCGTTATCAGCTTTCAAGGAGGTATTTGGTTTGAGTTTTCTGTAATTGTTCAGAAAGCGAGGCATGTAACCATAGCAGAGGATGGTTTCGATCCATCGACCTCTGGGTTATGGGCCCAGCACGCTTCCGCTGCGCCACTCTGCTAAAGCACAGGCTTTTTTTGGGAAAAAGTCTCACTGAACAGTTGAAGCGTGATTGAATATGCATTTATCTCAGCGGTTCAGTGGCGACAATGTCAAGTCAGCAAAAGCTGTGTCGCTGATGTTCTACCTTCCGGAACCGGGAAAGGCTCATGACAAATATTTAGCATAGCAACCAGCAATAAATGGCTTGACCTCACTAATGATGGGACTCAAATGCAATATCCAAGCCAATTGAGTGACAAAGCAGCATTTTACAAGCACTGGAGGTGGGTTTTCATGACTGCCTTAGACTGCAACAAGGTCACTGAAATTCTGCCCAAGCTGATAACCTAACAATTATTGAATTTTAGTCATTAAACAGAAGAGGTATTTGCACTCTGCACCCCAGATGGGACTTGAACCCACAATCCCTGGCTTAGGAGGCCAGTGCCTTATCCATTAGGCCACTGGGGCACATTTCTGTTATTTTTATAGGGCTTCCAAAAGCCCCAAAGTGAAATGAGAGCGATTTTTTCTTTGAACGAAATAGTAGTCTTACCAAAGATTTCTGCAAAAAAATTTCCTTTCCTTTAGAGGCATATTGCAATTCTACAAAGCACAATTCCTGTAGAATTGGGAAGGTGTTTCAATTTCGCTTTCAAACCCTACGACATGCTCAATACTCAAAGTGACACAGGTGGACTTGGCATGATCTCTGTGTTTTCCTGCTCAAATTAAGTTTGAGGATGTCAAACAATCACCACCACAAAACCTGGGAGAAGATAGTTTTGATCCATCAAGCGCCACATCTTGGGCTCAGCACACTTTTGCAGCACCACTCTGCAAAGCACGCTGAGAGGGTGGAAAATTTACACCCTCCAATATTTCAGTGAAGTGCAACATGCATTAATCTCAAAACTCCACTGGCAACAATGTTCAAACCTGCATGAGCTGTTTCACCGCTTGCATGCATTACAAGACTAGACTAAGGGGCATTATGAAGATGGAGACACCATCTGCAAGTAACGCTCGATTTTGCCCAATTTTCGATGGAACATGATCGCGCAATCAAAGCAATTCAGTTTCCTCAACGGCTGGTATTTGAGTTACACAAACACAGTTACTACAGATGCGTGTATATATTCATTTCTCATCTTCTCTACACTGGCCATTCAAGAACAGTACTTTTCAATCACTGTATAATGATTGTAAAATTCACCAACTATACAACTTAGCCTCATGTATTTATGTGACTCATAAAATGGGAAGAGAATTTCAATTGTTCGATGTTGTTGAGCTTCATGATAAATGTTCATTACGTACACAACAGTCGTCACCTTTTATTCAAACACCAAATGAGAAGTATTCAGATTCAAAATTGTAAAACAAGTTTATGATTATGGCATCTTTGAAAAGTTTGGCCGCACCTCGCTTAGCATCAGAAAAACAGAGAATGCGTCATTGGGACAATCTGGATGGATGGAAAAGGCTGTATTTGCAGTGTAATTATTCCTGAATGAGTTTCAGCTTGCCTTAACCTGCACATTTGAGACAGAGTTCAATTTTAGGTATTGGAAAGGGAACATAATCGTTATCATCTTTCAAGGAGGTATTTGGTTTGAGTTTTCTGTAATTGTTCAGAAAACGAGACGTGTAACCATAGCAGAGGATGGTTTCGATCCATCGACCTCTGGGTTATGGGCCCAGCACGCTTCCGCTGCGCCACTCTGCTAAAGCACAGGCTTTTTTTGGGAAAAAGTCTCACTGAACAGTTGAAGCGTGATTGAATATGCATTTATCTCAGCGGTTCAGTGGCGACAATGTCAAGTCAGCAAAAGCTGTGTCGCTGATGTTCTACCTTCCGGAACCGGGAAAGGCTCATGACAAATATTTAGCATAGCAACCAGCAATAAATGGCTTGACTACACTAATGATGGGACTCAAATGCAATATCCAAGCCAATTGAGTGACAAAGCAGCATTTTACAAGCACTGGAGGGGGGTTTTCATGACTGCCTTAGACTGCAACAAAGTCACTGAAATTCTGCCCAAGCTGATAACCAAACAATTATTGAATTTTAGTCATTAAACAGAGGAGGCATTTGCACTCTGCACCCCAGATGGGACTTGAACCCACAATCCCTGGCTTAGGAGGCCAGTGCCTTATCCTTTAGGCCACTGGGGCACGTTTCTGTTATTTTTATAGGGTATCCAAAAGCCCCAAAGTGAAATGAGAGCGATTTTTTCTTTGAACGAAATAGTAGTCTTACCAAAGATTTCTGCAAAAAAATTTCCTTTCCTTTAGAGGCATATTGCAATTCTAAAAAGCACAATTCCTGTAGAATTGGGAAGGTGTTTCAATTTCGCTTTCAAACCCTACGACATGCTCAATACTCAAAGTGACACAGGTGGACTTGGCATGATCTCTGTGTTTTCCTGCTCAAATTAAGTTTGAGGATGTCAAACAATCACCACCACAAAACCTGGGAGAAGATAGTTTTGATCCATCAAGCGCCACATCTTGGGCTCAGCACACTTTTGCAGCACCACTCTGCAAAGCACGCTGAGAGGGTGGAAAATTTACACCCTCCAATATTTCAGTGAAGTGCAACATGCATTAATCTCAAGACTCCACTGGCAACAATGTTCAAACCTGCATGAGCTGTTTCACCGCTTGCATGCATTACAAGACTAGACTAAGGGGCATTATGAAGATGGAGACACCATCTGCAAGTAACGCTCGATTTTTCCCAATTTTCGATGGAACATGATCGCGCAATCAAAGCAATTCAGTTTCCTCAACGGCTGGTATTTGAGTTACACAAACACAGTTATTACAGATGCGTGTATATATTCATTTCTCATCTTCTCTACACTGGCCATTCAAGAACAGTACTTTTCAATCACTGTATAATGATTGTAAAATTCACCAACTATACAACTTAGCCTCATGTATTTATGTGACTCATAAAATGGGAAGAGTATTTCAATTGTTCGATGTTGTTGAGCTTCATGATAAATGTTCATTACGTACACAACAGTCGTCACCTTTTATTCAAACACCAAATGAGAAGTATTCAGATTCAAAATTGTAAAACAAGTTTATGATTATGGCATCTTTGAAAAGTTTGGCCGCACCTCGCTTAGCATCAGAAAAACAGAGAATGACTCATTGGGACAATCTGGATGGATGGAAAAGGCTGTATTTGCAGTGTAATTATTCCTGAATGAGTTTCAGCTTGCCTTAACCTGCACATTTGAGGCAGAGTTCAATTTTAGGTATTGGAAAGGGAACATAATCGTTATCATCTTTCAAGGAGGTATTTGATTTGAGTTTTCTGTAATTGTTCAGAAAACGAGACGTGTAACCATAGCAGAGGATGGTTTCGATCCATCGACCTCTGGGTTATGGGCCCAGCACGCTTCCGCTGCGCCACTCTGCTAAAGCACAGGCTTTTTTTGGGAAAAAGTCTCACTGAACAGTTGAAGCGTGATTGAATATGCATTTATCTCAGCGGTTCAGTGGCGACAATGTCAAGTCAGCAAAAGCTGTGTCGCTGATGTTCTACCTTCCGGAACCGGGAAAGGCTCATGACAAATATTTAGCATAGCAACCAGCAATAAATGGCTTGACCTCACTAATGATGGGACTCAAATGCAATATCCAAGCCAATTGAGTGACAAAGCAGCATTTTACAAGCACTGGAGGGGGGTTTTCATGACTGCCTTAGACTGCAACAAGGTCACTGAAATTCTGCCCAAGCTGATAACCAAACAATTATTGAATTTTAGTCATTAAACAGAAGAGGCATTTGCACTCTGCACCCCAGATGGGACTTGAACCCACAATCCTTGGCTTAGGAGGCCAATGCCTTATCCATTAGGCCACTGGGGAACGTTTCTGTTATTTTTATAGGGCTTCCAAAAGCCCCAAAGTGAAATGAGAGCGATTTTTTCTTTGAACGAAATAGTAGTCTTACCAAAGATTTCTGCAAAAAAATTTCCTTTCCTTTAGAGGCATATTGCAATTCTACAAAGCACAATTCCTGTAGAATTGGGAAGGTGTTTCAATTTCGCTTTCAAACCCTACGACATGCTCAATACTCAAAGTGACACAGGTGGACTTGGCATGATCTCTGTGTTTTCCTGCTCAAATTAAGTTTGAGGATGTCAAACAATCACCACCACAAAACCTGGGAGAAGATAGTTTTGATCCATCAAGCGCCACATCTTGGGCTCAGCACACTTTTGCAGCACCACTCTGCAAAGCACGCTGAGAGGGTGGAAAATTTACACCCTCCAATATTTCAGTGAAGTGCAACATGCATTTATCTCAAGACTCCACTGGCAACAATGTTCAAACCTGCATGAGCTGTTTCACCGCTTGCATGCATTACAAGACTAGACTAAGGGGCATTATGAAGATGGAGACACCATCTGCAAGTAACGCTCGATTTTTCCCAATTTTCGATGGAACATGATCGCGCAATCAAAGCAATTCAGTTTCCTCAACGGCTGGTATTTGAGTTACACAAACACAGTTATTACAGATGCGTGTATATATTCATTTCTCATCTTCTCTACACTGGCCATTCAAGAACAGTACTTTTCAATCACTGTATAATGATTGTAAAATTCACCAACTATACAACTTAGCCTCATGTATTTATGTGACTCATAAAATGGGAAGAGTATTTCAATTGTTCGATGTTGTTGAGCTTCATGATAAATGTTCATTACGTACACAACAGTCGTCACCTTTTATTCAAACACCAAATGAGAAGTATTCAGATTCAAAATTGTAAAACAAGTTTATGATTATGGCATCTTTGAAAAGTTTGGCCGCACCTCGCTTAGCATCAGAAAAACAGAGAATGACTCATTGGGACAATCTGGATGGATGGAAAAGGCTGTATTTGCAGTGTAATTATTCCTGAATGAGTTTCAGCTTGCCTTAACCTGCACATTTGAGGCAGAGTTCAATTTTAGATATTGGAAAGGGAACATAATCGTTATCAGCTTTCAAGGAGGTATTTGGTTTGAGTTTTCTGTAATTGTTCAGAAAGCGAGGCATGTAACCATAGCAGAGGATGGTTTCGATCCATCGACCTCTGGGTTATGGGCCCAGCACGCTTCCGCTGCGCCACTCTGCTAAAGCACAGGCTTTTTTTGGGAAAAAGTCTCACTGAACAGTTGAAGCGTGATTGAATATGCATTTATCTCAGCGGTTCAGTGGCGACAATGTCAAGTCAGCAAAAGCTGTGTCGCTGATGTTCTACCTTCCGGAACCGGGAAAGGCTCATGACAAATATTTAGCATAGCAACCAGCAATAAATGGCTTGACCTCACTAATGATGGGACTCAAATGCAATATCCAAGCCAATTGAGTGACAAAGCAGCATTTTACAAGCACTGGAGGTGGGTTTTCATGACTGCCTTAGACTGCAACAAGGTCACTGAAATTCTGCCCAAGCTGATAACCTAACAATTATTGAATTTTAGTCATTAAACAGAAGAGGTATTTGCACTCTGCACCCCAGATGGGACTTGAACCCACAATCCCTGGCTTAGGAGGCCAGTGCCTTATCCATTAGGCCACTGGGGCACATTTCTGTTATTTTTATAGGGCTTCCAAAAGCCCCAAAGTGAAATGAGAGCAATTTTTTCTTTGAATGAAATAGTAGTCTTACCAAAGATTTCTGCAAAAAAATTTCCTTTCCTTTAGAGGCATATTGCAATTCTACAAAGCACAATTCCTGTAGAATTGGGAAGGTGTTTCAATTTCGCTTTCAAACCCTACGACATGCTCAATACTCAAAGTGACACAGGTGGACTTGGCATGATCTCTGTGTTTTCCTGCTCAAATTAAGTTTGAGGATGTCAAACAATCACCACCACAAAACCTGGGAGAAGATAGTTTTGATCCATCAAGCGCCACATCTTGGGCTCAGCACACTTTTGCAGCACCACTCTGCAAAGCACGCTGAGAGGGTGGAAAATTTACACCCTCCAATATTTCAGTGAAGTGCAACATGCATTAATCTCAAAACTCCACTGGCAACAATGTTCAAACCTGCATGAGCTGTTTCACCGCTTGCATGCATTACAAGACTAGACTAAGGGGCATTATGAAGATGGAGACACCATCTGCAAGTAACGCTCGATTTTGCCCAATTTTCGATGGAACATGATCGCGCAATCAAAGCAATTCAGTTTCCTCAACGGCTGGTATTTGAGTTACACAAACACAGTTATTACAGATGCGTGTATATATTCATTTCTCATCTTCTCTACACTGGCCATTCAAGAACAGTACTTTTCAATCACTGTATAATGATTGTAAAATTCACCAACTATACAACTTAGCCTCATGTATTTATGTGACTCATAAAATGGGAAGAGAATTTCAATTGTTCGATGTTGTTGAGCTTCATGATAAATGTTCATTACGTACACAACAGTCGTCACCTTTTATTCAAACACCAAATGAGAAGTATTCAGATTCAAAATTGTAAAACAAGTTTATGATTATGGCATCTTTGAAAAGTTTGGCCGCACCTCGCTTAGCATCAGAAAAACAGAGAATGCGTCATTGGGACAATCTGGATGGATGGAAAAGGCTGTATTTGCAGTGTAATTATTCCTGAATGAGTTTCAGCTTGCCTTAACCTGCACATTTGAGACAGAGTTCAATTTTAGGTATTGGAAAGGGAACATAATCGTTATCATCTTTCAAGGAGGTATTTGGTTTGAGTTTTCTGTAATTGTTCAGAAAACGAGACGTGTAACCATAGCAGAGGATGGTTTCGATCCATCGACCTCTGGGTTATGGGCCCAGCACGCTTCCGCTGCGCCACTCTGCTAAAGCACAGGCTTTTTTTGGGAAAAAGTCTCACTGAACAGTTGAAGCGTGATTGAATATGCATTTATCTCAGCGGTTCAGTGGCGACAATGTCAAGTCAGCAAAAGCTGTGTCGCTGATGTTCTACCTTCCGGAACCGGGAAAGGCTCATGACAAATATTTAGCATAGCAACCAGCAATAAATGGCTTGACTACACTAATGATGGGACTCAAATGCAATATCCAAGCCAATTGAGTGACAAAGCAGCATTTTACAAGCACTGGAGGGGGGTTTTCATGACTGCCTTAGACTGCAACAAAGTCACTGAAATTCTGCCCAAGCTGATAACCAAACAATTATTGAATTTTAGTCATTAAACAGAGGAGGCATTTGCACTCTGCACCCCAGATGGGACTTGAACCCACAATCCCTGGCTTAGGAGGCCAGTGCCTTATCCTTTAGGCCACTGGGGCACGTTTCTGTTATTTTTATAGGGTATCCAAAAGCCCCAAAGTGAAATGAGAGCGATTTTTTCTTTGAACGAAATAGTAGTCTTACCAAAGATTTCTGCAAAAAAATTTCCTTTCCTTTAGAGGCATATTGCAATTCTAAAAAGCACAATTCCTGTAGAATTGGGAAGGTGTTTCAATTTCGCTTTCAAACCCTACGACATGCTCAATACTCAAAGTGACACAGGTGGACTTGGCATGATCTCTGTGTTTTCCTGCTCAAATTAAGTTTGAGGATGTCAAACAATCACCACCACAAAACCTGGGAGAAGATAGTTTTGATCCATCAAGCGCCACATCTTGGGCTCAGCACACTTTTGCAGCACCACTCTGCAAAGCACGCTGAGAGGGTGGAAAATTTACACCCTCCAATATTTCAGTGAAGTGCAACATGCATTAATCTCAAGACTCCACTGGCAACAATGTTCAAACCTGCATGAGCTGTTTCACCGCTTGCATGCATTACAAGACTAGACTAAGGGGCATTATGAAGATGGAGACACCATCTGCAAGTAACGCTCGATTTTTCCCAATTTTCGATGGAACATGATCGCGCAATCAAAGCAATTCAGTTTCCTCAACGGCTGGTATTTGAGTTACACAAACACAGTTATTACAGATGCGTGTATATATTCATTTCTCATCTTCTCTACACTGGCCATTCAAGAACAGTACTTTTCAATCACTGTATAATGATTGTAAAATTCACCAACTATACAACTTAGCCTCATGTATTTATGTGACTCATAAAATGGGAAGAGTATTTCAATTGTTCGATGTTGTTGAGCTTCATGATAAATGTTCATTACGTACACAACAGTCGTCACCTTTTATTCAAACACCAAATGAGAAGTATTCAGATTCAAAATTGTAAAACAAGTTTATGATTATGGCATCTTTGAAAAGTTTGGCCGCACCTCGCTTAGCATCAGAAAAACAGAGAATGACTCATTGGGACAATCTGGATGGATGGAAAAGGCTGTATTTGCAGTGTAATTATTCCTGAATGAGTTTCAGCTTGCCTTAACCTGCACATTTGAGGCAGAGTTCAATTTTAGGTATTGGAAAGGGAACATAATCGTTATCATCTTTCAAGGAGGTATTTGGTTTGAGTTTTCTGTAATTGTTCAGAAAGCGAGGCATGTGACCATAGCAGAGGATGGTTTCGATCCATCGACCTCTGGGTTATGGGCCCAGCACGCTTCCGCTGCGCCACTCTGCTAAAGCACAGGCTTTTTTTGGGAAAAAGTCTCACTGAACAGTTGAAGCGTGATTGAATATGCATTTATCTCAGCGGTTCAGTGGCGACAATGTCAAGTCAGCAAAAGCTGTGTCGCTGATGTTCTACCTTCCGGAACCGGGAAAGGCTCATGACAAATATTTAGCATAGCAACCAGCAATAAATGGCTTGACCTCACTAATGATGGGACTCAAATGCAATATCCAAGCCAATTGAGTGACAAAGCAGCATTTTACAAGCACTGGAGGGGGGTTTTCATGGCTGCCTTAGACTGCAACAAGGTCACTGAAATTCTGCCCAAGCTGATAACCTAACAATTATTGAATTTTAGTCATTAAACAGAGGAGGCATTTGCACTCTGCACCCCAGATGGGACTTGAACCCACAATCCCTGGCTTAGGAGGCCAGTGCCTTATCCTTTAGGCCACTGGGGCACGTTTCTGTTATTTTTATAGGGTATCCAAAAGCCCCAAAGTGAAATGAGAGCGATTTTTTCTTTGAACGAAATAGTAGTCTTACCAAAGATTTCTGCAAAAAAATTTCCTTTCCTTTAGAGGCATATTGCAATTCTAAAAAGCACAATTCCTGTAGAATTGGGAAGGTGTTTCAATTTCGCTTTCAAACCCTACGACATGCTAAATACTCAAAGTAACACAGGTGGACTTGGCATGATCTCTGTGTTTTCCTGCTCAAATTAAGTTTGAGGATGTCAAACAATCACCACCACAAAACCTGGGAGAAGATAGTTTTGATCCAATCAAGCGCCACATCTTGGGCTCAGCACACTTTTGCAGCACCACTCTGCAAAGCACGCTGAGAGGGTGGAAAATTTACACCCTCCAATATTTCAGTGAAGTGCAACATGCATTAATCTCAAGACTCCACTGGCAACAATGTTCAAACCTGCATGAGCTGTTTCACCGCTTGCATGCATTACAAGACTAGACTAAGGGGCATTATGAAGATGGAGACACCATCTGCAAGTAACGCTCGATTTTGCCCAATTTTCGATGGAACATGATCGCGCAATCAAAGCAATTCAGTTTCCTCAACGGCTGGTATTTGAGTTACACAAACACAGTTATTACAGATGCGTGTATATATTCATTTCTCATCTTCTCTACACTGGCCATTCAAGAACAGTACTTTTCAATCACTGTATAATGATTGTAAAATTCACCAACTATACAACTTAGCCTCATGTATTTATGTGACTCATAAAATGGGAAGAGTATTTCAATTGTTCGATGTTGTTGAGCTTCATGATAAATGTTCATTACGTACACAACAGTCGTCACCTTTTATTCAAACACCAAATGAGAAGTATTCAGATTCAAAATTGTAAAACAAGTTTATGATTATGGCATCTTTGAAAAGTTTGGCCGCACCTCGCTTAGCATCAGAAAAACAGAGAATGACTCATTGGGACAATCTGGATGGATGGAAAAGGCTGTATTTGCAGTGTAATTATTCCTGAATGAGTTTCAGCTTGCCTTAACCTGCACATTTGAGACAGAGTTCAATTTTAGGTATTGGAAAGGGAACATAATCGTTATCATCTTTCAAGGAGGTATTTGGTTTGAGTTTTCTGTAATTGTTCAGAAAAAGAGACGTGTAACCATAGCAGAGGATGGTTTCGATCCATTGACCTCTGGGTTATGGGCCCAGCACGCTTCCGCTGCGCCACTCTGCTAAAGCACAGGCTTTTTTTGGGAAAAAGTCTCACTGAACAGTTGAAGCGTGATTGAATATGCATTTATCTCAGCGGTTCAGTGGCGACAATGTCAAGTCAGCAAAAGCTGTGTCGCTGATGTTCTACCTTCCGGAACCGGGAAAGGCTCATGACAAATATTTAGCATAGCAACCAGCAATAAATGGCTTGACCTCACTAATGATGGGACTCAAATGCAATATCCAAGCCAATTGAGTGACAAAGCAGCATTTTACAAGCACTGGAGGGGGGTTTTCATGACTGCCTTAGACTGCAACAAGGTCACTGAAATTCTGCCCAAGCTGATAACCTAACAATTATTGAATTTTAGTCATTACACAGAGGAGGCATTTGCACTCTGCACCCCAGATGGGAATTGAACCCACAATTCCTGGCTTAGGAGGCCAGTGCCTTATCCATTAGGCCACTGGGGCACGTTTCTGTTATTTTTATAGGGCTTCCAAAAGCCCCAAAGTGAAATGAGAGCGATTTTTTCTTTGAATGAAATAGTAGTCTTACCAAAGATTTCTGCAAAAAAATTTCCTTTCCTTTAGAGGCATATTGCAATTCTAAAAAGCACAATTCCTGTAGAATTGGGAAGGTGTTTCAGTTTCGCTTTCAAACCCTACGACATGCTAAATACTCAAAGAAACACAGGTGGACTTGGCATGATCTCTGTGTTTTCCTGCTCAAATTAAGTTTGAGGATGTCAAACAATCACCACCACAAAACCTGGGAGAAGATAGTTTTGATCCATCAAGCGCCACATCTTGGGCTCAGCACACTTTTGCAGCACCACTCTGCAAAGCACGCTGAGAGGGTGGAAAATTTACACCCTCCAATATTTCAGTGAAGTGCAACATGCATTAATCTCAAGACTCCACTGGCAACAATGTTCAAACCTGCATGAGCTGTTTCACCGCTTGCATGCATTACAAGACTAGACTAAGGGGCATTATGAAGATGGAGACACCATCTGCAAGTAACGCTCGATTTTGCCCAATTTTCGATGGAACATGATCGCGCAATCAAAGCAATTCAGTTTCCTCAACGGCTGGTATTTGAGTTACACAAACACAGTTATTACAGATGCGTGTATATATTCATTTCTCATCTTCTCTACACTGGCCATTCAAGAACAGTACTTTTCAATCACTGTATAATGATTGTAAAATTCACCAACTATACAACTTAGCCTCTTGTATTTATGTGACTCATAAAATGGGAAGAGTATTTCAATTGTTCAATGTTGTTGAGCTTCATGATAAATGTTCATTACGTACAAAACAGTCGTCACCTTTTATTCAAACACCAAATGAGAAGTATTCAGATTCAAAATTGTAAAACAAGTTTATGATTATGGCATCTTTGAAAAGTTTGGCCGCACCTCGCTTAGCATCAGAAAAACAGAGAATGACTCATTGGGACAATCTGGATGGATGGAAAAGGCTGTATTTGCAGTGTAATTATTCCTGAATGAGTTTCAGCTTGCCTTAACCTGCACATTTGAGGCAGAGTTCAATTTTAGGTATTGGAAAGGGAACATAATCGTTATCATCTTTCAAGGAGGTATTTGGTTTGAGTTTTCTGTAATTGTTCAGAAAACGAGACGTGTAACCATAGCAGAGGATGGTTTCGATCCTTCGACCTCTGGGTTATGGGCCTAGCACGCTTCCGCTGCGCCACTCTGCTAAAGCACAGGCTTTTTTTGGGAAAAAGTCTCACTGAACAGTTGAAGCGTGATTGAATATGCATTTATCTCAGCGGTTCAGTGGCGACAATGTCAAGTCAGCAAAAGCTGTGTCGCTGATGTTCTACCTTCCGGAACCGGGAAAGGCTCATGACAAATATTTAGCATAGCAACCAGCAATAAATGGCTTGACCTCACTAATGATGGGACTCAAATGCAATATCCAAGCCAATTGAGTGACAAAGCAGCATTTCACAAGCACTGGAGGGGGGTTTTCATGACTGCCTTAGACTGCAACAAGGTCACTGAAATTCTGCCCAAGCTGATAACCAAACAATTATTGAATTTTAGTCATTAAACAGAAGAGGCATTTGCACTCTGCACCCCAGATGGGACTTTAACCCACAATCCCTGGCTTAGGAGGCCAGTGCCTTATCCATTAGGCCACTGGGGCACGTTTCTGTTATTTTTATAGGGCTTCCAAAAGCCCCAAAGTGAAATGAGAGCGATTTTTTCTTTGAACGAAATAGTAGTCTTACCAAAGATTTCTGCAAAAAAATTTCCTTTCCTTTAGAGGCATATTGCAATTCTACAAAGCACAATTCCTGTAGAATTGGGAAGGTTTTTCAATTTCGCTTTCAAACCCTACGACATGCTCAATACTCAAAGTAACACAGGTGGACTTGGCATGATCTCTGTGTTTTCCTGCTCAAATTAAGTTTGAGGATGTCAAACAATCACCACCACAAAACCTGGGAGAAGATAGTTTTGATCCATCAAGCGCCGCATCTTGGGCTCAGCACACTTTTGCAGCACCACTCTGCAAAGCACGCTGAGAGGGTGGAAAATTTACACCCTCCAATATTTCAGTGAAGTGCAACATGCATTAATCTCAAGACTCCACTGGCAACAATGTTCAAACCTGCATGAGCTGTTTCACCGCTTGCATGCATTACAAGACTAGACTAAGGGGCATTATGAAGATGGAGACACCATCTGCAAGTAACGCTCGATTTTGCCCAATTTTCGATGGAACATGATCGCGCAATCAAAGCAATTCAGTTTCCTCAACGGCTGGTATTTGAGTTACACAAACACAGTTATTACAGATGCGTGTATATATTCATTTCTCATCTTCTCTACACTGGCCATTCAAGAACAGTACTTTTCAATCACTGTATAATGATTGTAAAATTCACCAACTATACAACTTAGCCTCATGTATTTATGTGACTCATAAAATGGGAAGAGTATTTCAATTGTTCGATGTTGTTGAGCTTCATGATAAATGTTCATTACGTACACAACAGTCGTCACCTTTTATTCAAACACCAAATGAGAAGTATTCAGATTCAAAATTGTAAAACAAGTTTATGATTATGGCATCTTTGAAAAGTTTGGCCGCACCTCGCTTAGCATCAGAAAAACAGAGAATGACTCATTGGGACAATCTGGATGGATGGAAAAGGCTGTATTTGCAGTGTAATTATTCCTGAATGAGTTTCAGCTTGCCTTAACCTGCACATTTGAGGCAGAGTTCAATTTTAGATATTGGAAAGGGAACATAATCGTTATCAGCTTTCAAGGAGGTATTTGGTTTGAGTTTTCTGTAATTGTTCAGAAAGCGAGGCATGTAACCATAGCAGAGGATGGTTTCGATCCATCGACCTCTGGGTTATGGGCCCAGCACGCTTCCGCTGCG
Organism: Gymnothorax reevesii; assembly: GCA_029721435.1. Lineage (NCBI taxonomy): Eukaryota > Metazoa > Chordata > Actinopteri > Anguilliformes > Muraenidae > Gymnothorax > Gymnothorax reevesii. Next base: position 2,048,557 of record CM056588.1, read on the forward strand.
CCACTCTGCTAAAGCACAGGCTTTTTTTGGGAAAAAGTCTCACTGAACAGTTGAAGCGTGATTGAATATGCATTTATCTCAGCGGTTCAGTGGCGACAATGTCAAGTCAGCAAAAGCTGTGTCGCTGATGTTCTACCTTCCGGAACCGGGAAAGGCTCATGACAAATATTTAGCATAGCAACCAGCAATAAATGGCTTGACCTCACTAATGATGGGACTCAAATGCAATATCCAAGCCAATTGAGTGACAAAGCAGCATTTTACAAGCACTGGAGGTGGGTTTTCATGACTGCCTTAGACTGCAACAAGGTCACTGAAATTCTGCCCAAGCTGATAACCTAACAATTATTGAATTTTAGTCATTAAACAGAAGAGGTATTTGCACTCTGCACCCCAGATGGGACTTGAACCCACAATCCCTGGCTTAGGAGGCCAGTGCCTTATCCATTAGGCCACTGGGGCACGTTTCTGTTATTTTTATGGGGCTTCCAAAAGCCCCAAAGTGAAATGAGAGCGATTTTTTCTTTGAACGAAATAGTAGTCTTACCAAAGATTTCTGCAAAAAAATTTCCTTTCCTTTAGAGGCATATTGCAATTCTACAAAGCACAATTCCTGTAGAATTGGGAAGGTGTTTCAATTTCGCTTTCAAACCCTACGACATGCTCAATACTCAAAGTGACACAGGTGGACTTGGCATGATCTCTGTGTTTTCCTGCTCAAATTAAGTTTGAGGATGTCAAACAATCACCACCACAAAACCTGGGAGAAGATAGTTTTGATCCATCAAGCGCCACATCTTGGGCTCAGCACACTTTTGCAGCACCACTCTGCAAAGCACGCTGAGAGGGTGGAAAATTTACACCCTCCAATATTTCAGTGAAGTGCAACATGCATTAATCTCAAGACTCCACTGGCAACAATGTTCAAACCTGCATGAGCTGTTTCACCGCTTGCATGCATTACAAGACTAGACTAAGGGGCATTATGAAGATGGAGACACCATCTGCAAGTAACGCTCGATTTTGCCCAATTTTCGATGGAACATGATCGCGCAATCAAAGCAATTCAGTTTCCTCAACGGCTGGTATTTGAGTTACACAAACACAGTTATTACAGATGCGTGTATATATTCATTTCTCATCTTCTCTACACTGGCCATTCAAGAACAGTACTTTTCAATCACTGTATAATGATTGTAAAATTCACCAACTATACAACTTAGCCTCATGTATTTATGTGACTCATAAAATGGGAAGAGTATTTCAATTGTTCAATGTTGTTGAGCTTCATGATAAATGTTCATTACGTACACAACAGTCGTCACCTTTTATTCAAACACCAAATGAGAAGTATTCAGATTCAAAATTGTAAAACAAGTTTATGATTATGGCATCTTTGAAAAGTTTGGCCGCACCTCGCTTAGCATCAGAAAAACAGAGAATGACTCATTGGGACAATCTGGATGGATGGAAAAGGCTGTATTTGCAGTGTAATTATTCCTGAATGAGTTTCAGCTTGCCTTAACCTGCACATTTGAGGCAGAGTTCAATTTTAGGTATTGGAAAGGGAACATAATTGTTATCATCTTTCAAGGAGGTATTTGGTTTGAGTTTTCTGTAATTGTTCAGAAAACGAGACGTGTAACCATAGCAGAGGATGGTTTCGATCCATCGACCTCTGGGTTATGGGCCCAGCACGCTTCCGCTGCGCCACTCTGCTAAAGCACAGGCTTTTTTTGGGAAAAAGTCTCACTGAACAGTTGAAGCGTGATTGAATATGCATTTATCTCAGCGGTTCAGTGGCGACAATGTCAAGTCAGCAAAAGCTGTGTCGCTGATGTTCTACCTTCCGGAACCGGGAAAGGCTCATGACAAATATTTAGCATAGCAACCAGCAATAAATGGCTTGACCTCACTAATGATGGGACTCAAATGCAATATCCAAGCCAATTGAGTGACAAAGCAGCATTTCACAAGCACTGGAGGGGGGTTTTCATGACTGCCTTAGACTGCAACAAGGTCACTGAAATTCTGCCCAAGCTGATAACCAAACAATTATTGAATTTTAGTCATTAAACAGAAGAGGCATTTGCACTCTGCACCCCAGATGGGACTTTAACCCACAATCCCTGGCTTAGGAGGCCAGTGCCTTATCCATTAGGCCACTGGGGCACGTTTCTGTTATTTTTATAGGGCTTCCAAAAGCCCCAAAGTGAAATGAGAGCGATTTTTTCTTTGAACGAAATAGTAGTCTTACCAAAGATTTCTGCAAAAAAATTTCCTTTCCTTTAGAGGCATATTGCAATTCTACAAAGCACAATTCCTGTAGAATTGGGAAGGTGTTTCAATTTCGCTTTCAAACCCTACGACATGCTCAATACTCAAAGTAACACAGGTGGACTTGGCATGATCTCTGTGTTTTCCTGCTCAAATTAAGTTTGAGGATGTCAAACAATCACCACCACAAAACCTGGGAGAAGATAGTTTTGATCCATCAAGCGCCGCATCTTGGGCTCAGCACACTTTTGCAGCACCACTCTGCAAAGCACGCTGAGAGGGTGGAAAATTTACACCCTCCAATATTTCAGTGAAGTGCAACATGCATTAATCTCAAGACTCCACTGGCAACAATGTTCAAACCTGCATGAGCTGTTTCACCGCTTGCATGCATTACAAGACTAGACTAAGGGGCATTATGAAGATGGAGACACCATCTGCAAGTAACGCTCGATTTTGCCCAATTTTCGATGGAACATGATCGCGCAATCAAAGCAATTCAGTTTCCTCAACGTCTGGTATTTGAGTTACACAAACACAGTTATTACAGATGCGTGTATATATTCATTTCTCATCTTCTCTACACTGGCCATTCAAGAACAGTACTTTTCAATCACTGTATAATGATTGTAAAATTCACCAACTATACAACTTAGCCTCATGTATTTATGTGACTCATAAAATGGGAAGAGTATTTCAATTGTTCGATGTTGTTGAGCTTCATGATAAATGTTCATTACGTACACAACAGTCGTCACCTTTTATTCAAACACCAAATGAGAAGTATTCAGATTCAAAATTGTAAAACAAGTTTATGATTATGGCATCTTTGAAAAGTTTGGCCGCACCTCGCTTAGCATCAGAAAAAGAGAGAATGACTCATTGGGACAATCTGGATGGATGGAAAAGGCTGTATTTGCAGTGTAATTATTCCTGAATGAGTTTCAGCTTGCCTTAACCTGCACATTTGAGGCAGAGTTCAATTTTAGATATTGGAAAGGGAACATAATCGTTATCAGCTTTCAAGGAGGTATTTGGTTTGAGTTTTCTGTAATTGTTCAGAAAGCGAGGCATGTAACCATAGCAGAGGATGGTTTCGATCCATCGACCTCTGGGTTATGGGCCCAGCACGCTTCCGCTGCACCACTCTGCTAAAGCACAGGCTTTTTTTGGGAAAAAGTCTCACTGAACAGTTGAAGCGTGATTGAATATGCATTTATCTCAGCGGTTCAGTGGCGACAATGTCAAGTCAGCAAAAGCTGTGTCGCTGATGTTCTACCTTCCGGAACCGGGAAAGGCTCATGACAAATATTTAGCATAGCAACCAGCAATAAATGGCTTGACCTCACTAATGATGGGACTCAAATGCAATATCCAAGCCAATTGAGTGACAAAGCAGCATTTTACAAGCACTGGAGGTGGGTTTTCATGACTGCCTTAGACTGCAACAAGGTCACTGAAATTCTGCCCAAGCTGATAACCTAACAATTATTGAATTTTAGTCATTAAACAGAAGAGGTATTTGCACTCTGCACCCCAGATGGGACTTGAACCCACAATCCCTGGCTTAGGAGGCCAGTGCCTTATCCATTAGGCCACTGGGGCACATTTCTGTTATTTTTATAGGGCTTCCAAAAGCCCCAAAGTGAAATGAGAGCGATTTTTTCTTTGAACGAAATAGTAGTCTTACCAAAGATTTCTGCAAAAAAATTTCCTTTCCTTTAGAGGCATATTGCAATTCTACAAAGCACAATTCCTGTAGAATTGGGAAGGTGTTTCAATTTCGCTTTCAAACCCTACGACATGCTCAATACTCAAAGTAACACAGGTGGACTTGGCATGATCTCTGTGTTTTCCTGCTCAAATTAAGTTTGAGGATGTCAAACGATCACCACCACAAAACCTTGGAGAAGATAGTTTTGATCCATCAAGCGCCACATCTTGGGCTCAGCACACTTTTGCAGCACCACTCTGCAAAGCACGCTGAGAGGGTGGAAAATTTACACCCTCCAATATTTCAGTGAAGTGCAACATGCATTAATCTCAAGACTCCACTGGCAACAATGTTCAAACCTGCATGAGCTGTTTCACCGCTTGCATGCATTACAAGACTAGACTAAGGGGCATTATGAAGATGGAGACACCATCTGCAAGTAACGCTCGATTTTGCCCAATTTTCGATGGAACATGATCGCGCAATCAAAGCAATTCAGTTTCCTCAACGGCTGGTATTTGAGTTACACAAACACAGTTATTACAGATGCGTGTATATATTCATTTCTCATCTTCTCTACACTGGCCATTCAAGAACAGTACTTTTCAATCACTGTATAATGATTGTAAAATTCACCAACTATACAACTTAGCCTCTTGTATTTATGTGACTCATAAAATGGGAAGAGTATTTCAATTGTTCAATGTTGTTGAGCTTCATGATAAATGTTCATTACGTACAAAACAGTCGTCACCTTTTATTCAAACACCAAATGAGAAGTATTCAGATTCAAAATTGTAAAACAAGTTTATGATTATGGCATCTTTGAAAAGTTTGGCCGCACCTCGCTTAGCATCAGAAAAACAGAGAATGACTCATTGGGACAATCTGGATGGATGGAAAAGGCTGTATTTGCAGTGTAATTATTCCTGAATGAGTTTCAGCTTGCCTTAACCTGCACATTTGAGGCAGAGTTCAATTTTAGGTATTGGAAAGGGAACATAATCGTTATCATCTTTCAAGGAGGTATTTGGTTTGAGTTTTCTGTAATTGTTCAGAAAACGAGACGTGTAACCATAGCAGAGGATGGTTTCGATCCTTCGACCTCTGGGTTATGGGCCTAGCACGCTTCCGCTGCGCCACTCTGCTAAAGCACAGGCTTTTTTTGGGAAAAAGTCTCACTGAACAGTTGAAGCGTGATTGAATATGCATTTATCTCAGCGGTTCAGTGGCGACAATGTCAAGTCAGCAAAAGCTGTGTCGCTGATGTTCTACCTTCCGGAACCGGGAAAGGCTCATGACAAATATTTAGCATAGCAACCAGCAATAAATGGCTTGACCTCACTAATGATGGGACTCAAATGCAATATCCAAGCCAATTGAGTGACAAAGCAGCATTTCACAAGCACTGGAGGGGGGTTTTCATGACTGCCTTAGACTGCAACAAGGTCACTGAAATTCTGCCCAAGCTGATAACCAAACAATTATTGAATTTTAGTCATTAAACAGAAGAGGCATTTGCACTCTGCACCCCAGATGGGACTTTAACCCACAATCCCTGGCTTAGGAGGCCAGTGCCTTATCCATTAGGCCACTGGGGCACGTTTCTGTTATTTTTATAGGGCTTCCAAAAGCCCCAAAGTGAAATGAGAGCGATTTTTTCTTTGAACGAAATAGTAGTCTTACCAAAGATTTCTGCAAAAAAATTTCCTTTCCTTTAGAGGCATATTGCAATTCTACAAAGCACAATTCCTGTAGAATTGGGAAGGTTTTTCAATTTCGCTTTCAAACCCTACGACATGCTCAATACTCAAAGTAACACAGGTGGACTTGGCATGATCTCTGTGTTTTCCTGCTCAAATTAAGTTTGAGGATGTCAAACAATCACCACCACAAAACCTGGGAGAAGATAGTTTTGATCCATCAAGCGCCGCATCTTGGGCTCAGCACACTTTTGCAGCACCACTCTGCAAAGCACGCTGAGAGGGTGGAAAATTTACACCCTCCAATATTTCAGTGAAGTGCAACATGCATTAATCTCAAGACTCCACTGGCAACAATGTTCAAACCTGCATGAGCTGTTTCACCGCTTGCATGCATTACAAGACTAGACTAAGGGGCATTATGAAGATGGAGACACCATCTGCAAGTAACGCTCGATTTTGCCCAATTTTCGATGGAACATGATCGCGCAATCAAAGCAATTCAGTTTCCTCAACGGCTGGTATTTGAGTTACACAAACACAGTTATTACAGATGCGTGTATATATTCATTTCTCATCTTCTCTACACTGGCCATTCAAGAACAGTACTTTTCAATCACTGTATAATGATTGTAAAATTCACCAACTATACAACTTAGCCTCATGTATTTATGTGACTCATAAAATGGGAAGAGTATTTCAATTGTTCGATGTTGTTGAGCTTCATGATAAATGTTCATTACGTACACAACAGTCGTCACCTTTTATTCAAACACCAAATGAGAAGTATTCAGATTCAAAATTGTAAAACAAGTTTATGATTATGGCATCTTTGAAAAGTTTGGCCGCACCTCGCTTAGCATCAGAAAAACAGAGAATGACTCATTGGGACAATCTGGATGGATGGAAAAGGCTGTATTTGCAGTGTAATTATTCCTGAATGAGTTTCAGCTTGCCTTAACCTGCACATTTGAGGCAGAGTTCAATTTTAGATATTGGAAAGGGAACATAATCGTTATCAGCTTTCAAGGAGGTATTTGGTTTGAGTTTTCTGTAATTGTTCAGAAAGCGAGGCATGTAACCATAGCAGAGGATGGTTTCGATCCATCGACCTCTGGGTTATGGGCCCAGCACGCTTCCGCTGCGCCACTCTGCTAAAGCACAGGCTTTTTTTGGGAAAAAGTCTCACTGAACAGTTGAAGCGTGATTGAATATGCATTTATCTCAGCGGTTCAGTGGCGACAATGTCAAGTCAGCAAAAGCTGTGTCGCTGATGTTCTACCTTCCGGAACCGGGAAAGGCTCATGACAAATATTTAGCATAGCAACCAGCAATAAATGGCTTGACCTCACTAATGATGGGACTCAAATGCAATATCCAAGCCAATTGAGTGACAAAGCAGCATTTTACAAGCACTGGAGGTGGGTTTTCATGACTGCCTTAGACTGCAACAAGGTCACTGAAATTCTGCCCAAGCTGATAACCTAACAATTATTGAATTTTAGTCATTAAACAGAAGAGGTATTTGCACTCTGCACCCCAGATGGGACTTGAACCCACAATCCCTGGCTTAGGAGGCCAGTGCCTTATCCATTAGGCCACTGGGGCACGTTTCTGTTATTTTTATGGGGCTTCCAAAAGCCCCAAAGTGAAATGAGAGCGATTTTTTCTTTGAACGAAATAGTAGTCTTACCAAAGATTTCTGCAAAAAAATTTCCTTTCCTTTAGAGGCATATTGCAATTCTACAAAGCACAATTCCTGTAGAATTGGGAAGGTGTTTCAATTTCGCTTTCAAACCCTACGACATGCTCAATACTCAAAGTGACACAGGTGGACTTGGCATGATCTCTGTGTTTTCCTGCTCAAATTAAGTTTGAGGATGTCAAACAATCACCACCACAAAACCTGGGAGAAGATAGTTTTGATCCATCAAGCGCCACATCTTGGGCTCAGCACACTTTTGCAGCACCACTCTGCAAAGCACGCTGAGAGGGTGGAAAATTTACACCCTCCAATATTTCAGTGAAGTGCAACATGCATTAATCTCAAGACTCCACTGGCAACAATGTTCAAACCTGCATGAGCTGTTTCACCGCTTGCATGCATTACAAGACTAGACTAAGGGGCATTATGAAGATGGAGACACCATCTGCAAGTAACGCTCGATTTTGCCCAATTTTCGATGGAACATGATCGCGCAATCAAAGCAATTCAGTTTCCTCAACGGCTGGTATTTGAGTTACACAAACACAGTTATTACAGATGCGTGTATATATTCATTTCTCATCTTCTCTACACTGGCCATTCAAGAACAGTACTTTTCAATCACTGTATAATGATTGTAAAATTCACCAACTATACAACTTAGCCTCATGTATTTATGTGACTCATAAAATGGGAAGAGTATTTCAATTGTTCAATGTTGTTGAGCTTCATGATAAATGTTCATTACGTACACAACAGTCGTCACCTTTTATTCAAACACCAAATGAGAAGTATTCAGATTCAAAATTGTAAAACAAGTTTATGATTATGGCATCTTTGAAAAGTTTGGCCGCACCTCGCTTAGCATCAGAAAAACAGAGAATGACTCATTGGGACAATCTGGATGGATGGAAAAGGCTGTATTTGCAGTGTAATTATTCCTGAATGAGTTTCAGCTTGCCTTAACCTGCACATTTGAGGCAGAGTTCAATTTTAGGTATTGGAAAGGGAACATAATTGTTATCATCTTTCAAGGAGGTATTTGGTTTGAGTTTTCTGTAATTGTTCAGAAAACGAGACGTGTAACCATAGCAGAGGATGGTTTCGATCCATCGACCTCTGGGTTATGGGCCCAGCACGCTTCCGCTGCGCCACTCTGCTAAAGCACAGGCTTTTTTTGGGAAAAAGTCTCACTGAACAGTTGAAGCGTGATTGAATATGCATTTATCTCAGCGGTTCAGTGGCGACAATGTCAAGTCAGCAAAAGCTGTGTCGCTGATGTTCTACCTTCCGGAACCGGGAAAGGCTCATGACAAATATTTAGCATAGCAACCAGCAATAAATGGCTTGACCTCACTAATGATGGGACTCAAATGCAATATCCAAGCCAATTGAGTGACAAAGCAGCATTTCACAAGCACTGGAGGGGGGTTTTCATGACTGCCTTAGACTGCAACAAGGTCACTGAAATTCTGCCCAAGCTGATAACCAAACAATTATTGAATTTTAGTCATTAAACAGAAGAGGCATTTGCACTCTGCACCCCAGATGGGACTTTAACCCACAATCCCTGGCTTAGGAGGCCAGTGCCTTATCCATTAGGCCACTGGGGCACGTTTCTGTTATTTTTATAGGGCTTCCAAAAGCCCCAAAGTGAAATGAGAGCGATTTTTTCTTTGAACGAAATAGTAGTCTTACCAAAGATTTCTGCAAAAAAATTTCCTTTCCTTTAGAGGCATATTGCAATTCTACAAAGCACAATTCCTGTAGAATTGGGAAGGTGTTTCAATTTCGCTTTCAAACCCTACGACATGCTCAATACTCAAAGTAACACAGGTGGACTTGGCATGATCTCTGTGTTTTCCTGCTCAAATTAAGTTTGAGGATGTCAAACAATCACCACCACAAAACCTGGGAGAAGATAGTTTTGATCCATCAAGCGCCGCATCTTGGGCTCAGCACACTTTTGCAGCACCACTCTGCAAAGCACGCTGAGAGGGTGGAAAATTTACACCCTCCAATATTTCAGTGAAGTGCAACATGCATTAATCTCAAGACTCCACTGGCAACAATGTTCAAACCTGCATGAGCTGTTTCACCGCTTGCATGCATTACAAGACTAGACTAAGGGGCATTATGAAGATGGAGACACCATCTGCAAGTAACGCTCGATTTTGCCCAATTTTCGATGGAACATGATCGCGCAATCAAAGCAATTCAGTTTCCTCAACGTCTGGTATTTGAGTTACACAAACACAGTTATTACAGATGCGTGTATATATTCATTTCTCATCTTCTCTACACTGGCCATTCAAGAACAGTACTTTTCAATCACTGTATAATGATTGTAAAATTCACCAACTATACAACTTAGCCTCATGTATTTATGTGACTCATAAAATGGGAAGAGTATTTCAATTGTTCGATGTTGTTGAGCTTCATGATAAATGTTCATTACGTACACAACAGTCGTCACCTTTTATTCAAACACCAAATGAGAAGTATTCAGATTCAAAATTGTAAAACAAGTTTATGATTATGGCATCTTTGAAAAGTTTGGCCGCACCTCGCTTAGCATCAGAAAAAGAGAGAATGACTCATTGGGACAATCTGGATGGATGGAAAAGGCTGTATTTGCAGTGTAATTATTCCTGAATGAGTTTCAGCTTGCCTTAACCTGCACATTTGAGGCAGAGTTCAATTTTAGATATTGGAAAGGGAACATAATCGTTATCAGCTTTCAAGGAGGTATTTGGTTTGAGTTTTCTGTAATTGTTCAGAAAGCGAGGCATGTAACCATAGCAGAGGATGGTTTCGATCCATCGACCTCTGGGTTATGGGCCCAGCACGCTTCCGCTGCACCACTCTGCTAAAGCACAGGCTTTTTTTGGGAAAAAGTCTCACTGAACAGTTGAAGCGTGATTGAATATGCATTTATCTCAGCGGTTCAGTGGCGACAATGTCAAGTCAGCAAAAGCTGTGTCGCTGATGTTCTACCTTCCGGAACCGGGAAAGGCTCATGACAAATATTTAGCATAGCAACCAGCAATAAATGGCTTGACCTCACTAATGATGGGACTCAAATGCAATATCCAAGCCAATTGAGTGACAAAGCAGCATTTTACAAGCACTGGAGGTGGGTTTTCATGACTGCCTTAGACTGCAACAAGGTCACTGAAATTCTGCCCAAGCTGATAACCTAACAATTATTGAATTTTAGTCATTAAACAGAAGAGGTATTTGCACTCTGCACCCCAGATGGGACTTGAACCCACAATCCCTGGCTTAGGAGGCCAGTGCCTTATCCATTAGGCCACTGGGGCACGTTTCTGTTATTTTTATGGGGCTTCCAAAAGCCCCAAAGTGAAATGAGAGCGATTTTTTCTTTGAACGAAATAGTAGTCTTACCAAAGATTTCTGCAAAAAAATTTCCTTTCCTTTAGAGGCATATTGCAATTCTACAAAGCACAATTCCTGTAGAATTGGGAAGGTGTTTCAATTTCGCTTTCAAACCCTACGACATGCTCAATACTCAAAGTGACACAGGTGGACTTGGCATGATCTCTGTGTTTTCCTGCTCAAATTAAGTTTGAGGATGTCAAACAATCACCACCACAAAACCTGGGAGAAGATAGTTTTGATCCATCAAGCGCCACATCTTGGGCTCAGCACACTTTTGCAGCACCACTCTGCAAAGCACGCTGAGAGGGTGGAAAATTTACACCCTCCAATATTTCAGTGATGTGCAACATGCATTAATCTCAAAACTCCACTGGCAACAATGTTCAAACCTGCATGAGCTGTTTCACCGCTTGCATGCATTACAAGACTAGACTAAGGGGCATTATGAAGATGGAGACACCATCTGCAAGTAACGCTCGATTTTGCCCAATTTTCGATGGAACATGATCGCGCAATCAAAGCAATTCAGTTTCCTCAACGGCTGGTATTTGAGTTACACAAACACAGTTATTACAGATGCGTGTATATATTCATTTCTCATCTTCTCTACACTGGCCATTCAAGAACAGTACTTTTCAATCACTGTATAATGATTGTAAAATTCACCAACTATACAACTTAGCCTCATGTATTTATGTGACTCATAAAATGGGAAGAGTATTTCAATTGTTCAATGTTGTTGAGCTTCATGATAAATGTTCATTACGTACACAACAGTCGTCACCTTTTATTCAAACACCAAATGAGAAGTATTCAGATTCAAAATTGTAAAACAAGTTTATGATTATGGCATCTTTGAAAAGTTTGGCCGCACCTCGCTTAGCATCAGAAAAACAGAGAATGACTCATTGGGACAATCTGGATGGATGGAAAAGGCTGTATTTGCAGTGTAATTATTCCTGAATGAGTTTCAGCTTGCCTTAACCTGCACATTTGAGGCAGAGTTCAATTTTAGGTATTGGAAAGGGAACATAATTGTTATCATCTTTCAAGGAGGTATTTGGTTTGAGTTTTCTGTAATTGTTCAGAAAACGAGACGTGTAACCATAGCAGAGGATGGTTTCGATCCATCGACCTCTGGGTTATGGGCCCAGCACGCTTCCGCTGCGCCACTCTGCTAAAGCACAGGCTTTTTTTGGGAAAAAGTCTCACTGAACAGTTGAAGCGTGATTGAATATGCATTTATCTCAGCGGTTCAGTGGCGACAATGTCAAGTCAGCAAAAGCTGTGTCGCTGATGTTCTACCTTCCGGAACCGGGAAAGGCTCATGACAAATATTTAGCATAGCAACCAGCAATAAATGGCTTGACCTCACTAATGATGGGACTCAAATGCAATATCCAAGCCAATTGAGTGACAAAGCAGCATTTCACAAGCACTGGAGGGGGGTTTTCATGACTGCCTTAGACTGCAACAAGGTCACTGAAATTCTGCCCAAGCTGATAACCAAACAATTATTGAATTTTAGTCATTTAACAGAAGAGGCATTTGCACTCTGCACCCCAGATGGGACTTTAACCCACAATCCCTGGCTTAGGAGGCCAGTGCCTTATCCATTAGGCCACTGGGGCACGTTTCTGTTATTTTTATAGGGCTTCCAAAAGCCCCAAAGTGAAATGAGAGCGATTTTTTCTTTGAACGAAATAGTAGTCTTACCAAAGATTTCTGCAAAAAAATTTCCTTTCCTTTAGAGGCATATTGCAATTCTACAAAGCACAATTCCTGTAGAATTGGGAAGGTGTTTCAATTTCGCTTTCAAACCCTACGACATGCTCAATACTCAAAGTAACACAGGTGGACTTGGCATGATCTCTGTGTTTTCCTGCTCAAATTAAGTTTGAGGATGTCAAACAATCACCACCACAAAACCTGGGAGAAGATAGTTTTGATCCATCAAGCGCCGCATCTTGGGCTCAGCACACTTTTGCAGCACCACTCTGCAAAGCACGCTGAGAGGGTGGAAAATTTACACCCTCCAATATTTCAGTGAAGTGCAACATGCATTAATCTCAAGACTCCACTGGCAACAATGTTCAAACCTGCATGAGCTGTTTCACCGCTTGCATGCATTAAAAGACTAGACTAAGGGGCATTATGAAGATGGAGACACCATCTGCAAGTAACGCTCGATTTTGCCCAATTTTCGATGGAACATGATCGCGCAATCAAAGCAATTCAGTTTCCTCAACGTCTGGTATTTGAGTTACACAAACACAGTTATTACAGATGCGTGTATATATTCATTTCTCATCTTCTCTACACTGGCCATTCAAGAACAGTACTTTTCAATCACTGTATAATGATTGTAAAATTCACCAACTATACAACTTAGCCTCATGTATTTATGTGACTCATAAAATGGGAAGAGTATTTCAATTGTTCGATGTTGTTGAGCTTCATGATAAATGTTCATTACGTACACAACAGTCGTCACCTTTTATTCAAACACCAAATGAGAAGTATTCAGATTCAAAATTGTAAAACAAGTTTATGATTATGGCATCTTTGAAAAGTTTGGCCGCACCTCGCTTAGCATCAGAAAAAGAGAGAATGACTCATTGGGACAATCTGGATGGATGGAAAAGGCTGTATTTGCAGTGTAATTATTCCTGAATGAGTTTCAGCTTGCCTTAACCTGCACATTTGAGGCAGAGTTCAATTTTAGATATTGGAAAGGGAACATAATCGTTATCAGCTTTCAAGGAGGTATTTGGTTTGAGTTTTCTGTAATTGTTCAGAAAGCGAGGCATGTAACCATAGCAGAGGATGGTTTCGATCCATCGACCTCTGGGTTATGGGCCCAGCACGCTTCCGCTGCACCACTCTGCTAAAGCACAGGCTTTTTTTGGGAAAAAGTCTCACTGAACAGTTGAAGCGTGATTGAATATGCATTTATCTCAGCGGTTCAGTGGCGACAATGTCAAGTCAGCAAAAGCTGTGTCGCTGATGTTCTACCTTCCGGAACCGGGAAAGGCTCATGACAAATATTTAGCATAGCAACCAGCAATAAATGGCTTGACCTCACTAATGATGGGACTCAAATGCAATATCCAAGCCAATTGAGTGACAAAGCAGCATTTTACAAGCACTGGAGGTGGGTTTTCATGACTGCCTTAGACTGCAACAAGGTCACTGAAATTCTGCCCAAGCTGATAACCTAACAATTATTGAATTTTAGTCATTAAACAGAAGAGGTATTTGCACTCTGCACCCCAGATGGGACTTGAACCCACAATCCCTGGCTTAGGAGGCCAGTGCCTTATCCATTAGGCCACTGGGGCACGTTTCTGTTATTTTTATGGGGCTTCCAAAAGCCCCAAAGTGAAATGAGAGCGATTTTTTCTTTGAACGAAATAGTAGTCTTACCAAAGATTTCTGCAAAAAAATTTCCTTTCCTTTAGAGGCATATTGCAATTCTACAAAGCACAATTCCTGTAGAATTGGGAAGGTGTTTCAATTTCGCTTTCAAACCCTACGACATGCTCAATACTCAAAGTGACACAGGTGGACTTGGCATGATCTCTGTGTTTTCCTGCTCAAATTAAGTTTGAGGATGTCAAACAATCACCACCACAAAACCTGGGAGAAGATAGTTTTGATCCATCAAGCGCCACATCTTGGGCTCAGCACACTTTTGCAGCACCACTCTGCAAAGCACGCTGAGAGGGTGGAAAATTTACACCCTCCAATATTTCAGTGACGTGCAACATGCATTAATCTCAAAACTCCACTGGCAACAATGTTCAAACCTGCATGAGCTGTTTCACCGCTTGCATGCATTACAAGACTAGACTAAGGGGCATTATGAAGATGGAGACACCATCTGCAAGTAACGCTCGATTTTGCCCAATTTTCGATGGAACATGATCGCGCAATCAAAGCAATTCAGTTTCCTCAACGGCTGGTATTTGAGTTACACAAACACAGTTATTACAGATGCCTGTATATATTCATTTCTCATCTTCTCTACACTGGCCATTCAAGAACAGTACTTTTCAATCACTGTATAATGATTGTAAAATTCACCAACTATACAACTTAGCCTCATGTATTTATGTGACTCATAAAATGGGAAGAGTATTTCAATTGTTCGATGTTGTTGAGCTTCATGATAAATGTTCATTACGTACACAACAGTCGTCACCTTTTATTCAAACACCAAATGAGAAGTATTCAGATTCAAAATTGTAAAACAAGTTTATGATTATGGCATCTTTGAAAAGTTTGGCCGCACCTCGCTTAGCATCAGAAAAACAGAGAATGACTCATTGGGACAATCTCGATGGATGGAAAAGGCTGTATTTGCAGTGTAATTATTCCTGAATGAGTTTCAGCTTGCCTTAACCTGCACATTTGAGGCAGAGTTCAATCTTAGATATTGGAAAGGGAACATAATTGTTATCAGCTTTCAAGGAGGTATTTGGTTTGAGTTTTCTGTAATTGTTCAGAAAGCGAGGCATGTAACCATAGCTGAGGATGGTTTCGATCCATCGACCTCTGGGTTATGGGCCCAGCACGCTTCCGCTGCGCCACTCTGCTAAAGCACAGGCTTTTTTTGGGAAAAAGTCTCACTGAACAGTTGAAGCGTGATTGAATATGCATTTATCTCAGCGGTTCAGTGGCGACAATGTCAAGTCAGCAAAAGCTGTGTCGCTGATGTTCTACCTTCCGGAACCGGGAAAGGCTCATGACAAATATTTAGCATAGCAACCAGCAATAAATGGCTTGACTACACTAATGATGGGACTCAAATGCAATATCCAAGCCAATTGAGTGACAAAGCAGCATTTTACAAGCACTGGAGGGGGGTTTTCATGACTGCCTTAGACTGCAACAAGGTCACTGAAATTCTGCCCAAGCTGATAACCAAACAATTATTGAATTTTAGTCATTAAACAGAGGAGGCATTTGCACTCTGCACCCCAGATGGGACTTGAACCCACAATCCCTGGCTTAGGAGGCCAGTGCCTTATCCTTTAGGCCACTGGGGCACATTTCTGTTATTTTTATAGGGTATCCAAAAGCCCCAAAGTGAAATGAGAGCGATTTTTTCTTTGAACGAAATAGTAGTCTTACCAAAGATTTCTGCAAAAAAATTTCCTTTCCTTTAGAGGCATATTGCAATTCTAAAAAGCACAATTCCTGTAGAATTGGGAAGGTGTTTCAATTTCGCTTTCAAACCCTACGACATGCTCAATACTCAAAGTGACACAGGTGGACTTGGCATGATCTCTGTGTTTTCCTGCTCAAATTAAGTTTGAGGATGTCAAACAATCACCACCACAAAACCTGGGAGAAGATAGTTTTGATCCATCAAGCGCCACATCTTGGGCTCAGCACACTTTTGCAGCACCACTCTGCAAAGCACGCTGAGAGGGTGGAAAATTTACACCCTCCAATATTTCAGTGAAGTGCAACATGCATTAATCTCAAGACTCCACTGGCAACAATGTTCAAACCTGCATGAGCTGTTTCACCGCTTGCATGCATTACAAGACTAGACTAAGGGGCATTATGAAGATGGAGACACCATCTGCAAGTAACGCTCGATTTTTCCCAATTTTCGATGGAACATGATCGCGCAATCAAAGCAATTCAGTTTCCTCAACGGCTGGTATTTGAGTTACACAAACACAGTTATTACAGATGCGTGTATATATTCATTTCTCATCTTCTCTACACTGGCCATTCAAGAACAGTACTTTTCAATCACTGTATAATGATTGTAAAATTCACCAACTATACAACTTAGCCTCATGTATTTATGTGACTCATAAAATGGGAAGAGTATTTCAATTGTTCGATGTTGTTGAGCTTCATGATAAATGTTCATTACGTACACAACAGTCGTCACCTTTTATTCAAACACCAAATGAGAAGTATTCAGATTCAAAATTGTAAAACAAGTTTATGATTATGGCATCTTTGAAAAGTTTGGCCGCACCTCGCTTAGCATCAGAAAAACAGAGAATGACTCATTGGGACAATCTGGATGGATGGAAAAGGCTGTATTTGCAGTGTAATTATTCCTGAATGAGTTTCAGCTTGCCTTAACCTGCACATTTGAGGCAGAGTTCAATTTTAGGTATTGGAAAGGGAACATAATCGTTATCATCTTTCAAGGAGGTATTTGGTTTGAGTTTTCTGTAATTGTTCAGAAAGAGAACCATGTAACCATAGCAGAAGATGGTTTCGATCCATCGACCGCTGGGTTATGGGCCCAGCACGCTTCCGCTGCGCCACTCTGCTAAAGCACAGGTTTTTTTGGGAAAAAGTCTCACTGAACAGTTGAAGCGTGATTGAATATGCATTTATCTCAGCGGTTCAGTGGCGACAATGTCAAGTCAGCAAAAGCTGTGTCGCTGATGTTCTACCTTCCGGAACCGGGAAAGGCTCATGACAAATATTTAGCATAGCAACCAGCAATAAATGGCTTGACCTCACTAATGATGGGACTCAAATGCAATATCCAAGCCAATTGAGTGACAAAGCAGCATTTTACAAGCACTGGAGGGGGGTTTTCATGACTGCAACAAGGTCACTGAAATTCTGCCCAAGCTGATAACCTAACAATTATTGAATTTTAGTCATTACACAGAAGAGGTATTTGCACTTTGCACCCCAGATGGGACTTGAACCCACAATCCCTGGCTTAGGAGGCCAGTGCCTTATCCATTAGGCCACTGGGGCACGTTTCTGTTATTTTTATAGGGCTTCCAAAAGCCCCAAAGTGAAATGAGAGCGATTTTTTCTTTGAACGAAATAGTAGTCTTACCAAAGATTTCTGCAAAAAAATTTCCTTTCCTTTAGAGGCATATTGCAATTCTACAAAGCACAATTCCTGTAGAATTGGGAAGGTGTTTCAATTTCGCTTTCAAACCCTACGACATGCTCAATACTCAAAGTGACACAGGTGGACTTGGCATGATCTCTGTGTTTTCCTGCTCAAATTAAGTTTGAGGATGTCAAACAATCACCACCACAAAACCTGGGAGAAGATAGTTTTGATCCATCAAGCGCCACATCTTGGGCTCAGCACACTTTTGCAGCACCACTCTGCAAAGCACGCTGAGAGGGTGGAAAATTTACACCCTCCAATATTTCAGTGAAGTGCAACATGCATTAATCTCAAAACTCCACTGGCAACAATGTTCAAACCTGCATGAGCTGTTTCACCGCTTGCATGCATTACAAGACTAGACTAAGGGGCATTATGAAGATGGAGACACCATCTGCAAGTAACCCTCGATTTTGCCCAATTTTCGATGGAACATGATCGCGCAATCAAAGCAATTCAGTTTCCTCAACGGCTGGTATTTGAGTTACACAAACACAGTTATTACAGATGCGTGTATATATTCATTTCTCATCTTCTCTACACTGGCCATTCAAGAACAGTACTTTTCAATCACTGTATAATGATTGTAAAATTCACCAACTATACAACTTAGCCTCATGTATTTATGTGACTCATAAAATGGGAAGAGAATTTCAATTGTTCGATGTTGTTGAGCTTCATGATAAATGTTCATTACGTACACAACAGTCGTCACCTTTTATTCAAACACCAAATGAGAAGTATTCAGATTCAAAATTGTAAAACAAGTTTATGATTATGGCATCTTTGAAAAGTTTGGCCGCACCTCGCTTAGCATCAGAAAAACAGAGAATGAGTCATTGGGACAATCTGGATGGATGGAAAAGGCTGTATTTGCAGTGTAATTATTCCTGAATGAGTTTCAGCTTGCCTTAACCTGCACATTTCAGGCAGAGTTCAATTTTAGGTATTGGAAAGGGAACATAATCGTTATCATCTTTCAAGGAGGTATTTGGTTTGAGTTTTCTGTAATTGTTCAGAAAAAGAGACGTGTAACCATAGCAGAGGATGGTTTCCATCCATCAACCTCTGGGTTATGGGCCCAGCACGCTTCCGCTGCGCCACTCTGCTAAAGCACAGGCTTTTTTTGGGAAAAAGTCTCACTGAACAGTTGAAGCGTGATTGAATATGCATTTATCTCAGCGGTTCAGTGGCGACAATGTCAAGTCAGCAAAAGCTGTGTCGCTGATGTTCTACCTTCCGGAACCGGGAAAGGCTCATGACAAATATTTAGCATAGCAACCAGCAATAAATGGCTTGACCTCACTAATGATGGGACTCAAATGCAATATCCAAGCCAATTGAGTGACAAAGCAGCATTTTACAAGCACTGGAGGGGGGTTTTCATGACTGCCTTAGACTGCAACAAGGTCACTGAAATTCTGCCCAAGCTGATAACCAAACAATTATTGAATTTTAGTCATTAAACAGAGGAGGCATTTGCACTCTGCACCCCAGATGGGACTTGAACCCACAATCCCTGGCTTAGGAGGCCAATGCCTTATCCATTAGGCCACTGGGGCACGTTTCTGTTATTTTTATAGGGCTTCCAAAAGCCCCAAAGTGAAATGAGAGCGATTTTTTCTTTGAACGAAATAGTAGTCTTACCAAAGATTTCTGCAAAAAAATTTCCTTTCCTTTAGAGGCATATTGCAATTCTACAAAGCACAATTCCTGTAGAATTGGGAAGGTGTTTCAATTTCGCTTTCAAACCCTACGACATGCTCAATACTCAAAGTGACACAGGTGGACTTGGCATGATCTCTGTGTTTTCCTGCTCAAATTAAGTTTGAGGATGTCAAACAATCACCACCACAAAACCTGGGAGAAGATAGTTTTGATCCATCAAGCGCCACATCTTGGGCTCAGCACACTTTTGCAGCACCACTCTGCAAAGCACGCTGAGAGGGTGGAAAATTTACACCCTCCAATATTTCAGTGAAGTGCAACATGCATTTATCTCAAGACTCCACTGGCAACAATGTTCAAACCTGCATGAGCTGTTTCACCGCTTGCATGCATTACAAGACTAGACTAAGGGGCATTATGAAGATGGAGACACCATCTGCAAGTAACGCTCGATTTTTCCCAATTTTCGATGGAACATGATCGCGCAATCAAAGCAATTCAGTTTCCTCAACGGCTGGTATTTGAGTTACACAAACACAGTTATTACAGATGCGTGTATATATTCATTTCTCATCTTCTCTACACTGGCCATTCAAGAACAGTACTTTTCAATCACTGTATAATGATTGTAAAATTCACCAACTATACAACTTAGCCTCATGTATTTATGTGACTCATAAAATGGGAAGAGTATTTCAATTGTTCGATGTTGTTGAGCTTCATGATAAATGTTCATTACGTACACAACAGTCGTCACCTTTTATTCAAACACCAAATGAGAAGTATTCAGATTCAAAATTGTAAAACAAGTTTATGATTATGGCATCTTTGAAAAGTTTGGCCGCACCTCGCTTAGCATCAGAAAAACAGAGAATGACTCATTGGGACAATCTGGATGGATGGAAAAGGCTGTATTTGCAGTGTAATTATTCCTGAATGAGTTTCAGCTTGCCTTAACCTGCACATTTGAGGCAGAGTTCAATTTTAGATATTGGAAAGGGAACATAATCGTTATCAGCTTTCAAGGAGGTATTTGGTTTGAGTTTTCTGTAATTGTTCAGAAGGCGAGGCATGTAACCATAGCAGAGGATGGTTTCGATCCATCGACCTCTGGGTTATGGGCCCAGCACGCTTCCGCTGCGCCACTCTGCTAAAGCACAGGCTTTTTTTGGGAAAAAGTCTCACTGAACAGTTGAAGCGTGATTGAATATGCATTTATCTCAGCGGTTCAGTGGCGACAATGTCAAGTCAGCAAAAGCTGTGTCGCTGATGTTCTACCTTCCGGAACCGGGAAAGGCTCATGACAAATATTTAGCATAGCAACCAGCAATAAATGGCTTGACCTCACTAATGATGGGACTCAAATGCAATATCCAAGCCAATTGAGTGACAAAGCAGCATTTTACAAGCACTGGAGGTGGGTTTTCATGACTGCCTTAGACTGCAACAAGGTCACTGAAATTCTGCCCAAGCTGATAACCTAACAATTATTGAATTTTAGTCATTAAACAGAAGAGGAATTTGCACTCTGCACCCCAGATGGGACTTGAACCCACAATCCCTGGCTTAGGAGGCCAGTGCCTTATCCATTAGGCCACTGGGGCACATTTCTGTTATTTTTATAGGGCTTCCAAAAGCCCCAAAGTGAAATGAGAGCGATTTTTTCTTTGAACGAAATAGTAGTCTTACCAAAGATTTCTGCAAAAAAATTTCCTTTCCTTTAGAGGCATATTGCAATTCTACAAAGCACAATTCCTGTAGAATTGGGAAGGTGTTTCAATTTCGCTTTCAAACCCTACGACATGCTCAATACTCAAAGTGACACAGGTGGACTTGGCATGATCTCTGTGTTTTCCTGCTCAAATTAAGTTTGAGGATGTCAAACAATCACCACCACAAAACCTGGGAGAAGATAGTTTTGATCCATCAAGCGCCACATCTTGGGCTCAGCACACTTTTGCAGCACCACTCTGCAAAGCACGCTGAGAGGGTGGAAAATTTACACCCTCCAATATTTCAGTGAAGTGCAACATGCATTAATCTCAAAACTCCACTGGCAACAATGTTCAAACCTGCATGAGCTGTTTCACCGCTTGCATGCATTACAAGACTAGACTAAGGGGCATTATGAAGATGGAGACACCATCTGCAAGTAACGCTCGATTTTGCCCAATTTTCGATGGAACATGATCGCGCAATCAAAGCAATTCAGTTTCCTCAACGGCTGGTATTTGAGTTACACAAACACAGTTATTACAGATGCGTGTATATATTCATTTCTCATCTTCTCTACACTGGCCATTCAAGAACAGTACTTTTCAATCACTGTATAATGATTGTAAAATTCACCAACTATACAACTTAGCCTCATGTATTTATGTGACTCATAAAATGGGAAGAGAATTTCAATTGTTCGATGTTGTTGAGCTTCATGATAAATGTTCATTACGTACACAACAGTCGTCACCTTTTATTCAAACACCAAATGAGAAGTATTCAGATTCAAAATTGTAAAACAAGTTTATGATTATGGCATCTTTGAAAAGTTTGGCCGCACCTCGCTTAGCATCAGAAAAACAGAGAATGACTCATTGGGACAATCTGGATGGATGGAAAAGGCTGTATTTGCAGTGTAATTATTCCTGAATGAGTTTCAGCTTGCCTTAACCTGCACATTTGAGGCAGAGTTCAATTTTAGGTATTGGAAAGGGAACATAATCGTTATCATCTTTCAAGGAGGTATTTGGTTTGAGTTTTCTGTAATTGTTCAGAAAAAGAGATGTGTAACCATAGCAGAGGATGGTTTCGATCCATCGACCTCTGGGTTATGGGCCCAGCACGCTTCCGCTGCGCCACTCTGCTAAAGCACAGGCTTTTTTTGGGAAAAAGTCTCACTGAACAGTTGAAGCGTGATTGAATATGCATTTATCTCAGCGGTTCAGTGGCGACAATGTCAAGTCAGCAAAAGCTGTGTCGCTGATGTTCTACCTTCCGGAACCGGGAAAGGATCATGACAAATATTTAGCATAGCAACCAGCAATAAATGGCTTGACCTCACTAATGATGGGACTCAAATGCAATATCCAAGCCAATTGAGTGACAAAGCAGCATTTTACAAGCACTGGAGGGGGGTTTTCATGACTGCCTTAGACTGCAACAAGGTCACTGAAATTCTGCCCAAGCTGATAACCTAACAATTATTGAATTTTAGTCATTAAACAGAGGAGGCATTTGCACTCTGCACCCCAGATGGGACTTGAACCCACAATCCCTGGCTTTGGAGGCCAGTGCCTTATCCTTTAGGCCACTGGGGCATGTTTCTGTTATTTTTATAGGGTATCCAAAAGCCCCAAAGTGAAATGAGAGCGATTTTTTCTTTGAACGAAATAGTTGTCTTACCAAAGATTTCTGCAAAAAAATTTCCTTTCCTTTAGAGGCATATTGCAATTCTACAAAGCACAATTCCTGTAGAATTGGGAAGGTGTTTCAATTTCGCTTTCAAACCCTACGACATGCTCAATACTCAAAGTGACACAGGTGGACTTGGCATGATCTCTGTGTTTTCCTGCTCAAATTAAGTTTGAGGATGTCAAACAATCACCACCACAAAACCTGGGAGAAGATAGTTTTGATCCATCAAGCGCCACATCTTGGGCTCAGCACACTTTTGCAGCACCACTCTGCAAAGCACGCTGAGAGGGTGGAAAATTTACACCCTCCAATATTTCAGTGAAGTGCAACATGCATTAATCTCAAGACTCCACTGGCAACAATGTTCAAACCTGCATGAGCTGTTTCACCGCTTGCATGCATTACAAGACTAGACTAAGGGGCATTATGAAGATGGAGACACCATCTGCAAGTAACGCTCGATTTTGCCCAATTTTCGATGGAACATGATCGCGCAATCAAAGCAATTCAGTTTCCTCAACGGCTGGTATTTGAGTTACACAAACACAGTTATTACAGATGCGTGTATATATTCATTTCTCATCTTCTCTACACTGGCCATTCAAGAACAGTACTTTTCAATCACTGTATAATGATTGTAAAATTCACCAACTATACAACTTAGCCTCATGTATTTATGTGACTCATAAAATGGGAAGAGTATTTCAATTGTTCGATGTTGTTGAGCTTCATGATAAATGTTCATTACGTACACAACAGTCGTCACCTTTTATTCAAACACCAAATGAGAAGTATTCAGATTCAAAATTGTAAAACAAGTTTATGATTATGGCATCTTTGAAAAGTTTGGCCGCACCTCGCTTAGCATCAGAAAAACAGAGAATGCGTCATTGGGACAATCTGGATGGATGGAAAAGGCTGTATTTGCAGTGTAATTATTCCTGAATGAGTTTCAGCTTGCCTTAACCTGCACATTTCAGGCAGAGTTCAATTTTAGGTATTGGAAAGGGAACATAATCGTTATCATCTTTCAAGGAGGTATTTGGTTTGAGTTTTCTGTAATTGTTCAGAAAAAGAGACGTGTAACCATAGCAGAGGATGGTTTCCATCCATCGACCTCTGGGTTATGGGCCCAGCACGCTTCCGCTGCGCCACTCTGCTAAAGCACAGGCTTTCTTTGGGAAAAAGTCTCACTGAACAGTTGAAGCGTGATTGAATATGCATTTATCTCAGCGGTTCAGTGGCGACAATGTCAAGTCAGCAAAAGCTGTGTCGCTGATGTTCTACCTTCCGGAACCGGGAAAGGCTCATGACAAATATTTAGCATAGCAACCAGCAATAAATGGCTTGACCTCACTAATGATGGGACTCAAATGCAATATCCAAGCCAATTGAGTGACAAAGCAGCATTTTACAAGCACTGGAGGGGGGTTTTCATGACTGCCTTAGACTGCAACAAGGTCACTGAAATTCTGCCCAAGCTGATAACCAAACAATTATTGAATTTTAGTCATTAAACAGAGGAGGCATTTGCACTCTGCACCCCAGATGGGACTTGAACCCACAATCCCTGGCTTAGGAGGCCAATGCCTTATCCATTAGGCCACTGGGGCACGTTTCTGTTATTTTTATAGGGCTTCCAAAAGCCCCAAAGTGAAATGAGAGCGATTTTTTCTTTGAACGAAATAGTAGTCTTACCAAAGATTTCTGCAAAAAAATTTCCTTTCCTTTAGAGGCATATTGCAATTCTACAAAGCACAATTCCTGTAGAATTGGGAAGGTGTTTCAATTTCGCTTTCAAACCCTACGACATGCTCAATACTCAAAGTGACACAGGTGGACTTGGCATGATCTCTGTGTTTTCCTGCTCAAATTAAGTTTGAGGATGTCAAACAATCACCACCACAAAACCTGGGAGAAGATAGTTTTGATCCATCAAGCGCCACATCTTGGGCTCAGCACACTTTTGCAGCACCACTCTGCAAAGCACGCTGAGAGGGTGGAAAATTTACACCCTCCAATATTTCAGTGAAGTGCAACATGCATTTATCTCAAGACTCCACTGGCAACAATGTTCAAACCTGCATGAGCTGTTTCACCGCTTGCATGCATTACAAGACTAGACTAAGGGGCATTATGAAGATGGAGACACCATCTGCAAGTAACGCTCGATTTTTCCCAATTTTCGATGGAACATGATCGCGCAATCAAAGCAATTCAGTTTCCTCAACGGCTGGTATTTGAGTTACACAAACACAGTTATTACAGATGCGTGTATATATTCATTTCTCATCTTCTCTACACTGGCCATTCAAGAACAGTACTTTTCAATCACTGTATAATGATTGTAAAATTCACCAACTATACAACTTAGCCTCATGTATTTATGTGA
The DNA here is from genome assembly GCA_029721435.1 of Gymnothorax reevesii. NCBI lineage: Eukaryota > Metazoa > Chordata > Actinopteri > Anguilliformes > Muraenidae > Gymnothorax > Gymnothorax reevesii. The sequence goes on from CM056588.1 coordinate 2,073,727, forward strand.
CTCATAAAATGGGAAGAGTATTTCAATTGTTCGATGTTGTTGAGCTTCATGATAAATGTTCATTACGTACACAACAGTCGTCACCTTTTATTCAAACACCAAATGAGAAGTATTCAGATTCAAAATTGTAAAACAAGTTTATGATTATGGCATCTTTGAAAAGTTTGGCCGCACCTCGCTTAGCATCAGAAAAACAGAGAATGACTCATTGGGACAATCTGGATGGATGGAAAAGGCTGTATTTGCAGTGTAATTATTCCTGAATGAGTTTCAGCTTGCCTTAACCTGCACATTTGAGGCAGAGTTCAATTTTAGATATTGGAAAGGGAACATAATCGTTATCAGCTTTCAAGGAGGTATTTGGTTTGAGTTTTCTGTAATTGTTCAGAAGGCGAGGCATGTAACCATAGAAGAGGATGGTTTCGATCCATCGACCTCTGGGTTATGGGCCCAGCACGCTTCCGCTGCGCCACACTGCTAAAGCACAGGCTTTTTTTGGGAAAAAGTCTCACTGAACAGTTGAAGCGTGATTGAATATGCATTTATCTCAGCGGTTCAGTGGCGACAATGTCAAGTCAGCAAAAGCTGTGTCGCTGATGTTCTACCTTCCGGAACCGGGAAAGGCTCATGACAAATATTTAGCATAGCAACCAGCAATAAATGGCTTGACCTCACTAATGATGGGACTCAAATGCAATATCCAAGCCAATTGAGTGACAAAGCAGCATTTTACAAGCACTGGAGGTGGGTTTTCATGACTGCAACAAGGTCACTGAAATTCTGCCCAAGCTGATAACCTAACAATTATTGAATTTTAGTCATTAAACAGAGGAGGTATTTGCACTCTGCACCCCAGATGGGACTTGAACCCACAATCCCTGGCTTAGGAGGCCAGTGCCTTATCCATTAGGCCACTGGGGCACATTTCTGTTATTTTTATAGGGCTTCCAAAAGCCCCAAAGTGAAATGAGAGCGATTTTTTCTTTGAACGAAATAGTAGTCTTACCAAAGATTTCTGCAAAAAAATTTCCTTTCCTTTAGAGGCATATTGCAATTCTACAAAGCACAATTCCTGTAGAATTGGGAAGGTGTTTCAATTTCGCTTTCAAACCCTACGACATGCTCAATACTCAAAGTGACACAGGTGGACTTGGCATGATCTCTGTGTTTTCCTGCTCAAATTAAGTTTGAGGATGTCAAACAATCACCACCACAAAACCTGGGAGAAGATAGTTTTGATCCATCAAGCGCCACATCTTGGGCTCAGCACACTTTTGCAGCACCACTCTGCAAAGCACGCTGAGAGGGTGGAAAATTTACACCCTCCAATATTTCAGTGAAGTGCAACATGCATTAATCTCAAAACTCCACTGGCAACAATGTTCAAACCTGCATGAGCTGTTTCACCGCTTGCATGCATTACAAGACTAGACTAAGGGGCATTATGAAGATGGAGACACCATCTGCAAGTAACGCTCGATTTTGCCCAATTTTCGATGGAACATGATCGCGCAATCAAAGCAATTCAGTTTCCTCAACGGCTGGTATTTGAGTTACACAAACACAGTTATTACAGATGCGTGTATATATTCATTTCTCATCTTCTCTACACTGGCCATTCAAGAACAGTACTTTTCAATCACTGTATAATGATTGTAAAATTCACCAACTATACAACTTAGCCTCATGTATTTATGTGACTCATAAAATGGGAAGAGAATTTCAATTGTTCGATGTTGTTGAGCTTCATGATAAATGTTCATTACGTACACAACAGTCGTCACCTTTTATTCAAACACCAAATGAGAAGTATTCAGATTCAAAATTGTAAAACAAGTTTATGATTATGGCATCTTTGAAAAGTTTGGCCGCACCTCGCTTAGCATCAGAAAAACAGAGAATGACTCATTGGGACAATCTGGATGGATGGAAAAGGCTGTATTTGCAGTGTAATTATTCCTGAATGAGTTTCAGCTTGCCTTAACCTGCACATTTGAGGCAGAGTTCAATTTTAGATATTGGAAAGGGAACATAATCGTTATCAGCTTTCAAGGAGGTATTTGGTTTGAGTTTTCTGTAATTGTTCAGAAGGCGAGGCATGTAACCATAGCAGAGGATGGTTTCGATCCATCGACCTCTGGGTTATGGGCCCAGCACGCTTCCGCTGCGCCACTCTGCTAAAGCACAGGCTTTTTTTGGGAAAAAGTCTCACTGAACAGTTGAAGCGTGATTGAATATGCATTTATCTCAGCGGTTCAGTGGCGACAATGTCAAGTCAGCAAAAGCTGTGTCGCTGATGTTCTACCTTCCGGAACCGGGAAAGGCTCATGACAAATATTTAGCATAGCAACCAGCAATAAATGGCTTGACCTCACTAATGATGGGACTCAAATGCAATATCCAAGCCAATTGAGTGACAAAGCAGCATTTTACAAGCACTGGAGGTGGGTTTTCATGACTGCCTTAGACTGCAACAAGGTCACTGAAATTCTGCCCAAGCTGATAACCTAACAATTATTGAATTTTAGTCATTAAACAGAAGAGGTATTTGCACTCTGCACCCCAGATGGGACTTGAACCCACAATCCCTGGCTTAGGAGGCCAGTGCCTTATCCATTAGGCCACTGGGGCACATTTCTGTTATTTTTATAGGGCTTCCAAAAGCCCCAAAGTGAAATGAGAGCGATTTTTTCTTTGAACGAAATAGTAGTCTTACCAAAGATTTCTGCAAAAAAATTTCCTTTCCTTTAGAGGCATATTGCAATTCTACAAAGCACAATTCCTGTAGAATTGGGAAGGTGTTTCAATTTCGCTTTCAAACCCTACGACATGCTCAATACTCAAAGTGACACAGGTGGACTTGGCATGATCTCTGTGTTTTCCTGCTCAAATTAAGTTTGAGGATGTCAAACAATCACCACCACAAAACCTGGGAGAAGATAGTTTTGATCCATCAAGCGCCACATCTTGGGCTCAGCACACTTTTGCAGCACCACTCTGCAAAGCACGCTGAGAGGGTGGAAAATTTACACCCTCCAATATTTCAGTGAAGTGCAACATGCATTAATCTCAAAACTCCACTGGCAACAATGTTCAAACCTGCATGAGCTGTTTCACCGCTTGCATGCATTACAAGACTAGACTAAGGGGCATTATGAAGATGGAGACACCATCTGCAAGTAACGCTCGATTTTGCCCAATTTTCGATGGAACATGATCGCGCAATCAAAGCAATTCAGTTTCCTCAACGGCTGGTATTTGAGTTACACAAACACAGTTATTACAGATGCGTGTATATATTCATTTCTCATCTTCTCTACACTGGCCATTCAAGAACAGTACTTTTCAATCACTGTATAATGATTGTAAAATTCACCAACTATACAACTTAGCCTCATGTATTTATGTGACTCATAAAATGGGAAGAGAATTTCAATTGTTCGATGTTGTTGAGCTTCATGATAAATGTTCATTACGTACACAACAGTCGTCACCTTTTATTCAAACACCAAATGAGAAGTATTCAGATTCAAAATTGTAAAACAAGTTTATGATTATGGCATCTTTGAAAAGTTTGGCCGCACCTCGCTTAGCATCAGAAAAACAGAGAATGCGTCATTGGGACAATCTGGATGGATGGAAAAGGCTGTATTTGCAGTGTAATTATTCCTGAATGAGTTTCAGCTTGCCTTAACCTGCACATTTGAGACAGAGTTCAATTTTAGGTATTGGAAAGGGAACATAATCGTTATCATCTTTCAAGGAGGTATTTGGTTTGAGTTTTCTGTCATTGTTCAGAAAACGAGACGTGTAACCATAGCAGAGGATGGTTTCGATCCATCGACCTCTGGGTTATGGGCCCAGCACGCTTCCGCTGCGCCACTCTGCTAAAGCACAGGCTTTTTTTGGGAAAAAGTCTCACTGAACAGTTGAAGCGTGATTGAATATGCATTTATCTCAGCGGTTCAGTGGCGACAATGTCAAGTCAGCAAAAGCTGTGTCGCTGATGTTCTACCTTCCGGAACCGGGAAAGGCTCATGACAAATATTTAGCATAGCAACCAGCAATAAATGGCTTGACCTCACTAATGATGGGACTCAAATGCAATATCCAAGCCAATTGAGTGACAAAGCAGCATTTTACAAGCACTGGAGGTGGGTTTTCATGACTGCCTTAGACTGCAACAAGGTCACTGAAATTCTGCCCAAGCTGATAACCAAACAATTATTGAATTTTAGTCATTAAACAGAAGAGGTATTTGCACTCTGCACCCCAGATGGGACTTGAACCCACAATCCCTGGCTTAGGAGGCCAGTGCCTTATCCTTTAGGCCACTGGGGCACGTTTCTGTTATTTTTATAGGGCTTCCAAAAGCCCCAAAGTGAAATGAGAGCGATTTTTTCTTTGAACGAAATAGTAGTCTTACCAAAGATTTCTGCAAAAAAATTTCCTTTCCTTTAGAGGCATATTGCAATTCTACAAAGCACAATTCCTGTAGAATTGGGAAGGTGTTTCAATTTCGCTTTCAAACCCTACGACATGCTCAATACTCAAAGTGACACAGGTGGACTTGGCATGATCTCTGTGTTTTCCTGCTCAAATTAAGTTTGAGGATGTCAAACAATCACCACCACAAAACCTGGGAGAAGATAGTTTTGATCCATCAAGCGCCACATCTTGGGCTCAGCACACTTTTGCAGCACCACTCTGCAAAGCACGCTGAGAGGGTGGAAAATTTACACCCTCCAATATTTCAGTGAAGTGCAACATGCATTAATCTCAAAACTCCACTGGCAACAATGTTCAAACCTGCATGAGCTGTTTCACCGCTTGCATGCATTACAAGACTAGACTAAGGGGCATTATGAAGATGGAGACACCATCTGCAAGTAACGCTCGATTTTGCCCAATTTTCGATGGAACATGATCGCGCAATCAAAGCAATTCAGTTTCCTCAACGGCTGGTATTTGAGTTACACAAACACAGTTATTACAGATGCGTGTATATATTCATTTCTCATCTTCTCTACACTGGCCATTCAAGAACAGTACTTTTCAATCACTGTATAATGATTGTAAAATTCACCAACTATACAACTTAGCCTCATGTATTTATGTGACTCATAAAATGGGAAGAGAATTTCAATTGTTCGATGTTGTTGAGCTTCATGATAAATGTTCATTACGTACACAACAGTCGTCACCTTTTATTCAAACACCAAATGAGAAGTATTCAGATTCAAAATTGTAAAACAAGTTTATGATTATGGCATCTTTGAAAAGTTTGGCCGCACCTCGCTTAGCATCAGAAAAACAGAGAATGACTCATTGGGACAATCTGGATGGATGGAAAAGGCTGTATTTGCAGTGTAATTATTCCTGAATGAGTTTCAGCTTGCCTTAACCTGCACATTTGAGGCAGAGTTCAATTTTAGGTATTGGAAAGGGAACATAATCGTTATCATCTTTCAAGGAGGTATTTGGTTTGAGTTTTCTGTAATTGTTCAGAAAAAGAGACGTGTAACCATAGCAGAGGATGGTTTCGATCCATCGACCTCTGGGTTATGGGCCCAGCACGCTTCCGCTGCGACACTCTGCTAAAGCACAGGCTTTTTTTGGGAAAAAGTCTCACTGAACAGTTGAAGCGTGATTGAATATGCATTTATCTCAGCGGTTCAGTGGCGACAATGTCAAGTCAGCAAAAGCTGTGTCGCTGATGTTCTACCTTCCGGAACCGGGAAAGGATCATGACAAATATTTAGCATAGCAACCAGCAATAAATGGCTTGACCTCACTAATGATGGGACTCAAATGCAATATCCAAGCCAATTGAGTGACAAAGCAGCATTTTACAAGCACTGGAGGGGGGTTTTCATGACTGCCTTAGACTGCAACAAGGTCACTGAAATTCTGCCCAAGCTGATAACCTAACAATTATTGAATTTTAGTCATTAAACAGAGGAGGCATTTGCACTCTGCACCCCAGATGGGACTTGAACCCACAATCCCTGGCTTTGGAGGCCAGTGCCTTATCCTTTAGGCCACTGGGGCATGTTTCGGTTATTTTTATAGGGTATCCAAAAGCCCCAAAGTGAAATGAGAGCGATTTTTTCTTTGAACGAAATAGTTGTCTTACCAAAGATTTCTGCAAAAAAATTTCCTTTCCTTTAGAGGCATATTGCAATTCTACAAAGCACAATTCCTGTAGAATTGGGAAGGTGTTTCAATTTCGCTTTCAAACCCTACGACATGCTCAATACTCAAAGTGACACAGGTGGACTTGGCATGATCTCTGTGTTTTCCTGCTCAAATTAAGTTTGAGGATGTCAAACAATCACCACCACAAAACCTGGGAGAAGATAGTTTTGATCCATCAAGCGCCACATCTTGGGCTCAGCACACTTTTGCAGCACCACTCTGCAAAGCACGCTGAGAGGGTGGAAAATTTACACCCTCCAATATTTCAGTGAAGTGCAACATGCATTTATCTCAAGACTCCACTGGCAACAATGTTCAAACCTGCATGAGCTGTTTCACCGCTTGCATGCATTACAAGACTAGACTAAGGGGCATTATGAAGATGGAGACACCATCTGCAAGTAACGCTCGATTTTGCCCAATTTTCGATGGAACATGATCGCGCAATCAAAGCAATTCAGTTTCCTCAACGGCTGGTATTTGAGTTACACAAACACAGTTATTACAGATGCGTGTATATATTCATTTCTCATCTTCTCTACACTGGCCATTCAAGAACAGTACTTTTCAATCACTGTATAATGATTGTAAAATTCACCAACTATACAACTTAGCCTCATGTATTTATGTGACTCATAAAATGGGAAGAGTATTTCAATTGTTCGATGTTGTTGAGCTTCATGATAAATGTTCATTACGTACACAACAGTCGTCACCTTTTATTCAAACACCAAATGAGAAGTATTCAGATTCAAAATTGTAAAACAAGTTTATGATTATGGCATCTTTGAAAAGTTTGGCCGCACCTCGCTTAGCATCAGAAAAACAGAGAATGCGTCATTGGGACAATCTGGATGGATGGAAAAGGCTGTATTTGCAGTGTAATTATTCCTGAATGAGTTTCAGCTTGCCTTAACCTGCACATTTGAGGCAGAGTTCAATTTTAGATATTGGAAAGGGAACATAATCGTTATCATCTTTCAAGGAGGTATTTGGTTTGAGTTTTCTGTAATTGTTCAGAAAAAGAGACGTGTAACCATAGCAGAGGATGGTTTCCATCCATCGACCTCTGGGTTATGGGCCCAGCACGCTTCCGCTGCGCCACTCTGCTAAAGCACAGGCTTTTTTTGGGAAAAAGTCTCACTGAACAGTTGAAGCGTGATTGAATATGCATTTATCTCAGCGGTTCAGTGGCGACAATGTCAAGTCAGCAAAAGCTGTGTCGCTGATGTTCTACCTTCCGGAACCGGGAAAGGCTCATGACAAATATTTAGCATAGCAACCAGCAATAAATGGCTTGACCTCACTAATGATGGGACTCAAATGCAATATCCAAGCCAATTGAGTGACAAAGCAGCATTTTACAAGCACTGGAGGTGGGTTTTCATGACTGCCTTAGACTGCAACAAGGTCACTGAAATTCTGCCCAAGCTGATAACCTAACAATTATTGAATTTTAGTCATTAAACAGAAGAGGTATTTGCACTCTGCACCCCAGATGGGACTTGAACCCACAATCCCTGGCTTAGGAGGCCAGTGCCTTATCCATTAGGCCACTGGGGCACATTTCTGTTATTTTTATAGGGCTTCCAAAAGCCCCAAAGTGAAATGAGAGCGATTTTTTCTTTGAACGAAATAGTAGTCTTACCAAAGATTTCTGCAAAAAAATTTCCTTTCCTTTAGAGGCATATTGCAATTCTACAAAGCACAATTCCTGTAGAATTGGGAAGGTGTTTCAATTTCGCTTTCAAACCCTACGACATGCTCAATACTCAAAGTGACACAGGTGGACTTGGCATGATCTCTGTGTTTTCCTGCTCAAATTAAGTTTGAGGATGTCAAACAATCACCACCACAAAACCTGGGAGAAGATAGTTTTGATCCATCAAGCGCCACATCTTGGGCTCAGCACACTTTTGCAGCACCACTCTGCAAAGCACGCTGAGAGGGTGGAAAATTTACACCCTCCAATATTTCAGTGAAGTGCAACATGCATTAATCTCAA